>OX383305.1:11953673-13203673 GCA_947523025.1 Dryobota labecula | reverse complement strand
GGCAGCCATAGCCTAAAATCGCAAATACAATACTTTATCAAATTCAACTGTATTGTTAAAATATCCAAGGTTCAATATACTAATTTATCGTCTATTATTCTATTATTAAATTAACGGAAAATTGGATTTTGTGAGCGTTGATCTGGAAATAGGGAATAAATGATTGGCCTTGCCTTCGATTTAACAAATTATAGTTAAATGAAATTGATTGAGGAAAATAATTATTTGTAGTATCTACCTGAAGGAAATCTATTTAAATGTTGGACTGAAATCAATTTACATTTACAAGCAGATTATTTTATGATGATAAATCATATTTATCACGAAACACTTAGAAAGCTATTCGTGTATGGCTCATTTTCATAGGTCGATAGAGGTCGTATGCGGGGTGCAGGTGGTTTCTGTAACGCATGCCATGCAGGGGACCATTTTCATTAATCAATTATAGGCCCCACATGTGAGGTGCTGGAGACAGTGTTGCCACCTTAGCCCTTTTCGGGCTAGATTTGGCACTTTTTACTGTAAGTAAACTCGTTTTTTCATGCTTTAGCCCGAAAAGAGCAATCTAGCCCTTTTCAAGCGATACGAAACTTCGCACCGCGATTACCAAGTTATGAAACAATGCGCGTCATGTAGTATAGATTTCGTCAGTTCACACTTGTATGATCACTAATTGTGCATATTTTTAGTTTTGCTATGGTAACATTGTTTGTTTCTCTACCTACTCTTTCTGCTTCTTTACTGAGGAATTCCCCTAGTTGTTTTCTAAGTATAAGCCGACTAATTTAGGATGTAGTTACAATTTGTTCATCGTAATCTTATTTAAGTGACAATTTTTTTCGCAGTATTATAATATCACTAAGGCAATGAGAGTGAAGCGAACATTTGTTTTTGTAAGTTGTTGAAATAATCGAGCTAATGAACTGAACACTGTCGTGTCTTCAGTTTTGATACATAAGGTGTGTGAATGTTTTTAGCCCTTTCTAGCCCCTTGTTTGATGGCAAAATTTGCTAAATCTAGCTCTTTCTGGCTTGTTCGACTGCCCCTTTTCAAAAACCAAGATGGCAACACTGGCTGGAGATTTCTGTAACGCATGCCATAGCCCACATTCCATAGGGCCCGTATTCGGGGAACGGTTTTCCTTAGTCGACAGGGAACGATCGCGGTATACGGAGAACCTGCACCGCACGTTTGGCAGTTGCTTCGAAGGCTAATTTTCATTGGGTGTGAGTCTCCGCACGCTTTTGGGTGAATATTCAGAAAATATTATTTTTGAGTAAATTTTGTGGATTCTTGAAAACCTGCGTGCATTGCTCATATTTTTTAATAGTATTAATAGGCATATTCAAATTACAAGTTTTATATTAGATTTACTCCAGACAAACAAGAATTTATAGAGATATTAATAAAAATAAAAAAACTATTGTTGAGGATAATGATGTAATGTGAGAAAAATGATTTTCAAGCTTAGGAAAATGACGATATGTTGAGGACAATGATATTGCACATGATTTTAGTTTTGTACTTCTGTAAACGACAAAGGTAAATGAAAATAAAAAGAATTAAGTATCTAAATCATATTTTTATTTGGTTTAAAGTAGTCACATTCAACTTATATAAATAATAAATGAACATTAAAAAAGTCCAAGAAAAACTAACTTCTAAGACATTTATAAACTTGATTGCTTTATTCAGATAGATTATGTAAATTATAAGTATCAAAATCAACAGTCGAATATCAAAATATTAAAAGTGAATCGCCGTATAATCGTAAAAACCCTTCATAAACCGACTATAACGAACTATAAACTCACGGTTTTCACAATCATACGCTGACTGAAACAAACAAAAACAAAACTAAATGTTATTTATTAAACATGGTCATTGATTAGATAATCTTTCATATTCACAATATTAATACTTACCTACTTATTAACTATTTAAATATTTTTTTTTAAACAATTAACAGCCTCATTTATTATATTTATATTATTTATTAAAATAATAAAAAGAAAACAAAACAAAATGAAAACGTAAGAATTCTAATTCAAACCCTGGAAAAGAATCACTTTGAATATGATCAAAATAATGCAAAAAGATATTTCTGTTGAAAACAAAACAACTTTAAGTACCTACCTATCTAAAAAAATAATGATAATTTACTACGGAGCAGTAATTTGTAAAAAATAATGTATTTCGTGAGCGAGATCGACGGATCGACCTTATTAGGTTTTATTACAAAGATACCTTTTTAACATTTGAGTTGGGAGGAAGTAGATGGTATAGGGGAATTAAATTTGTTAAAGGTTATATCAGAGAGAACCACTATACGAGTTTTCTTTGCTTTATCAGGCTCAAAGGAAGGTGCATTTTCATCTTGTAAGTCAATCACTTTCTCTATAAAACCAATATGTTTTCCATGAATGCAAATTTCTGAAGCTTCACAATCAAAACAACTCATATTGCGTACAGTTGTTCTCGATGTAGATTTCTCCCAAAGAACTTGGTACACAGAAAATGTGCCCCTAAATGGTTTTAATTTTTTGGGAATTAAGCTGTCTCTAAATAAGATATCCTCTCTTTCTATTTTTTTCACAATTATATTAAAGTTGTCATTTTCTATGTAAGTTTTAATCAAATCGTAAAATTGTTCAAAAGTCCCTATATCCTTCCCAAAAGTTACCATACGATCCGCAGTCCTTTTTAGAGTTGCTCCAACTCCATCAGGAGCACCTTTTCCGTGTCCAGATTCTGAATAATTCCACGTTACTCTTTTTAGCTGTGAGAAGTCTTTATAAAGCTGAGTAATTAAATAAAATATATATTTGTTTCTGTATTGTGAAGATGGTGAGTCTGACAAAAAATGGATAGTGTCAATAAAGGGGTTTAGATTAAATACTTCTTCTAACAATGGTATCAAGTGGGCCCATACGGCTGGAGCATCATGCCGCAAACAATTACTTAATGTGCACATAGATTTCGGAGTAATTTGTCCAGTAGAAAAACTGTGAGTGTAAATAACAGCGGTATGTAAAGACAGTTGTTGCCTGCTGGCCCCGAAATGAAATGACTGAACTTCTACTCCATACTTCAGGGAATAATTTTCCGAAAAATCAATGTGTACACATGCTTCATGTATATTAAGGTTTTCTTTCAAATTCTTCATTGCTTTGTACTGACTAACAATTTTGAAGGTATGATGACGAAATTTCTTTAAATCATCTTCAAATTTTGCAATTGCATCTTTGGTACTTATGGTAATGCTCTTTTTCTCAGTGACTATCTGTTTTTTCTTTGTTCCATTCGAAAGATTAATTTCTTTAGTCACTCTTTTCCATTCAAAAAAGGTACATACAGAGTTTTTAGAATCCACGTAATATTCAAGAGGATTCGATCTGCAAGCATCACATGTCCTTTGAAGGCAGTCTGTGTTTCTCGAATCGCAGCACAGCTTAGAAAGCACCTGGTCAGAAGTTTTTTCACGTATGACTGAAGTTTTGTGCAAAGCCTCAATTAATAATTTGATGTTTTCATGAATTTGGCATTCGCACGTGTCTCTATTAGATTTTTTAGGAAAAATGACCCAAAACGGCCGCAGTTTACAAAAGAACGGGTAACTTACTCTGATCTTCGTCTCAACCAAAAATTTTTGGTATAAATCTTTCAATGGCAAGCATAAGTACCGTTTTTGCATTTGTATCTTATTTTTTGTAATATATTGTTTCTTACCTGCACATTGTACGCTGTTCGCATCTTGCAAATAAAATTTTTTTATGGTTTCAAACACTGACACTTTCTTACTTTTTGGATTCGTTTCTAATTGGTTTCTATTTTCTGCGGTAATAGCACATGTATTTGAGTTTGAACCCAAGAAGTCTGCATTTGATTCTGTAACCATGAAGTTAACTTTATTCATCTGTCGGGAATCTTTAAGTAGCTTCTGGAGTCTCTGTAACTTTTTTGCTTGAGCCTTGTTTTTTTTCTTATAAGATATGAGAAGTCTTAAAAGCCGTATTCTTTTTTTTGACTCTTCACATCTAACTTTTTTAATTGCTGATTGAATAGCTGCACGATTTACTTTTAAAGGGTCTTCTTTATTAACTGAGCTTGTATCCGAAGAATTACTCGCACCTTGATCTTTATCAACTGCTTTTACTTGAACTGCTTCGAATGTTGGTGGTTTACCTTCCTTTTTTCTCTGTCTGTACCTTAAAATTAAATTATCACTATTATAATATTGTGACATACTTATAACAGTTGTGCTAAAACCTATCGTATAAATACATACTGAAAAATATACTGAATTACAAAGTAGACTAACGAAACTTATTTACCTTTTAGAATTTTCCTTCCACTTTTTGCGTTGTTCTTTAATAGCGCGAGGGCTTTTTGTTGAATTATATTCTGCTTTCTTTTTTAAGTATTTCTGTCTCCTTTTTTCTTTTTCTACAGCTAGCAATTCGGGATCATTGTTTATTTCTGCATACCGTCGCTTTTGACATAGTCTTTGTTTAGCTAGTCTATCTTCTCTGCCTTTTTTTGATTTAGGTGGCATCTTCTTAATTTAATAAACTTATAGATATTTAAATAATATATTCAGTCTTGGCTCAGTCTTCTTTTAATCTAGGAAAAAAAAAACAGTTATCGGATTGTATTTTGCTCCCTTTTTTAAAGTTTGTCTGAATAACCTAAGTCCATTTTAGAAATACTGATAGGTTATTTCTGCATTTACTATAGCAAGTATGAGTTTATTAATATTATTATTTGTTATTAATACTTACCAGTATTATAAACAAGTTTTTTTGATCCAACGTAATATAATTATAATTTGACGACAATTATTTATACTTAACCTGTAATTTAAAGGAGCAGTATTATTTTGCAGGAAATTTATTTCATAATTGGGATCTAATCTATAACAAGAGATACCTCTTTGATACTTCTGCCATTACTACTGCTACTACTACACTCCATACTACACGAAAGTCATGCATTACATAAATATTTCACTGAGCTTAATAGTAAGTACCTATAAATACTTTATAACATTCTGAAAAGGATCACAGGGACCATTTGTGCCTGTTATCCATAAGCATGATTCCATCATCATTTATTAACTCCTCAAATAAACTGAACAGCTGCCCCTGCTTTGAAATATATACTTCATCGTATCTAAGGCTGTTGTTTGTGTCATATAATTTAAAAATCTTTAAGTCTGCACTATCTTCACATAAGGCCTTGCATTGGGGACCTTCATATGTAGCGTATATAACATTAAATTCTTCCAATATATACAAAAATCGTCTATCATCAACAATATGACGATTTATATAAATGATTACAATGTAATACTTGAGCTCCATGATAGTATTAATTATTTAATTCCACAAACTCGACCTTCAACAAATGCATATTACGAACTCCCATCATTATCCTCAAAATTTGTCATTATCATTCCACATAATGTCATTCTTCTCAACGTGCGTCATTATCCTGGCAATAAAAATTCAGGACAATGACGTTGAGAAAAATGATGAATCGGAAAAAAAATTGATCTAACATGTTTTGCGCACGTGGTATTTCAAAAAACGTTTTATAATTGCGTATGTACACCAAAACTTCAAACTTTTTTGCTAAATGAATAGAATAACAATAGAATTTAACGGATATATAAATGAAAATGTAAATGACGTTTGCAATGAAACTTTTTGGAGAACAAATTTCAAAGCCTTACCTGCAAAAAACGAGCGCGTGTATCTACACCAAAGCGCGTCGCCCGACTGTGGTGCGGGGAGGTCTGTTGGCCCAGCCACGAGTTTCCCCCACTCCCGTCTCTTACTCGACGTAATATTGAAAACAAACATAGCGCAGGACAATGACGCCCATTTTTTGAACATGAGTTTTTTATTTATTAACTTAGCGGGTATTGGTAGTTTTATCAAGAATATGAAGATTGATTATGTATAATTACAGCACTCAACAGCAAATAGCTCCATGAAGTCACAATTTTTTATATCATCAAAATGTAGACCGCGTGTGGGCGAGGCGACACGTGAAAAAATGGCCATTTTATTAGATTTTCTATTAATATTTGTTTTATTATACATTTTTTACAACCGTGGTTTGAATTAACATTTTCGTTGATTATTTTACTATTAAAAGTAACAATTTAAAAAAAATACGTACACACGTTCTCGTGAAATTTTCAAAGACATGAATTTGGAGCCTCTCAAATATTGACCCTTTTACTGACCTATGAATTTCATTGCTCGCTACGCCCTCTACGAAGATTACCCGCAGACAGTGTACCGACCGCGTTATCGACTTGTGACTTTCATCAGTCATTACCCCGCCTGCGGGGAGTCCCCGAATTCTATATATCGACCAGGTTATCGTGTTAGACGTGACTGACTGGACTCTCTGGGAATCGAACCCAGTCTGGGTTTGAGTCCAGTGCGTGCAGTTTTATTATTTATTTTTATTTTCTATATTCTGTTTCTCTAAACAAAACAAAAACAGATCTGTAATCACGAGCACAAAACTGCTTGTGATTATACTGATTATAGATCTGTTTGTGTTCTTCATTCGAGTTATAATTCTTGCAAATCACGAGCGCGGTCGGCCCTAGGTTGTGTTTAGACATGTACATGCATGGTGTGACAGTTTGCGTGCCCGCATACACTCTGCGTGCGCACATTAACACCATGCATGTACACGACTTAACACAAACAAGGGCCGACCGCACTCGTGGTTTGCAACAACTGTATCTTTTTGTATGCACGTATTTCTGTGACGCTTAAGCTTATTTTTCATCCTTTCTATTAGAAATTTTGATTCTGGTTCACAAGATTCTTAAATTAAAATATAGCAAGTAAATAGTACTTTAACCTCAAGCATTGTTTTCAAATCAAAGCTTTCCCAATAACAATAGGTAGCTAATTCTGTTAGCAGGTCACTTAAAGACAAAATCCTCAATTTTTTCCCAAAATATCACATTATACCCTGACATCCCACAAAGGAAATAGGGCGAGAAGATGAAGTAGAAACACAATGCCCAGTGGAGGTGTCAAATTAAGGGAGCCATTGTACTGACAATGGAATCCTATTGACACAAATATATTGACTTTCTGTTTGAGGTCGGACATTCACATTATTGAATTTGGGTCATTAGATGAACTTACTAACTTAATAGGGTAGCTATGAGCTTAACATGATGTTTGGCAATAAGAAATCATAGGTACAATTTTGCTGGATTTTTGACGATACGTGTGATCGAGCAAAATCGAGTAAACGTATTCAAATTGAGTATAGCTGTGTCCGTTTTTCGCGCGTATGATACGTTTGTATCTCATATGCAAGGGACTTAAGAACACAGCAATATTCTTGGTAGCTCTAATATTGCTTTTTCAGTTCAATTATTTTATTTGTAACTCCACTACAATTTTTTTTTATTAACCACTTAAAACAGGCTATAAAATTAAATACTGAAAACAAAACTTCTGCAACCACAATGAAATCTGGCATGTAAGCCGCAGAGTTGGAAAGTTGCAGCGGCGACCATTAAAATATGTTCTACTTAATATTTCAACAATGTTAAGCTTATAAATGCAATTAAATTCTTTCAGTCATCGACTGTAAATTAAGGCGATGCTTGGAATATTTTAAATGGTTACTTTAATATTTTTATTAAGAATTTTACGTCTACTCAATATTAAATTAAATTTTAAAAGTATACACGGTTACGTAACCAGTTTCCATTATAAGCTGATCTCGCATTGCATAGGATTTCCGTACAATGAGAGGTCAACTTATACTGGAAATTTATAGCTTGATATTTAGCCGTGTGTACGTGATGACTGTGTTTATTTTTATCGTATCTGAAGCATGTTTATCATGTCTTTATTTTATTTTTTTATAATGTATTCATCTTACATTATCATTTAATTTATTAACATAAATCGGCCAACTTAATTACACAGTTTTTTTTAAATAAATTAGTATGTATATATTTTTTTATTCTGTTTGAAAAAGTATGCTCCCAAAAGTTGGTAATTTCTATATCACCATAGTATGGTTGACCAGAAGTGAATGCATGTTAAATGAATTTTAAACAAATGTCCTTTTTTATTGCATTTAGAAAATAAATAAAAACTTTAATTAAGTTTGTAATACCAATTTAAAGTTTCCATTCCAGTCTAAGAAGCGGCTAAAACAAATTCCACTAACAGACAACTAAATAAATAAAGCTTATGATAATGTGGTTCAAGAAGAGTCTATGTCATCATCATCATCATTTCAGCCGAAAGACACCCACTGCTGGACATAGGCCTACCCCAGAAGGGGGGAATTTGACATAATCGCCACGCTTGCCAGGCGGTTGCCGATCGGTTGCCGGATGGTGTTTAAAATGCATAGAGAACGCTACTTCCCATTCTCTAGTAAGTCCCTAAGTCGACTTTTACGACACTCACAGGAGGAAATGGGGTGGTGCTATTCTTTACGTCCAGCACCACACGGTACCTTAGAGTCTATGTAATTTAATCTAACTAGCTTGTATTGTCTCACTGCACAGGGAGTGCAGTGAGACAATACTCCTTTTCTACACAATTATGTCCTTTGCAAGCCTTTAGGTAGGAGTCAAGCTGGTCCCGCTATCTTTGTCTCGGCCTGCCGCGATGTCAGCGTCCGTTTATTGGGATCCAGTAGATGGTTATCTTAGCCCACTTGTTATCTGACATGCGGTAGACATGTCTGGCCCAATCCCACTTAAGGCGAGGTTCTTCAAGTTAACCTCTAGGAAATGTAATTTTTAATGACATTTTATTAAGAAACGGTAATGATTAAACACGTGAAAAAATTATATGTTGCTTTTGAGATCTTTTTGTAGGTACGTCGGGTACTCGTTACATAATTAATAAAGTTCGCTTGATAGAATTATTTTCCAAAAATACCCTTATTTTGTAGATTAAAATCATTTTATTTCAATATTTTACCACATTATGTATTGAAAATCACATCAAAATAAACATCTATGATGATGTACTGTCCGTCGGGTTTAACATTGTTAATATCGTAAAACATACAATGTTCAACCCAAAATTAACGAAATTCACGGCTCAATTTACTCGCGCCCAGCTGCCACCTCTAGAACAAAAATGCACGCTCGAAGAACCTCGCCTTAAGCTTAGCGGCTTTCTGAGTTAAGTCTATGGTAATGGTTTTGGCACGCAGTGTTGTGTTCCTTATACGGTCTAAAACTCGAACCCCCAGGATGCTGCGCTCCATGGCTCGCTAGCAAACCTCGAACTTGGACCTCTGTTGAAGTGTCAAAGAGAACCGTATGTGAGAACCGGGAGACAAAACTTTTTCATAATTCTCCAAGTACAGTAGTTTCTGTTAATGCAACTCACTGGCATTTCTAATCATCAGAGTAATAAAACTTACCTTATAACCAGACCCATCAAAATTTGTTTAAAGCGTACCATTAAAACTCCAAGCAAAGCTCTCAAAACTGGGAAAACTATGGCAGAGTAAATTAACAAACAGATACCTCTATTTATAAAACTTTTTAACAAAAATAATGCTGTAGCTCTGGGCCACATTGAAGCGCGATTGTGCTAACTAGGGCCGTGTCCGAATCGTAAGCGATGTCGCGCGAGTATGTGATCGTCGTGCTTGTTTATAATAATTATGAATATAACATACCACAAAACACATACATGGCTTATACATGGCATATACATGGTTTATATTACATGGCTTATGCCCGCGACTTCGTCCTCGTGAAATTTCGGCCCACCCATCGCATCGCATCCCGTCGCTCGCCCGCGCTATAACTCCATTATCGCTTAGCGTTCTTTCTGACTTTTGTTCTTTTCGCTTGGCTCCTAAGGATCATAGCGTGATGTTATATAGCCTATAGCCTTCCTCGATAAATGGGCTATCCCACACAATTTTTTCTATTCGAACCAGTATCTAGTTCCTGAGATTAGCGCGTTCAACCAAACAAACAAACTCTTCAGCTTTATAATGTATAGCTGACCTGTGCAACTTCTGCGTCACATAAGAGAGAAAGTGGTTTAAGTAATGAATTTTCTACTTATTTTGTTGCGAAGTTATTTTAAAATTATGATATCTGCTAAGATATTGATTGAAATCAAGTGATGTCAAGGACAATTTTGTTTACATTTAAATACTTGTGATTAATAACATATTTATTTGGATTAGGATTAATATTACGAGTATGTTGATAAAACTCCTTCGCAAATAATGCAGTAATTTCGAAAAAAATTGATTAAGATAAAAAAGTTTATAAGTGAGTCAATCTTAAAAGATAGACATATGCTGTCCAGGACTTTTGTTTAGAACTTTTAAAGAGAAATAATTCCATCATACATGATATTTGCGTAACTTAAACCGTTTACGCAGTGCACGCAACGGAAGCTCTCAAAAAGGAATAATTTTTCCCGTTTTTGCAACATTTTGCATTTATGCTCCGCTCCTATTAGTCGTAGCGTGATGTTATACAGCCTATAACCTTCCTTGATAAATGGACTATCCAACACAAAAAGCTAAATTCCTGAGATTAACGCGTTCCAACAAACAAACAAACTCTACAGCTTTATAATATTAGTGTAGATTTGCGCGTTCAATCAAGTTGCGAGAGTGGAGTAGTGGTGGTGGTGGCCCAATGAGCAGTAGAGGCCCAGTGGGAACAGCCGCAATTTACGAGTTTGTAGATTGTATGTTCGAACCCAGGCTTTACTTTGTGAAAATTATTTAATCACCACTACTCTCAAAAAGGTGAAGGAAAGCATCGTGAGGACACCAACATGTTGTATACGCCTAAGTGCGGCCACAGCTTTAAACATATTCACCTGTCTTTCGAACCGACTCCAACTAATTTAAGCGCACTGAAAAAACGGAAATGGATGTTTGTATGTTTAATAGCATTCTCGGAAATAGGGGAAAAAAACACGCGCATTTGTTATTTTAAAATCAATTGAACTTCATCTAATAACGGGATAAAGTTTGTTTAGTTCGATGGAAACATTCAAATCAAGGTGATGGATACGTTCGTGTCGGTTATTGGCACAAGACTATTTACCAAAAAACTTCCATAGGTGCCGATTCCCTTGTTCACAAACTAAACTAAATTTAAGTTCAGAGCATCTTTTTATTTATTTATTTAACAATTTATGTACACACATATAAACAGACAAGAAGAAAGGAATAGAAAAATACGTACAAAGGTGATGCCTATTTCTAATGAAATCTCTTCCAGCATACCTGCGATAGGAAAGTAGATATAGAGATGTAGACAACGTGTGTAATTGTAGAAGAGAAAAAAAAATATATATATACATAAAATCAAAATAGCTATACATTATACATATGTATAATGTATAGCTATTTTGATTTTATGTATATATAAAGAAAGAAAAAGAAAAAAGGAAAAAAGAAATAGAAAGAAAAAGTATGTGTATAAGTATATACTTATACACATACTTTTTCTTTCTATTTCATTATGAAAAGGACAGAAGATAAATTTTAGTTCAGTCCTGTCAAATAAATCAGCGCTTGACGTAAATTGACGTAATTTTAGTAGGCATATTTTCAATCACGTCTAAACTTGTAGGTATGGAGTAGTGACAGGCGCTGATTAATTTGACAGGACTAAACTAAAATTTATCTTCTGTCCTTTTCTTAATGAAATAGAAAGAAAAAGATGCACTGGACTTAAATTTAGTTTTGTTTGTGAAAAAGGGAATCGGCACCAATACCTGATGATATTTGAGTGAGTAACTTTGCAGATCATGTGCCTAGCCTTTTCCCAACTATGTTGGGGTCAGTTTTTAGTCTTACCGGATGCAGCTGAATACCAGTATTTTACATAGAGCAACTGCCTATTGTAACGTTACACATAACCTAATATGGGTAACCTATTTACAAATCAACTTTTTTATATACACAGGAAAAGTTTTTAATCAGTGCGCAAATTTTGACAAATTAAACATAAACTTATTTTATTATACACCTATTTGTTATTTTGATATGTCTTAGTTCAAAAAAATTTAGTTATCGTTAACGAAAGATGTTCATTTTGAAACTGGTATAATGGATACGAGTCGCGCAACGTGCCGGTGGCGGGCGGCGCACAGTGGGCTGAAACGGGCCGGTAAAGGACTAAGCATTAAAAAAAAAAAAGTTTCTTTTTCTGAAACTTTAAATATTGTGTTGGATTTATCTATCGATTATAAGTAATTATTTCTATGAGGGTCGTTCAGATAACTTAGTATTTTCGGAGTTATAAATATCCAAAGTAATTTTTGTATGAAGCAAAAGAAAAAAATGTGAAAATCTCGAAATTCTCAAATTTTCTCAAAGAATTGACTCTACGTATGCATAGTACATATATTTGTCCTATTTTAGCGCCTATTCTCGGGTTGCGATTTTCTGCGATTTGGTCGCAATTTCAAATTTTGTTCTCTATTCCACACCACCATAGAGGTTAAGAACTAGGCGCGTTTTTTTTTTATGTAGTGGTCTCCCCTTTAGGCCTAATCCACTAAGGACTAATAAAATAAATAAATAAATAAGTAAAAATCACAATCACTACTGGCCACTGCACTGTTTTAATTAAAATTAAATGTTCATTCACGTCAATAAAAAGTTTACGACACGTCATAACTTGTTGTTGCGCTCGCGCACTCTTATCCCTTGATTCCCGGAAATAAGTCTCAAAACAAATTACGTCATACCTACCTATGGTGGTGGAAAATGTCGAACATTGTTTTTTTTTTTAAAGAACTTTAGAGGTATGAGGAACAGGGTGTAAAGTTCACTCATACTCTATAGTAAAGGGAGGATCCTCCGACCAGACGGGTATTGTGTCTGGTGGGCAACTGCCCAACGGTTGATGTCGGGATGTTGTATATATGCTAGTTGCGCGGTAAACTCTGATAGCGCGATGCAGGATTTGTGACGTCAGGTCTTTGATGCGTAGTTCGCATGTGGCGTTGTTGATACCGCCACATTACTCCCCTCCGGAGACCGGAGGTCGATAGTGGGCTGAGTCAGTGCATATGATGCTTGCCAGGGCCAGTTGTGATTCCAGTGAGTCGGAACCGGGTGCCGCATAGTTCACGGTGAGTCGGAACTGTCTGCGGTTTTTTCCCCAGTGAGTCGGGGTGGCGCTGCGTTTGTTGATCCAGTGAGTCGGACGTCGTACAGCGCCGAATTGAGGCTGACTGCTGGCGTCGACCAGGAGAGCGTTGAAGGGCTCTGCTTGTGGACCGGCCGAAAGTGCAGTGTGCTGTGCCAAGGTTGCTGATGAGGCTCAGGGTGATAACCAGGTATGCGCGTTCGCTGCATGCTGGTGGTCAGGATACCCGTTGAAGCCGTGGGTGCTGGCTGGCTGTGTGACTCGCCGCTCGAAGGCTGCGCTAATGTCCATGTTCGGGGTCACCAATTTAGAGGTATGAGGAACAGGGTGTAAAGTTCACTCATACTCTATAGTAAAGGGAGGATCCTCCGACCAGACGGGTATTGTGTCTGGTGGGCAACTGCCCAACGGTTGATGTCGGGATGTTGTATATATGCTAGTTGCGCGGTAAACTCTGATAGCGCGATGCAGGATTTGTGACGTCAGGTCTTTGATGCGTAGTTCGCATGTGGCGTTGTTGATACCGCCACAGAACTAAGTAGGTATTGAGGTTTTCAGGCCGTTTAGTATACATTATTTTCAATTCCAATTTAATTGGAATAAATTGCTTAACTAAAATAACATGACTCTTCATACAAATTTGATATGGCTATATCTCCGAAAGTACTCGTTAAATTAAAAAAAGTCAAAGAATAAAAACGTTTTAAATTTATGCCTAGATACCAAAAAAATACATTTGATCTCTTAAGACCCAACCTTGTAATCCCAGCCCACTGTGCGGCGCGGTCAGTGAAGCGGAACGCAGTAGTAGGTACCTATCAGCTGTGCGCTCGCTCATTGATATTATTACGAATAGATTGTATCCATATTTTGCTGATTTCAAGTGGACCAAAAAAAAAAATTATTGAACAAATAATGGAAATCTGTTCTGTTACTGATATTGCACCACCAAAAAAATTTAAAATTTGCGTACTGGTTTTTAACCAGTAAGAATTTTTTGACGTGACAACGTCTAATAAATCGATGAACGCCGGCTGCATGCACGAAAAAGGATGACTCAGTGTCCCGTTACGCTAATTGTCCCGTTACGCTCATTATACGCTTCATCAATGTTTTGTTATGATGACGTTGTCACGTTAAACTATCGTCCGTAAACCAACTTTACAGACAACCAATTTTTTATATTTTTTATACAGGGTAAGTTTTTACGGAAGATCCTCCCTTTACTATATGTAGAGTATGAGTGAACTTACACCCTGTTCTTCATACCTCTAAATCAATATGAAAAAGCCAACGGCGGGCTGTCAGCGCGCTTGCCGTTACAATACAACTCGACTCGCAGCCCGCGCACTGCAAGCGAGCGGACCGCGTGCTTATAGCGCGCCGACCGCGTGCTTACTGCGCGCCGACTCTGTGTCGCAATATAAACAAGTCAATGTAAACCGAGACATTATGAAAACGTGCAAATCATAGGCGTGGTCAATCATAAATGCCATATAATAATTGTGTTCGCGGTGACAGCAAGCTTGCACCTCGCGGCCAGCGTGCGGACTGCGAGCTTGCACCTCGCGGCCGGCGCGTGGCCTGCGAGCTTGCACGTCGCGGGCGATGCGTAGTTAGCGCGCTGGCGGCTAGCCATAGCCTAAATTCGAAGCGACGCCGTGTTGCAGCTGTGCAGAGAAAAACAAGCATTATAATCTATAGAATTTTAGTATTCCAGGAGAGGCCACAAACAAAAGTTACAGTTCAGGTTATTGGTTTGTCCCCGCCTTCAATACCAAAATTATATACATTGTAATGCTTGTTTTTCTCTTTTCAGTCATGTGTTTTTGCCTCTCTTTTTGCTTCTTCTCCTCTAGCCAGCAATGACTTGGTTCAGATGGCCTAGACACAGCAATCGAGCGAGCGAGCTTTCAACGAATTCAGTTATGTGTTTTTGCAGTCGGTTTTTTTTTTGTTTTATTAAATAGTTTGTTTTTGACTTTAATTCGTATCAAAACGTATTAGCTTTAATTATCATAGTGATAGTAGTGTCTCTGTTGACGTGACTGCCCCTGAATCAGAGTATTACTTTTTTGGTAAATGTCTCATGCATTTGACTACAAAAGATAACTCTCCTGGCTCCTGACCCAAATATCCTAATGACTCTTTATTAAAACTCCATGAAGGTGAAACAGTCATTAAAATCTTCGTATGTTTTTCTTCATTTCTCGAATTAGAAGATTTATTTGCTATCAAAAAGTTCTGGGAACTAGTTTTAGATATTTTTTCTAAACAGTTTTATTTTTACTACGCTACGATATTGCTATGTCTGTTTGTGAGTTGGACGATGAACTCAAAAAAAAAAAAAAGTTTTCCAGATCCTGGATTGAAAATAACATCGTCTACGGCACATGTGTTCCTTCAAAGAATCAATCACAGACAGGATAAAAATCTTAAATTCATCCACAGACAGCGCAGAGCCTCAACCGCTGTGTCTCTCAAGAGTTTATAAAGCTTCTGCCCGCGGCTTCGCCCGCGTGTGTTTTTCCAAAATAAAAGTAGCCGTATATATTTTTTTAAACGTTGCCCCACGCAAAAAAAAGAACACAAATAAGAAAAAACAAGTTGGGAGAAAATATGCGTCAGATCCACGCAAAACGGCCATCGCTCAGCATAATGCTGCGACCCTATGCGAGACAGTGCCCTAGCGCTGGTTTTCAGCGAGAGCCGGTTGACGTGATGACGTCGACCGGATAATTATCACTTGTTTAAAAAACGGTGAACGAAGAAATCATCGTGAGGAATCAGCCTGAGAGATATTTCTCGACGGCACGTGTAGCTAAGTCAGAGGCCCATGGGTTGCATAAAAACTACACGAAAAAAAGAAGAAGCAGGTGGTGTTCTGTAGTTTCTGATTACACCCTTGGGAAGATGGCGTGAGTTTATATTATGTATATGTGTGTTTCATTACTGTGGTAGAGTCCTAGAATCAATGGATGATTGGATCAACAGTCATAATGAGTTCTTGATTAGGAAATTCCCAGAAGCAATACGGTGTCTGAATTTGTTCTAGTTAATGACAATAAACTCTGCCCTAATTCATAGGGGTGTGTAACGTTTGCTATAATAATAAAAGTTCTAATAATCATAAGACCTAATTTCAAATGAATTATTGATATAATTTAATTTTACCTAATTTATATAATGCACATTTGAAATAATATTCAATGAATATAATATTCAGTTTCTATAATATTCAAAATCTATAGGTAAGTAACGTTTAATATAATTTGAAAATGTCTACTTTTATTATATACGATATAGCGACAACATAATTATACACCGGCTTGTAGTTAATAGGTTGAATCTGTTCCAAAACTGAATCGGGGCACCCCGACTTTACGTAGTCTTTTGGCTCCTACCCTAGAGTGTATATAAAAACCAGAGGCGCGGAGGTAGAGCAACCCCCGCCCGCTGTAGCAAAGCATAGACAGTACAGGTGCCTATCCTTTGTTACGTAAGGGCGAAGGGGTTGCACTTCCCGCAGCGCCGGAGACGATGCAGAAGCAACTTAAATGTTTTGAGGTTAGGTTACAATATCATTTCCTTTTCACAAGAACGATAAATAATTTTCTAAGACACGTCTTAGAAAATTATTTAATATGAAAGTTAGGTCTAATAAACATTATATAAAAAGAGCATTAAACAATTTGAAAATTATATGAAATGAACGTTATACTAAATGAAATTAGAGAAAATGTAAATTATATCAAATTGTTATATTTGATATAATTAATATATAATAGATCATATGAAATTAGCTTAAATGTTTTTATAGCATATGAAAATTATATCATTTGAAAGTTATGTCAAATGAAATAAGACTATCTGTTATCATACCCAACATTTTTCACTCAATTCATAGGACGTAATAACTAATGAAACCTGTTTGTACCTGTTAAAATGCCTACATGTTTCCTTTTTAGAAAAACACGCATGCTGTTATAACCAAGGTCTATTAACAAGAAACCCGATTCATGATTCTTCAAATAGAAACCTTGAAACATGCTCATAGCACTTTAGTCCTATATTTTACTTCAAAAACCAAGATCAATGTGTTCCAGCCATCTTGTATTCAAATTGTGAAGAATATTAAACAGACCCGAGCGATGTCTGTATGTAAACATAATACAGCGTTTGATGTTATAGATGTACGAAATTATGGATATGTATCGATTGATCCTACTTGGAAGTCACTAAGTAGTGGAATCATTGCCAAAGGTGCATAGAACGTATGAAGAAACAACTTTTCATTTGGTGAAATACTGTTGAATTTACTCTGCCCTAAAAAGATAAAGATGACCTATATTGGACGCTTTACACATTAATAAATTTAAAAAATCCTTCTATTTCTTATCAACCAAAACTAAAAACTTTAAAGAAATGTTATTAATTATATTCTAAGCTGTATGCTAAAGTGTGTTTATAATATTTTATCTGCGCCCATGAAATTCAGTACAACATTATAACTCCCGTTTGGATGCTATTATGGTTACTATGACACTGGGTGTTTTAATTTTGGCAATAAGCTAATTGTTTCAGAACCTTTTATAGAGGATTCATGTCATGGGTGTAGATAAAGTCTTATATGAAACTGTAATAATTAGGTTTTAAAACACTCATGTGATAAACCCACATTCGTGTTTTAATACCCCTTATTATACAACAGTTGCATAAATAACTATAATTAATCATTTCTTAGTACACTTTATTATAAGTAGCTGCGACCCGCAGCTAAAACACGCTAAAACACGTAAAGAGTGCCGTGTGGTGCCGGACGTAGAGTGCCGTATGATGCCGGACGTAAAAAGTGCCGTGTGGTGCCGGACGTAAAGAGTGCCGTGTGGTTCCGGACGTAAAGAGTGCCGTGTGGTGTCGGACGTAAAGAATAGCACCACCCTAATTCCCCCCGTGGGTGTCGTAAAAGGCAACTATGGAACTTACTAGAGACTGGGCAGCAGCGTTCTCTATGCATTTTTAACACCATACTGCGATCGCCAATTCATCTGCCAAGCAACGCAAGTGGCAATAATGGCAACCCCTCCCCCTCAATTGGGGCCTATGTCCAGCAGTGGACGTCTTTTGGCTGAAATTATGAATGAATGATGACCCGTAGCTTCGCCTGCGTGGCTTTTTCTAAAATAAAAGTAGCTCAAGTTACTCCTTAAAACATCAACTATCTGCCAGTGAACGTCTCGTCAAAATCAGTCCAGCTATTTCGGATTAAATAAGAACATTAAAATCATCTATAACTATAACTGCTGTTTTAGAACGAAATTATTCTGGAGTCAGTCTCTCATTTCCGTCATCGGAAGAACACATTTTACTATAATTTATGTTAATATTATCTTTCATTAACACAAAACAACCACGATAACAGACAGAACAGAAGTAAATTGGCAGGATGTTTTTTTTTTTAAATTAAATTTGGAATGGATTAGCTCCAATCGGCCACCCAATACGTACTTTGAACACGTTTTTTTTTTGTACCTACATAATTCGTGTTTGTTCCAAATTCAAAATGTCTTTATTCACTCAGTGAGTAAAAGAGCGTTTCATCCACTGTTACCGATGAATAAAATGCCCTTTTTCGAGTGGCAATGGTAAAAATAAATAAATCTTATTCCTTTACCTTCTGCGCTCCATGTCCCATATTTACGATAATCCTCACAGCTGTAACAACATGGCGGGTTATTGTAGAGCATGAGCGCTGATTAGCTGATTTGTTAGTTAACTTGTTTGATGTCGAGATTTTAACGTAAGCTCATTAATTAGAATATAATGTTATGTAATTTTGAGTGTATTTACGTATCATCATCATAACAGTAGAATAGTCAGGGAAATCAGTTGTTAAGCTAATTGACATTCTAAGTCAATTAAATGCCGTGGTATGGTCATTTCATACAAGTGTCAAAGAATGTATTTATTTAAAATACAAAATAAGCGTACAACATAATTAATGTGTATGTGAGTTTAAATGTTTGTAAACGCACCCACAATATAGCAGAAATTCATAGTGTGGGACAACGTTTAAAAAAATATATATGACCACCAAATCGCTTATATTTGATCTTATTAAAATGTTCCATAAAAATTCTATAAAACCTCCATTTACTTACTCACATATTAACCTCTTTATTGTAAGGGAAAAGTGAGACAACTCCGAAACAAGTACTGTATTAACTAACTGGGACCACCTCGATTCATAATAATACAAACACAAACATGACCAGATAGCCAATATAATCCATCAAAAATTAGCAGTAAAATATAAATTAATTCCCACACCACTGTAGCTTCTTATAAATATCAACCTGAAACTGTTCTCGAAATCATTCCGAAATAGTCCTCCCCGACCCTTGCCCGTAAGCGAAGCGCCAGCACGCGTTATAGCTGAGCCTGTAGCTTTAAATTCCCCCGATAATAATCATAACCCTGATTTTATCCAGCCACCGTCAGTTCCTTGCCATGCTCCCTCCGACTCTGCCCTAAGCCGAGGTTCGTGCCCCACAGGGGGTGCCCTTAGCGCGCAGTCGTTTAAATTATAAGTTTTTACGCCCTGGCTGGAGGCATTAAGTTTCGTTAGGAGCTTAAGGCAACCACAGGAAAGTCCGGTTAAAGAGTCTCACTCGGCACCTCTCAAGAGTCTTAACTCTGAGATGCCATAGAAAAAAAAAAAACTCCACTCACAAGCTGTACTTTGACCGAGCTATACTCACCGACAAAACATCACACTACATTAGACCAGGGCCTCAAGTCTGCTATTACAATAGTGTCAGAATGGTCTCGCCATCGTGAGTATTTGACAGTGTTTGTATGGCAAATCTGTCAAAAACTCACAATGAAGAGACCATTCTGACACTATTGTAATAGCAGACTTGAGGCCCAGGGCCTCAAGTCTGCTATTACAATAGTGTCAGAATGGTCTATCATTGATTTCATAATTGTTGATTTTGTAAAGTTTGGTAATTTACTAATATAATGGCGTCATTATGACTTTCCAATGGTCAGCCACTGACACTCCATGGAAAGAATTGGTAATCTCGTACATAATGACAAATGAAAATTCCTACTAAACTTCCAACTTCCTACTACTTCAGAATGCTTATAACACTAATAAATATATATATAAATGAAATCTGGCATGAATTAATTTTCAAAATGCCATTGTAATACAATTCTATTACGAGACCATTGACCGACCAATGATCGACCATTATGAATTTAGCAGATTGCGAACTTTTAGCAAAATGACAATGGGATCGTGTTGGAGTGACGAATTTATAAAAATAGCAGACTTGGGCCCCTGACATCACGTCACGACGTATAGCCGTTCCTGATATACACAATCTACAGATTACTATAGCAGAGCAGAACATGCTATGTTATTTAGAAGAAATAAATGTATTGATTGAGCTTTCGAGCGGTACAGTAAAATTAGTTTTTTTTTTTTCTAATTTAGCGGGTTCTTTTCCTGGTCCAGACAAGCGATTATTTAAAATTCTTTGAATACAGTTCGTATTGTTTTTAAAGTAAAAATGAAGGCTTCACTCAGTATTTTTTTCTATCTACAGTATTTAGGGTACTTTCCCTCCATGTGGCAAAGTCATGGGACGCCCTATGATATTATTATAGGCAGTCCCCGCACAAATCTATTCAGACTCAATAATTAATAATAATTTATTTTGCGTAAGCCTAATTGAAAAAGGAGAAAAAATGCGTTAACAATGCATTACTTAAGTAACTAATATTCTTATAGTAACTAGACTTAAGTACGTGCTCGATTTTATGAAACTCCTGACACCCAAACTATGACGTGTCCCGTATCTCAGTTGTCAGCTTTCCTCCCTACCAGGCACATTGTGAAGCAGGGCTTTAAATACCGGTAAATTTTCATAAAGTTACCTTGTATTGACAGAGTTAACGTTATTATTAAAATAACGGTAATCGATTTAACGTTATTTATGCGACTATTAATTTTATCGTTATTTTAAACGGGTGAGATGTAAGTAGTGGGGCCTGAGGCGTGCGGCGCGGTGGGAACCCGCCCTCGTGACTCTCTGATGCCGTGCCGATCAAAACATTGCCTGAATCTGCCTGATTCTTACCCACAGAACGGCAACGTAGCTAAATTAACGTTAGTTATCGTATTTTTGTTAAATGTTAATTAACGTTATATTACTGGCAATGTTATTAAGTAACGTTAAATTTTTGTAACGTTAGTAGGTATAACATTGAAATTTAACGTTACGTAACGGTTATTATTTTGTTATTTGGTAACGTTAACGAGCCCTGTTGTCAAAGTCAAAGTCAAACCATTTATATCAAATAGGCACGAAGATGCACTTTTGAACGTCAAAAATTACATGAATAGTTAATTGATTCTAGTTGCGCCTTCCAAAATGTAGTTATGTATGGACAAGAATGGGCAAGAAACTCCATACTTACTCTTTTAAAATGTTAACAGTATTTTGTATACATTAATTAATAATTATAGGTGAAGACGATGTACCTAGAATAAAAAAATTAAAAAAAAATTACTTACCACACTTGGTAAAAAGAATGAAAAGTGAAGTAATGACAGAAAAATTTATAAATGCGATAGGTCCATACATGGTGCTCACATATTTACAAACATTGTATAATATATGATTTTCCAAAAAAAAAAACAACCAATAATAAGTCAGTGTGTGAGTTAAATTTATATTAATCACAGAAAATAAAATTAATATTATTAAAATTATAAATTATACAGTTAAATTAGCAACCAGTTTGATTTTGTCTAGACTCTAAATTGTCCTATGGAGCAGGACCAGCATGTTTCCAAGCATTCTTATCTTGGATATAATCCTCTAATTTGTAATATGCTTGTTTACAAAGTGTGCTTTTTATAAGAGTTTTAAATTTTCTTTCATTTAATTGTAATATATCAGAAGGTATTTTATTGTAACATTTAACACAGTACCCCATAAAAGATGTATGTACTTTAAATAATCTGAAAAATGGTTGATCTATTTTATCTTTATTTCTAGTATTAAAATTATGCCTATCACTGAACTGTTGTGAAGCCTACAACTTATTGTTTAAACATTGATGAGCTTAAAAATAAAAATAATTTATGTTTATTTTGGCAGTAGTTACACAGATTTCAACGTTAATAGCATTTTCAGAATTCTTAATGTAGACAAAGTGTCAGAATCATGTCACCACTGTAGACATAGTCCACGCACAATCTAAATTAACGATATAATAGGTACTAAACTGGTGCATATTGTGCAAACGGCTGTAGTGAAAAGGTCAAGTGTCTGTAGTGGTTGTCCAGACGAGCACAGTCTTGGCACGATCCAATTCTCGTGGGTTGTAAAATCTGATTAGTTCGTAATAGACGGCCGTAGAAGTATTGTTGTCGGGTAATTTTGATTACATTTCCCACAAAAATATTATATTTTTCCATTCAAGGCCATTCAAAAATATTACGGGTTTGTGTATTTTTTTTTTTCAATTACGGTGCCCATTTGCTTTATAGTGCTAATTTTTGTTAGAGTCAAGTGTCACCCCCCCCCCCTGCCAACTAAATGGTTGTATTGACATATGTAAAAAAATCACAGCACTAGTATATATAACGAAGTTAAAAGGAAAACTATCACAGCTAAGTAGGCTGTAAAAGTTACCGAGTAAATAGTCAACCAACTTAAATGTACAGTTGAAAAACCCTTTTTTTTCACGCACCAACACGTACTTGACCGGTTTTTTTTTAGTTACTAGCTCTAATTATTTCTCGTAAATTGCCAGCGGCAGGACAAATGCCTAAGACTGAACAAATCAGATTTGGACAGGCAAAATTAAATTTCCAATACAAATACCATTTCTTCCGAAGAAACGAAATCAAGCGTTTTCAATCATTGTTTTAGGAAATTGAGCAAACACTGCGCAAACCTGGTTTTCATTTCTTTTAACATTTTCTGTGTTTTTTTTTTTTTTTTTATTGAAATATTAAATTACCTTTTTAATATTTCAAAAGGTTTTACGAATTACATTTATAGAAAAGATGTTTTTAGCGTATTACACAGTTTTTGAAAATTGGGTTTTTTATTTTAAGATAATTTCTAATTCTGCAGATGTTTGATGGCTTTCCTTTTAAAACCACGATTGTGTAGGAAAACAAGACATTTTTATTAGAGCTTCTTGTGAAGCTGGTTGTTTGGAATTGTGGAACTGATGGAATTTTAGATACCTACTATAATATTGTATCATATTTCTACTGCCAAGCAGCATTGCTGTATGCCAATTTGAAGATTATTGGTGCCGGTGTAGATACAAGGTACATTTCAGCGACTGAAAATACACAACAGTATATTGTCCAATTGGACAATGGATTGGGATACATTGGATCCATTCACTTGTATTCTGTTTTATTTTATTTTTCATCACTTATTTTGTATCTTATTTTATTTATTCATTTATGTAGGATATTTATTCAGAACGCATCATAATATTAAGAAATAAGTAAATAAAAAATGAATGCAGCGATGAGTGAATGAGAGAGTATGTGTGGGAGGGAGAGAAATAAGGATGGCGAGTGAGCTGCTAAGATGATAAGACGTTTATGTATTGTATGAAGTTTTAATAAAAATTAAAGAAGTTTCAAGAAGTGAAGACTATTTTTTCGGTCATCCACATCACCCCTTCAGCCTCGTCCGGGATCGACCGTAATAATAAAGGCGTATATTACGATGAAAGTTGAAGAATAAAAACACCGTTACAACGGAAACGGCCATTATGAAAAACCGCGTGCTAATGCCGGAGGATGAAAAAAGTTGTATAGTTTAAAGACATCATGGAGCTAACCGATAAAATGGAATCAAAAATTCAATCCTTGCAATATGGTATGGTGGACACCATTATTAAATTCAATGGTGAGGATGTGAAGTGGTCACAAGACATCGAAGACAATGCGGAAATCTTGGGTTGGACGGCTCAACAAAAACTTATCATTGCCAGAAGATCGCTTACCGGAACTGCTGCGCTATGGTTACGTACAGAAAAACCATTCAAATCGTACAAAGAACGGAGGAATGCCCTGCTAAAGAAATTCCCAGGTTCGGTATATTTACCGAACCTGGGAATTCCTTTAGCAGGGCCATGATTTTGTGCATTTGCTTGGTATTCCAAGCAAATGCACGAAATCATGGCGGCTCGAAAAAAACGTAATAATGAGAGCTACTAAAATATAAGACGTTTTAGTGTTGTAAGAAATTTTAATAAAAATTAAAAAAGTTTCAAGAACTCGCGATGTGGCCTGCCCAATTCCACTTCAGTTTCCCGGCCATATATAAAGCATCAGTGACTTTGGTCTTCGCTCTGATGTCGCTGTTCTTTATGCGATTGCTTATTTTTAGGCCAAGTATGCTTCTTTCTGCAGCTCTTTCAAATGACCTTAATTTTATTTTCATGGTATCTGTTGTAGCCCAAGTTTGACATCCGTATAGAAGAGTTGGTAATATGTTTGAGTCGAATAGCTTCCTTTTGATGTCGTTTGAGAAATTTCCTTTAAATATTTCTTTAAGTGACCAATATTTCTTCCAAGCAATGGTTATCCTTCGTTTGATTTCTTTCATAGACCTATCGGTAAAACATATATTTTTCCCCAAGTATTTAATTATCAACGTATTCGACGTGTTGGTTATCAACAATTAGAGGTATTTGTTCTCCGTTGGTCATTGCTTTCGTTTTTTTCATAATTCATTTTCAGTCCACACTTCATACTCTCTATGTGGAGGTACTAGATCATTTCTTGTAATTCTGTATAGCTTTCTGAAAGTATGATTATGTCGTCTGCGAATCGTAAGTGTGACAGACATTCACCGTTTATGTTGATACCACGTTTATTCCATGTTAGTTTTTTAAATAAGTTTACCAGTAAAGCTATGAATATCTTGGGTGATATAGTGTCACCATGTCTTACACCTTTTTCTATATAGAATGCCTCACCTTCTATTTCTAATTTAACTCGAGAATTGCAATCCTTGTAAATTTTATGTATTATTGTTATATACTTTTGGTTGATTCCTAGTTCAGCTAGAGCAGTCCAGAGGGATTCATGTTTTATGGAGTCGAAAGCTTTACAGTACAGTGGCTTATAATTAGAGATCGGATAATCGGATGCATATTTACCTAAAGTTAATTTTTAGCTAGGAAAGTATGGAAGCAGCTTCTTAAAATATATTTTTTTTTGTAAGAAAATATCCCGTGATGCCAAGAATACCGGCAATGCATAAAAAGTCGGATGTATAGTATGGATGCAACATCTAAAATATTATTTATAAAAATAAAAATAAATACCCGGGATTCTTGGATTGCATAACTATTCAGATGCATATTTATTTAAAATTATTTTAACCCCCTATGCAAATATGTTTATGTAGGGTGTAAGAGTAGGGGTGGTGTGTTAAAATAAAAAATAAAACACCGGAACCGGATAAAAAAGCGCTGTACATAATAGCAAACATCTCAACTTTAGGTGAATATGCATCCGAATATCCGATCTCTACTTATAATGAATGTGTGTAGATGCTTTGGACGCCGGATTGGAGCCCAACTCATACAAATATGAAAAACACGTTTCGTGGTCCGGTGAAAAAAAAAAAACGGACGAGTACAAGCGGGCTAACGCAAAAAAGTACAAATTGGGGGGAAATATACGTCACATCCATGAAAAACGGGCGTTGCTCAGCATAATGCTGTGAAACTATGCGAGACAGAGCCACAGCGCTGGTTTTCAGCGATAACCGGCCTTAAGTGACGTATTCACAATACCAAAAACTGTATGTGATCTTTTTTGGGTATGTTTTAGTGAGTAAGAGCCATATCAATACATAAATCCCGGACGAGGCTGTAGGGGTGATGTGGATGACCGAAAAATAATCTTCACTTCTTGAAACTTTTTTAATTTTTATTAAAATTTCTTACAACACTAAAACGTCTTATATTTTAGTAGCTCTCATTATTACGTTTTTTTCGAGCCGCCATGATTTCGTGCATTTGCTTGGTATTCCACATACAGTTTTTGGTATTGTGAATACGTCACTTAAGGCCGGTTATCGCTGAAAACCAGCGCTGTGGCTCTGTCTCGCATAGTTTCACAGCATTATGCTGAGCAACGCCCGTTTTTCATGGATGTGACGTATATTTCCCCCCAATTTGTACTTTTTTGCGTTAGCCCGCTTGTACTCGTCCGTTTTTTTTTTTTTCACCGGACCACGAAACGTGTTTTTCATATTTGTATGAGTTGGGCTCCAATCCGGCGTCCAAAGCATCTACACACATTCATTATAAGTAGAGATCGGATATTCGGATGCATATTCACCTAAAGTTGAGATGTTTGCTATTATGTACAGCGCTTTTTTATCCGGTTCCGGTGTTTTATTTTTTATTTTAACACACCACCCCTACTCTTACACCCTACATACACATATTTGCATAGGGGGTTAAAATAATTTTAAATAAATATGCATCTGAATAGTTATGCAATCCAAGAATCCCGGGTATTTATTTTTATTTTTATAAATAATATTTTAGATGTTGCATCCATACTATACATCCGACTTGTTATGCATTGCCGGTATTCTTGGCATCACGGGATATTTTCTTACAAAAAAAAATATATTTTAAGAAGCTGCTTCCATACTTTCCTAGCTAAAAATTAACTTTAGGTAAATATGCATCCGATTATCCGATCTCTAATTATAAGCCACTGTACTGTAAAGCTTTCGACTCCATAAAACATGAATCCCTCTGGACTGCTCTAGCTGAACTAGGAATCAACCAAAAGTATATAACAATAATACATAAAATTTACAAGGATTGCAATTCTCGAGTTAAATTAGAAATAGAAGGTGAGGCATTCTATATAGAAAAAGGTGTAAGACATGGTGACACTATATCACCCAAGATATTCATAGCTTTACTGGTAAACTTATTTAAAAAACTAACATGGAATAAACGTGGTATCAACATAAACGGTGAATGTCTGTCACACTTACGATTCGCAGACGACATAATCATACTTTCAGAAAGCTATACAGAATTACAAGAAATGATCTAGTACCTCCACATAGAGAGTATGAAGTGTGGACTGAAAATGAATTATGAAAAAAACGAAAGCAATGACCAACGGAGAACAAATACCTCTAATTGTTGATAACCAACACGTCGAATACGTTGATAATTAAATACTTGGGGAAAAATATATGTTTTACCGATAGGACTATGAAAGAAATCAAACGAAGGATAACCATTGCTTGGAAGAAATATTGGTCACTTAAAGAAATATTTAAAGGAAATTTCTCAAACGACATCAAAAGGAAGCTATTCGACTCAAACATATTACCAACTCTTCTATACGGATGTCAAACTTGGGCTACAACAGATACCATGAAAATAAAATTAAGGTCATTTGAAAGAGCTGCAGAAAGAAGCATACTTGGCCTAAAAATAAGCAATCGCATAAAGAGCAGCGACATCAGAGCGAAGACCAAAGTCACTGATGCTTTATATATGGCCGGGAAACTGAAGTGGAATTGGGCTGGCCACATCGCGAGGACCACAGACAACGGTTGGAGTGAGTGTGTCCTGCACTGGTATCCACGAAACGGAAACAGACGCCGCGGCAGACCATTGCAACGATGGCGAGACGATATAATCGCACTGGCAGGGATAGAGTGGACCAGAACGGCCCAAGATAGGTACAGATGGAAACAGATGGAGGAGGCCTTCATCCAGAGATGGATGACCCCAGAGATGGATGACCCCTTAATAGGTTAAGTTATTAAAAAAAAATTACTGAATTGTAAAGTATAGGGAATAAAGGTTATTTTTATTTTATTTATTTTATTAATTATAAGCCATACAATTAATATTAATATTATTATTTTATTAATTATGCTGTGAGTCCTGCAAAAAAACCGGTCGGATGTCCGGTGAAAATAACGGACGTCTACAAGAGGCTTTAGTGTGTTTTCTTTGAATTATTTTTAGCGCAAATAAACGTTCTTTATTTATTTATTTTGTCTTAGTTATAGGTACATTTTGTCATTTGCAAACCGCTCATGAAAAATAATCACTCGATGCATAAAAAGCTTTCAAAATCAAAGCTATAAAACATAGAAACATATTATGCAGACATAACTTTTAATTCGTTCTAAAAAACTGCTCGGTATTCGCTGTGCAAATAAACACAGTATACCTACTATTAACTACGCAACGTGGGTAATACCATTAGTATACTCACGAGATTGACGTACGTCAGTTAGTAGGGAATATAACTGAAAATGGGTTGGAAAATAAATACATTTGACGTTGGTGTAAAAAAAAAATTGACTTAAAAGCTGCATGAATAAAGCCGGGTATACACGCGTCAATAGCTTGCCACGAGAACACATAAATAAATAAAAACCGGTTTTTCCCAGTGGTCAGATTGAAGGTCAGACTAGTCGTTCCAACGGGTTTTTTTTTCCCGTTGGTCAGGTTACGTCTTTAGTTTAAGTAACTAACAATAGTGATTTAAGTGAAAACATGTTAATAACAATTTATGGATCTTTTGTGTTATCCGAAATAAAATGTTTATTTTTTATTTTTTTTTATTTGTGAAAATGGTCAATTTTCTTGCTGACTGTACCTTTTTTCAAAATTTGTAAATGGGGATCAACATTTCTTAAAAAAAATAAGGATAGTCTCCTTAGACCGTTTTGCTGAACTACAACGGTTACCGATACCAATTTTTTTTTTTTCCCAGTGGTCAGATTGAAGGTCAGACTAGTCGTTCCAACGGGATTTTTTTCCCGTTGGTCAGGTTACGTCTCTAATTTAAGTAACTAACAATAGTGATTTAAGTGAAAACCTGTTACTAACAATTTATGGATCTTTTGTGTTATCCGAAATAAAATGTTTATTTTTCATTTTTTTTTATTTGTGAAAATGGTCAATTTTCTTGCTGGCTGTACCTTTTTTCAAAATCTGTAAATGGGGATCATCATTTCTTAGAAAAATAAGGATAGTCTCCTTAGACCGTTTTACTGAACTAAAACGTTTACCGATACCAATTTTTTTTTTTTTTTGACCCTGAGAAATGCATTACGCATGCCCGCTCGTCGGGGGATGAGACGGGGTACGTGGGACTCCCTGCCAGAATGGCAGTATACCCACTAAAACTCAGCGGTGTTCCCTCATCGCCTTGATGAGAGGGTCATGGGAAACCGGCACAGCCTTTACATCAACAACCCTCCCGGCGCATTCCCGCCTACCTGGCGGGCCCCGCATGCCCCCCGCCTGGGGGAATATGGGAATGGCCGGGAACACCTGTCCATTCCCGTCCGACACTGGTGGAGGCCTGTGCAATACAGGCAAGGGTGCCCCCGCACCCGTTGCCTGCTGGCCTCCACCTGGGACCCCACGCCAGACGACCCTGCGTCCAGGCGACCCTGGTCCCCTGGTCAGTGGCCTACCACTTTTCGGTCGCAGAGGATAGGGAGAGCGGCCAACGCAATACGGACACTCCTCTTCCTCTGCGGCCCCACCGCGTCCGCCATCCAACGGTGGCGACCCCGTCAAGGCCGCGGAAGGTAGGGAGAACGGCTCACCGCAATAAATAATAATAAACATTTATTTCAGACCAGGTCCATATTTTGTTAGTAAAAATGTACTTAAAAAGAACTAATGTTAGTATAGGCAACACAATTAAATTACGACATGAAGCCGCACCCACCTTTGCAGCATGGGGGACTCCCACCGATCAGCAAAAACACCCAGTATAGTGTTGGTACTGCCACGAACGCGAGCGAGTAGGGAGGCGCATCTTTTCATAACGATAGCTGCAAAGCCATCAACCCGCAACTCGGCAAACATCCCTGACGCACTGCAACGCCATGGCAGCCCCAACAGTACCCTTAGTGCATTATTATGCAATACCGGCACTCCTCTCCCGCCGCGGCCTCCCACCCTCACCCCCAATGCCGCCCATTCGACATCGCGGCCCGCTTCAGTGGGTCTGCTCCCTAAGTCCGTCAACGAAGTAACGGGCCCGTCCGTTAGTAGTCCGACACGTCGGACTGAACCCTACTCCCTAGTAATTTCGGATTCATCAGTTTCCAACGGAATCGTAGACAATATTCGTGAACGAAAGACGCATGGCCATTGATGACAATAGAGTTGTGCTATTTTACCGGTCGATTACCGGTTTAATTATTTTGTGGTTTTCAAGCTAAATAAACAAAAATCAATATTTTTTCTTTAGAAAATGACTACATTTTTAACAATATACTTTTTATTATAAAGATTAAAATTATTTTTGACATTTTTGTCCGGAAACCGGCAATATCCTGTTGATACCTTTGCCTTTTTCCTTTTTGACATTTTGACGGAAATTTTCAAATTAATTCAACGATACTAGCCGGGAAGTTTGAAAATTATTTTATTTTAGTTTCTTTCTTATTCATTTCGTAAAATGGCCCCAACCGCTGCAGAAACTCACGGACACGGACTCTGGCTGGAGGCGCGCAGGAGCTGGGCAGCCTCAACGTGCTTTATATAGAATTTTTCACTTTTGGTGTGGAAAAAAAAAAAAAAATACTAACATGTTGAGTTAGAAACCCCTTTTAGAAACCCCATGCCCCTAGGGGCATGGGGTTTCTAAAAGGGGGTCGAAATTTTCATTATTTTTGCGATAGGACGCACCATTTTCGAGATATAAGCAAAAGAAAAAAAAATATATATATACAGTAACAGTACTGATTTTGTACCAGTAGTCGAGATGTTGGTGTGAAGTTTAGTTCATGACAACTAATTGATTTTATTCTACATCTTTTTAATCACGATTAATAATAGTCAGATTTAGTTAGAAAATCTAAATTTTAGTTTAAAAACGTCAAATTCAGATTAGCAAAATTGCCAAATAGCTTAAGATAAGTCAGTAACGTCGGGAATACTCGCCAACCTAAATTCTTGGCGTAAATATTGTCGACGTTGCCTCCGCTCTTCCTATATAGCTTTGTCAAGCAATAAAAAAGCAGCCATACTTAGGAATTCCTTACTTTGTCTCTAAATAGTATAAACAATTATAATCGTTCGTCGACAGAACGATAACTATTTTGATGTCGTATCAACTGACACAAGGTTCCGTCAAAACAAGCGTCAAGTTCAACTTTTCGGACGGGCAAAAACGCATCGGGAGTAGGGACAGTTGTCAAATCGTGTTGTCATTCATTCTTCGTCGGGCCTCGAACGAATCGTCCGTCCGTTGGTGATAGGGAGTAGGAAACGCCCGAAACGAAGCCCGAAACGACGGACTTCGTGCTTAGGGAGTAGACCCCCAGTTGCGATGTCGCCGAAGTGGCATCGCAACCTACGGCCGCTACGTCGTCGGCTTACCCGCAAAAGCCCTGACGAGCGGCCCCCTCCTCGGGTTTCTCTTAGCTTCACCGTGGCCCTCCAAGCCACGGCTACTGAGCCCCCCCGCCTCGACAATGCGGGAACCCACCGGGGGGGAACGGTTACGATACCTACCCTTACTGCCCTGTCTCAGTACTACTTGACAAGATTTTTGGAACAATATTTGGATTCAACAGTGTCCGTGGAGTTTATTGCCCATTCTTCTCCATAGGAACCTAATACGCTTTGGAATGGGCAACGCTTCATCTTGCTCCAAAAAGCGCCTGGTTTAATTGAAATAAATTCTTTGAGTTTGAGTTGGAAAGCACAATAGCATTATTATAACTTCTTCAGCATTAGGTCCTGGGTTCGATTCCGGGGTCGGAGAAAATGTTATTGAGTTTTGCAATCTGCAATTTCTCAGTAGCAATCCGGAGTTTGGAGTAGCGATCCGGTTAACGGCACTATGCTCGCCCTTGTTACGTGGGACTTAAACATACTGGCTAAATGTAATGTCATGTTATAACTTCTATCATTATATTGTTGAAGCTACTGTGTGCGGCATGAGTAAAATACAATTTAGCTCAAAGTAATAAGCACTTGACACGAGACTTAATAACGTTGTCAGATTGTTAATTCCGGAATCTGAGTGGGAAATAACTCTACGTCGTGTGCGAATAACATAAACTCAAGACGTGTTTTTTTTTTCTGCCCGCGACTTCGTTCGCGTGGAAGTCGTAAGACGTCACAATATACTAAAATAAATAAATACTGCGTTAGTAGTTTTGGTCACAGCAGTCAAAATATACAGAGAGTCAGGACTGGTGACGCGAGAGCAAGTGACGTACAATTCCATGTTCTATCGTGGTCGGCTCGCGTTCGGCCCTGATCCAGGCCATGGTACAGAGCGAGAGTGCATGGGAGGCCGTCACCTCCTTCTGCGAAGCAGTAATGCGCGCGAAGGAGGAGGCGGAACGGCAGAGGTAGTCTGTGCGCCCTCATACGCCTAATCGCCGCAGGAGACGTCCTGGGCGGCGGGAATCAATTGGTGATTCCCGGCCACCGTAGACGCGGGCTTGCGGACGGCAAGCAATGGGCAGCTGGCAGTCCGGTAAGGACTAGGCCCGGGTCAACGGCACGTTGTGTTCCACGCGCGCCTCAAAAATATGTCAGCACGAACTGACGGGGTCCGCTAAGACCGATGCCTGCCAGGGTTGCGGGTTTGTCCGAAAGGGATATCGTGGCCCTGGCACAAAGGCAACTGAAGTACCACGGGTGGGTTTTAATCAGTAAAACGACACGAACGAAACGAAATCTGATACGCCTTCCCGCTCCGCCTAGAGAGAGATTAAAAAAAAAAGTAAAAATCAGTAGTATGGTCATTATCTGTCTAGTCTTTACCCAACTATATTGGGGTCGGCTTCCAGTCTAACCATATGCAGCTGAATATCAGTATTTTACATGGGGTGACTGCCTGTCTGACCTCCACAACCCAGAACCCAGACAAGCGCTTTACTTTGTGCAAATTAATTCAACACCACTGCTCTCAAAACGGTGACAGAAAAAATCGTGAAGTAGATAGATAGATAGATAAAACATTTATTCAGTGCACACAAAAGACATCGTACAACACACACAAGAGCATAAACGAGACGAAGTAACGGGCATGTCCTATACCCAAAGTCTCTAAGGGCGGGTTGTTTCACGTCCACTTAACGCACGCGTATACATCATAAATGGCGCTAACTATCGTCAAACCGTTGTTTCACAAAATTATGCCCTTGACGTTCGTTAAAAAATAACGATTACAGTAACAGGTCTCATACTTACTGGTTAACGTCATTTTATTCTTTTAAATTTGAACTTTGACGATCGGTTTTTATGCAGTGAAACAACGCTTTGTATTTAACGAATGTACGTCAAATAATAACGATTACATATGTTTAATGTAATCGTTATTATTTGACGTACGTATGTTACGTTAACGAACTATTTGAAACAACCGGCCCTTATTCAGACAATTTATGTAAACAAAGCAATGTCAAGAGATGTCACTGTCAAAATGACAGGACAAAGGTGCAAAACATTTTATCATTTTTTTTTGTTGTAAATAGTCATCGCTAAAATTAAAGTGAATTAATTATTAGAACTATGCAAACAAAATTCTGTTGCCAAACAATGTTTTGTATAGTATGTCGGAGACACGGCATAATGATCGTCATTATCAGCCCTTTTAAGTCCAGTGCTAGACGTAGGCCTCCCAAAATCGATTTCTACTCGAAAGAGTTTACAGCCGTTTTCATCTAAAATGTGGCTAGATAATTATGCTATTTACAATATGAATCTATGAATGAGAGTTGTAATATTAGTGTTGTTGAAGATTTAAAAAAAAATGAAAATGTTTGGATCTCCTGCATTGTTACCAGTATCATAAAATATTTTGGACCAGAAAATCTCCTGTTTTTAATAACTTTGTTTAAAACCGAAAATTTATAAATATAATTACGGTATGATTATTTTTTAATTATTATTTATTAAAATCAGTACTTAAAAGAAAATTAAACCCCTTTTTTCACCATTTTATGTGAATTACCATTACGAAGATATTTTTTTGTTATGTTATCCCCTTTGTTTACATAAATTATCTGAATTTGAGACTTTGGGTAGGTAGAGAAGCAAAAATTCGTAGGCATGTGACATCTACCAACCCTCACTGGGCCCGCGTGTTTACGGCCCACTCCCTCTGACCGAAAGGAGGTCTGTGTCCCAGCAGAGGGAAAATTATACACTGATTATACAATGCAATACTCTGGGCTAACCCTAATCTCCGTGATAATAGAACTCAACAATAAAACGGTTTGAGCGGGGCAATAAAAACAATTGTAACACATAAACATGTTCAGAGCTGACGTTTAATTAATTGTGTTTATTGTTGCAGTCTTAGCTAAATGGTGGCCGTAGATTGAGCCAACGTTGTGGACCGTTTGGGTTGTGCATACGAGTATCGTCGTTGTGACTTTAAGACCTCTTATGTGTAAAATTCAACTGTATGAGAAAATCGATATTTTAGGCACCAACATTTTATTAGGAAGCACATTGTAGATCTTGAAATTGGTAAAGAAATGACGATTAAATCGTCTTATACACATGAGAGTTTTTCATTCGATAGAGCTTGAAAATGTGAAAAAGGCTGGCGTAAAAAAAGTGATTTTGCCATAAGTGACACATAAGAGGTCTTAAAGTCGCAACGACGATATGGATAAATAAACTTTTTCACAGAATAATCCTAACTTAACGACTTTTATATTAGTGAGGGCTTTAAATGATAATTTGTATAGGTAATTATGATAACGAAAACATCGTGAGGAAACCGGCATATCTTACAACAAATCATTCGCAAATAATGTGTTATCCACCAACCCATAATGGGCGCGCGTGGTGGATTACGGCCCACTCGCTCCCACAGAGAGGAGGCCTATGTATACAGTGAATGATAAAATATACCTAAATATTAATTCATCATCATTCTCTTGCCCATATCCCAATTTATTCACTTAAATATTAATTAAATAATAAACAAATAAAAAATATACATTAAATAGAATATTATAATATTATATGAATATTTTATTAAATATAATTTTTAATGAATATTAATTGATATTTAATTAAATAATATTAATTAAATATTAATTGATATTTAATTAATAATTATTAATGATCACTTACTTATTAACATTACATACATACACAAACTAACGACTTTTTCCCATGGGGTTAAGCAGACACTATAGAGCGCCACCTGCCACGCTCCTTACATATGTACTCCTTTTGCTTCGTTTACATTCATACATCTGGTCATACATGCACGCCGGTTACGAGTGCTACGCACCTGATTTTTCTGAAGAACATCACCAATATGTTCTCCTAGGGCGACCCCTCCCGGCGTTTCCACTCACATCTGCCTTGTAAATACCTTTTGTAAGTCGCCTTTCATTCATCCTCTCAACATGACCAAACCATTTAAGCATACTCTTTCCAATTTTCGTCACTGAATCTTCTCTTAAACCACACCGCTGCCTTATCACATCATTTTTCAACCTATCATTCATTATTAATATTAATTAATATTTAAGTGAATTAATTGGGATTGATTAATTAATTGATATTCTATATTTCAAGACTTAATAATAAATACATTTTAGGAGCTGACGTTTATTCAGTTGTGTTTATGGTTTCAGTCACAGCTAAATAGTTGCCGCAGATTATGCCAACGTTGTGAATCGTTTGGGTTATGTATATTAAGAACTAGCTGACCCGACAGACTTCGTTCTGTCAAAAGCTATAGTATAAGCTTCACTACCCTACCCTACCCTACCCTACCCTACCTACCTACCTACCTACCTACCTACCTACCTACCTACCTACCTACCTACCCTACCCTACCCTACCCTATTCTACCCTCCCTACCCTACCCTACCTACCTACCCTACCCTACCTATCTACCTACCTACCTACCTACCCTACCCTACCCTACCTACCTACCTACCCTACCCTACCCTACACTACCTACCTACCTACCTACCTACCCTACCCTACTCTCCCTACCCTTATTTTTCTCGCCGTAAAAACCATCCTTGGACTTCAACGAACATTTAAAAAAAGAATTGGTAAAATTGGTCCAGGCGTTGTTGAGTTATGCGCTTACCAACACGTTTTGCGATTCATTTTTATATTAAAGATGATAATTAAGCTCATTTGCAGAATAACCTTCGATGCACATTGACAATTATAAAGAATACAAGATAACCTATAACTCGAAACATTTGTAGATACTTTGAATTGTCAAAGAGTTGGTCAGTCCGAAAGTTGAAAAAACGTAGATCCTTATGGAGAATCTAAGAACGAGCAAGAAACTCCATGGAGACTCTTGAAAATCAAGTTGTGACAGTCTTGGTTTCAGAGAATGATTAGAGCTGTACGATGAGTCATGTGATCAGAGTTGTACGATGAGTCATGTGATCAGTTACAGATGATTAATGATAAATGAAAAATGATAAGTGATGATTATAGATCGGATAATCGGATGCATATTTACCTAAAGTTGATTTTTTGCGGCTTCTTAAAATATTTCTTCTATAAAAAAATCCCGGGATGCCAGGAACACCCGGGATGTATAACTAGACGAGTGTAGGTATAGTATGGAAGCGACTTCTAAAATCATATTTATTAAAAATTAAAAACCCGGGGTTCTTGGATGGCATAACTATTCAGATGCATATTTATTTAAAATGAATGTTTAACTCCCGATGTAAACGTGTATGTAGGGTGTAAGAGGGTGGTGTGTGTTAGTTAAAACAAAAGAAAAAACAAAAACATTTTTTTTTTTTTTTTAATTTTAGTACTATAACCTGATTGGGCGTAAAAATTACCTCGGCTACTTAGGTTAAGGTAAATAATCGATAAATTTTGTGTTTTTTTCTATAGTCAGAAAAAAACACAAAATTTATCGATTCCGGAATCGCGGGATTTTTACGATCGATACAAAAGCGCATTCCATATTAGCCAACATCTCAACTTTAGGTGAATATGGTGATGATAGTTGTGACAAGTGCATTAGTCATTAGTGTTCGTCTGATAAAGACGAAACCATAAATTCCTTGCATTTATGGTTTATTTATGCTAACGTTTAATCAGTCTTGTTTACTATTACATAATGGTAATCCCAGCTAAATGGTTACCGCAGATTGTGCCAATCTTGTTTGCGAGGTTAATCGACGTACCGGTAATTGATTGTACATTCAGACTTTAAATGGTTATTAAAAATGATTACAAAATAATCCGTGACCTATCGGAGACTGTTTATAAATGACGTGCGATGAGTGAAGATGAGCACTGAGTGGTAACTGACACTTTTGTCAGTCACCAGCCAACGCTCATAAAAAAAATTGAACATTTTTTTTCATCGATTTTTTTTTTAATTTGAATTATCATCACCCATCTTTATGGGTGATGGTGATGATAATTCAAATTCAAAATTTTTATTTTGGGACATCTACATCCAAATTCTTTTTTATTAAAAATTAATTAATTATTTTTTTTTATTTTTTCTTTTAAATTATTTCTTACGCACTTTAAGTTCAAAAAGTTGGCTATTGATTCTTTAATGTAATCTTTGTATTTTTTTTGTTTTGTTGTACTTACATATAAATATATAATTTAATTTTTTGCTATGTATCTTCTGGACAATGGGGTATAAATAAATGAATAGCCATGTTACACCTATTATTCGAAAATATGTATGAGTACTTGCAACGCACGCATTAAACTAAGTACCTATCTATATACCATTATTTCACGGACATTTGTGTGGGTTACACGTTTACCTAGTTTTTAAGTTATTCTGTCACACTTAAATTGTAATGTGTAACTGTTTTATGTCCCAATAAAGTAAAAATAAAAATAAATAAATAAATAAATATTAATTATCAAAATGTAGATCGCAGAGTTTAAAATATTATATACTAAAAGCCAAAGAAGGGTTTGATGTCTTATATATGGCTAGTAAATGGCTATTGTTATGTGTTATATGTAAGTGAAGAGCTAGGAGGAAGGAGCAATTGATAAATAATGAGTCCATTGCTGGACATTGGACCCTCCAATTGCACGCCATTCAGCTCGATTCTCGGCAACTCTCATCCAGCTGCTACCAGCCACCCTGCGTCTGCGAAATCGTCGCTCCACCTAGCCTGAGGACGTCCTACCTTACGTTTGCCGATTCGTGTTCTCCACTCAAGAACACGTCTACCCCAACGGACATCGGTTCTACAGCTAATATGGCCGGCCCATTGCCACTTCAGCATGCTTAATTTCAATTATTTTAATAATTAATAACATTCACTTATTTACTTTCATCATTATTATCTAAGGGCTATACAGCTGCGGGTGGGCTATTCCCGGCTTGTTTATCCAATTTATTATTTCATTAGTTCTTAGATCTTAATCTGCGAAATCCAAGCATCTGAGCTAGGGCCGGCTTCGACTTCTACGAAAATCTGTCCGGTTTACTACCAAGCACATGTTTGTGTGCTCTGGTCTCGCCCATTCTTACGACATGTCTTGCCCATTGAAGTGAAGTTCATTTACATTCAATGTTATTGGAAATAATTTACTTTAGCTATAGATTAAATGCCGAAGAAAAATTATTAAATAATCATGAATTATTGGATTTGTTTGCATCAAAGCATCATTAGCACGACACTTAATTAATCTAATTCTCCTTTGGCACCGTCTATCCCATTCGTCGTCTTCCAACCATTTCCTATGAATGCAGCAGCTATCTTGAGAATAAATAACACGAAATGTCTTTCCTTTCTTTACTGAAACTGCAATTTATTCCACATTGTTTTCAGAATAGTTGCTCGCTCTGGAAATAGCGGAGACAGCTACATATAATTATACCTTCTGAATAAGACTATTTTCTGGTATTGAAATTGTAACAAAATAAGACCGAATTCCATTTCGGAAGGACAGTAATTGTTAAAATAATTGAAGAAAACTGAATTTGTGGAAGCAGGTTCTTTCCTAGAACTTATATTTTTTACTTGATTGTTTAAGTTTTATACAGGTAAGGGGTAAAACTGTTGGAGTTGCCTCCACCATAGAATAAGACCAGTCAAGTGCGTGTCGGACTACGCACAATGAAGAGTTCCATAGTTGAGATGAATTTATACCGATGAATTTAGAAACAATCTGAACTTTTTAGTTGAAAAAAGGGTTTTTCCATACATACGTCACGGATAATCAATTTTCCAACTGCAAATGTAAGTTTCAAATCGCAAAAAAAAAATGTGATAAAATTACAAATAAAAGATTTTTGGATATTTCACTTATGCTATGAGACCATGCTCCTTGCCATTTTTTATAATTGTAGGTCAACGGGAGTATCAAACTATATCGCATAAATGGATGTATTTTTTTATTTTGTTGACTTATAAGCTGGATTTTTGTAGAGCTCCAAAGGACCGAGACCTGCGTGTTTGAATTTGATATCTCCAAGCGTTCCTGAGAAATAAGGTCTTACAGACAGACGGACGCAGCGACGGACAATGAAGTGATCCTAATAAGGGTTTCAGAGACGAGTGCCATACTATTTTTGGAACAAGGAAAATTCTTGGCGGCATCCCACCGCTCTTAAATTAGAGATAAAATATGTCTTGCCGGATTAAAACAGATGTTTGTTATGTTGTGATTTTGTAAAGGACATTTTGTTTACTTTATTGGAAATTTTGGTGGATTCAGTATGTAGGTTCGAATACTATAATGATCCGTTAATGTGTGTTCGAAATGTTTGAAAAGACTGTATTTTTCGGGTTCCGTACCTCAAAAGGAAACAACGGAATCCTAATAGGATCTTTAAAAAAAAAACTATTTTGTAAAAAAAATACGGTAAAAACAAGTACGGTAAGTCAAGTGAACTTGAAGTGAGATTTTTACTATTGTCAGTTCACTTCACCTAAAATTTCACGGTGAGATTTTACAGAATAGGCCACCAGTTTTTTCCTTTTGAGGTACCTACGGAACCCTAAAAAAGTCTAAAAATACAAAACTGGGTGAATCGAGGCCCAAAATTGCGCATAATATCTGCGTCCAGCCAAGTAATAATTCTTTTATTTTGTTTTAGCCTATAAACTGCACCATCTTCGTAGACATAATATTCCAATAAAGCAGAAATTCTAGACAGCGAAATATCTCACGAACTGTTTCCCAAGAAGTGAACACAGTAGGTAAGTAATATCCAGTAGATACTTAATATACACCCAAAGTGATAACAGAAGCTGCGATTAAATGATTTTACGACGCGCTGACTTAGGTCTGTTTTATTGAACTGGAATGTAAACAGATGCAGTGGGTTCAGTCCAAACAGTGCTCAGAAATCACTCACATACATAAATGTAGCATCATGTGTATAATTTCAGCCGAAAGCCTTCCCCAAGCACCGCCACTTTTTTATTTGTACTTGTCATTTGGGGTTGCCATAATCGCTACGCTTGGTAGGTGGGTTGGCGATCGCAGTATGGTGTTAAAAATGCATAGAAAACGCTGCTGCCCATTCTCTAGTAAGTCCCTTAGTCGTCTTTTATGACACCCACGGGATCAAATGCGGTGGTGCAATTCTTTAGGGCCGGCACCACACGGGCATGTAAAATGTAGATATTAATAAGAAATTAATATAATACAAATAAACATATAATACACACAAAATATTAAAAAAGAACAATAAAATAATAAAGTACTAGTATGTATGCATATTATAGGTGTACACAGCATTCACAACATCTTAATTAAACAACAACATCAACAACATCTCATTTATTTTAAATCATATTCCACCGGAAATTAGTTCAGGAAAATGTTCATTTTTTAAATCATTTTTTCAGTTACTATTCCTATATTTCAATGTAAAATTACATTATCTGTACGCAGCACTCCATTTATGTAAAAAAAACAGCCAAAATCAATGTATGTTGAAATACTCTAACGACGTGCGAAATCAGCTGTTCATTTTCTGCCTAGCTACAGAGTTCATCGAACTCACTCGTTGCGCAGCCGTTCGCTACGTGCGTTTTACTGCGGTAACAATACATTGCGTGTGAGGTAATAAAACAAATCAAGTTTATTGGATTCCCATAACGTTCCTGTAATAATTTCATGTACTAGTCATCTTAGTATGATATGCTGAATTCATTCCATCAGTTTGCGGAGGGCTGTCCCTTACACCCTGTATACATAATCAGTAACCTATAATGTTTCTACCGCTGGGACGCAGGTCGCTTCTTGGTGAGAGGGAGTAGCCCGTAATCCACCATGCTAGCCCAGGGCGGGTTAGGCGGCTAGATCATGTTTCCAGATGATATTTACCGTTGTCGGTCGTTCTTCAACGGTTCACATCTACGACCGAGTGCTTGTGAGTTTTGGCCGTTGTAACTGGGCCATCACTGCTCTCCAAACATGAGAGGAGTATACAGGGTGTTAGTAAAACATTGTTGGTGTTTTACTAATACCCTGTATACTCCTCTCAGGACTTTATTACTAACAGTATGAACAACAAATTTTGTTCTATGACTTTTAATAATTCATCAGATTTCAATTTATCAGATTTTGATACAATTAAAAAAAAAAAAAACAACGCTCTAAATTTTACAAACTCTACGCGTAGCAAAACAAACTGCCGTGTCTTACGAGTGAAAGTGCACAGGAGGCGTAGGTAGGTACGGTGGCTGGTACATCAAGTTACCACAAATTATCAAATTTTCTCGTCCGATTTTGAACTTAATCGTCAACATATAAGTTTTTAAACTGGTATGGTCACTAACATTATTATTAACACAAACGGAATGACACAAACGCAAGCAGTTGCAGTTGGCAGCTAAGTTCCAAAAAGTCCTTAATAGAAGAAGGACATGCTGTGCCGACCTTCAGTAAATTGGGACAAGGACAAAAGAATGGTGATGATGATAAAAACGGTGTTGTAACCTGTAACTATGTTGTGGAGGTCAGATAAGCACTCGGTCCATGTAAAATACTGATACTCAGCTGCATTCGGTCAGACTGGAAGCCGACCCCAATATAGTTGAGATAAGGTCAGGCTGACGATGTAATAGTACCTTATTGCAAAGGCCGGGAAATAGGCAATTGCAGGTCGAGTATGAGTATGAAGGCCGAGTCGTAGACGAGGACTTCACTAATACGAGACAGGCAATTGCCATTTCCACCGAGGCATGTATAGTGCTTTTCTAAAAAGAATGCAGGGAAATAAAACATTGCTGGAGCGTTGGAATGTTCCAAATTCAAAAAAACGCTCCTGCAATGGATTTGATTGTCTTTGTCCGTAAATTCGATACTTCGCGTGTTCTTTTTTCGAAAATATTGACAATATTTCCATGCATGTTTGAGAAAAAGCACTTGTTTATTTTTTTCCAAAAGTTTCTTGTTTTGCTGTTAGTTTTCACGATTTTATAGCCGGTAGCAGATTTGTGAGTTGTGAAGTGAAATGGTGTGACTTAATTTGCTAGTAAAGTCGACCTCATATGTGCCATATATTTGTATTTTATAAGCGACAAGCTAAATATTGGTGAAGTTTGAATTTACTGAGAATTGTTGTCAAAAGTGGTAAAGGTAAATACGGGGTAGACTGTCTTTCAATGTTTATCGATTTCACTTTCTTTAACATAAGGATTCCGAGATCTCCAGTGGGAATAAATTGGATCTACATAATTGCGCCCATTGACCCAATAAGATGGCTGGAAAAGATGTATGACCTCAATTTGATCTATTTTTTGCATCTATTTGCTTATGACTTTTGATTTTAAAAAAAAAAATTGGTTGTCTGTAAAGTTGGTTTACGGACGATAGTTTAACGTGACAATGTCATAACAAAACATTGATGCGTCGCAAGCGTACAATGAGCGTAAGGGGACAATGAGCGTAACGGGGCAACGAGCGTAACGGGACAATGAGACATCCTTTTTCGTGCATGCAGTTCATCGATTTATTAGACGTTGTCACGTCAAAAACTTTTTACGTGGTAACATTGGCCTTTTGATTTTTTTTTGCACTTTCCAGTGTCCTCTCTACAAAGGTTTAATTAAAAGCGGTTTTTTTTTTACAACTGGTCTGCTTTCCTCCATTTTAGGCAAAATTTGATTTATTTTTACCTCGCTTCTCCTGCGGATTTGTTTACACGGTATTCTAGAGATTTCTTCTTAGTACAAGGCGTAGGCATGGATTTACTAAAGTTTTGTTTTTAGAGATAATTAAAGCCGAAAGTACTTTCTTAAGTTTTCTTACGAAGAGAAATACCTGGAGTACCAGAAATTGTTGTTTTCATAACATCACATATTTAATTTATTGGTGTTCATGAAGGAAGTCTTCAAAATATTGCGTAACTAGCTTTTGTCCGCGGCTTCACTCGAGCTTAAATAAAAAAACTCTTAACACAATACTAAAGTTTCTCTATAAATATAATTCAATCATGATACAAAAGACACGTGGCACCATCTATTCGTGAACAAATATTTGTATGATCTATAAGTAATTGTTCCGGGTCTGGCTGTTTGTGTACGTGAGTTTAAATGTTCGTAAACGCACCCACAATACAGGAGAAATTCATAGGGTGGAGCAACGTTTAAAAAAAAATATAATAATCGGTTTAGGCATGAAAAGGTAACAAACAAACAAACTTACTTTCGCATTTATAATATTAGTTAGGACATTGTTGAAAACTGTCTGTAGGATTTTCACTAGTACCATTTCTTGAAAAGGTATCTGGGTAAACAGTTCGAGGTTAACTTCAAATTAAGAGGGAAAATTAACATAGCTACTTCGGTGACTGTTAATAGAGTTGTAGGTATGGAAGATGAAGGCAATCTGTGCCAAGCGAATTGGAATAATGGTAGGAGAATGATGATGGTTTAAATCGTATTGTAGAATTAATGAGTAAACAGCTCGTTGGTATCGAAATGGATACATTTATTGTTGGTGTGGCAAGAGCTGGAAGAAAGAGATACGGCGCGGCGTGCGACCAAAAACTGCACGCCGCGGCGAGGACTGACGCTCCTGTCATAATAATGTCGTAAGCAGGAGTAGACATTTAATTATTATTTATTTATTTTTGTCATGTTTATTGGATTTTGGTAGAAACAATTCAAGAACAAGCAGTAAAGTATACAACACAATATGTAGGTATCATTGAAAATACCAATGAAAAATTCTGCCTAACACCTACGTATGACGGCACGGTTGGCGCAATGGTTAAGCGATTGACTGCTGCGCTGCTGGATTCGATTCCCGAATGGAACAAATATTTGTATGACCTACAAATTGTTGTTCTGGGTCTAGCTGTTTGTGTATGTGAGTTTAAATGTTTGTAAACGCACCCACAAAACAGGAGAAATGCCTTGTGTGGGGCAAAGCTAAAAAAAAGAAAAAGATATGTCCAGCATCGGACTGCATTAGGCTGAAAGTGAACCATCTTACTCCGTACTGCCATTCATTTGTCGTGAATGATAACGCAGTTATGTGTTACGACAGCCTTGCAGTGCCCTTTAGGTCCCAAACACAAGTAGCACAAACACACGTCATCGCAGTGACAAAATGTGGGCAAGAGGTGGTTAGTTGTGAATAGACCTGACGTCACAAATCCTGCATCGCGCCATCAGAGTTTACCGCACGACTAGCAAATATACAACATCCCGACATCAACCGTCGGGCAGTTGCCCACCAGACATGACACCCGTCTGGTCGGAGGATCCTTCCTTTTCTATAGAGTATGAGTGGACTTTACACCCTGTTCCTCATACTTCTATACTGGTGACCCCAAACATGGACATTAGCGCAGCCTTCGAGCAAATACTTCAGCGTGACGTCATCATCCTCACTTCCTCAAGCTATTGAGCGGCGAGTCACAAAACCAATCAGCACCAACGACTTCAACGGGTATCCTGAACACCAGCATGCAGCGAACGCGCATACCTGGTCATCACTATCAGCCTCATCAGCAACCTTGGCACAGCACACTGCACTTTCAACCAGTCCACAAGCAGAGCCCTTCAACCCTCTCCTGGTCGATGCCAGCAATCAGCCTCAACCCGGCGCTGTACCACGTCCAACTCACTGGATATTAACGCAGCGCCACCTCGACTGACTGGGGAATCTCCGCAGACAGTTCTGACTCACTGTGAACTATGCGGTACCGGTTCCGACTCACTGGAACCACAACTGGCCCTGTCAAGCATCATAAATATGAACTGACTCAGCCCACTATCGACCTCCAGTCTCCGGCGGGGAGTGATGTGGCGGTATCAACAACGCCATATGCGAACTACGCATCAAATACCAGAAGATTCCCAGGTATAGTGCAAACCTAAAAAAAAAAAAAAAATTGCTCTGGGCTTCGTTAAAAGTACTCTTAAACCGTTATAAACCTATCATCATCATCATCATTTCAGCAGAAAGACGTCCACTGTTGGATCCTCCCCCAAGCACCGCCACCTCGACCAGTTCCGTGCTTCCCGCATCCAGCGGATTCCTGCGGCTTTCATAAGGTCATCGGTCCACCTTGAGGGAGGCCTTCCAACGCTACTACTTCCGGTACGCGGTCGCCACTCCAGAAACTTTCGGCCCCAACGGCTATCTGTTCTGCCATACCTCATACCTCATATTCTGTTCATACCTCTATACTTAGCAATAAGTTGTTTGCGTTGTGGGTGGTAATGAGTATTTACGAGTACTTATTAAATAATGTGTATATTTTAGCGAGTATCAATAAATACTGTTTGTTTCTTTTCGTCTTTCATTCACTATTTGGTTGAGACAGAATTTTATGAATGTGCCTAAATCAAGTCTGTTCAACCTCAAGAGAGAAAATAATGTTTGATGTTCATTCAATTTCTTTTCAGGGAACCATAGAAACTTAATAAGTTTGAAATGTATGGGAAAAAAATAGATATTCGTTTCTACGAGTATGGTCCTATGAATAGAAATTGAGAGATAACATTCGAGGTCAACTTTTCTTTTAAAGTCCAGGGTTCCAGAGATATACGTAATTTATGGCCTAATAAAAAGTGTGAAAGCGATGTAAAGTAAGGTCTAGACTTGCCTTTTATAGAATGAGCTAGTGCCTTGGCGCTTCAGCAACATCTGTTTTGATATATGGTAAAAGGCAGTAATTCATGAGGTTATAAAAAAGCAGCCAAGTGCGAGTCGGACAAGAAGGGTTCCGTTCCACCATTCAATATTTAACACTACATAGCCCTTTAATTTTTCACTTTATTTCATTTGTATTATTTCTTGTTATACCGGCCAGAGTATTACTCTGGCCGTTAATTTTCACAGAGTGTTTACACTCTGTGAAAATTTACACACGAAAATTTAATGTATCTAGCTATTACGGTTCAAAAGATACAGCCCTGTGACAGGTGGGTCTATCCGTCTGTCACAGGGCTGTATCTTTTGACGGACGGACGGAAACTTAGTAATAGGGGCCCATTGGCACCGTTTGGGTACCGAACCAATTTTTTTTTTCTTTCCTTCTCGTGAATTAAGGCTTCCTGGGCCCAGGCGTGCTGAGGCTACCGCCATCAGAAGACCATCTGCATATTATAGATCGATCAATCTAATGAGATTAATGATACTTTATACAGGCTATCAAAAGAAACGTCATAGAATAACTGAGAACTTCACAATCTGTGATGGCGGCATCTACAACGCTACATGTGAACTACGCATCAAAAGACCTGACGTCACACAAATCCTGCATCGGGCTATCAGAGTTCACCGCGCGACAAGCATATATACAACATCCCGATATCAACCGTCGGGCAGTTGCCCACCAGACACAAAACCCATCTGGTCGGAGGATCTTCCCTTTTCCATAGAGTATGAGTGAACCTTACACCCTGTTCCTCATACCTCTATACTGGTGACCACGAACATGGACAATAAACTAAGCTTTCGTGTCCTACCTCAGCTTGACGTCACCATCATCACTTCCTCAAGCTTTCGAGTAGCGAGTCACACAGCCAGCCAGAACCCACGGCTTCCCCGGGTATCCTGACCACCAGCATGTAGCAGACGCGCATACCTGCTTAACACCCTCGGCATCATCAGCAACCTTGGCACAGCACACTGCACTTTCGGCCGGTCAACAAGCAGAGCCCTTCAACCCTCTCCTGGTCGACGCCAGCGGTCAGCTTCAACCCGGCAGCGCCACCCCGACTCACTGGGGAAACTAAAGACAGTTCTAACTCGCCGAGAACTACGCAGCACCCGGCTCTGACTCACTGGAACTACAAGTTGTCCTGGCAAGCGTGATAATATGCACTGACTCAGCCCACTATCGACCTCCGGTCTCCGGAGAGCAGTGATGTCGCGGCATTTGTAACACCAGATGCCAACTACGCATTAAAAGATCTGACGTCACACAAATCCTGCATCGCGCAATCAGGGTTTACCACGCAACTAGCATATATACAACATCCCGACATCAACCGTCGCGTCGGGCAGTTGCCCACCAGACACAATACCCGTCTGGTGGGAGGATCCTACCTTCACTATAGAGTATGAGTGAACTTTACACCCTGTTCCTCATACCTCTAAAGAATCTTCCTTTTCTATAGAGTATGAGTGAACTTTACACCCTATTCCTCATACCTCTATACCATATCCCAGTAATGCCAGTTAGCAATTATGCTAGATGAGGTCACTGAGATATGGGATCACAATTTTTCTATGAATAGTGTCGGGTCGAACTTGGCTTGGCTTAAAAATTTGGCACGATACACTTTTACCGACACCAACATTTCATAAAATTTATCTATATACCTACTCGGTAAATTATAAAATACTAACGAATATACGAGAATCGGATGCTTTGAAATTAATTTGCTTTTTTAAACAATGCGATAGAACTAAACTGAGCAAGGTGGGAGGGTGGGTTAACGATACGACAAGTAGATTTCGATATTGTTATCTTTGTCCCGTTTATCGAAAGTATATTCAGATTTCTTTGTGGATCGATCAGCCTAAATAGGTCGCCTTGCTGAAAGCACTTAAAAAATCCGTAGTCTGGGATATTGTCTATGTCAGCTGAAATAGGTAGGCCCAGATGATAATGGAGAAAAAATTCTGAGTAAAAATGTGTGTTATCATCTGAATATTCTGGAAAAATATGGCATTCATGTTGGATGGAATTTGTCAAAATTATTACCATCAAATTCTGGGAGAAAGGTAATGGAATAAAGAACTTATAAGGCGAATGTCAGTCTCTCCGCTTATAGGATTATCTTTAAGAAAATCGTACTGTTGTTTTTGATGATGTTTTTCAGAACGATTTGGTCAATTAGGAAATGACGAAACTATCAGGATGTAATACGTAAATATATAATTCCATTTTTTTTTTGTAGTCATGTATTATGTACAGCCAGCACATCAGATTATACGAAACTGTAAAATTTCACCAAACGATTTTAAACCTTAAAATGTTGAGGGTTGAGTTAAAAATCGAATGAGAAAAATTGACAGTTTGTGATAATTTGATGTGCAGGCGACTGTACTACAAATTATTTATTTTACAAGCTGCGTTTAATCCCATCAAAGTTGTGATAAGTATGGTATATACAGAATAGAGCGGAAATTAAATGCTGAATTTTCATCTTGGTTTTTCAAGGTAAAAAAAAAATATGAAATTTTGTTATATTTCACGTCTGCAAATGTACGCATATTTTTATTTTATACCTAAATCCGCTCGAAAATCTTAAGACTCGTTTACATTATCTATCCGGCATCCGGCTTCGTCGGAAGAGGCCTTTGCCCTGCAGTGGGACAATAATAGGCTGGTATTATTATTTATTATTATTACCTGGTTTTGTCGGGCTGCCAAAGATTTATAATAATTAATCATAATGTATATGAAGTGGATAAAATTTCAGATGAGGTTCATTTAGCGGACTTTAAATAACAAATAGTAGCTTTTTCTCCGCCAATGTTCTAATTATTTCCGAACTTGGTACAAACACATGTAAACTAAAAAAAATACTGTTCTGATACTCCTGTTTACCCAGGATGTGGTTATCATTTTGTAGCGAGATAAAAATGAAAATTCACCAAATTCACCTGATTATTATTCAATTTATTCTAACCTAAAACTTTGAATTTTTTTTTTGAAAAAATTCAAAGTTTTAGGTAAATCATAATCCTCGGGATTCTGGGGCAATCGGTAAATATTATCACAACAAAACTGAACCGATAATTTGGTGTAAATGAAGAGAATTTACGAGAAGATTTAATATATTTCAGATGGTAAATCTTATTAATAATCTCATCCTGGGAAAACTGGTGTAAAAGAATTGAGAAAAAAAAAATGCTTAAACTTAATTAAAACGGCTCATAACGATTTCACTGGAGTTTTATGAACGACATGCATATTATTTAATTTAGCTGTAACGAGCTTAATTTTATTATTATTCAAACTTTATCAGATAGGTAGAACATAGACCGTACCGGATACCGGAAAAATAATCGGAATAACGAATGTAAAACCTTCCTAAAACCACAAACGACACCAATAAAGGACGTGAAATTCACTACGTGACGGGTATGCAAGCGTTCGCATTTAAAAACTGCACATGCTTTGAATTTATTATCAGCACGTGTTTGAGTGAGATATTTCTTTACTAACTTCTGCCCGCAACTTCGTTTGCGTAGTAAGTCGTAAGACACCAAAATATACTAAAACGACCCACCGCGTCTCATCGCATCGCCTGCCCGCGCTATTACTTCGATTTCGATTAAGTTCTTTCTGACTTTTGTTATTTTTGCTTGGTTGCTGAGGGTTGTAGCGTAATTATAAATAACCTGTAACCTTCCTCAAGAACCGGGCTACTAAATACAAATAGACTTTTTCAAATCCGACTAGTAGTTATAGAAATTAGCGCGTTTAAACATTAAAAAAAAATTAGCAAAGACTAGGGTTAATATTTCAGTAAAAAAAAATTCGTGGTTTTTAATTAATTACTATTATTGTGTCATGCTCCTAAAATAGTTTTTCGGGGAAAACTTTTAATTAAATAAAGCGGAAAATTCAAAAGAAGTAGATGATTATAGATTTAATTACATGTTTTTTTTTTTCTGTCTTTTTAAATGCAAGATTTTGAGTGTTGTTCCAAATAACAGATAAATCATCTTTCCGTGAAAATTATTAGACTAAAGGATTATAATTATAATAATAATAAAACTTAAACTCCGCATTTATGTGGTGATAATGGCAATGCCGAAGTAAAGCAATGGACTTAAGGGCCTATACTACCTCAAATGGCTTAGCATGATCCTCCGTTATGTCGAAAATACTGCAGCATTAATTTTAAAATAAATATATGGTAAAGTTGAGGATTAATGTTAAGTACTATGTTAGCCGAAAACACGATTCCATAAAATTTTCTCGATAGAAAAAAAATCAAAATTTACCTCCAAACCGAACAATAAACCGCTGGTATTCAAAAAATACTTTAAATTAGATAATGAAACTTTGCATATTAACTGAACTAACTATAAATCAGGTCTTATGTTACTTACTTTTTTTTAATGACCATTATTTTCACCGTAAAACGAAATTACCTAAACTATCGGCGACTTGGAGCCTTTTCCCTGCGGCCCTGTCTCGCTTGCTCGCGTGACCGGTAGCAATAGTGTGCGAGCGAGAAACAGAGTGATGTGGCGCTGAGGTAGAGTCTATACTCTTAACGGCCAATATACAATAATACATTTAGAATCGAAATCAAGAATAGAGCTCGTAATAAACAAGTTTTACGATTAATAGTACAACGGTCCACTAGCGCCACTCCTTTAAAAAAATATTATCTCGTGACTAAGAAGGAATTATGAAAAACGGCTCAACAAAAAACCTCGGTAAGTGTGTCTAAAATTTTCTAATACATGTGTGAAATAAATAAGTAAATAAATAAATATCGAGACACGAAGCAATCAAATTCGGTCTAAAGAAAAGCGGCCACATTCTTCTAGATCGTATTTTATTGCTTTGTGTCTCAATATGAAACTTTATAAAAAAGGCATTAGAAAATTCTAGACACACTTACCGATATTATTATTAACACAAACAGGATATTTACCATGTTTACTATTTGTTATGAGTTCCCGATATTTTGGCGCTGTTGCAAGCACCATGATCACGGATAAACTGAAGTCATTGCGGGTTGGTGTTTATGAGCAGACAAAACTGTCTACCCTCTTTCTTGTTCGTTTTTTGCACTCATTACCGCTACCACTGTCACTTGCAACTCGATTCTGTTCCCGACACACGAAACTCACTGTGTCCGCTCGCGAACTTTTTTCGGCACTTCTTCGGTTTTTACACAACTGAACCACTGGATTCCAGGCTCTGGCTATCAATATCCCGTTTGTGTTAATAATAATATTAGTGACCATGACAGTTTAAAAACTTACACTTACCGATGTTCCTTATTGAACCGTTTTTCATAATTCCTTCTCAGTCACGAGATAATATTTTTTTAAAGGAGTGGCGCTAGTGGACCGTTGTACGCCCTCTTAACACTTTTATTTCAACCGAGGAATAAAACGAAATATTTTTCATGAAATAAAACTCATAGAAGTTATCAGTGTCCTTTTAATTTTGTTTCTTCATTTGTTTAACACCTTTCTCGTTTGAACACGTGCCAATCTGAAAAGAAAATCATTGTCTATATTCAGTCCACCGAGAGAATACTTTTTTGACACCTGTCAGTTTCATACAAACGATTAAGTGTTTTATGAATTGAAACTTTATTAGTTCCAAATCTTGTACAACTGACAGGTGTCAAAAAAGCATTCTCTCGGTGGACGGAATATAGGTGAGTTATAGGTTTATTGGGCAGGTCACGCTGCGCGCAGAACAGATGGCCGTTGGGGCCGAAAGGCTCTGAAGTGGCGACCGCGTACCGGAAGACGTAGCGTTGGAAAGCCTCCCACAAGGTGCACCGATGACTTAGTGAAAGCCGCAGGAATCCGATGGATACGGGAAGCACAGAACCGTTCGAAGTGGCGGTGCTTGGGGGAGGCCTATGTCCAACAGTGGACGTCTTTCTGCTGAAATGATGATGATGATGATGATAGGTTTATAACGGTGTAAGAGTACTTTTAACGAAGCCGAGAGTTAAATTATTATTTTTTTGTACTGGACCATACCTGGCATCCTTCTGGGTATAGTCTTCCAAACTGAATTTCGGCCATGCGACCAATCTCAGCGGAGACCAGCCTTCGGTGCGGGAGATATTGTAGTGCACAAGTATGTGCGCAGCACTCTCTCTTCCCTCACTCTCATAGTCCGATAGGACGGCAGTCCAACACGACCGGAGAGAGATCAGGGACAAGGCCAACGGCTTAACGTACTTTCCGAGGCGTGGGGGTATCACTCCGGCAACCAAAACCCAGGCTGTTATTTAGAAATTCCTAATGGGAAAACCCAATAACACTTTGGCCGACCTGGAAATCAAACCCAGGACCCATGCTCAGCAGTCGAGCTTGAGAGCACAAGACCAACGAGGCAGTCGAAGTCTTTTGGGTACTGAGAGAGACGTAGCAAACTTAAATACAATGCGCTGGTATGGGATCCTTATGGGAACGGGTCAAAGGAAAATTTGCTCGCTACCTATATAAAAAAATATATGGGTTCCTTATGAACCATGCCTGGCTAAACGCCAATTTTCTTTGGCGTTCAGCCAGGCAGAAAAGTAGGCTGACCTGATCACAGCCATCCTTGACATAAAGTTATAACTGCAAGGTACTTAATCCTAAAAAATATCTATAATATATTGGAGGTTGATATTCCACCAACTCACCCTAAGCGTTTTCAAACGTCTTTTATAATGCGCACAGCAAAGCAGTGGAACTCTCTGCCTGCGTCTGTGTTTTCGAACGCATACAACCCTAATCTATTCAAAGTGAGAGTGAACAGGCTTGTTCTGGGTAAGCTCACTCCATCGTCGACTTTGTCACCTCCACCAAGAGAAAACCCATCGTAAAATAAAAATATATAAAAATAAATAAAAGAGGGTCGTGAAAATCATTTTTCGATTCAGGGATCCGTTTATGTAATATTAATCTTTGATCAGGAAATTTTTGTTAGAGACCCGCCCGCCAGCTCAATGGTTGTACTTGGATATGTGAAAAATTCACAGCAGTAGTATGTATAATGAAGTTAAGAGGGCCCTTCTCAGTCCATCTATCGTCAACGCGAGCATGGTTGAAAAGTTAATGCGCAATATTAACGCTAACAGGCAAGTGAGAGCGCGATAACATTGAACGAAAAATAGTGTGCGGAAATTTCATAAAACTTGTTCCAGGAAATATGTGTTTTTGAGAAAGCCTTGCAAGTTTGTAAAATAAATGTATATCAATTAAAATCTCCATTATATGTGCAATGTTTCTATGAAGATGTTTTCTTTAATTTTACAATTTATGAGTACATTATGAACAGCCAAATTTCAGGTAAAATTTGTGCAAAAAAGCAGATTTTTGGAGGCTTATACTGAATTGGTTTCACCAAATTTTTTTTTTGCTTTCATCGAAACCTAGTTATAGTACATATGATACCAATTAGTCTAAAATGTTCAAAGAAAGATGTGTTACAGCGCCATAGTCACGTACGATCGTTTGTATGAAAAGTATGACGGGTTGGCCGCTCTTAAAAGGAAAACTATCACAGCTAAGTAGGCTTCACAAGTTACCGAGTAATAGTCGACCAACTTAAAATCCTCCCTAATTGGGGCAGGCCTATGCCTAGCTGTGGAAGTCTTTCGGCTGAAATCATGATGAACTTAATTTTACAGTTGAAAAATGTGTTCTCCCATATATTCCGAATGGAAGAACATATTTTTCAAGTACAATGTCAAGCTTGTTCTTGGGATAAATTCATACCAACTACGGAAACCTTCATTGTGCGTGGTTTGACTTTCAAGTCGTTTAGTCGTGTTTTATATACATTCAAAGTTGTTATTTTAATACCTATTACAAACAGACACTTCAATTTTATTTATTTGTTAGATGGAATTGCTAGCCTTTGGGATTCTAAAGGCTTAGGGCTGATTTTTTTATAGTCAGATAACTTTTATCTTACAAATAAATACGTCAGTTTCACATATTATTTTCTAAACAGAATCTGTTAAACCACAATATTTATTTCTCAGATAAATGCGATCTTGCTATTCAAAAATATATTTTATAGTCCAAAAGTGGCCTTTTTTCATGAAATTAGATTGGTTAGATTTTTTTCTCATTCCCATGTTGTTTGTAGGCACCAGGCTGGCAAAACTTAGCGGGATCGCATGTCTTACTAAACTTTTTTTCAAAGTTCTACTCTCGATGAGCTCTTTCTCAACTTCAATCTGAAGTTGAGAAAGAGCTCGTGTGAATGTAGCATTCAGGGTTGGGACATATTTAACTGATCCCCTAAAAACTTAAAATCGTGTAACTAAGTGCCAACAACTTTTTTCCATAAATAATATAGAAATTAACTACATGTTTAAGATCTTAATTATTAGTATTTAAGTATATATTAACATAATTAACTAACTAATGCACTATTCATAAAATTATGTTAAATATTTGTTAGGAAATCAGTTGTTCTAATAGTAATTGTAAGAACTCATGCCGCCTGTGATACAGGTTTATCCTAGTACAGGCATCACACTTTGTAATACCTACATTATTTATAAGATGTATAGGTACTGTATTTTTCCAATTTTTATTTTAGAATAAATTTTATTATTATATTTATTTTTTTATTCATTTCAGCCGAAAGACGTCCACTGTTGGAAATAGCCCTCCCCAAGCACCGCCACCTCGACCGGTTCCGTGCTTCCCGCATCCAGCGGATTCCTGCGGCTTTCACAAGGTCATCGTCTTAACACTTATGAACACTATTTTAGGGTTCCGTAGTCAACAAGTAACCTTTATAGTTTCGCCAAGTCCGTCTGTCTGTCCGCGGCTTTGCTGAGAGGCTCTTTTTTATCTGTAGGTACATCTATATCTATAAAAATAAATAAAATTGAAGTTTGTTTGTAATGTAAAAATAACAGATTTTTACTAAATGCAGAAAGATTATAGAATACTTAAAACCATTTTTTTTTGTTTTTTCTTTCAGTCTGTCTGTACATTCCAGCTATTCTCCGATACGACTGGACTGATTTTGACGGAACTTTCTCTGGCCGATGGCTGATATTATAAGGAGTAACTTACTACTACTTTTGTTTTAGAAAAATACACGCGGGCAGCAGCAAGTATATTGCTTATTATTCACACCGAAAAAGTGGTAAAATAAACACTTGTTTTTTTTTTGGGTACGTAGCCTACACCTTAATTGGGGATGATATTTGTCACCTTTAACGTCTGTCACAGGGCTGTATCTTTTGAAGCGTAATAGGTAAACACTTAAAATTTCACATACTGTGTAGTCTATGGTCGCTATAACAACAAATAATAAACATAAAATAAAGTAAAAAATACGAAGTGTTGAATATGTACGGTGGTACGGAAACCTTCGTGTGCGAGTCCGACTTGTACTTGGCCGCATTTTATTTTTATATCCAGTAGTAAGCCAGTCGGATTTAAGACCATCTGCGATGATAAGGTCACGTGCGACCGCCGCGGCCGGAGCCCCGCAGCGCCGGAACCCCACAGCGCCGGAGCCGTGACAGGTAAACCATGCCTGCTGCATGCATGTTGCATGCTCGCTTGCATGTTTGCTGCATATATGGTGTATGCTTGTTTGCATGCTGCATGCTTGCTGCATGCATGGTGTATGCTTGTTTGCATGCTTCTTACAGGGAAATAAAAACTATTATGGATATGAAATGTATGCCAAAAGATTTAATTCTAACTGTAAACTTTCTGATATATGCTATTTATATGTTTTACCTTTTATTCTTTGACTATCGATTTGAAATTTATGATAAAAGACGATTCTGACTGTGAACTTTAGAATAGAATAGAATACTCTTTATTATGTACACCATAAAAATTACAGATATAAATGTAGAACTGTTACATAGGGTGTCACAATGGGCGGTCTTATCGCTAAAAGCGATCTTTTACAGACAACCTTTGGATGGATCAAAAGTAGAAGGAGAGACAATACTGCTGCTTTCTGCGATATGATGGTTCTACTTTTTAATTATTATTAATATGAAATTTATGCCTAAAGATTATTCTGACTTACAAAATTATGAGTTTTGAATGTATGACAAACGATTGTTTGCTAAACGATGTTCTGACGTTAAATATTCTGCTATAAAGAGTAGAACTATTTTGTAGCAATACAAGGTGGAGGCAATAATACGACAATACATTAAATTGCGTATATATAATGCCGTTCCCAGTCTGCATTAGAAAATTCAATCAAATGTATCCAATAGTTTAGTCACTATAAATAGTTAGTCAAAGATTGACAAAATCCATAGTCACTTTTTTAATTTCGATGCTAGTATTTATTTGTTAGTTCCAAAATACTCTCATGCATTAATATTGTGAGTGTTTTCATTTATTGTCGTATTGCTGTCTCCACATTGTATAAGATAAAAGAGTGTCCCTGGAGTTTCGGAGAAATTCCACGAACACTCATCATACAGAAATACGAAGCTAGTTGCCCATTCCAAAGCGTAGTAAGTTCCTACGAACTTACTACGCTCTGGAATGAGCAACTAGCTTCGTCTATCTGGATGACTTCTTTGAAATTCAAAAGTGACTGTAAATGGTTTACTTAAACTAAATAGTTTGAGTTTGAAGGCCTAACAAGGCCTACAAAGTGAAATTCTCTCACCGATCACGATGATGGAAAAGTCAAAAATCCATTTATAGGATTGACGTAAACTACCGAAAAGCGAAGACGTACAAAGTTCTTCTATATCGGAAAGCGTATTATGGAACTCAAATGAAGTTGCGCAGGACACCTGGTAAGGCGTTGTGATGACAGGTGGTGTAAGAGTGGCGTCCATGGACTGGAAGACGAGATGTCAGTCGTCGTGGCGAGATGGGTGGACGACATTGTTGCCATCGCTGGCAAAACCTGGATGAGGCTGGCACAGAAATGGGGATTGGCACAAGAAAAGAGAGTCATATGCCAAGCAGTGGGTGAAGTCGGGCTGTGGATTACGATAATGACCTAAAAGCTCCTGTTGAAAGTCATTGTAGAAGTACGAAATGCTTGGAAAGCGATTGCCACATGTCAAGGCTCTCTAGTTAAACAGACAGGAGACGAATGTATACACACACTTCTGAACCAAACCGGTCGTTACCCAACTACCTCAATCTGCAATTATTTTTATCGTCCTTTTATTAGCAATATAGGGTCATTATTCCACACTATTGTCCATTTTCGTCTAGACTGAACCATAATATTTTATTGTTATGACTATTGAAATAACTGTATTGTCACGTTCGTCATATTCGTCTGCCAACTTAATTTCTGTTTTATGAATTTACAAGCTTCTTCCCGCGACTTCATTCGCATAAACTTTCTTGTTTTTACATAAAATACAGGATGGTTTTTGATACGGGGCAGTAAGGGCAGGATCCGTTGTAAAAAAATTACCTCAAATAATGTTGAACTTTCATACTTGTATAGAAAAAGTTAAAAAAAGACTGTCCGCTACAAAATTCAGAAATCGCAAAAAAATTGTTGTGTGAAAAAAGTTTTTTCAAAAGTAATAAACTGTCTCAATTTAGTTCTCAAAGCAAATAAAATTATAACGCGTATTCGTTCGATATTTGAAGTTCACCTTGTTTTAGGTTATTTTCGGCTAGACTATCATCGTAAAATAGTAAGTTGGAATCTCATTTCCTACGAAGAGTTTTTTGATCCTCATAAGAAACAGGATCAATTCGCATTAAAAAAAGCAAAACATCGAGATTTCTGTGCTGTATCGAAGTAAAATATGTCGAAGCGTCAACACTGATCCGGAAACGTCAAGTAGAGTACTTGGGTGAAGTCATTATAGGAAGTGGCAACACTGGGTTGAAATCGGCAACATTGGATTGACGGCTGTCAATTGTCGGTTGACATTTGATATTTTTGAAGTTTGTGAAAGGAAAGTTACACGTCAAAGCTGACGGAACGGTGCTTCTGAGAGACCCTTCGCGTTTCCACCACGCGGGCCTAGTGCGGGTTGGTCATAAACTCTTAGTCTTGGTCACATCAAAACATATTTCGAGGACAATTCTCTATCCAGGTGGGATCCCTTGGTACCAAAGTGAATTTATTTTGTCATTACTTTGTCAAACACATGGAATAGAATGTTGCCATTTTTAATACCTATTTTAAATATTATTTTTATAAAAACATTTATGTATTGTGAATTTATTTTATTTTTTATCTCATTGTATGCTGCACCGGTAGACGTTATGACGTCAACGCCGGCTATCGCTGGAAATTAGCGCTGGGGCTCTGTCTCGCACAGGGTCGCAGCATTATGCTGAGCGATGGCCGTTTTGCGTGGATGTGACGCATATTTTCCCCAAACATTTTTTTTTGTGTTTTTTTTTGCGTTATGTTTACCGCAAATAAATGTTTTTTTTTTCTTTTTCTCTTTCTTTTTACATCGCTACGTAATCTTCACAACGTCGCACATCGTATCGTAACGTGATCGTACCGAACCGTGTAAATCCATTTTAATGTTTGCTTCCTACTCCAATTTCAAGTAAATTCATATTACTTTGAAGGTTTATCATTGTAACAAATGGGAAAATATTTTTATTTTCATAATCTTGGAAAATGGCGTGTCTTGGATGGGGTTTTTGTCATAAGGATTGATGATGTTTTTAACCGACTTCAAAAAAAGAGGTTCTATGTTCGACTGTACATATATATATTTCTTTTTATGTATGTTCACTGATTTCACCGTCAATTGTGGACCGATTTTGACATTTCTTTTTTTGTTTGAATGGGTATGCTTTAGAGGTGGTCCCATTGTCACCAAGTCAGAATCTGATATGGGGATCCCATAGAAATCGAGGGAAATCTTCCATTTTTATAGTAATTTCACCGATTTCTCCGTCAATTGTGTACCTATTTTAAAAATTCTTCTTTTCTTCGATAGAAGAAGCTTGCGCGTTGGTCCGATATAAATTTTATAAACTTTGAATAGGCAGTGTTTAAGTTAACTTCGATAATAAAGAAAAAAAAAAAAAGAAAGCAAGATAGAAAGTAGTGGAAGATGAATTGGTGAGGGGTAGGTACAATAACTATAAAGTGAAAAATAAAAACTTTTTCACAAAAAAATTGTAAACAAACTTAAAAAAAAAAAAAAAAAAAACATTACATAGTGAAAAATAACTTTAATTTCGGAAGTTGGTGGCAAAAAACTGAAATACAGATCCAAAGACACCGAATTCCGAAATTAAAGTTATTTTTCATTTTATAACCGCCTCTGTGGTCTAGTGGTAAAACCACCTGTCTCAGATCCAGAGGTCCCGGGTTCGATTCCCAGCAGGGGCAAAAATTTCTACTTGGTTTGGTTGGTGGTAGGGCTTGTTTTAAGTCCGCCTGGCTAGCTACCACCATCTTATCTAAATCTGTCGCCAAAACAACAATGTTAACAGCATTTTTGTGTTTCGGCAGTTAGAGGTAAGATAGCCAGTTCCTCTGTAGTTGAGGATTCTGGGTGAATCTCGCTTCCATCTTCGGCCTTATCATCACTTACCATCAGGTGAGATGAAGGCCAAGAGCTAAAGGTCTCTGCACACAGCGGGCGCGACGTGGCGGGACGGGACGCCGGCGCGACGCTGAGCAGTTATAATGTACTAGATATTACGGGCGACGCCACACAGAGCGTCGCGTCACGTCGCGTCGAGCCGGACGGCTCTGTGTGGCGTCGTCCGTAATATCTAGTACATTACAACTGCTCAGCGTCGCGTCGGCGCCCAACCACGCCCCGTCCCGCCGCGCCGCGCCCGCTGTGTGCAGACACCTTTACCCGTTGTACGTAAAAAAATAATGATATTGTAGTGTTTATTTTTTTGAAGTTGGTTTACTTTTTTTTTGTGAAAAATACATTAATTTATAACCGACCACTAATCGACTTAAAAAGAAGCCTTTTCTTTTTATCTTTACACGTAATGACTGTTATTCGTATTTGTTTGACAGCAGATATTCATGAAGTAAAGCAATTATCATAATATGAAGTACAAAGTGGTCTCAAACTTATTGATTGACGAAGCATGTTTTATTAAATGTTTGTAAACGCACCCACAATACAGGAGAAATTCCTAGTGAGAGGCAACGTTTAAAAAAAAAATGTAGTCCTTAACTAGTTACAGTGGGCGTGGACTATATAGGTATGTGGCGGTATCAACAACGCCACATGCGAACTACGCATCAAAGACCTGACGTCACAAATCCTGCATCGCGCTATCAGAGTTTACCGCGCGACTAGCATATATACAACATCCCGACATCAACCGTTGGGCAGTTGCCCACCAGACACAATACCCGTCTGGTCGGAGGATCCTCCCTTTACTATAGAGTATGAGTGAACTTTACACCCTATTCCTCATACCTCTAAAGGTATTGTATAATATATGATTGATAAAACTTACTCTTCCAAGTATTACAATTCTCGTATTGCATCTCGCAGTAATTTCCGAAGTTTTTGAAGTCCCCATTATAGCTACGGGCGCAGATTAGTTGCTCTCTGTAAAAAAAAAACAGTAGATACTTAGGTGAATTTATATCATTGCAAAAAAAAAACTCAAAACGGTGAAGGAAAATAACGCGAGGAAGCTGGCATCTCTTACACACATAATGATCCAGACTTATTACGCAAAAGGAGGACTGACATTGTTGCACTCATTCCACAGACCAAAACCATGTTTGCTGGTAGGCAATTTAATAAACGTTCTGCTCAACTATACAACAAAATAAACAAAAATATTTACATGTACACAAAAAAGAGTTATGAATGTAAAACAAAAATAACAAATTGGTTAAAGACACTTACCTCACGGAGACACTACACACACTCGACACGGAGGCACTTTTGGAGCACATAAAGTAGCAGATACACTCACACATACACTCTCACTTACACTCTCACATACTCTCTCACATACAGACACACTATGACACTACGCACAGGCATTCACACGCATTCACTAACATACTTATTTTTATTGATATTCTAAGTACCTATGGTTTTGTAATTTTGTTAATAGATTAAGTATATTAAGTATTATTATATTATTATTAAGTATTGCTGTACTATGGAAGAGCGGAGTCTCCTAACACAGGCATTGGTGCCGATTCTCTTGTCACAAAATTCTCTAAACTAGACTAAAAATCACCAAAATTTAGTTTATTCCTGTCAAACGACCATTTCCTATTCTGAAATTGACTAAAGTGACACAACTTAACTATATTTTAGTTTGACAGCTCTAAGATAGTACTGAGTTTTTAAATTTAGTGAAAATGGCAATTTTGCTATTCTGAATTTGACGTTTTTAAACTAAAATTTAGATTTTCTAACTAAATCTGACTATTTTTAATCGCGATTAAAAAGGTGTGGAATAAGTTGTGTCAAATTCGATTTAGTTGTGTCAAACTTATTTTTAAATTTAGAGAATTTTGTTTGCAGAATAGCTTTAAGATTCTCATAGCCAAAAGTAAGGAATTTTAGTGATAGTTTAGTTAGTTTAGTTCGGTGTACAAGAGAATCGGCACCACTGTTTGCTTAAAAGGATGCTCCAAACACTAAACCCCTTTTTGTAAACTGATGCATAAATAAACTTAAACTAAACTTATTATAATATTCGTGTGTAGTGTGTACCGCAGTGGAAACGTAGACCCACGTGGTCAAACAAATGAATCCACGAAAATGCGCCGCGTGCCCGTGCACAGCATGCGCAGCGATGAGATACACAAGCCCTGTAGCACATGCACAGTGTGCATGGCGTTGACAGCGTTAAGCTATGCAAGCGCCTATTTGAGCAAGCCACGCATGTATCAATGACGTCAATTGATGCTTAGCGTGTCCATGGGTTGCACTGGACACAATAACATACACTTCCTTGCCAAGCGAAGCTTAACACACGTGCGTAGCCTCGTCGTGCGCTGCGATCTGCGCCTTTATGATTCTAACATAATATACTAATTGGGGTGTTTGGTGGTGTGCGTTAATTCCGGGGCATGTTGTATACCATTTTATATAAGCCATAGATATTTATTAAAAAAATATTAAAGCAACGTACTTGTAAGCCTTAGGACATCGATCTAAGAAGTTTTTGCATCCTTTTACGAAGAAGTCTGTTGCGAAGAACTGTGTATCTTGAGGATAATGGATGACTTCCTTCCGGTATTTAGCTTCAATGTCATGTAGTAGTATGGAGATACCGAAGAAAAACCCTAAGAAAAATCATAAAGTAAGATGAGGAATTCAGGTGCGTGGTACTCGCAACATACGTGTATGACCAGATGTTTCAACGTAAACAAAGCAAAAGAAGTATTTAAGGACCGTAGTAGGTGCTCATCTGTCCCCCCACCCATTACGCGCAGGCGTCCCTCAGGGCTCTGTGATTTCTCCCCTTGCGTTCACGCTATTCACCAGCGATATCCCGAAGCAAAGACAGGCACAGTTGGCTCTGTTCGCAGACGATACGGCCATCTATTGCAGAGGGACCAGTCACGATAGGATCTCTAACACTCTCCAGACCGCAGCCAACAAGCTTGGCGAATGGTTTAGAAAGTGGCGCATAAAAGTCAATCCCGATAAAAGTCAAGCGGTTCTCTATACGAAACCGCGCCACCGCCCCCCTAGCCGTCCGACCGATCACCATGTTCGGCAAGCCTATCCCCTGGGAGAAGCGAGCCAAATATCTAGGTGTGATTTTCGACCACCATCTCTCCTTTTCTGAGCACCTAAAGAAAGTACGCGCTCGCACAGCCTTCGCTCTCTATAGGCACCACTCCATCCTAAATGCAAAAAGCAAATTGTCACTCAAGTGCAAATTGCGCATTTACATCGCGTGCATCCGCCCCATCATGACCTATGCGAGTCCTGTCTTTGCACACGCCAAACCCCATCTCATCCATAAGATGCAAACCCAAAAAAGTTCATCTGTTTTTTCTGGATACCTCATAGGAAGAAGGCGTTAGGCGAAGGGTTTATGTATGTATGTATTTTTTAGGGTTTCCTTTCCAAAAAGGAGAAAATGCGACCATTCTGACTACAAGCCTACGCCGTCTTTCTGTCTGTCCGTCCTTCTGCCTGTCACAGGATTGAATCTTTTTAACAGTAATAGGTAGTATATATATAGTCCTCCTTATCGATTTCGATAACGGCGACCCTTAGAAATCACTTCCGTGCATGTGCCCTTAGATGGCTCGCTAGACCGATTTAGTTTTGAACACTCGGTCGCAACTAGAACAATAAAGTTGGTCTGCAGTGTTGTATGTATAAGTGTAGGAGGGCTTAGGTCTCTCTGTACGTATTTGACGCTTCCTGATAATTACTTCATGTCGCACCCACACTCTTTGCTATTTAATAGGTAGTACATATTAGTTATATCTCCGCTCTGACTGATTTTTGCGTTTGTTCTCACTAATTCGATTCGGACTAATGAAGCGAAGACCTGTACTTGAATTTGTTTCCAAGCAATAATAAGGCTTGTCCTACTTCTGGATGGTTTAAAAAAAATAACCATGAAGGGGATGGCGGGGTATTTGTTCCCCACTAGTTTGTTCCCCTACTAGAGCCAGCCATCCCCTTCGAACCTAATCAGTCCGAGTCGGGATGCCCCAAGACCCGAGCTCGCTACGCTCGCTCTTGCGTAAAATCTCACTAGTTTGACGATCGAAATGAATGAAAAATGAAAAAAAAAATCGGCATTTTTGAACTTTACTGCGATACAAAATTCAACTCTTAAGTTTTACATAATTTATAAAGTTCGATAATGGCCACCGAAAAAAGGCTCTTTCACAGAACACGTGTGACGCTGTACACTTGCATACAATACATTTTCACATACCTACATATTTTTATTATGAACTATTAAAATATCGGTATTGGCACGAAAACTTGCTAGTTGTTATACTGAGCTGCAAAACCGAAATTGTTTTCGCATAAAATACTGTCGAAAGTACACAGAATTGTTATCCATAAAGATATTCGTGTACAACGATGTATTTTTATCTGTTTTTCTTTCAAAATGGAATGATGGCGCGCTGGCTTATGAATGGCTGATCCTGTGTTAGATTCTCAGGTCAGGCAAGTGTTATTGGGTTTTCAGTCATCAGGATTTCCTCAATCTGGATCAACCGGGCATAAATTCAGACTCTGGGGTCTGGATATATGCCCGGTTAATGACAAAGGGCCATCATGTAATCGCCTCTATTACATAACTCGCCAAACACATCGGGGATTACAGAGTGATTGTTATGCTTAAAACAAGACAAGAGTGCTAGTAAAGTTACAAAAAACTCTTTAAAAAAAAAGGCATCATGAACATATTATTATTGTATTAATTAAAACCGGCCAAGTAAGAGCCGACTCTTACTTGGCTGTTTCCGGACTAAAGGTCTAGGCTAGGTAGGTCGGCTAGGTATTAACGATTTCAGTGGCACGAAGCCACCAAAACTATTAATACCTTAGCCTTATAGTAGGCCTAGGCTTTTTAATAGGGTTCCGTTATAAATTATATAATATTTAATTCTGTGAGTAGGTTTAGTGCGTTTGTCTACCGCAGCCGTCACCGAGACGTCACCAAAAACGCGACGACGGCGCCGAAGTAGTGATACCTATATTCATTATGGTCGCGTGTCCACCGCACGACCATCGCCTGAGCGCCGTCATCCCGTCCACCGAAATTTCGAGTAGTTCGGTGTGACCGCTAGAACTTGGCTCGGCTAATACAGAAAACTTTTTATCGTCCACACACTGCCGTCGCCGTCGCACCGGCATCGGCACTGTTCGCCCGGCTTTTGTTTTTTCTATAATAATATACAGAACCGCCGGCATCTCTGGATCTGAGACAGGTGGTTTTACCACTAGACCACAGAGGTGGTTAATTGTGAGAACTTATTCGAGGACAATTAAGGACCATGTAGATTAGTGCCTAAATTGTTTGTGGGAAGGATCACACTGATTTGAGTAGACCGGTCCAGTCTGTGCACGTTGGCTAAGTTCATATTCAAAAGTACTTATTATATTAATACATTACCCACCACCCAGCCAAACATTATTATGGTCTTGGTACTGTAGTTTTAAAAGAAAACTGTTCGAAGGGAAACATAAATTTTAGTGAGCTTGTTTTTATATCGGTGTTGTAACTTTAGGATTGTGGAGTAATGATTAGTTGAGCGATAGATTTGTGGAGCTTTTCAGCAGATTTTTACTGAGGAAGTATTGATAAATAAGTACGAGTTAAACTCGCGAATAAATCCCGGAATTTAAAAACCACGAATTATTTATTGGACTTTATTTATAATTGCTAATTATTGATTTGAAAAATCATGTAATATTTTTTAGGGTTCCGTACTATAACTATTAAATTAAAGAGCTCTTTTAGCAATATTAGTACGTAAAGCAAAAAATATAATATGATTTTTCAAATCGATAATTTGTAACTATAAATAAAATACAATAAATAATTCGAGGTTTTTATATCCCGGGATTCAAACGTTATTATAATTATTCCGGGAGTTTAAAGGAGGTATTATCCACACTATGTTATATCCTTTCTCGAAGTTTAGGTAAATTAGCTCTACCTATTCCGATCTCTGGTAATAATTTTGTGCGATTTTTACAGAATAAGTTGGCAGCTGATAATGTTACAGTGGGCTTCGACACTATAAGGCCTCGTTTACGGAGACGCGGGGAGTCGCGCGTCGCGTGCGGCCGCGGCGGCGGCGTGCCATTTCGCGGTGCGTCGAACGTTTTTTACCTGCCCTAGAAAGAGGAGGTATGTACGTGCATGAGTGTGTACTTATGTTATGTATGTCTATTTCTTTGGCATGCTCTGTAGCCGACTTGATGGAATTTAACATATGAGGTGTCGTTAGATTTATCGTAATTGTGGGTGTGTACAATGTTTATATATTGCATCTGCAAATACAAAAAAAAGAGAGGGGAAGAATTAAAAAAAAAAATAAGTTACGACAATATTGGTATCAAATATAAGCTAGTAATGAGACAATTCCAAATATATGTATATATAAATGTTAATACAACTAAAAACTTAAAAAAAAAACCGAAATATTAAAAAAAAAAAACAAATACCCGAATGACGTCCCAGAATTTTGGTATCACACACAAACCAATAACATGAAATATGGTATAATTTTGGTATCGCAGGCGAGGACAACCTCGCCTACGATAACAAAATTCTATAGATTATAATGCTTGTTTTTCTCTTTTCAGCGATATGTTTTTGCAGTCGGGTTGTAGTTTTTTTTTTTTGAATATTTTATTTCAGTTTACAGACAAGCGGCGCGTGCAGGGGCCCGCGTCATGACACGCGCTAACACAAATATATGGCAATGTACGATGCTGTTTATGAAGATGCGGGGCGTGAGGCAGCGCATAGTGCGGGGCATGAAGAGTGAGGAATAGCTGGCCGCAACGCTGCGTACGCCACCGCGATAAACCTCACGTGGGTCGCGGCGATGTCATCTTCGGGCTCCGCCTGCATTTCAAGCAAACGCGTGTAAAATTGCTTCTTCGTAAACGCTCTCATACGACGCCATTTGTTTGAATTTAGTGAGGGCCGGCCGGCGCGGCGGCCGCTCAACGCGACGCGCGACTCCCCGCGTGTAAACGGGGCCTAAGTAGTATTAATAATGAAAGTCAATATATTTTTTAAAGTGTCATGATGGCCCGTTGGTTAAGGCCTCGCCTCTCATGCATGAGGTTGTGGGTTCAAATCTGGGCAAGTACCAATGTGACTTTTTCAATTCATATGTACTTTTTGAGTTTATCTTGGACATTACTGACATCGGTGAAGGAAAAACATCGTGAGGAAACCTGGACTTATAGTTAATATAAGTCTGAAATCGCCAACCCGTCTTGAGCAAGCGTGGTGATCAATGCTCGTGCCTTCTCTGTATGAGAAGAGGCCTTTGCCCAGCAGTGGGACAGTTATAGGCTGGTATTATTATTATATTATAATATATTTTTTTAATCTAGCTATCGCTTTGCATAACAGTGAGCCATCCACCTAAGACCAAAGCTATAAATTTTACTATTTTAATAAAATAAACCTGGTACTAAATCAAATTCACCAGTTTATCGAAACGATATTTCATAATCTAGCGAGAAATAACATACCTTAGGTACGTAAAATTCTATTTTATTCAATGGCTATTCTCGTTTTATGAAAAATTTTCACTTACTACCTACGTTCCAAACGAATAAAATCTAAAAATACGAAATGTTTCGAAATACAAAGTACAATCAAATTTTTTTTGGAAAAAACTGTCTGCAAACTTTGCATTATTATACTTAAAGGCAATATGTCGTCTCGTCTTTATCAAAGATGTTTCAATATCTGTTGTGCGTGGGTATGCGGGCGAGTAGATGTAAGTAAATTAAAGTCAATAAAATATTATTGACTCTTTATTCGGAATACCGAAACAAGCCTCTGATCACATTATGAAAACAATAATAATGTAAACGACGTTCCACCGAGTACGTGAGCCGCGAGCACAATATTAAGTTGTTATATAAAGGATAAAAGGGACCTTTGTAGGCACGAGATGGTTCGACGCACGAGCGTAGCGAGGGCGCCAATAGTTCGAGTGCCTAAATAGGTTCTTTCACCCGAGATAAACTCGGCTTTTCATTTCGAATATGAGGAAAGTAAATGCGATCCGGTCCAGCACCAAACCTACGTACAAGTAGTTCACGATAACGGCTCACTCATTTCAGAATCAGTTAATATCATGCTCAAATACTTGGGTGTGCATATAGACGATGGACTATAATGCGACCAGCAACTCGATACACTAACTTCTCGAACACTTCATCTTATTCACATCTTCAAATCTCTCCGAGAATCAGCCGGTATTGACATTCTAAAAATGGTGTAGGTACTTTACATTATGCCAATCGATTATTGGATACGATATACCTGTATGGAGTGGAGCAGCGAAGACTTATCTTCTAAGAGAAGAAAGATCTCAAAGGGCTGTACTTAAAGTTATGTTAAGGAAACCCTACAGCGCAACTACATATACGCTGATTGCAAAGTACTGACGGTTCGGCAGCTCTTTATTCTCCAATCTGTCCTGAGGATATATGCCCGCTTACCTCCATTTGATCCAAGAAAGCGTACGGTACAAAACCTTTAAGATTAAATTAGATTATAGAAGAGATTTTTTTTGCAGAATATCTTTAGGACGCTCATAGCCAAAAGTAAGGAATTTTAGTTATAGTTTAGTTCGGTGTACAAGAGAATCGGCACCATTGTTAAACTGTATTTATCTACATATCGTAAACTTCTTATTATGAAATCAAAACAACAATGACAAACAGACAACACAACAAAATTGGCACTGCCGCATTTTAGCTATTGATAGTTAGCTTTTGTAAGGCCTCTGCCTCGAATCTTGCGGGCAGCGGAGTGGCGGCGGCGGCAGGATCTAATGCGTAAAATCAAATGGGCCGGCCCTCGAAAACAGCGGCGTGGAAGCGGCGCGGGCGCGGGCAATGAGCAGTGCACTCCAGTCAAGCGGTGACCACCCGCGCGACTGCATAGCAGTGTTGTGCAATTTATTTTTGTGACTTTAGGAATAAATTTGAACCAAAAAGATGTTGTCGCCGTTATTCAGACATTTCATTCGCGAATAAAAACAAATATCTCGACGACACAACCACGAACACAACACTACGCCGCTATAGTGCCGCGCGATCTGCCCGCTGGTTTCGAGAACGGGTCTGCGTTGCCCGCGCCGCTCCCGCACCGCCGCCGCTGCCGCGCCGCTGCCCGCAAGATTCGAGGCAGAAGCCTTACACGCCCTTTACTCACACAAACGCATATTGTCTCCAATTGGGCGAATCCAGGTAGTAGTGAGGTTTGTCACTAGCTGCGCTCTCGCTGAAAGTGCTACTATTAAGTGAGCATGCTTAAATTTTGTCGATTGTACCTACTTTCCAAGTATGAGAAATGAAAATTAATTAACACTGCACTGCAAGGTTCCGTGTGGTGCCGGACGCAAAGAATAGCACCACTCCCATTTCCTCCCGTGGGTGTCGTAAAAGGCGACTAAGGGATTTACTAGAGAATGGGCAGCAACGTTCTCTATGCATTTTTTTTAACACCATACTGCGATCGGCAACCCGCCTGCCAAGCGTGGCGATTATGGCAAACCCCTCCAATCTGGGAGGCCTGTGTCCAGCAGTGGAGGTCTTTCGGCTGAAATGATGATGATGATGACTGCAAGGTTCACCAATGGTCACCAATACAACAGCCGCTAAATAAATACCAGCTTTTCGATCGATCTCCTCAACTTTCATTTGTTTTTCAACTAACGAGCAGTCGCCTCAGTACCCAGAGTTACGTAAAGTTGATAGATTAATTATTTTATAGTACTACCCTCAATTTAACTCAGTATGGTTCTTACATACCCATATTTGTTGTTAGTAGTCAATTATTAATCTGTGAGTAAAGCCGAACAAATTATTCTAATGTTGACAAACTACTGAAACGAGTCATCTTAATTTATTAAGTATTCATATCTTCCAATGAGGCGATAATATCGGTGTCCAGAGGTGACTGCAGACTGTGATCAAGAGGATTTCATTAGGCAGCTGGAATAAGGGCTTGATTCAGAAAACGGTACTTCTGGACACGGCTCGTATTGTTAGGACATTCTTTTTTCTGGAGTTGTGGCCACCGCTGCACCAGTAGCTTGGACCGTATTCCCAATACCGCTGGGCTACTATTTACTTATATTGGTAACTGTGAAATAATTATATAGAAAACTAGCTGCCCGACAGACTTCGTTCTGTCAAAAGGTATAGTATAAACTTCACTAATCTAATCTACCCTACCCTACCCTACCCTACCTACCCTACCTACCCTACCTACCTACCTACCCACCTACCCTACCCTACCCTACCTACCCTACCCTACTCTACCCTACCTACCCTACCCTACTCTACCCTACACAACTAAAACTTAAAAAAAAAAATAGCTAGTAGCCGATTCTCAGACCTACTGAATATGCATATAAAATTTCATAAAATCGGTCAAGCCGTTTCGGAGGAGTATGGTAACTAACATTGTGACACGAGAATTTTATATATAAGATGAATAAACCAAAATGTCAACGCTACATAGAAATCGAAACCCATCGTTTTCTAAACTCCTCCATTACTCACGTAGATAAGCGATTATCAACAAAATTGCTGTATTTACGTATCTCAGGCGATACGTGATCTGCAACCATTTGATGTAATCCAAGTCTTGGTTGGAGACAGTAGAAAGCTATGGGAAAAGTGGGAGAAATTTTTAAGTTATAGATTATGATGAATTGCTTTTCTATATTGATCTTAGGTTGGTACCTAAAGTGGGTCGATGTTGTTTGTATAAGTGCCCTGCGGTTTTGGAATTTGATGTCAATTCCGGATTTGGTTTGTGAGGAAAGTTTGTCGCAATTTTCGTATCAGATTATTATTAATCATTGATGATTGACAATAGTGCCGTGTGGTGCCGGACGTAAAGAATAGCAACATCCTATTTCTTCCCGTGAGTGTCGTAAAAGGCGACTAAGGGACTTCCTAGAGAATGGGCAGCAGCGTTCTCTATTCATTTTTAACACCATACTGCGATCGCCACCCGCCTCCCAACCGTGGCGATTATGGCAAAACCCCCAAATTGGGGGAGGCCTATGTCCAGCAGTGGACGTCTTTCGGCTGAAATGATGATGATGATGATGATTGACAATAAGAATTTATTGGTCAAAGGACACATTGAATAGAATTGAAATAAATCGGCTAAACTATTACCAATAAAAAAAAACTTAAACATTTATTTCAAATAAACCAATTACAGGTACTTTTGAAGTGTCAACGGGTCGGTCAGTCCAAAAGATGAAGCTAGTTGACCATTCCAAAGCGTAGTAGGTATCTATAGAGAAGAACGGGCAAGAAACTCCTTGGACACTCATTTAAAATTAAATTGTTACAAAAATGTTAGTTACATCTTTAATGTTGAATTTATAAGTGAGAACGAGATTAATAAAATAAATACTTTGAAATATAAATACTAATAAAAATACTTTGCTTTTATCTTCAAAGTCTTTCCGAATTGTGTTCGTCTTATAGCTACTAAATCTCCAACAGCATACTATGCTTTCCTTCCTTGTTTGTTAAAATTATTCCTATTTTCTTCTTATATTTTCAGAATCTGTGTTAGCATGTTCTCTTAGCATTTATCTTTCCTGTACATACTCTATTACATGTTCTTATATATTTTTTTCTTTTTTACTTGTTTGTGAGAACGATGTAGAAATTAAAAAAAAAATAAGTACACGTTAAAAACGTCTACTCTGGACGATTAAAACGTGTACGTCTTTACTTTTTACAACAAATAGAAACAAAAATATATACCGGATGACATTTTTTACCGTCTCGTCAAAATTTGGGTATACTAGGTGAATGGAGTAGAAGCCTATGGCATAGTTTTTATTATTTTTTCTTTAACCTAGAAAGAAATTGATCTATGGATAAATACCACACATTTGAAGTAAACTAATCATACTATAACAATAAACACAGAAATTTAACAAAAAACATAATTCAATAAATAAATACGATAAATAATATTTAAATGTAAATCATACGCACCCAAATTTCAATATTTTTATCTTTTATATTAGTTTTATATCTGAAAAAAAAAAAAAAAAAAAATTGCTATGCCATAGGCTTCTACTCCGTTCACCTAGTATACCCAATTTTTTTCGAGACGGAAAAAAAAGTCATCCGGTATATAGAAAAAATATATAACCCGTGGCAGCTAAGAGATGACCAGTCCCAACTTATGGCGCCCGTTCACGAACATGACGCATGGATTAGCACTATTAAGCTCAAATATCATTTTTCCCCCGATTATTTCCTTCAGTTTCATTTAACTTACGTTATCATTTTCCTGATAACAAGCAAATGACTAAATCAAAGCTATCTCATTCATCACAATAAAATGTAAATCCTTTCCATTTTTGTAACAAACACATGCTTTATTTCAGTTATCATGCAAATAGAACATTTTTTTCAAATTAATGTGTTTACTGTTAGCACCCGGAATTATGTATGCGAGTAATAAATCAGTGTAAGCGGGATATAATTATATGTAATATATGTTATCTGTTTTATAAGGTAAAGAGGTTCAGCAACCATGTTACCCATGAACATACAAATTACAAAGACACAATTGCGCAGTGAGTGAACAAAGAGCTTCCTGCGAGATGGTCTTGTGTTCGACTCCAGCGCAGAGAAGAATAATTGCAAAGCATACCGGAAGAATTGAAAGTGTAGAAAAAATAAATGAACTACTAAAAAAATGAGAGAAAAACCTGCCAAGTACGTGTCGGACCACGCTCAATGACGGGTTCAGTAGTTGGGATGAATTTATCCCCAGAACAAACTTAAATTTGTAGTTGTAAAAATGTTCTTTCAAACTCGCTATATGTAAAGAACGGTTAATTTTTCAAATGCAATTTAAGTTCGCAATCGTTTTTTTTTTTCTGTGATAAAACTACAAATGAATGATTTTACGGACTTTTTCCTTTACTTGAGCTGTGAGACTTTGCTTCTTGTCAAATTGCATGATTCTAGGTCCATGAGAAGTATCCAATAAGTTTTTGATTTATTTAATTTGCGAGTATCAAAATATGTCGCATAAATGACCGTATTTTTTTATTGCATTGACTTAGAAGATTGAAAAACGGTACTGACCGACTGCCAGATAGACAGACAATGAAGTGATCCTATAAGGGTTCCGTTTTTTTCCTTTTGAGTTACGGAATCCTAAAAATCATCAAAATTATTAATTTTCATTAGAAATGCCAAATCTTTGAGCATTTGAGGAAGGACACGATGATACAACGTTTATCTATTTACCAGCATTTCAATAAATGATTGAGCCCAAGGATAATACGGGCAAAAAGATCAAATATTTTGTTAAGTTAAACGTTGAATTTTTATTTACAAATCGGATTATATTTATATAATACTGGGTTTTTTTGAAAGGCTTACTTTTTGGCATTATATATGGAATACTACAACATTTAAATGTCCACCTCGGCTTCGTATGGTAGCGTGAATACGATACAAATACGGTCAAAATTTCCACTACTTTTTGGCATAATGGCACCTCTATCTCATTGATGACGCATGTGATGTCACTTTTTAGGTCTTCGACAGTTCTTGGCTTGTTCGCATACACCAGTGCATTCACATAACCCCACAAAAAATAATCAAGGCGCGTTAAAATGCGAATCAAATGATCTTGGAGGCCATGTCTTGTCCCCGAATCTTGAGATCAGGATCCCGTTTATTTTTCTTTCAATAAATTGACAAGGCGAAACGTTTGACGAATTAAACTTCCGCGGCCGTTGGAAAGTGCGCTTGAAGTTACCAGATCAGAGGGATGAAAACAATACTTTTCGTCCCTGGGAAACGATTATACCTGCTGTCAAAATTTTTAAACTATGCAAGCCATGTTCAAAGTTTTTGTTTTTAAAATCGCGGCATAAAATTGTAATGAAAAAAATAATAAAAATAAAAATAATTACCAACAATTTTATAACATGACTTTATAGTAATAATTTACTTTTCACTAAATTATTATTAAATTTACATAGATTTGAGCTAAATATTTACCATTGTCAATTATAAAAGTACTGGCTGGTAGAATGCCACAGAAAATGAAACAAAAAAGGCGGGAAATCGGCCAATCGATCTTCAGTTGTTTTGTCGAGTTAACATAGACATATATTAGTATAAAATGAGTTCATCAGATTCAGATAAGTAATGTTTAACTAATCGGGTTTTTATTTACTTTCCTGATAATCGAAATGAAAAGCAGAGTGTTTACCTCGGGTGAAAGAACTTACATATTTAGTCACTCAAACTATTGACACCCTCGCTGCGCTCGTGCGCCAAACCACCTCGTGCCTAAATAAGTCCTTTTTTATTCCCTGTATAACAATCTACTATTAATAATAATCGCCAATAGACATTCTAATATGGCCGCCATCAGCTGTCAAAGATACCTTATTCCTATTGAAACTAACAGTCTTAAAATAATAATAATATTTATACTCCATTTACTATAGCATTAGAAAAAAGAGGCTCGTAGAAGCAGGAGTGCGAAACATTTTATTCAAAGTTAAAAGTTTAAACAATTAAACTAAAAATGTTTTAACATAACTTTGATAAATAGGTCGTAATAACATCTTCATCACACATTACTTACAACAAAACGAATGAATGAAACCAACGATTACGTCGTGATGATTTAAATTTAATTAAGATTAAAGGAAATAAAAGTCTTTTTTTTACAATATTTTATTTAAAACAACAACTTTCAACACACAATAGTTGGTGTAACTTCTTCGTCTTCATCATATAATTTAGTCACTATCATCAGATAATAAAGATGAAGAAGTTTCACCGACGTTACCTAATAATAAATCTTTCTACCACATCATCCATTATGCTTTAACTTTTCCTCTTCTTTAATTGCATGAGCAACGCAAGACTGCCATCGTTCTAGCGTAATACTATCCAGATCTTGTGGGAGTAATTGTTTCTCCTTGTCTAATTTGAACGTTTTGTTATGTTGAGCCACATACCCCATCATTTGAGCCCATATTAATTCTATAGGGTTGAACTCGCAGTGGTAGGGTGGGAGGCGCAATACTGAAATACCCTTCTCTCTAGCTATCTCATCTACAACAAACTTTTGGTATAAATGTCTTTGTATTTTTGCTTTTTCTAATAAAGTTGCCCTAAGATCTTTTTCCTCAAAAGGAATATTTTTGCTTTTAAACCATTCCTGTATATCTGCCTTTCGTGTAGCTGTGGTTGGCAGCTTCTCCAATGTCCTTGAGTGGTATAGCGCATTGTCCATAACAATTACAGCGCCACTCTCAATTTTTGACAAAATTAACTTGAACCATTTTCACTTTTGTCTATCGCGCTTCTATAACATATTCTCTGTAAATTGAGAGGTCTGGCTCTTATGAAACAGGAAATCCTAGTACAAGAGTCAGGGCTACACAGATGATTGTTTCTTGAAGTGTAAATAAATAAATTATTATTATTATTAAAGTTGAAGGCGTCCATTTCGAAATGGTCATCTTCATCACCTTTATTTGCATCAAATATTAATGCAGCATCCATTAAAAACCCTTCACAAACCCTGTGAAATAAAATTAATACAAGTCAATTATTCCGTACCTATATAATTTCACTGCTGGAAATATTTCATAGATAAATACTAAAATAAAATTTATAACTTTAAAAGTTCGCTTTGCATGCGTTAATTCATAATACAATATAATATGTATTACTTAATTAATAGTCAATAACAATGGGGTGTTCATTTTTTTATGGCGAGGACAGTCCATAAAATACATACCAGTACGAGTATGACCGATTATAAGTTGGATTTTTTAAACCAGCAGATAGACCTTCCCAATGTGCTTCTTTTGAAGACTTATTATTAGTGTCATGCCATATTAGGCTTTTCGTGTGACCTGTTTGTATGATAAAAGGTTATTAATATAAATACCATTCATTTCACCAATTTTATGAAATTATGTTTAACTGTATAATTAATTATAATGTTATTGAATGCAAGAGGTTCATATACTGCTTAGTGCATAAATAGCTGTTAAGAAATTTAGAAGCACTGTATCTTCATTTAGCCAAGTGTCATCTAAATAATAATATATTTTCCGTCCTTTATTCCTTAGCCTTTTTATTTCATGAAGATATTTTAGTCTCCAAAGGACGATCTCCTGCTTGTCTATGACTTCTATGAGTGCACTTTTTCTGGTCCGTTTGATTTATGTGAACTTTAATGTTTATTTAATTATTTTACACAGACTGTTTTTTAAAAAATCTGGCAGAGACTCGTCACTGTTAACTGCTTCCAGCATCTTGTCCAAGGTGGGCAACTCATTATTAAAGAAGAAGGAATGAATTTTCCTGCATATTCCACTAAATGTGATGTCATCAAAATCATCACGTTTCATGTGCTTCTGTTGGGGAGGGGGAGATTGCAGGCGACTTTTTATGTTGTACTCTTTGAGAATATTGGACAGAGTAGCCCGAGATACGCCTGTAAATAATAAAATCATGTGCGGAGTTTCTAAAATATAATACATTTTATCACAATGCATGTTAGTTTCAAATATTTTTATAGTAATAATTTTATGAATCATCCTTACCGGCAACTTCTGCGATTTTGTTTATCATCTCAGTCCTATAATGAGGAGTATCTGCAGGCCAGGACTCCAATTGCTTAAAAATATTTATCACAGGTGGTTTTTCTACAGCACACAGCGTTCTCTTTTTTTTTGGGAGACATTATTATTTCGTCGGAGTCAACTTTTGGACCACGTTTTTTTCGCCGTTGACTCAGCACTTATATGTTGTAAGCCACTCGGTCCCGCACCGGGATCACTCATAGCTCAAAAAATAAAGTAACGTTTTGTACAAACAACTCAATGACAACACTGATAACAATACAATAATAAAGAAATAACTAAATATTATTTATTATTTTAATAAATAACAACAAAATCACGAAAATTAAACAATAACAAACAAAGTATTCACAAGTAAATGACATACATGACAATCTTAGAACATTGTCAAGTCAATTTCACAGACAACATAAACCAGTAAAATTAGAAATCCCCGGCTGTCACAGCTTATGAAGGGATTAAGTAACATTTTAGATTTGGTAGGATTATAGTGAAACAAAAAGCGTTGCAGTATTGTTGACTCCTGCTTCTTTTAGGTTTTTAGCATAGGCACTGTAATTTTAAATTGGAATGAAATAATATATCTAAATGAAAGCTACTTAATTTCATATGGTTGTTTTTTTAAATGATTACAATTAAGTGTGATAGCTGATATATAAATTCATTTTAATCGAGTTGGCGTCAATCGTAACTATAACAAGTTTATTGTACTTTGTTATAAAGTGTGCATCAAAAATAACCTTTTTTAACTTCTGTCTAATGCTATTATAAATGGAGTATAGGTACATTTATTTGAGGGTGCGTCGAGAGGTAAATGGTTTGGTGACGCCAAATCGTTTGATTTATATTGTTGACTTCAGAACGGATGTGTCAACTGTCTATTTGACGTAACATCAGCTGGTACTGAGGAAGCGGCCAGCCATCACAGAGTACATTTATATAAAGCCAGCCATAAAGACAACAAAAGTCATTGAACACATTGATCGAAAGTAAAAACGGTATTGATGGAATTGTGATTATTTATTTTATTTTAATTTATTCTATTCGGGTAACTTACAGCTCAACTTATACAGTGTTCTTAAACAATAACCTCCTTACTAATAAACGTTGTATAGCTGCTGTATAGTTACACACCGATTTCTCTCTTTCACTCGTCAGTAATTTGACTTTCGAAAGAAGAAGACAAAGCGTTGTGTAACTATACAGACGCTATACAACGTTTATTAGTAAGGAGGTTTGAAAATAAAGGCCATTTACAAATTTCCACAGATAATAATAACGAAAAAGAGGTCGTTACAAAAAATACCTATAACATATATTATGATTTAAAACGCGACGCGACACAAAGAATTGCGCGTCATGCGGTGTCTTGTGCCGCGTCGCGTATCGCGCTTGTTTGTAGGAGTCTGTAAAAAGCTTTCCAACAAATGCTTAAGCCGAGAAACACTGGTATTGAATATATCCAAATCATGTTCACTAGAGAGTTTATTAAAACTTCTGTTCGCACGGATTAGAAACGAATTCTACCTGTACGCATTTTTGTGGTAAGATACCCAGCCATAGTGAGTGAATTGATTGTGCTCGCGCCTCACGTACTTGGTGGAACGTCGTTCGAGATTATTGTTCAGTACTTAAGTAATTCGATTAAACATCTTGTGATTGGTCATAAACACTTTCGTTTACTTTCAACTCCTCCCCCGTGAACCCACGCAATGGCGTCTTCTGGTAAAGACGATCTAATAACTTTATAGGTACTTATAAAGGGAGGAGAAAGAGTCATAGGGCATCAAAATGAATCGCTGTCAACAGGAAAAGTACCCAAAAGGTTGGCATTATCGCCACGTTGTATGGCAATGTTGATTATTTTACAAAAAAATAGGCCAGCCCTCTGGTCACGTGAAGAGTCGGCTAACCGATTGGAAGTTTATAAAAACCGAAAAACTCGAACCCCATGGCCCTAGTGTTTCATCCCCAAACGGCTCGAACATTATAACTCTCACTTAGATTTAAGTTAAACTAATTAAAGGAACCACGTCCCAAAGTACATCCTATCAATTAGGTCATTATGGTATAAACCAGCTACGGCTATGGCAAGGTCACGCGACAATGTCGGTCATTTTTCACGCACCGCTTTATATTTAACTCTCAGTTATAAATGGCAGGTAAACGGTTAATGTTTTAATCGCGTTTTGCATGCCATGCCATGACTATTATCATGCCCTTCTGCACTTAGAAATTCGATCTTTAATTCGTGTACTATAACACTGAGTAATTGCGTATGACATAATTAATCCGCACTCTCAACCTCATTGCTGATGACGTCGACATATTCTGTTGCGCTTTGAGTGAATTTGAAAGAATTCGTTATCTACACTAATATTATATTATATTATATTATATTATATTATATATTATATTATATTATATAATATTATAAAGAGGAAAGATTTGTACCTATTTTTGTATGTTTGTATGTTTGTAATGAATAGGCTCAAAAAGTACTGGGCCGATTTAAAAAATTCTTTCACCAATAGAATGCTACATTCTTCCAATTTGACATAGGCTACATTTCATTTTGAAAAAAATTAGGGATCCTTGGTAAAATTTGAACAATGTAACCGACGGTGTAGAAAAATGAGTCTTACAATGATAATTGTCTACCCCGTGCGAAGCCGGGACGGGCTGCTAGTGTTATATAGAATTTGTTATGGTACAAGAAGTGAAACTATAATATTTAATTTTAAAGTGTACTACAATATTGCATTGGTTCTAGCCTGTAAGGATATTTGTATATTTGGAGTGAATAAATAAATTCAAATATTTTCAGTGTCCATCTACGAGTTACGAAAATTATGTTAGTTAAGATGGAACTAGTCGATACTTTTTCCATACAAATTTCGGGGGGTATTACTCAACTGTTTGACGTTGTAAATCCAAAGTTAAACATGATATCGTTTTGTCTTATTATTAATTTTGTCTGTACGGAAGCAGAATATTAAAATAAAAAGCCATTCATAAGTTATGAGCCTACAAAGATTAGTTTTTCCTGCTAATTTTAACGCAAATTTGGGCGTAAATAAGTAATAAAACAAGTGTAAAATCTCCAAAACAAAGTCCGCTACGACAAAACTCAGTTATCGAAGATTTCAATACTTTATTTGTAATTGATTTATCCAGTAGTTTTTTCATAAAACTCAATCTTCCAAAGGACTTTTCGTAATTTATTACGCGCGTGGTTTACCATGAATTAACGTGCATTTCACTCAACACATGATGACGAACACGATGCTAGGTGAGGCTGCATGCTTTTTGGCCACGCCCACTAATGAATTCGAGCCCGCGACTAGTTGGCTCTTAAGGAGAAAGCGTCAGGGTAGCCTGTGAAATTCAAATTTTCATGCGTTTTTTTTTTTTGTAATTTGCAGATCAATATCTGGTTGTATGTTGATCTAAATATGATTTGCGGCCGTATACAATATTTATTAATCTATACTAATATATAAAGCTGAAGAGTTTGTTTGTTTGTTTGTTTGTTTGTTTGAACGCGCTAATCTCAGGAACTACTGGTCGGAATTGATAGTCCATTTATTGAGAAATATTATAGGCTATATAACATCACGCTACAACCAAAAGGAGCGGAGCTTAAATGAAAAATGTTGCAAAAACTGGAAAAATTATTCCTTTTTGAGAGCTTCCGTTGCGTGCGCTGCGTAAACGGTTTAAGTTACGCAAATATCATGTATGATGGAATTGTTCCTCTTTGAATTTTCTAAAAAAAAGTCCGCGACAGCATATGTCTATCTTTTAAGATTGACTCACTATAACCTTTTTTATGGTAATCAAATTTGTTCAAAATTAATGCATTATTTGCGAAGGAGTTTTCATTAACATGGTATTAATCCTTATCCAAGTAAATACGTTATTCATCATAAGTATTTAATTTTGAACAAAGTTGCCCTTACATCATTTAATTTCAATGAATATCTTAGGAGATATAACTGTTTTATAATAACTCCGTAGCAAAATAATGATCAACTCTGCGGGGTAGTCTATTCTAAAGCTGAAGAGTTAGTTTTTAGGGTTCCGTACCCAAAGGGTAAAATGGGACCCTATTACTAAAACCCCGCTGTCCGTCTGTCTGTCCGTCTGTCACCAGGCTATATCTCATGAACCGTGATAGTTAAACAGTTGAAATTTTCACATATGATGTATTTCTGTTGCCGCTATAACAACAAATACTAAAAAACAGAAAAAAAAAACTATTTAAGGGGGACTCCCATACAACAGACATGATTTTTTTGCCGTTTTTTTTGCTCCGCCCGCGTGGATGTCGGTTATCGCGTAAAAAAGTAGCCTAAGTCCTTCTCCATATCCCAGGCTATATCTTTGCCAAATTTCATGACGATCGGTTCAGCGGTTTAGGCGTGAAAACGTAACATACAGACAGACAGACAAATAGACAGACAGACAGAGTTACTTTCACATTTATAATATTAGTAAGGGTAAGGATTTGTATGGATGGTACGGAACCCTACGTGCGCGAGTCCGACTCGCACTTGGCCGGTTTTTTGTTTTTTGAACGCGCTAATCTCTGGAACTGCGAGTTGGATTTGAAAAAATCTTTTTGCATTTTACAGCCCAATTCTTGAGGAAGAATTACATTCCTATTAACTGGAACACCATTTTTTTAAATGAAACTTATGCGAAAACGAAGTAAAAGACGGGCAGGCAATGTGTTGCGACGGGGTGGGTCGGAGGCACAAGAAATTTAACGCGGACGAAGTCGCGGGCAGAAGCTAGTAGAATTATAATCATTAAAACCATCAATACAACTCTCTAAGTTCATGCAATCCTATTGAATGCCTATTTGAGGCCATGAGCACCAGAGTGGCCTAATTGTATTGTTTTTAATAATGATTTTATTTTTTTAAATTGCTTCCGAGGTAATTTTAGATCATTTTTAGGCCACTCTGGCTCTCATGGTTTCAGAGAGCCAGAGTGGCCTAACTGTATTTTTTTCAATACTGATTTTGTTTTAAAAAACTGCTTCCGAAGTAAGTTTAGACCAGTTTTTTAGGCCACTCTGGCTCTCATGGCCTCGTTTCATGAAATCATGACTTTTAGGATTATACTAACTAAAAGAGTTGTATTACTAATTCTAATGATAATAATTCTGTAAATACATATTAGTTATGGTCGTGAATTAACTTTTATCAACATACACCCAGACAGTGAGCTGCGAATTGCATAAATTGTAAAAAAATATGAATTTCACGGGCTACCTCGGCGCTTCCTCTTTAAAAACCCTTTTTTCACGCGTATCTATGTATCTTTGTTTGTCTGATCTAGCTGTATGCCTTGTTAAAGCCAATAGGCCTACGTCCAAATTGCGTCCACACTATTACTCGCGATCTAAATGATTTTGAAGCATATTTCTAATCCATTGCTTCATATGTTCGACATTTTTATTTGCTCAACAATGTAAATAACGCAATGAATGTTGTTGAATTGTCAAAATGGAACCCATTCCTACTGATAGTGTGTTACGTAATAAGGCTTCCGTTCGTTTTTAAATGTGACAAGGTGACATGCGTAGTCGCAAACACCCAGTATCAGCGCACGCGCTCGGCGAACGTACTCTTGCGCTTCGCGAACCGTCTATTTTGTATAAACTCAGTGCTAAGTTAAATTTATTAATATGTATCACACTAGTTTCACGTACCTACATTTAGTTTTACGCGTATATTAATTAATCAGTCACTCACCGTTCGACCTCCGCCCTGGACGGTCGTTACGCTGCTCCCGCTCCCTGCGCCCGCCCCGGTGCGCTTGTTCGGTCATTCCGCGTCGCGACACCGTTCGGAACGGTCGTGTGCTGCAGCTCCGGCTCGCTGCGCCCGTGCCGTGTCAAGTGTCCGCCGCCGCCATCCGGTAATCGTTACGCCCAGTCGTAACGATTGCACTAGTAGTCCGACTACTAACAATAATATCAACTATTGTCTTTTTCAAGACAGGTTGGTATTGGTTTCTTTAAACCTTGTCGTCTAAAACGTTGCGCGCGTTTTTACCCCGTCAGGGAAAAACCACAGTTTCGTGGTCCTTGGTTGAAACCTAACGGTGCTAACGAATCCAAGGGGGTGTTGACCCAATCACACCCGCCGAACCCCATCAGGGCAAGGCAGTCAATTGGACGGGTCCCAGAGTTAACCGGCCTTGGGGGATCTCCTAGTCGGCTCTGGTGACAGTTTTCCCTTCACAGCTACTCACCCGGTGTCTTTAGGGTGTGTCTACACCCTTCGCACCGGATTTGTAGGGCCCCGTTCGCACAATAAGACTGGCGACGGGTTACAAGCTTAGGGCTCACCATTAGCACACATCTCCCTGCCTGACCCGGCAGGGAGGCTTCACTCATCCCCGGGCAAACCCACCCGGGGAGTTAGGGATATTAGTCGTAGGGATAACTTCCCCGCCACCATCATGGCCCCCCCCGAATATAAGAAAAACCCCGTCATCGGGACTGTTTTGATAGAGTTTTTGATAGGAGTCGTATTAAAGGACCCCGTATTCCAGTCCAAATATGGACAGGAATACGGAGCCCTCGCGGCTGCCACCTTCTCGGCGTCCGTTCGCGCCCGCTCGACGGATAGCCCCCGCTCTCCTTCTCCTTCTCCTTCTCGATCGCGTTCGCGTTCTCGCTCGCCTCTGTCACAGGCTGGCTCATCTGTTTCCGACATGGAAACAGAAGAGGCAGTCAGTGGAAGAGCCGACACCCCGCGTCCCGCCGGTACCGACTCAGAATCGGACCGTACCATCACGACACGGTCGGCAGCGTCCTCTGCCTCTTCCCCCTCCACCTCGGACGACGGCTTCAGCCTAGTCCCGGGACGGGGGGGCAAGAGGAAGAAGACGAAAGCCCAGAGAAAGGCCGCCAAAAAAGGGAAAGCAGAGGGCTCCAGCCCTCCTGCGACCCCCACCCCGTCTACCGCGTCCGCGCCCTCCGCGTCGCAGGTCCCCACCCCCGCCCCGTTCACCGCGTCCGCGCCCCTCGCGCCGCAGGTCCCCACCCCCGCGCCCTCCGCCGCGCCCGCGCCCTCCGCGTCCGCGTCCACGTCGCAGGCCCCCACTCCGCGCATTCTCATTAACGGCAATCCCGTTAAGAAAATCCCCCTCTCACCGCCCGTGTTTATCCAGGAGAAGTCCAAATGGACCGACATCTCCAAATGGTGTGTCGAGCTCCGGATAAATTACTCGCATGCAAAGTCCACCCAGACCGGTATAAAGGTTACGGTTCCCACGTCTACGGACTACAGGAGCCTAACAAAAATGCTTCGCTCAAAAATCGTGTCTTTCCACACGTATTGCCTCCCCGAGGAAAATGAAACACGCGTAGTCATCCGCAGGATCCCAAGGGAGATCCCATGCTCTGAAATTATAGCCGACCTTAGGTAACAAAACGTCCCCGTAAACTAGGTCCACCGTATGCAACGCGCGCGACGCGGTGAGGCCTTCGACATGATTGTCGTGATCTGCCCACCCTCCGAGGGTTATAACCCGATCTTCCAGATCAAATCGATCTGTAGTCTCTCGGGTCTCGAAATCGAGAAACCCCGCAAATCAAGCGTGATTGCCCAGTGCCATCGTTGCCAACTCTACGGGCATACGCAGAAGCACTGTTATGCGACACCCAGGTGCGTAAAGTGCCTGGGTTCGCATAGCAGTGCGGAATGCGAACGTCCCAAGGACCGCGCACTTTGCACCGAGCCACCTAGCTGCGTGCTATGTGGCGAGGCAGGCCACCCCGCGAACTACCGTGGCTGCGCTAAAGCCCCAAAATCCGCGCCCCCTCGCTTAGCGAAGCGTACCGACGCGCGTCAATTCCGCGAATGCCCGTCCTACTTGGAACCAGTAAGACTGAGTCCCCAGAGCCCCAGTCCCTGGAATTACCTGCACCATCAGCAGGCGTTCCCAAGCCTCCAGGCTAGACCCGCCCCTCAGGCAGTCGCTCCCCAGGCCCCCCAGGCCAGTATACCCCGATTAATGGACCCGCGAACCCGATTCGAGAACTCGCAATCGAGACCCGCGACCATCGTGCCCCGCACCGCACCCGCGCCCCTCGCCGCCGCGCCCGCGCCCGCGCCCGCGCCCCCCGCCGCCGCTCCATATGCGCGCCCGCCTCCTTACCACACCCCCACTCCCGTGGCCGGTGTCAACAAAGTAGATCCCTTCCAGGTGATCTCTTCCACCTACATGGTCTTCCTCACACCCCGCGCGAGGAGGATGGCCGATGAGATAGTCGCCGCGACCAACGCCGGTGACCTATACCAAATTCAGGCAATCTACAATGCGTATCCCGAGATCACGCAAGCACTGTCTAGATTCGCGAACAACACCCCTAGACCACTTAATGGATACTAGGTCCCCCGCTAGAAACAAACCCCGATCCCTAATGTTAGGTTATTTTAACGCCAATGGCTTGGACGGCCAAAACTCAGAGATCACCGAATTCCTCGGCGATCATAAGGTAGACGTTTTCCTAATTCAAGAGACCTTTTTAAAACCCAGGCACCGTAACCCGTCAATTGCAAATTATCGCATAATTCGCAACGATAGGTCGCGGTGCCACCTGGGAGGTACTCTAATCTATTATAAATCAGAGCTCTATTGCACGCCCATAGACCCTCCTGTCCTAAAGTCCCTATTAGAAGTCTCGATCTGCCGAATCGGTATGACGGGCCACCCATCTATAACGATAATATCAGCCTATCTGCCCCCTACCATTACAATTGATCCTATCCAAGATCGACTACTGACCGACGACCTTAATACCCTCTTGAGCATGAGTGATTCCGTCATCATGGCGGGAGACCTCAATGCCAAGCACCCAGCCTGGAATAGTAGACTCACCTCCCATAGGGGTAAAGTCCTCTTTGACCTCTGCCCCCTCTTCAATTTTGATATCATCGCCCCGATGAGTCACACCCACTATCCGCATAATCCTGACCATGCCTCTGACGTGCTCGATGTGGCACTTCTAAAGAACATCAACCTACGGTTGGTCTCTATAGAGGTGCATCACGAGCTTCACTCTGACCACCGACCTGTTCTCGTAGAAATGGCCCCTCGCATAGGTCTTCACGACCCCAATATCCCCCCGCGCACCAAAAGGATAACGGACTGGAAGCGAGTAGGCGAAAGCTTGAAAGCTAACACGTCCCCCCAATTGGATTCGATCCCCGACCAGTTCGACTCTATCGCAGACACGACGACCGCGATCGACTCTCTCACAGAGCACGTACAATCTGTCCTGAACACATGTTCAAGGGAGGTTCCGGCGACGGATAACCGTCGCGGGAAACTGCCGGACGATGTACGTGCACTGATGACAGAGAAGAACGCAGCCGTCCGTGCGTACAGTAGCTTTCCCTGCACGGCTAACAAAATCCACATGCGCTACTTGCAGCGTGCTGTAAGTAAACGCGTGAAGGAATTTCGTGACGCCGACTGGGATAAGCTACTGAGCAGCCTAGAGCCGAACCATCTAGCATTCTGGCAACTCCAAAGGAAACTCAATCCCCGAGGAGGTAGCTCAGCCTCAATGCCCCCACTGATCCGCCCAGACGCGTCTCTCGCTTTCGAAGACATCGACAAAGCCGAATGCTTAGCCGACAGTCTAGAGGCCCAGTGCTCGCCCAGCTCTCAACCAGTAGACCAGGCGCACCTCGATGAGGTGAACGCTGAAGTCGAACGTAGAGCCTCTCGCCCGCCCGTCGAAGACCCTGAGTATCCTCTGGCTCCCGTCACACCGGCGGAAGTGCACGAGCTCATAAAGGGTCTGAAACCTCGTAAAGCCCCTGGCTCTGATGGTATCACCAATAGGGTGGTCCAATTGTTCCCCGCCCACCTGATAATGCTCCTGGCCACCATCTTCAATGGAGCCATGAACAATAACGTCTTCCCGCAAGTGTGGAAAGAGGCCACAGTAATCGGTATTGCCAAACCCGGTAAACCCAAGAAGGAGCCCGCGAGCTACCGCCCCATTAGCCTGCTCACAGTCATGGGCAAAATCTACGAGAGGCTTATTCATAAGCGTCTCAGAGACTACGCCGAGACTAAGGGCCTTATCCCCCACGAACAGTTTGGATTCCGTACCAAACATTCGTCGACCCATCAGGTCCACCGTATAGTCGAGGACATAAGCGCCGGCTTTCAACGCGGCCTTATGACAGGAGCTATCTTCTTTGATATAGCGAAAGCGTTCGACAAAGTCTGGCACAACGGCTTGATTTACAAGCTGTACCAACTCGGTGTGCCCGAGCGTCTCGTGCTCATCTTACGAAACTTTTTGTCGAATCGCACCTTTCGCTATCGCATAGAGGGAGCCCTCTCCTCCCCCCATCCCATACGCGCAGGAGTCCCTCAGGGCTCTGTGATATCCCCCCTGGCTTTTACGCTTTACACCAGCGACATCCCGAAGTTTAAAAAGGCTCAGTTAGCTCTGTTCGCAGACGATACGGCCGTTTACTACAGAGGGAAGTGTCATAATGTCATTGCCAACACTCTCCAGACTGCAGCCGACAAGCTCGGTGCGTGGTTTAGAAAGTGGCGGATCGAAGTCAATCCTGACAAAAGCCAAGCGGTTCTCTTCGTAAAACCGAGAAAAATCCCCCCAAAGCCCAAACCTGTCACCATGTTCGGCAAGCCTATCCCCTGGGAGAAGCGAGCCAAATATCTAGGTGTCATCCTCGATCATCACCTCTCCTTTTCTGAGCATGTAAGTAAGGTGCGTTCGCGCGCCGCCTTCGCTCTCTATAGGCTTCACTCCCTTGTCCACGAAAATAGCAAATTGTCACTCAAGTGCAAATTGCGATTGTACACCGCGTGCATCCGCCCCATCATGACCTATGCGAGTCCAGTCTTTGCCCAAGCAAAATCACATGTCATCCATAAGATGCAAATCATTCAAAATCGTTTCCTCCGTAAATGCACGGGAGCCCCCTGGTTCGTTCGGAACACAAACCTCCATGTAGAGCTTAGAATGCCTACAATAGCCCAATTTCTGAAACGCTCTTCCAAGCGTTTCTTTGACTCTGCCGCCACCCACCGCAACACTCTCGTTGTGCAGGCCGCCAATTACACCCCCTCCCGCATTAGTACGATCCGCCGTCCAAGGCAGGAACTGACCGACCCAGACGACCCCACCACTCTCATCCAGGAGAGTCGTAGGGAAACTAGTACAGCTCGAAGAGTACACACAACACGAACACGATCAAAATTCCGACCTCGCTTTAGAGGTCCCGCGCGAAACCCACCCCGACCCACTATTATTGTCGTCAATAATAATAGCCCTCCCCGTCCCTTGACGACGCTTAACGATGTGCCAGCATGTGGTTTAGCTGAGCCTGTAATCCAAACTCCCCCGATTAATAATCAGAACCCTGATATTATCCAGCCACCGACGGTCCCTTGCCACCCTCCCTCCGACACTGCCCTAAGCCGAGGTTCGAGCCCCACCTGGGGTGCCCTTAGCGAGCAGTCGTCTAGCTTAAGTAGATTATAGTGAAAACCCCCTGGCTGGAGGCGTAAACTTCGTTAGGAGCTTGCGGCACCACAGGAAAGCCCGGTTAAGGAGCAGGAACCCCCAGTGGTTATACCTCCGAGATGCCATACAAAAAAAAAAAAAAAAAAAAAATTAATTAATAAACAAATTACGTGCACAATAGTTTGGAGTTTCTTTTGTTTAAAGTACCCCGACTATGACTGGTGAAAATGAGGATGAATTAAAAACAGCTGCCTACCTTTTCGAGGTTATACAATCGTTATGTTATTTATAACATATAATTTATTGTACACCACAAAAATACATAACAATAAATAATTTAAACCACAGAACAGATAAAAGAAGTTATAAAGGAAATAGTTCCCGATTTGTATTAGCGTGTCGCCACTTGTCTCTAACTCCACTACAAGCAAGAGACCAATACGTATACACATCTCATATATGTTACGGTGAGCAAAAGGTCGATTATTTGTATCGAAAAAATTACTGTAATTTTATTACTTTCAGTTTTTCTCTCACTTTAATTTCGGGAGGGAGGATGGGGTACAAATAGTGTGGACTTCCTAAATACATAAGGGTGAACAACTGTAATAGCCGCGAAATTCAAATTTCTCACGGAGCTTCGTACGCTGTCACAATAAGAGCGCGGTTGTTGGCTAGTGAAGCAAATTTCGGTTGAATTATGAGCGTTTGCTCATAAATGTAGCGCGCATGCCTCACCCACAAGGCCCTTTTATCTGTTCTGTGATTCAAACACTACAAAATACACAATGCGTGTCCTTATCGCTTTATGCGATCTCTTCCAGGCAACCTTAGGTGTTATGTTTCATGTCCTAGAAAGTCAGCATCGCTCATAATCCATCTGCTTGGCCATTATTAACCACGGTGTGGAACTATTTTCACATAGCTACTGCTAACGCTGACGTTAAAGAATTAATATTTGTAAACAACGCTGTCAGGTTTTGAAAACATTCGTTAGCTTCAAGTAATCAAAATTTTAATTAATGGCATCGTCTCGTTGATTAACGTTTGTATGTGCAGATGTCGAAAAATTTTCATTCTTCATAATCACAAGAGAACAGTATGATTATAAAGGTAAGTTTATCTATTTCACGAAAAAAGATTTCTCGTTCGTTACATAATATGACTAAGCCTGTAATCCCCGCAGGGTTAGGTACTCAACACTCAATATATATTTATTGCTTCCACATGTGAACTTAGTTTTTGTTTTTGGTTTTAGAAAAATATGATCATTGTGGACAACAAAAGCAGGATAGAAGGAGAGGAAGAGGGCTTTTATTTGACAACTTAGTTGGTATATGTTGGTGTTGGTATATTGTAATTTAAAATTTGGGTTGTACGTTGTTTCATAGCTAATAGTTTTCTAGAATTTCGATTCACATAATTTTTTTCTCATATTTTCATTTCATAGACTCATTCATAGAATTCATTTCTATCACTGCATAATTTATATTTTCAAGGATATGATCTAATTGTTTACATATTATTATGACACTGTATTATAATTTGCATGCTAACATAAGCTGAATATGGTGAAACCGTACCTGTATAACATCTTTGTAAACCCATATTATGCGAATAAACTGATTGATTGATTGATAGAATAATCAATACGCAGAATACTTACTTTGAAGATTTTTAAACCATTGATTTTGGTTTCACATAAAGTTTACTATTAGAATAGTCATATCATAGAATAACAAATCAAATATTCTTTATCCTTATATTGTTTATTTAATATAAAACTTATGAAAAAGAATAACATTTTATCCATTTTCAATTTTTCAACAGCATATTTTTTGCATTTTGTAGCATACAAGCAAGCATGCAACAAGCAGCGTGCAAGCAAGCATGCAGCGTGCAAACAAGCATGTAGCATGCAAGCAAGCATGCAGCATGCAAGCGAGCATGCAACATGCAGCAGGCATGGTTTCTGTCACGGCTTCGGCCCGCGGCGCCGCGGGGCACCAGCGGTCCCACGCGAGATTATCGAGGGCCGCCTCGCACCTCCGCGCCTACGCGGATTTAAATTACACTCTAGGGGTAGGGCAGACAAGACTACTTGGAGTCGGTTTTGCAGCTGATCGTTTCTGTCACTAACTTATACCGAACAAACAATATTCGTTAAAAATAATTATACTGTGTAAGTATGTTAAACAATAAAATATGATTAAAAATTCACTGAATTGTGTTTCTGTGAAATATTTTTCATTCAAGTAATTAGTCTTTGAAACAATAATATTCGAACTAAAAATACAAGGACCAAATATTATATGAAACATTTTCTGGGAAACGAAATTCTATGAAATTTCTGTGTGCGAAATAAGGATATGAACCGTAAATAAATGAATTTATAATATTAGGGTCAGTTTTGGGGTGCAAACAAGAAAATTTTAAAAAAAGTTTTGCAAACTGTACCGTGTGACATATCAAATGAAAGGGCTTCCTATGACGGTCTCAAATATGTTTTTTTTATAATTTTAAAAGAACACATTTGAGACCGTTGTTCGGCATCCTGAAAACTGTAGCCGAGAGCTTTAGCTCTCCGATTATGCAGCAGTTTGTGCGGAGGTTAGATATGTTACTGTAGTTGTAATTGCAATCATGTCATTAATATTTTATATACTTAGATTATTTTATATTTTGTGAATGTGAGAACGTTGTAGGCCTAGTAGAGTGTAGATTTGTTGGCGGTTTTCTATTTTGTTAAGTACCTGGTAATTGTTGAAAGGCCTACACTGTCCTCCCATACCTATTATCACTGTTATTTTATAATATTGTAAAGCCAATTATTTTTAAAAGAGTAACCGTGGAGTTTCTTGCCGGCTCTTCTCCATAGGAAACGACTAATTGGAACCGTGCACCTAGCTTCTGACGTTTCATAAGTGCCCATGTAGGTTTATGTAAAATAAAATATTTTGATTTTGATTGATTTTGAGGATGATTTTTACTAATTACAATTATTCATGTCAATTAAAATAAATAATATTTTATCACAAAAATTAAAGAAGAACATACATTTTATACATTCATAAATAAATTAAAACAATTTCTATTATCTAAATGCGATTACAATATCAATGAATATTTAAATGACAAATTTTAGATGTCCCCTTATTTCGCACACAGAAATTTCATAGAATTTCGTTTCCCAGAAAATGTTTCATATAATATTTGGTCCTTGTATTTTTAGTTCGAATATTATTGTTTCAAAGACTAATTACTTGAATGAAAAATATTTCACAGAAACACAATTCAGTGAATTTAAAATAAAATATTAGGTTTATGTAAAATAAAATATTTTGATTTTGATTGATTTTGAGGTTGATTTTTACTAACAATAAGTTATTACTTGTATGTTACTAACACTTTATGGATATTTTGTGTCCGAAATAAAGGAATTATTATTATTATTATTTCCTTTATTCAAATAAATGTACAGATAAATTATATTTTTAAATATTAGAATATAAAAACATTTAAAACTATAAAAAATAGTAGCCCACCGGTATCAGGAACAGGGTCCAAGCTACCGGCGGTCAGGGCTCCAGAGAGAGGAACCTCCTAACAAGGCGAGCCGTGTCCAGAAGTACCGCTTTCTGAATCAAGCCCTTGATCCAGCTGCCCAACGAGAGCCTCTTTATTATTATTATTATTATTGATATGTATACTTATGCCAGATTACAGCTTCCTAGTACTAAAGGTCTCTGTGCTAAGCTGTGGACAGACAGACAGATAGACGGACATTGCAAAACTATAAAGTTTCCTTGTTGACTACGGAATCTTAAAAAAAAAACCCAATAACACTTTCCCGACCTGGGAATCGAACCTGATGTGCAGCAGTAGCACTTGCGGTCACTAGACCAATGATACAGATTTCTCGTTCGTAATTATCATTAAAAGATAAATGCTTTAATATATAGTATTTATGAGAGAGACAATAGAACAATTAAGGTACAATGCGAAGACTCGATAAGTATCTACTTAAAATATAAAAAGTTTCATCTTTATAATAGTTTGACGAAGCTACTAAGTATTAACTATTATGAGATACACATAAGTACTCAAATCTCTTTCTTTACGTTTTCTAAGGAGAGAAAGTCATGTGATTATATTAATCTTGGAAATGATTTTTATGACAGTTACCTAGTCATATTTTATGAATATTATAAACAATCTCGAGAATGCACAGTTTCTTTCAGCTGAACTTTTCAATCATAGGATTCTATCCGATGACAATTTGAACAGAACTGATGTAGGCATGTTCCATACAATTTTATCCCAACCCAATGGCGACGATGCGAAGGGTTTGTTTAAATTCATGGTTCACGTCTTGTGAAAGTGTAATTGTTTAGGATACGATGGGGCTGACATACGCTATGCGTAAAAGCCCCTATAAAAAATAAAGAAAAAAAAAACTACACATGCGTGCAAAAAAATCGGCCCACATTGTGCGCTTCGATTTGAAACAAGATATCTCAAAAAGAACCTACAAAAAAAAAAAAATACTTTGGGTACCATTTAATAGATGAAAAAGTTAGGATTCAATAAATTTATTGCAAATCGATATTAAAAATTGCATACCAACTGGACAAGCTTTATCAAAAGTTATTATTTATTCATTGTACTTTTTTTGAGATAGGTATCTTGTTTCCAATCGAAGCGCACTGGGTGGGTCGATTTTTTGCACGCAAGTGTGCTTATGAAAATCAAGCATTACGTTCTTTATATTTTTTAACGTGACGATATTATCTGAAATAAATATATCTAATATGAAGACGCTTTTAAATTCGCGTCCACGATAACGTAAAACTTTCCCAATGAAACTCATATCCAATTCTTTAAAAAATATATTAAAAATTGTCAGTCGTAGAACTGCACGTCAGAAGTGAACACTTCTTAGCTTCACAAACTCGTGAACATTATTACACACATCTGTATATTAATGTATCTGAGCGTGACGGTCACCCGAGTTCAGTGCTTTTTCCCCATCCCAAAAGTGCCCAAAGTGCACCATCGCCCTTTTATTACCGGACTACCAGACGTACTGCAGGGTACCATACGTACTTGGTTGATATCCCGTCCAGTCGTAGGTTCTCAGCGCATCTACTCCACATTTATTAAGCGCACAGCCAAAGTGTGGAACTCTCTGCCAGCGTCTGTGTTCCCTTCCATATATAACCCGTCCGTCTTTAAAGCAGGAGTGAACAGGCATCTTCTGGGCAAGGTCCATCCATCATAGACCTCATCCATAGCTTTCCATCAGGCATGATCTAGCTCAAGGGTTTTTTTTTTTACTGATTGCGCCTATCAGTAAAAAAAGAAAATTCTAAATAGTCTGTCTACTGTTCCCCCGAGTCGGATATGAGTTTCGTAGCGGAAGTTGTTTAGTATGACAAGTAGAATCACCGCCTTGACTGATGCGTGTTACTAAATCGTCCAGTATATGAACGTAGATGTGGACGTCCACGATATTCTCGTTGCGTTACAAATAATTAAGGCACACATAAGGTATAAGGCTTTTTCAAGTATCGTCATAAGACGCCATAAGAGAAGATCGTACTGGCTATACCGCTCCCTCGTTATCGTACAGCGTTTTCCGCGTGCAATATTATAATGCATTTAGGATACTGGTGGGGCTACCCCGTTTCTGTAGTGCGTCAGGGATGTTCGCAGATGCGCATGTAGATTGCTTTTACGCAACAATGCGTAAAAGCAATCTACAGCGTATCCAATGCGCAGGGTGGGGGGCAGCTCCAACAGAGTCTTAGGCCCGTATTACAGAACGTCACTCAATACTCAAGTATTACATAAAACTAGATTCAAGCCATTTGATTGGTTGAAACTAGTTTTAAGTAATGCTTGGGTATTGAGTGACGTTCTGTAATACGGGCCTTAAGCTTGGTTGCGAGTCGCCTGGACTGTATTTACGTAGGTCACAGTTGTGCCGTCCCTCTTGGGATGCCACAACGGTGACCTCAAGTTATTGATAGTTAATCTTATTGTTTTCCTTGTTTTTGTTTAGTGTTTCTGCTTACTAACATAGCCGTAAGTTATACTAAGATTCATGTTGAGTCTTGGTTACTCCAATAAAACAAATTCTATTCTATTCTATAATCCAGCTACCTTATGTTTACTGATTTCAAAATCTAGTGACACCAGCAAGAACGAGGTTAATATAAATCATTTCAGAACGCCATATCCACACAATTTATTGTTATGAGATCCTGTAGAAAATTCAACAACACCTAGTTTTCTCACATGGAAAAGTTAAATAATAAAAAAAAAACAATATTCTCGTGAAACCCGTATATTTAATCATGACGTGTTGACACGATAATGCAATTACTAGTGATGTGCTCAGTTTAATATCCGAAAACGGTTCATAGAAAGTTGTTTAATATCCGAAGCTTGTAAATTTTGCAGTGGTAGGTATCTGAAAATGGAATAAACAAATTGAATATTGAAATATCCAATGTGTTTTGCTTTTATCTGTAATATAAAAATGAATCGCAAAATGTGTTGGTAAGCGCATAACTCAACAACGCCTGGACCAATTTAACCATTTTATTTTTTTATGGTTTTTACGAAAAATTAGGGTAGAGTAGGGTAGGGTAGGGTAGGGTAGGTAGGTAGGTAGGGTAGGGTAGGGTAGGGTAGGTAGGTAGGATAGGGTAGGGTAGGTAGGTAGGTAGGTAGGGTAGCGTAGGGTAGGGTAGGTAGGTAGGTAGGTAGGTAGGGTAGGGTAGGTAGGTAGGTAGGTAGGGTAGTGTAGGGTAGGGTAGGGTAGGTAGGTAGGTAGGGTAGGTAGGGTAGGTAGGGTAGGGTAGGGTAGAGTAGTGGAGTTTATACTACAGCTTTTGACAGAACGAAGTCTGTCGGGTCAGCTAGTAGGTAAATATTATTATCGAGATAATCTTAATTTAAAATTAGGCATGTCTTTATAATGTACATAATATCGGAATCTATACATATCTGCACCTATAGACTAAAAAGTAGTAAACTGTTCACTGTAGAAAATGTAAAAAAAAATTAAGTAATTAATTTGAATTTGGTCTGAACCTAACTTTTGATTTATTAAGTATATAGCCCATTTGTAATTTCTTAAGACAGAACTGCTGAACCATTTTCATTAAGTACCTTTCATTGAATCCAGAATGTAGACTCTAATACTTTCTTTTATTCAAGTACTTTATGAGAGCAGAGCTATGTAAATAATAGTCAGGACGTAAGCAATGTTAAATATTACTTTAACTCTTATTTCTAGCGGAGAATCGCCTGCGAGCGTCTCTGCATGTCTTTGTAATTATTTCCGTTCCCATTCCCTAGTTGACTTTTACTACGAGTTGGAAATAATATGTATTTTATGCTCTATTTTCACTTTCAGAATAATTGTTACTTCTTCTTAAGTAAATGTTTAAAATGTTTTAGCAGATTGATAAGTATATGACATACATAATGTTAAGATTACTATATAAGATTAGACAAACTATAATACCCCGTAGTCACTATATTTTCCTCTTAACTAATAAAATAACAATTTAGGTACTTAACGTGAAATAAAAAATAAAATACATTTATTATCATCACGGCTCGTCTAAAATATTCTCAATCAGCCAACACCCAAACACATCCAGTCTACAGTATTGAGCTGTATTTCTATTTGAAAATATCCGAAAATAGCTGCATAATATCCGCACATCAATAACAGCACATCACTAAACCGACAACCATCTACCTACTGTTTACCTGTACTCTAAAATCATCTCTTTCCATTTCAGTAAGCCCAGATACGCACGGGCGCTTTTTTATCGCAGCGATTTTTTTTCGCGCACTGAATTTGCAACGCTCTGCTTAGCGCCGAGAGTTGAAAGATCAGTGTGTCATAATAAACTGAACCTAACTTCATTGGCGTCACCGTGTGTGTCCAGCGGTGAGAGGACTTCCCCATAATGTTCTCTTCCAGGGCCTCAAGTCTGCTATTACAATAGTGTCAGAATGGTCTCGCCATTGTGAGTATTTGACAGTGTTTGTATGGCAAATCTGTCAAAAACTCACAATGAAGAGACCATTCTGAACTATTGTAATAGCAGACTTGAGGCCCAGGGATGTTGCAAATGTCATCAAAAACATGTTAAGGGACAAGTCTCCGGGACACGATCACCTCAGCGTTAAGCACCTAGGATATGCGGGTATATACTTTCCGAGGGTATTAGCTATATTTTATTCGTTGTGCATGAATCACTCCTACCATAAAACCATAGTTGTCCCAATAGTGACGATTATAATGTTGAATGTGGCCGATCCTTCGAATTACATGCCATTTTCCCTAGCTACTTGTACAGATAAAGTGCTAGACTGTCTGCTTGATACACACACGGCTAGTCGTATTAAATTTCATATTGCACAATTTGGCTTTAGGCCCGGTCTATCTACAGAAACTGCCATTTTGTGTCTCAAGCGGACCGTCCAGTACTATGCATATAGGAATTCGTCACTCCAACACGATCCCATTGTCATTTTGCTACAAGTTCGTAATTTGCTAAATTAATAATGGTCGATCATTGGTCGGTCAATGATCTCGTAATAGAATTGTATTACAATGGCACTTTGAACATTTATTCATGCCAGATTTCATTTATATATATATTTTTAAATATTATTTATTAGTGTTATAAGCAATCTGAAGTAGTAGGAAGTTGGAAGTTTAGTAGGAAGTTTAATTTGTCATTATATACGAGATCACCAATTCATTCAATGGAGTGTCAGTAGCTGACCATTGGAAAGTCATAATGACGCCATTATATTAGTAGATTACCAAACTTGTCAAAATCAACAATTATGAAATCAATGATAGACCATTCTGACACTATTGTAATAGCAGACTTGAGGCCCAGTACTATGCAGATACTCGTAGGAAGACACCGGTCATTGCTAGCTTCCTCGGTTTACCGAAGGCATTTGACCTGGTGTGCCGCGTGACCGCGTGAGTCTGTACGAGCCTTGAAGGTTATAGAAGTACGTGTGTGTGTGGTGAGTACTGTGGGGTACGAACCTCGGCTTAGGGCAGAGTCGGCAAGGGACTGACGGTGGCTGGATAAAATCAGGGATATGATTATTATCAGGGGCATTTAAAGCTACAGGCTCAGCTACGACGCGGGCTGGCGCTTCGTCGAGCAAGGGTCGGGGAGGACTATTTAGTCAGGGATTTCGCGATGGGCCTCAGCGGCGAGGTCGGAATGACGGTCGTGTTTTATGTTTGCGAGCTGTACTGGTTTCTGATTCTGTAAATACATATTTGATACGGACCCCGCTCATCATCAATGGAAGCACCTGCAAACATTGCGAAAAAACCGCCCGTTCTTACCTGACCTCACACACATTTTTCTCTAACCCACATTACCGAACGTATAATTTAGAGTTGTACCATCTGAAATGTGAATTATATTTAGATTCTGTTTACCATTTACCGCGTTGGGTTTACCTCTAAATTCAAGGTTACTGTTGAAACTGATTTGCGAAGAAGCGTAAATAGGGGCAAGATAGTGATGGGAGATTGAAAGATTTATATAGTGTTGTTTTACTAAATAATCATTTCTTAGGAAAGTGTGAATGAAAGATTTAATAGATTTATTTTTTGTTTTGACGATACACAGATGCTATTGGAATAGCGGATTTCGGATGTTAGTTTTGAGTCGATTTCTAAGAAGAAGAAGAACTAAGGTTGAACTGTCGTGAGAAGAAATAACGGGTAGGCGTTCAAATAACTTTTTTTTTATGAATAAAAACTTCAGAATCATCTAGAACCACAAATGCAGTAGAACTTTACTTTAACATGCAACGATTTAAGGGAGCTCCCCCTGTGAAGGAAAAGTTACGGAACTCTTCCCTTTCTTTTTTAAATATGGTTTTATAAAATACTAGCTGACCCGACAGACTTCGTTCTGTCAAAAACTATTTGACTTTTTTTTTGTTTTTTTTTTTTTATTAATCAAAAAAAAAAATCTTTTTACAGACATTTGTTGAGGTTTAAACATACCACACAAACCATCGCGGGTTTAACAGCGGTACTGTGGCAGTTTGTCTACGCGCAAAGGAAATATAGTATAAACTTCACTACTCTACTCCACCCTACCCTACCTACCTACGTACCCTACATTACCCTACCCTACCCTACCTACCTACCATACCCTATCTACCCTACCCTACCTACCCTACCCTACCTACCCTACCCTACCTACCGACCCTACCCTACCCACGTTCCCTATCCTACCCTACCCTACCTACCCTACCTACCTACCTACCCTACCCTACCTATCTACCCTACCCTACCTACCTACCTACCTACCTACCTACCCTACCCTACCCTACCCTACCCTACCTACCTACCTACCTACCTACCCTACCCTACCCTACCCTACCTACCCTACCTACCCTACCTACCCTACCTACCTGCCCTACCTACCTATCTACCCTACCTTAGCCTACCCTACCCTACCTACCGTCCAACCTTCTCCTGATAATAACAAACACAACAAAAAAATAATTAGCGAAATCGGTCCAGCCGTTCACTAATAGTATTATTTTTTTCCATATTTTTTTACCGTTTAATCCTTCCCTGGACTACGACAAACATTTCAAAACCAAAATCAGCTAAATCGGCCCAGCCGTTCTCGAGTTTTAGCGAGACTAACGAACAGCAATTGATTTTTATATATATAGATTCTAACCTAACTTTTGAATTTTCTTGTATTGTCGTCGATTTAAAGGTTGAAAGAGGAGGGGGGGGGATAAAATAAAGAGGGAAGTAGCATCCATAAATTAGAATTAAAATATTTTAGTGCGTTGATCTTAAGTAAAACGAAACGTTCAATGTCGAGACAAAATGCCAAAAGTGACAAAATATTGCTAAATATTTACGATTTGGTTTTTTTATTTTCTCGTAAACCATTTATCTGCGCAACTTTAAAACTTTATGGGGAGGTTTCTAATAATATAATATTACATTTAAAAAAAAATATGGACTCCCAACTCGATGGATGGTAATGTAAAAATAAGCCCGAAATCCCTAAGTATTTTTATACCTCACCAAGGCAAATACTAGACAAATTTATTGGAAATATGGTTCCTGGTAATTTGACTCTTGGTAAAATTGCTTACGGATAAGGAAAAATGTGCAATTATGCCCACTGAATTTAATATTTTTGTAATAAGCTTAAGATATTACTTTACTTTTACTAATTGGAATATTTTCCTCGTCCCAAGCAAGATTGGTTATCTTTCATGTTTATTATGAAATAGATATACAATAATTATTGTAATACTTTTTAATTCTATTTTTATTTAAAATACAACCCTAACAATGGATAAACTTTTTATACTAAATTAACTAACGAACTATTAAAATTAAAATACCTAACTAAAACTATTGACCAACTAAAATATGGCTTCGAAAAATTTCTCCGCATCGCTGTCAACTGGTAAATGTACCTAAGAAACTGGCAGTATTGCCACGTTATATGGCAACGCTTAGCCTCTAGCCACGGTAAAAGCCAGCCTTTGGGTCACGGGAAGTGTGAACCAGCTGTTTGGAGATTTCGTTGTAAATTACATTAAGTAATTATGACAGATCGTCATAGTACCAACATATAGGTACCAATTTAAACGTGTGACCAATATTTTAAAGAATTTTCTAAGAATCCCAAGATAATCTAATTAACTACTGGCTAGGATGAGAATCGCAGGTGGAGCAGAGGCTTCGTTGCCACTAGTACCATTAACAGTTCCATGATGGAACTACTGATGTTTTTTTTTTTAATAATTTGTTCCATTTAAAAGGTCTCTGCACACAGCGTGCGCGGCGCGGCGGGATGGGACGCCGATGCGACGCTGAGCAGTTGTAATGTACTAGATATTACGGACGACGCCACACAGAGCCGTCCGGCTCGACGCGACGTGACGCGACGCTCTGTGTGGCGTCGTCCGTAATATCTAGTACATTACAACTGCTCAGCGTCGCGTCGGCGTCCCGTCCCGCCGCGCCGCGCCCGCTGTATGCAGAGACCTTAAAAGAATCTGAAAATAATGGAACTAATATTGAATTTGCTCCATAGTTCCACATTATTATTTTAGGCACTTATGAAATTTTTTAAGGGTGTAAAAACACTAGAGGTAAAAACACTTACATTTTATAACAATTATATTCAATAAAATCAACAAACATTTATTTTTTCATTCATTCGGATTCAGTACCGATTTAAAATAATCATCTTTGTAAAGAAGGATGGAAAGTAAATCCCAGGATGCCCGATATCTCAGATAGTATAGCGTTTGGACCAGTTCAAATCCTTATTCCACCACGCGGGTAACCACTGAAAATCAGCGCTGTGCTGTGGGTCCCTCATAGCACAGCATCATGCTGAGTGGAAGCCACAGTCATGACGTGCAGCTGCCGACTATTTTGTTTTGTGCTCGTGATTGGAATGTAGATATATTTTGTTTTATTTTTATTTTTCTGTATACCACCTACTCAAGTTTAAATAATAGATTTGTATTACAATGGCATTTTGAACATTTATTCATACCAGATTTCATTTATATATATTTTTACATATTATTTATTAGTGTTATAAGCAATCTGAAGTAGTAGGAAGTTGGAAGTTTAGTAGGAAGTTTCATTGTCATTATGTACGAGATTACCAATTCTTTCAATGGAGTGTCAGTGGCTGACCATTGGAAAGTCATAATGACGCCATTATATTAGTAGATTACCAAACTTGTCAAAATCAACAATTATGAAATCAATGATAGACCATTCTGACACTGTTGTAATAGCAGACTTGAGGCCCAGGTATTACCAATTTTGATGGCAGAACCATTTTACTATAGGCAAATATTACTAGATTAATCAAAAAGCATCCTCCCGAACAAGAGCTACTTCCAAAAATCCGGACACGTACGTATCTGATCACGCACAATGAAGAGGTCCGTAGCTGGGATGTTATCCCAAAAACAAGCTTAACATTGTAGTTGAAAAAATGTTCTCCCATACATCGATAAACGACACGGTCGATTCTCCTACTGAAAATGTAAGTTTGTGATCGCAAATAATATTTTATGTGATAAAACTACAAATTAACGATTTTCGACGTTTTCCTTTACTTGTGCTGTGAGACCCTGCTTCTTGCCAAATTTTATGATTCTAGCTCAACACACAAATAATATGTCGCATAAATGGCCGTATTTTTATATTGCGTTGACTGTTGATTTTTTTAGAGCTCCGAAGGACCGTAGACCGTATTTGATATCAATTTCAACTTGATACCTTCTGAAAAAACCAGCTAAGTGCGTGTCGGACCACGCGCAATGAAGGGTTCCGTAGTTGGTATGAATTTATCACAAGGAACAAACTTAACATTGTACACAATGACATAAATATGTACAAAATGTGTACAACATGTCGGCATTCCTCAAGGGACTACCGTAGGTCCTTTATTCTTCCTTGTTTGTATAAAAGACATACCTTCGGTAACAAATCATAACATTACACCATTTGCCGATGATAGCACAGTCTTATTAGTTGATGATAATAGAATTGATCTAGAATCTAACATTAACCAAACAATATTATGAATTATAGACTGGCTAAAATTGAATAATTTAATGCTTAATATTGACAAAATAAAAATAATGAATTTTAAAATACGAACTCGTCGTACGGGTACTTTAAAAATCCATTACCTAGTAGCGATATTGAAGAAACTGAAGTAAAGAAAGGAGATTGTTCTGCATCCATACATCGTTCGCCCCAGAACCAACAGCAAAGGAAAATTACTTTGCGTGTTCTAAATTACAAGTATATGCCCATTAAGACAAAGTTTAATGACGGACAACTTGCAGAAAGGATTTATAACAAAAGAAAACAAAGATTTTGAGGTTATATTTAGTAAGAAACAATCCTTTCAATACTTCGAAATACACGCTAATAAATGCATGTCACTGTTATTTCCATTGCCTGTATGTGGTTAGTTAAGCTAAAAGAATCAGAAAAACATTTAAGTACTTACCTAAGTACCTAATAGGTATTTGGTAAATCTTCTAGTTTTTGTATTAAAATAGGTAGGTAGGTAAATAAATAAGTACTTATTTATTTTACTTCAATGCAAACAACTTTATCCTAATGTTTTTTTTCAAAAACGTTGCATCAGGGATATATTTAAGTTAAATGAAACTGAATCCTGTAAACCATTTTTTTTTAAAGATGAATGTATTAACAAAATACGTGTAGGGGAGGTACCCTAAAAATAAAATATTTCAAGATATTATTTTACCACTTTGTCGGTGTGATTAATATGTATACTCATGCCAAATTACAGCTGTCTAGTACTAAGGCCCGTATTACAGAACCTTACTCAAGACTCAAGCATTACTTAAAACTATGTAGTTTCAACCAATCAAATGGCTTTAAACGAGTTTTAAGTAATGCTTGAGTATTGAGTGACGTTCTGTAATACGGGCCTAAGAGTCTCTGAGGTAAGCCGTGGACAGACAGACAGACGGACAATGAAGTGATTCTATAAGGGTTCTATTTTTTCCTATTGTGGTACGGAACCCTAAAAAGCGAGCTATTTATACTTTATTCATACTCTCCTACCCATTGGTCTGGCAATAACCTCCGTCCATTGACCTTTCAGTGCATGTAACGTAGAAAATGCAAGTGTAACGCGATACAGGGAAAATCTAGGTATTAGGTTGCGGCTGTGAGTAAGTAAAAGTAGTTTCTAGTTTAATTCGGATTTTAGAATATCAGTGGTTGAGCTTGAACAAAATATTTTAGTTTATAAACTAAAGAATCAGCTTGATGTAAGAAGAAAGTGTATAGCGTGTAAGTCTTAAGTAATTCTAAGTAGTTTTTCTATGTTTGTTTCTGCTGCATGTATTGTATTGCTATTATATATATTTTAAGTTAAAATTTCAAAGAGCTTTGGATTTTGTGAATCATAAATAAGTAAATAAATAAATAATTTATGTATGATGAAAATGTCTCGTCCTTGCATAAAGTGACTTGTGTACCTATTTAAAAAATCAAGTTGATGAAAGAAGTAAGTACTTAAGGCGAGGTTCTTCGAGCGTGCATTTTTGTTCTTGAGGTGGCAGCTGGGCGCGAGTAAATTGTGCCGTGAATTTCGTTAATTTTGGGTAAAAAATATATGTTTTACGATATTAACAATGTTAAACTCGACTGACATTACATCATCATAGACGTTTATTTTGATGTGATTTTCAATACATAATGTGGTATAATATTGAAATAAAATGATTTTAATCTTCAAAATAAGGGTATCTTTTTCTTTTTATTATCGAGCGAACTATATCCAATTATGTAACGAGTAACCGACGTACCTACAGAAAGGTCTCAAAAGCAACATAATTTTTGCACGTGTTTAATCATTACCATTTCTTAATAAAATGATATTAAAATTACATTTCCTAGAGGTTAACTTGAAGAACCTCGCCTTAAGTAATTTAAGTATGATGAAAATGTCTCATCTTGGCATATTGACTTATGTAAATTGCAAGATTGTAGTAGGTACTTATGTTTTTTTAGATAAAATTAAGCAGCAGATTATCTTTTTTTTTTTGGTGTCTCAATAAATTCAGGCCTCCAGCCAGGGCAAAAAAATTATAAACTAAGCGACTACACGCTAAGGGCACTTCCTATGAGGTACCTACGGATCTCGGCTTAGGGTGTCGCTGGGGGAGGATAAAGCTGCTTTCAGACTATGCTATAATATAATAGCATATAGTATATAGCTTATAGCACAACAATATCGCGCACCATACATTCCAATAATATATAATACAGTACAGTGTGAACGTCTCCATAACAATGTATAGTGCGCGATATTGTTGTGCTATGAGCTATATACTATATGCTATTATATTATAGTGTAGTCTGAAAGCAGCTTTACAAGGAACAGGATGGATCAGATTATGATTATTAGGGGAAGAATTTAAAGCTACAGGCTCAGCGGCGAGGGCTGGCTCGAGCAAGGGTTGGGGCAGCAGCAGCTGATTACTTAAGCTACTTTTATTTATATTCAGCTGCATCCATTTAACTAGAGGGTGACCCCGACGTAGTTGGGAAAAGGCTAGGCTGATAATGAGACCTAGACTTTTAACCTAACCTATGTAATCCTAATATTATAAAGGGTAGCATTTAAACGAAAATAATTTTTTTTGTACCCAAAAATAATCCTAATTCCAATCAAACTTATTGATTGCACAGCAAAATACTCAACTCAAAATATTATATAACTAAATAAGCAACAATTTATATTCGTGGTGCACCGCTATTTATCTTAAAGGAAAGCTTTTTAATTATCTACAAAAGTGAAATCGAAAGACCATCGAAGCGTCATAATATCATGACATCGAAGAAGCATCATGTCATCGAAGAGGGTCTCAATTTGTTTCAAAGCAATAATAATGAGTAGTCGACGGGCCCCCGCTTCACGGGGACCCTATTTCTGAGCGGTGTATAAAAATAACCATCGAACCTAACCTGTCCGAGTCGGACTGCCCCAAATCACGATTAGTTTATTTGTAGTGAAATAATTTATTTGATGTAAAAAATTATATAAATGATGGACATAAATTCATAGGTGATAAATTATTTTTGATGTGCGAAAGTGAGTTTGTTTGTTTAGTACGCTTACACGCTAAAATGTCTGAACGGATTTGGATGAAATTTGGGATATGGGTAGACCATGACCTTTTTAGGATAAAAGATATTTGTTAAACTTGTAGTACGTTCCTGTGGGATAATTTACGACTTCTACGCTGGCGAAACTGTGGGTAAAAGATAGTACAGAATAAATTGAAATACTTTCGCCTACTGCTCCAGTTTGAGATGAGTGTCGCAGTTTGTTAATTCTTTGCCCTATGAATACATCCGAAATGCTGAAATAATTTTGCAGAAAATAACTTTATATTATGTATGGATAACCAAAACATTGAAGAAAATATAAATGAATAGACGAAACCCACACTCAAGAACCAAGCAAAAATAATTATTTGACTGACAGAATTTGTCCCACATTCAGGAAATTGGTCTCTTTGTTCGTACAAAATTGGGGCATCCGTCGAAACAAATCAGCCGTCAGTTCGTCACAGCTTCCGTTAGGTCGTCAACCTAATATAGTTTTCCATCTATTGAGTAAAATGGAAAAACACATGGGCTAAAGATTTGACCTTTTCTATACTGATCTTATGCGTCAAAACAATATTTGAATCGGCCATAAGCGATACTTAAGTTCTCGCTTACCGTGTGTTTTATTTCATTTTAATATTGTCATGCCCGAAATCTCTCAAAAGCTTTTAAAGTCTTACAATACTAAGGAAATTGCCTATTCGTTGCAAAACGTAGAAACCATCTTGCGCCTCATGTTGTTGTGTTTTTCTTATACTAAGAAGGAAAGTAGTGTTTATCAAAAATCTTGGACATCGATAGATAGATAGATAAATGAAACATTTATTCAGTGCACATAAATACAGCACAACACACAAAAGCACAATTAAATGATAAAAAAATACAATATTAAAATTACAATTATAAAAATACTAGCTTTTGCCCGCAGCTTCGCTTGCGTTAATTTAGAGTTTGACAATCAATTTGGGTTAAAAAACTCTTAACACACTACTAATAGTTATTTATGCAACTGTTGTATAATAAGGGGTATTAAAACACAAATGTGGGTTTATCACACGAGGCGAAGCCGAGTGTGATAATAGTATCACATGAGTGTTTTAATACCTAAATATTACAGTTGCATACAAGACTTTATCTACGCCCATGACATGAATCCTCTATAAAAGGTTCTGAAACAGTTTTTGCAATACTAATATCGAACGAAAATGGCGGGATACGACGCTATGGTATATTATAGTGAAACGCGCGTGCGTGACAATGTTCTTTTTTTGAAATTCATAAAGATACAACGAATTGAGTAGTGAGAATGGAAGGGAGGATGATGATCCCTTCCTTACACATCAAACAGAGGAGTAAGGAAGGGATCATCATCCTCGTAAAAGCAAAGGAGTTGCATAATGAAATTCATTACAACATTATAACTCCCGTTTGGATGCTATTATGGTTACTATGACACTGGGTGTTTTAATGTTGGCAATAAGCTAACTGTTTCAGAAACTTTTATAGAGGATTTATAGCATGGGCGTAGATAAAGTTTCTAATAATTCAATATGATTCGAAAGACACGTGGCGCCACCTATTATCATAAGAACGTTATTGTTGTTTTCCTCGGGAACAGTACCTTCTTTCGGGATGAAAGGTACCCTATGTCCGTTTCTGTACACCCGAAAACGTATATGCAAAATTTCAGGATGATCGGTTTAGTGGTTTAGGCGTGAAAAGGTAACAAACAAACAAATAAACTTACATTCACATTTATAATATTAGTAAGGATTAGGATTAGGATGTTACTAGCTTTTGCCCGCGGTCCCGCCCGCGTGGATGTCGGATATCGCGTAAAAAATTGCCAATGTTCTTCTCCATATCCCAGGTAATATCACTGCCAAATTTCATGACAATAGGTTCAGCGGTTTAGGCTGAAAACGTAAGAGTTACTTTCATATTTATAATATTAATATGGATAAAACCATGGCGCCAATATACAAAAAAAAAATAGTGTGACACTATGACATAGTTCAAATCAAATAACAAATATACAAGGTGCGCTGTGCATCTCAAGGATGTACCAAATTGGAGTCGAGCTAGCATGTGTCAGACAAATATACCTGACGCGGACGCTGATATTCTGCTGGATTCCTGCAGTGACATACAAACGTCGAGCAGCCGAGATAAATTGGTGTTGTGACAAGGTGTTATGCGCGGAGTGAAATTATGTAAGTATATCCGCAACTTAAATAATGTGTTCTACAGTCATCATCATCATCATTTCAGCCGAAAGACGTCCACTGCTAAACATAGGCCTCCCCCAAGCACCGCCACTTCGACCGGTTCTGTGCTTCTCGCATCCAGCGGATTCCTGCGGCTTTCATAAGGTCATCGGTCTACCTTGTGGGAGGCCTTCCAACGCTACGTCTTCCGGTACGCGGTCGCCACTCCAGAAACTTTCGGCCCCAACGGCCATTTGTTCTGCGCGCAATGGGCCCTGCCCATTGCCACTTAAGTTTGGCAATTCTTCGAGCTATGTCGGTTACCTTGGTTCTCCTGCGGATCTCTTCATTTCTGATTCGATCACGTAGAGAAACTCCAAGCATAGCCGTCTCCATTGCCCTTTGGGTGACTTTTAGCCTTCTAATAAGGCCCATTGCGAGCGACCACGTTTCAGTGCCATATGTCATTACTGGCAACACGCACTGGTCAAAGACTTTCATCTTGAGACACTGTGGTGTGTGGGACGAGAAGATATTGCGTAGCTTCCGGAACGCTGCCCAGCCGAGTCGGATTCGACGACTGACCTCTTTCTCAAAGTTGGACCTACCTAACTGGACAGTTTATCCTCGGTAAACATCCCCCTTAATATAAATGATTCACGTTACCGTAGCCTTGTGCTCGCTGGGATTTACCATCGGCAAAAGTGACGAACTTTCATACATACTTTCATCTCCTATGACCCCTATAGGGGATGAATTTTCAAAAGTCCTACCTTAGAGCTGACTGTCATTACATATGAAACTCTTGTGCAAAATTTCATGCATCTAGACCCAGCTTTTGCTGGGTGGTTGCTGTTGCTGTTGCACCTGTTTCTGTGGCAAATAATCCTATTGCACGCCTCATAACGTGGAGCGTTTGAGGTATTACTTTACTGCCAACGTGTCAAGGTCAAGCAATTTTCTCGAGTTAAATTGCTTCTATCATATATATATTGCACTTTCAGGGTAATATGAGTTCCCGTATATCAAGAGGAACCCTTTTCTTTGTAATATTAGATACTCCTTAAAAACCGGCCAAGTGCGTGTCGGACTCGCGCACGAAGGGTTCCGTACCATTATCTATAAAAACGGCAAAAAAATCACGTTTGTTGTATGGGAGCCCCCTTAAATATTTATTTTATTCTGTTTTTTAATATTTGTTATTATAGCGGCAACAGAAATACATCATCTTTGAAAATTTCAACTGTCTAACTGTTACGGTTCATATACAGCCTGGTGACAGATGGACGGACAGCGGAGTCTTAGTAATAGGGTCCCGTTTTACCCTCTGGGTACGGAACCGTAAAAACACAAATTTGACATAATATTAAGAAGAAATTAAATTTAAAAAAAAACCGTGAACGTCGGTTTGTCTGTATGTATGAATCCATATGTGGTCACAATAACGCCCGAAAAACTTAACGTAACTAGTCCATTTTTTTTTTCATACTCTTCAGTATCCTCATAAATTAAGGCCTATTGAAAATTACAATCTAATTCCATGTAGTTTAATTATTACGACGATAAATAGGCGTGTTTGGTCAACTTTGTAATTGACTAAAGTATACTCACTAAGTTTTTTTAAAATATAAATTGAATGAGCGATAGGAGGCGTGCACTCAGCCACCGACGGTCCCTTGCCATCCTACCTCCGACGCTGCCCTAAGCCGAGGTTCGTACCCCACAGGGGGTGCACTTAGCGCGCAGTCGTTTAGTATATAAGTTTTTACGCCCTGGCTGGAGAGCTTAAGGTAACCATAGGATAGTCCGGTTAACCTCAACCTCTCATGGTTAACTCAGAGATGCCATTAAAAAAAAAGAGGCTTTCTTCTTCTGTTTAGGCTATGCGTTGTGCGAGTTTGGTTAGGGGAACACTTGTGGGCTCGCGTCACCGAAATACGCGAAATTCTTGTGACGTGTTGAGCCATACTGTCAGTTTTTCCAAAGTTTCCACTTCTGTTGGCAGTCCTTATGACTGCCTTTTTTATTTTATTTGAGTGATGTTTTTTGATAAACCTATATAAAAGAAACTCATAACTATTATGGTAAACCGCAACCTTCATTAAATAGGGCTAAAATGCTCTGTTTCACACCCCATAAACTTACTTTTACTATCAATCCGAAGGGAAACCATCAATTTGAAACATTACACAATATGAATAAAACCAAAAGAAAAGTGAGCGAAACCACGAGTAGTTCTGTAAGTTATACGGTAGGGGTGTTGAACCTTTTAGCAAGTTTTTCCAATAGCAAAAAGCCTTTTCGCAAATTTGAGAACTTATTATAATAGAATTTTAAGGTAAAAACACCAAGCGTCTATCAAGATATTAATTAGCTCTTGTGTTGAGACCTGCGGTTCTCTTATTTCACTTAATGACTAAAATTATGCGATGCACCGTAAAATCTGTGTTTATTTGAAAGTTACGGATTTTCTTTTACTCCAAAAAAAACGAAACTCAAATCAAGGCACTTTTTTTTGTCTCACAGCCGGTCTTTCTCCGAAATTCATAACACTCTTGCGTAGATATTTAAATGATCATAGTCAAATTAATTGTAATTTAATTGATATTTCTGTCAGTATTTTTTTCTAATTATTTTTAGCCCTATTTTTTAATTCATTTTTTTTTTAATATTAGTTTACAATAAAAAAATCAGACCAGTCCATAGAATCAAGATAACAAAACATTCCTAATAATTGAAAATTAAAATTCAAATAGCGATTAGAATTCAAATTAAAACAGTTAAATAAATTTAAAACAAGATTTAAACTTACAATTATATTCAAAAATTAAAGTAAAATAAGAAAAGTAAGGTATTAGGTAAGCTTATTAGATGTTGCTTTAATTATGTATGTGAATGTCGTGTATTCCTGTAATTGGTCTATACTTATAACTTATACTTATACTTATAAGAACTTATACTTATAACTTTTATTAATTAATATAAAATGTATATACTGTTAGCGTACCTTCTTCTTCTTCTTTTAGTTTCGACGGTACATCTATACTTTTTGGGCCCAGTAGGTGGCCACATTTATTGCGGTGTCAGAGGCATTGTTCAAATCGTCAAGGGTGCAGTCGAATGGACAATTGGGACACTCCAGCAGATGGGACATAGTCTGTTCAGGAGCACCGCACTCGCATTGAGTGTTAGGTGAATCGACTATGCCCCACTTCGCCAGGATATGTTTGCAGCGGCCTACTTGAGTTCGCAGTCGATTGAGAGCATTCCAAATAGGCCTCTGCAGTTCGTAACCGGAAGGCAGGTGCTCCTGGGGCTTTACGAAGTCTTGAGGTGGTGGATACCTCTCTTCCCACAGTTTACTTCGCTCCCTAGATGGCCTGTCTTTGATAGCCTGCGTGGACCGTAAGAAGCTCCTGCGACTTTTTAGTCTACCCGGAGTAGTCGTGTAGTTGTAGAGGGGATGTCGGGAATCGGAATTTTGGTTAGCGTACCTATTTTAAATAAATAAATAATCTGTAAAAATCTCACCGTGAGAACTGAGGTTAAGTGAGCTGTCATTGCACCTGATGCTCTGACATTATTGATAGCTCTCTTCACCTAAGTTTTCATGGTGAGATTTTTACAGACTAGATCGACAGGTCAAAGGTTTACTATCCCTGCTATTCGGTTTCAATTTGCGCCGATCGTATTATACCTTCGATTCTAGATCACTTAAATAGCGAATCAGGAGCGTTCGGTTGACATTGATCTTGTGGCTTCCGTCGCACGCGCAACGCAAACTGACATCAATATTTATTTATATATTTTATTTTGTAACTTTTTTCTTGTTGCTAAAGTGAAGTGTTGTGTTTTTGTGGTTTACACGTGATTTTTTAAATTAAAAGTAAGTAGTTTTTTTTTGTATATTGATGATAATTATTTTTTGCCTTATTACGTGATAAAATTATAAATACGACTGTTTAACGATAGCGAAGATAATAATAATAATATCTTTATTTCTCAAAAATACAGATAACAGATTACAATTTTTAATTTCAAAATATGGAACATTTACATAAAACATTTGGATGCTGCAGAAATCTGTACATTATAGATTAAACTCTGTCTCTAAACTAGGGTATCCTGTATCTTAAGAGACAGTGTTTCGCAATGAGGTTCCAATTGATGTATGTATGAGTGGACTGTGTCGATTTTCCTTCAGAAGGGATTTTTTTTTTTTTTTTATAAATAAGGTTTTTTCAAACTATCTATATTCCAAGCCCCTTTTCTAACACACTTCTAATACTTCTATTCAAAATTGAAATGAAAAACGTTAACAACTTTCGTCACACATATTGAAAACAGAAAATCATTCCTTTGAAGCCCATTTCAGTAATCCTTTAAAAGAAGATTTGGAAAATAATCGGTTTTTACACCTTCATTGAATGTTTGAAATCTGAGGAGCTCGTGGCTAAGTAATTACAGCCGCACGGGTCGATCCGTCCGGTTAAGCTACGCTTGCCGGGGTTGGTCCGTGGATGGGTGACTATCTTTACATACCGATACTCCTTCGTGCCTCGGAAAGCACATTAAGCCGTTGGTCCCGGCTGTCATTCGTGGATCTTTTACAGTCGTTACGGGTCGTCAGAAGCCCAAAATTCTGACAGCCAGTCTTACCAAGGGGTAACGTGTTACCCAGTTACTAGGTTGTGGAGGTCAGATAGGCACTCGCTCCATGTAAAATACTGGTATTCAGCTGCATCCGGTTAGACTGGAAGCCGACCCCAACATAGATGGGAAAAGGCTAGGCAGATTTTGAATCTAAGGGTACACGTTCTGCCCGCGTGAAATTATCGCCCGCCCGCGCTATTAGTTTGTTTTCGCTTTGTGTTATTTCTGACTTTTTTCTTTTTGCTCGGCTCTTAAGGATCTTAGCGTATGTTAAATAGTCTCCTAGACTAAACCTTCCTCAAGAATTGGACTATCAAATGCAAAAAGATTTTCTAAAATCCGACTGGTAGTTCCAGAGATTAACGCGATCAAACAAAAAAACAAACAAACTTTTCAGCTTTATTATTACTTCTAGCTTCTGCCCGCGACTTCGTCGGCGTGAAATTTATTATTCTCCCGTTCCCCAATCCGTTCTCGAGATATAATCAAAAAAGCCGTTTTGTACAAAATGTATGAGAAAATTCATTAACTTCATAACTTTTTTTCTTTCGTAAATTTTTCGCACGTTTTAATAATTATTGTGCTATTGGGGGCGAAGATAAATCCCACAAATTAAAGATAAAATAATAAGACAATAATCGGTCCAGCAGTTCTTTTGTTATAAATGGTGTAACTAGCCCAACTTTGTTTTATATATTTAGAAGATATATTACACACATTTGAATCATTAAAGCCTTCGCATTTCAAATTGTATGTTTCGTCTGAATATTATTATGCTCGCGGTATTGCGGTATAAGCACAAATTGAATTTCAATCTGAATATGACTTGAGACGCTCCGTTTTGTTATCGAGGGTTGGCATGACTATAAAATAATTTAGACTTGACATTAAACTATGAAATATTATTAACTAGTGACCCATCCCTTCTTCGCACTGTTTTTACGACTTGATGAAACATCGAAATTTATTTATTATGTAAGTTTATAAATAAAAATAATAAAAATGTTTATTACTAGAATGGGTACAATAAATCATCTTAAAAACAAATTTGGTCATATTCAATGTGCACTTAGGTGGCAAAAGAGTGCTTTGGCACTTGTACTATTATTATTATTGTATTTTATTTTAATATAACACGGTAAGTACCTAACTTATAAACTTAGCCCCACACAACCATTGCAATGGTTTGACTGTGGGGTCAGTGAGTCTCTAGACAATAATCCATAAACACACTTACATAACCAAATATTTTTTTTTTTATTTACTTCTAAATCTATTTTTATTTGTTTCACTCCTTATGTCTGCCGGTAGACTGATCAATAGGTATAGTATTCGTTTCTTTAGGGTTCTGTCACCGAAGTAATTGGTGACCCTGGGTACATTGAATCTGTCAGCAGCAATAGATCGTGAGTTATGGTTGTTGAACATGTGACTTAAGCTATACTCTTGGGTACCATGATGGTTTACTGCTAAAAGATATTTATGTTTGTAAGTGATAAGTAGAATTTTACATATTTTAAATAGTTTCCTATAATCTGCTTTAAAACTGTTTTTAGTTTTTTTAGTAACAAGTAGTTTTAAGAATCGAATTTGAAAAACTAGGATTACCCTGTATCATGAATGTCATAATTGACACAAACCTTTCGGAATAAATTCTCTCAACATATGAAAACCGTATCAAAATTCGGTGTGTAGTTTGGAAGAACAACGCGGTCACACAGACATGAAAAGTAAATTTCATTTATAGTGATCCGACTGACGTAATGTCCTGTTCAAATTTCAATAATTAATACAAAATTCCCGTAGAAAATGCACTTTCAGTTTTTCCAATTTTCCCGGCGACTCTCCGGAGGCACCCGATTCGGACTATTACAAACATTTTCTAAATCTGTCCAGCTGTTCTGAAGTGATGTGCTTACGAAGAACAGCATTTATTTTTATTATACCTATAATATATATATTATGTATATAAGATTATTCTTTGCAGTTAATATACTGTCGATGTAGCTGGTCTTCAAAAAAGGGCTATGTTCAAATCCGTATTGATCAAAACTTTGGTTTCAAAGGACTTGTTTAACCGAGGTTACCTTTTTTTTTAAATCTAGAACATATCAGAGTTAATCATGAGAGGTTGAGACTCTTTAACCGGACATTCCTGTGGTTGCCTTAAGGTCCTAACGAAACTTAATGCCTCCAGCCAGGGCATAAAAACTTATAAACTAAACGACTGCGCACTAAGGGCACCCCCTGTGGGGTACGAAGGTGGCTGGATAAAATCAGAGTTATGATTATTATCGGGGGAATTTAAAGCTACAGGCTCAGCTATAGCGCGTGCTGGCGCTTCGCTTACGGGCAAGGGTCGGGGAGGACTATTTAGTCGGGGATTTCGCGCGGGGCCTCGGCGGCGAGGTCGGAATGACGGTCGTGTATTGTGTGATCTCTTTCGAACTGTACTCGTTTCCCTACTGCTCTCCTGGAGGAGAGTCGTTGGGTCGTCTGGGTCGGTCAGTGAAAGCGACATTAGAGAGGGACAGCTAATATTTATGTATTAGAGCTACCACCGCTACCCATCCTGTTTTCTTCCTATCAGTAGTGTATAATGTTTAAAGCAGAAACTACAGAAAGTCACCAGCTACGTTCTGTGTATGTTCCTTTGCTTTATGTAATTTTTGGGTAGCTCCAAAATGCCGAAGGTATTTTCCATTGCTAATATCCGTCCATTTTCACTCCATGGCCTTTTATGGCATTAGTTCTTGTTAAAACCAGAAAACAAAAGGATATATATTTTTTTATTCGGTATTTTCGAAATCATTTCCACCGACAGCCCTGAGAACGCTGTAAACGAATATGATCCCTCAATTTATGTGCACCCCGTTCCGAAATACATTACATTCAAACTTGAGCAGATCTGGTTTAGAACAACATCACCGATACCAATACGTATTATAATTATTATCAGGTAAGACACACTAGCAGCTAATTAGCTGATGCGTGTGTTTTCTTTCTTCCCTTTCTAAATAGCTTGGAGATATTTAATATATTATGTGAGTACGGTCTATATTATGAAAATTAGATTCTTAACTCATTATAAAAGTAATATTTCAAAGGTGCATGCAATTTACAATTTTGAAAAAAGAAACAATATGGGAACAACATTCAAGGCGAATAAAATAATAAAAAATACTAGCAAACTGAATTATTACAAACAAGCATAACAAATGTTTTCATAACTGATTCGTTTTAAATTTGGTCCCCCGAAAACATTATTATTTGGTCTTTTGAAACGAGTGTTTTGAAAGGACCAGATAGACATTACTAAATCTGTAAGTAATTTTGCTTGGTAACGCTTTTAAATAATGAAAACTACCTTACCATAATGAATGGAGACTATGCTTAGATTTTCGTAAAGATATTCAATCTTGGTCTTAAATAAAACTGCCTAATTTCCTTAAAATTAATGCTCAAAAGGTATAAAAACACTTTACATAAAACCACGTCATGAAAATGACTAGATAGTCGAATTTCAATTAAGTTACAGTTAGTTTGTTGACAGACAGATATCTACACACACCATTGGTTCACATAACAGGCGGGCGTTGGAGCATGACGGATGGCTTGGAATATTGGCATTGCATCACAGTATACCGTTTGTTTTTGATAGATGGGGGTGATAGGGGGTGTAAGAATGTTACATCCAATTTCAAAAAATGCGGCGTTGTATCTTCAAAAACAAAGGTAATTCGAAGAGCCAATATTTTTTGAAACAGTCTTGAGTGGTTTTAGCTTTTGAGTGTTCCGTAGTCAACAAGGAAACATTATAGTTTCGCCATGTCCGTCCGTCTGTCCGTCCCCAGCTTAGAGAATATTAGTACTAGAAAGCTATAATTTGGGATGGATATACATATTAATTACGCCGACAAAGTGGTAAAATAAAATCATGAAAAAAATAGTTATTTAGGGTACCTCCTGTACATGTAAAGTGGGGATGTTTATTTTTTTTCGCCTACCCTATGGTGTGGGGTATTGTTGGATGGGTCTTTCAAAAATATTGCGGGTTTGTGACAACAATTTTTCGATTAAGGGATCCGTTTCTGAAATATTAGGCTTTAAAGTGCTAATTTTTGTTAGAGTTAAGTGTCCTCCTGCCAGCTAAATGGTCGTACTTGGATATGTAAAAAAAGATCACAGCAGTAGTATTTAAAACGAAGTTAAAAGAAAAACTATCACAGCCAAGTAGGCGTCACAAGTTACCGAGTAATAGTCAACCAACTTACATTTACAGTTGAAAAACATGTTCTCCCATACATTCCGTACGGAAGAACATGTTTTTCAACTACGATGTTAAGTTTGTTCTTGGGATAAATTCATACCAACTACGGAACCCTTCATTGTGCGTGGTTCGACACGCACTTGGCCGATTTTTGAAGATATAAATAACAGTTTGATCGCTGAGATAGGTAATGAATCTGAACAGATCTTTTCTTGCCGCACATTAAGATATCTCTGGTACTCGTTATTAATTAGTCTAATATTAATATTAGTTCAATAATATGCCTGACAGTCTGTCCAGCCTTAAAACTAAAACTGCGTAGTATCCAAATAGCATCTTAATTTCCCATCGCATAAAACTGAAATGTATTCCTACTCCTTCTCTGTTCACGCAGTACGTTTGTGGAACTCACTTCCGCCTAACATTCGAGATTCTAAAACTTTATTTCTCTTTAAACAGCGAGTCAAAGAGCATTACCTATCTTCTATACAGTAATATTCTAATTATAATATATATTTATGTATATTATAGGTAATATATGTGAGAACGTTGTAGGCCTAGTAGAGTGTAGATTTGTTGGCGGTTTTCTATTTTGTTAAGTACCTGGTAATTGTTGAAAGGCCTACACTGTCCTCCCATACCTATTACTTATCACTGTTATTTAATAATATTGTAAAGCCAATTATTTTTAAAAGAGTAACCGTGGAGTTTCTTGCCGGCTCTTCTCCATAGGAAACGACTAACTCGAACCGTGCACCTAGCTTCTGACGTTTCATAAGTGCCCATGTAGGTTTATGTGAAATAAAATATTTTGATTTTGATTTTTTGATTTTGAATATTTATATGTGTATGTATGTTTATTTTATATAGTTATAGTTATGTTTTAAGTGTTTTAATTTAAATTTTTCTTGTTTAACTTTTCTACACACTGTGTCTACATTTCTTATCTAACTTTCCTCTCGCAGGTCTGCTGGAAGAAATTTCTTTTGAAATAAGCAATACCTTTGTGCTCTTCTATGTTAATATATTCTCCTGTCAAGTATTTTGTGTGTACATAAATAAATAAATAAATAAATAGCAGTCAGTCCGAATAGATAAATGATAAATCTTCTCAGCTAAAGCACTAGGAAGTAGTGAAGGGCGTCTTGGGGGATTGACTTATATAATTTTGACGTTCAAATAGTGCTGATTCTCAGCCTAGAACTTTAGACTTTTGACTTGATTTGATTTGATACATGATTTTATTTCTGCAATTAGGTATCTTGTTTGTGGTTTGAGTGAGTGTGGGTTTGGTTTGTGGGTGTGTGTAGGTTTGTTTGGTTTGTAAGTGTGTGGGCATAGAAAACTTAAAATCCATGCTATTTTGGTCAGACTAGATGCAAAATTCGATAAAATAGGTAAAAACGAAGCTTGATGATTAGTGACCAGTAATATCGTCTTATACTTTGGCTCTTTAAAAATACATTGATTGATTGATAAATAGAATACTCTTTATTACGTAAACCATAAAAATTACAGATATAAATGTAGAACTGTTACCTAGGGTGTCACAATGGGCGGTCTTATCGCTAAATGCGATCTTTTACAGACAACTTTTAGATGGATCAAAAGTAGAAGGAGAGACAATACTGCAGGTAGTCAGTGGTTGTACCATTTACATATACAATAAATGCATACATACATAAAGCATACAGATACTTATATATATATATATATATCTGCCTAGCCTTTTCCCAATTAGGTTGGGGTCGGCTTCCAGTCTAACCGGATGCAGCTGAATACCAGTATTTTACATGGAGCGACTGCCTATCTGACCTCCACAACCCAGTAATTGGGTAGCACTATCTACCCCTTGGTAAGACTGGCTGTCAGACTTTTGGGCTTCTGACGACCAATAAAGCATACAGATACTTATCCATATAAACTTTTATATATACATACAATAATAAACATGATACAAGAGCAAGAAACTTTAAGTAATGATGATTTTTAAGGGGAGAGGAAATGATTTTTAAGCAGAATTTTAAAAGTGGACAAAGATTGAGCACGCCTTATCGAGACGGGCAAGGCATTCCATAACCGTACTGCTTGAACTGTAAAAGACTTGTCATAAAAACTAGTGGAATGCATTGGCATCTCTAGTCTCAAGTTTTCCGATGACCTCAGGTATCTATTATGTGTGTCATGAAGGAACTTGAAACGTTCTATAAGATAAAAGGGGTTTGTAGGATTGAACAGAATGACTGACAGCATAAATCTGCAAAGCATGGACAAGCGTGTAAAAACGCATCACCATCGTGTAAAGCAATGATTACCATCACCCACCACATATGTAATTACTAAATGCCTCGTTCCGCCAGGTGACAAGTTTTCCGCTTAGTTTCACGGTTGCTGCGCCTACATTGCAATCTCTTTGTAATTAAGAAAACAAGCGTATTAGACTGATGGGGAAACTAGATTATAATAATCTCTCAAGTATAGTAATTATGTTGTTTAAACTACATGCATATTTGTGATAGATTATGGGTAAATAATAAGCAGATATCGAAGATAGAAAAAAAAAAACTTGGAATTTTTTTCAACACATAAAACGCGCATTTTGATCGACGGCAGAAAGAGACAGAGAGCACAGTGACGTTTTGCATTTGACATAAACTTTTGACAAATGACATTGACAGGAGATAGCACTAATATTGACCTATGTTTATATACTCGTATTTACCAATAATTTGATGGAATTTTGGCACCTGGTAAAGAGACTAGGTTAAAAATTAGGATTTCGAGTAATAAAATGGCGATAAGCCTAGATTTTTTGGCTAGTGATTGATTTATGTACAGTGCGTCTCTTCGTGGAGGTCGAAAATTATCCCAGGGGAACGTACTACGGGGATAAAAAGAAAAAAAAATCCTTTGTCCTAACCCAGGTCATGGTCTACCCAAGTTCCAAATTTATTAAGAATGTCCAGTGACAATGAAGAGTATGACGTCAAGCAAAGAGCAAAAGACATAATAGATAATCTTTTGCCGCCAAAATCGCGGAAGATTTACCTAAAAACTTAGGAAAGTTTTATGGACTGGAGAAAAATATTTATTAAATGTTTTTGTACTAAATTGACTATTTTTCTCACACTCAAAGTGAAAAGTACAGTTTGCACCTCGAGACTAAACGCCATCTTAATATACCCTCGGTTTCATTGACTCCGTCGCACGCTCGGGAGTCAAACCACCTCTGGTATATTATGGCTTCGTTTACTCCCTCGATATAAAATATATACTATTTTATTTATTTCTTGTCATCCTAGATAATGTTAATTTCTAGACCACTAGCAAAACGTACGTAATTATAATTTCACTTCTTTCAAAGCAACATTTTCTTTCAAATTGCACGGTGTAGTTTGCGTGTTTGTAAAAAATAATTTCTATAATTTGCACTGCGGTTGAAAGTATGGGAGCATTTGAAGTACTTTCAAGAAAATTGTGGTGGTTATACTAAGTGCTTATTTACTTGGAAGCCAATAGTTGTTATGGGTCCGATTCGTATTAGTTACATGGATTATGACTGTACCGGCTCTAGATGGATCGATGACCTTAGAAAGGTGGCCGGGACAGATTGGATGCGGTTGGCAGAAAATGGGGATTGAGGCATGCCATGTGTACCTACTGTGTACTCATGTTTTGGGTAAATAAATGATCCTGATTCTGGCAAAATTTGGGAGAGACCTATATGTCCTTCAGCAGACTGATAAACTGAGTTGATTAATTAATGATCGTCTTTTGAATTCAAGAGCATACAATGAGATGGAATACATAGATATCCGAAGATATGCCTTCACTCTATATTTGTTCAAGTTCAAGTGTCGCCACCTTTTCCCCACTCCTGAAACTCACACAAAAATAAAAGAAATAGATACGGCACTCATGATGCTTTTATCGCATGCACACAAGAAAATATGCGTAAAACTTTTGTGTTTTATTATTGCACACTTTTTCAAAAAGGCTAGAAATTATATTACATACTAGCTTCTGCCCGCGGCTTCGCCCGCGTGGATGTCGAAAAATAGCCGACGGGAACGTACGGCTTTTTCCACAAATCCCCCCTGATAAATCCCCCTTAGGAGGAAAAGTGGAATATATAAAAACCAGTCTAGAATTCACCACTGATAATCCGGCTTATTTCACTAATCCCCCCAGAGAATCCCCCTCAGTGGGGAAAACTGAACCCTAATGTAAAAAAAATCACTTTCAGGGGATCTTGGAATAAGTTTTTTTTTTTCAATTCTAGTTTCCCCCCCTATGCGGGATTATCAGGGGTGAATTCTAGACTGTTTTTTATAGATTCTACTTTTCCTCCTAAGGGGGATTTTCAGGGGGGATTTGTGGAATAAGCCGAACGTACTACCAGGATTAAAAAATAACCTATATGTTAATCCAGGTTATAAACTATCTGTGTACCAAATATCATCTAAATCCGTCCATCCGTTTTTTGTGCGAACTGGAACATACATACAAACAAACAGACCAAAATTCTAAAAACTATATTTTCAGCATCAGATTCGAATATTCAATGTAAGGTTTGACTTCGTTACTATTTTATTTTACTTCGTCTGCGTACGGTATAAATTCTTTTTTCTAGATAATTATGCATTATTATAACAATAACAGTATAGAGCTTTGTTCATGGCTAATTGTCCTCCACTACGTGTGATATTTGAGAAATACTGTAAAGAAATACCTACTGTAAAGGACCAGTATCCACCTGGTTAAGCTACACTTGCCGCAGTTGGTCTGTGGATGGGTGACCATCTTTACATACAGAGACCCGTCCGCGCCTCGGAGAGCACGTTAAGCTGTTGATCCCGGATGTCATTCATGGATCTTTGACAGTCGTTACGTGAAATCAGAAGCCCGAAACACTGACAACCATTTTTACCAAGGGGTATCGTATTACCCAGTAACTGCGTTGTGGAGGTCAGAGAGACAGTCGCTGCATGTAAAATACTGTAAAGCTAGAAACAGTACACGTGTAGGTACTTATATTATTTTTACTTGAATACAAAATTTAGCGAATGAACTGCTTCAATACAAAACTACATCCCCCTTTTCAGAACCTTGTTGGTTGAAAATAAACAATAAAACAACGATTTACGTTGTGTTAGTTTCCAACCATAAGCCGAAATATTAGTGATTTTTACTTAAAAAATAAAGAACTTGAATTAATAACCAAATTTCATCCCCCTTTTTTCCCTTAAGGGTTGAAATTCTAACAACACCGTTGCGTTAGCTTCCAACCATAAGCCTAGATAGTAAATTCAGTGATTCTTCTTCGAAAATTAAGGACTTTTCAACTTCATCCCCCTTTTTAACCCTTCGAGGGTGGAATTATCAAAAACGCTGAAACACTTATACATTAATTTTAAATCGTCAACCTAATCACAATATTTGAAGATCCTAACTTCAAAACTGACGGACTTTCATACAAACTTTCATCCACTACTTTATCCCCTTAGGGGTGGAATTTCTAAAAAATCTTTCTTTATGCTCTCCCAGACCTCCTAAGGAACCTATGTGCCAAATTTGGAATCTCTAGACCCAGCGGTTTGGGCTGTGCGTTGATATATCAGTCAGTCAGTCAGGACTTAGAATTTTATATATCTATGATATATCAGCCAGTCAGTCAGTTTACCATTATAGTATATAGATAATCGTCAGCCTAATCACAAAATTTGAAGATCCTAATTTCAAAACTGACGGACTTTCATATAAAGTTCCATCCCATATTTTACCCCTTTAGGGGTAGAATTCCCAAAAATCCTCTCTTAGTGAATACTTACTCCTCACAAAGAACACACCCTCCAAGTTTCATGTCTCTAGGACCAGCGGTTTGGACTGCGCGTTGATATATCAGTCAGTCAGTCAGTCAGTATACCATTATATATATATATATAGAATATAGATAGATATAGAGATAGCTTTTGCCCGTGGCTTCGTCCGCGTGGATGTCGGAAAAAATCCAACGGGAACGTACTACCGCGAATGAAAGTACCCTATGACCGGGATTAAAAATACTTTTGAGTAATTCAAAAACTTAAAAATAAAAACTTTTGAGTTATTCAAGGCACGCAGTTAAATACTCCCCTAAAAACTTAATTACCCCTCATTTCCCTGTTTGGGATCAATTCTTGAAACCCCATATACTCGTAATCCTTTATTTTTTCTTTGAAAAGAATAAGCACCTTAAGACCCATGACCATGTTTTGAAAAACGAATTATGACAAATTTGTGTTTTATGTATTAAGAACGTATTTGTGTTGAGTTTCAAGATTATGAATTAAAAAAAAAAAGATTTTTCATACAATCTAAATCTCCCCCATTTCACCCCTTTAAAGCCCTTCTTAGAGTCTACAATGTATGGAATGGAAATTTATTCTGAAATAGATCAGTCCGTTAAGGTTTTTTTTTTTCATACAATCTATGACATCCCCCAATCCCCCCTTGTGCCAAGTTTAATGTTTATTGATAACTTAAGGAATAAGATTTTTCAAACAAATAAAATCACCCCTTTTTACCATTTTACGGGTTGAATTTTCAAAAATCCGTTCTTAGCGGATGCCTGCGTCACAATAAATATCTGTTTGCCAAATTTCAGCGAAATCCGTTCAGTGGTTTGAGCTATATGTGTTGATAGTCATCAGTTTTTCCATACAAACTTTGACACCCCCTTTATGGGGTAGTTTTAAAAATATACTGAAATAATCAAACTTTTTTATTTAATAAGATACGCATTCGTGCCAAGTTTCAAGTTTATAAACTCAAGGAATAAGATTTTTCAAACAAACGAAATCTCCCCTTTTTACCCCCAAGGATGAATTTTCAAAAATACTTTCTTAGCTGACGTGTTCTAATCTATATCCTAATCTAATCTAACCTAATCTAACTTTACTATCTACTGAATTGTACATACAATATAGATTGTTTGCTGCATTTGCTAAAAATTAGGTTTTAGTAACAGAAACGAATCGCTGTAAATCCAACTCCACGTAGAGTGCACCACGTGCCCTACCCCTAGAGTGTAATTTAGAATGGCGTAGGCGCGGAGGGGCGAGGCGGCCCGCGAGTGGAGGAGCAGGTGGTTGTAACGCTTGCCGCCGCGGCTGAGGCTGGCCGGCGAAGCCGGCCAGCAAGACGAAGCTGCGGTGGTGAGCGTTAAACCATCTGCGACGATAAGCTCGCGTGGGACCGCCGGAGCCCCGCAGCGCCGGAGCCGTGACAGAACCCATGCCTGCTGCATGTTGCATGCTCCCTTGTATGCTGCATGCTTGCTTGAATGCTCGCTTGCATGCTCGCTTGCATGCTGCATGCTTGCTGCATGCATAGTGTATGGTTGTTTGCATGCTTACAGGGAAATAAAAACTCCATGTTCACAATCAATTGTTTTATTGAATGATAATAGATACATCCAGTGCCGGAGCCGTGACAAAAGTCATGTTTTAGTAACAAAAACGAATTGCTGTAAATCCGACTCCATGCAGCCGTGTATGTCCTACCCCTAGAGTGTAATTTAGAATCGCGTAGGTGCGGAGGGGCGAGGCGGCCCACGAGTTGAGGAGCAGGTGGTTGTAACGCTTGCCGCCGCGGCTGAGGATGGCCGGCGTAGCCGGCCAGCAAGACGAAGCTGCGGTGGTGAGCGTTAAACCATCTGCGACGATAAGCTCGCGTGGGACCGCCGCAGCCCCGCAGCGCCAGAACCGTGACAGACACCATGCCTACTGCATGTTGCATGCTCCCTTGCATGCTGCATGCTTGCTTGCATGCTCGCTTGCTTGCATGCTCGCTTGCATGCTGCATGCTTGCTTGCTTGCTTGCTCATTGCATGCTGCATGCTTGCTGCATGCATAGTGTATGCTTGAAACTCCATGTACAACAATCAACTGTTTTATTGAGTGATAATAGATACATCCAGCGCCGGAGCCGTGACAAAAGCCATATTGCTTAAATTGCATCTTTACTATTTATGTATTGTATCAGTTGGATGAGCACTATCGCATTCTGTTAGTATCCTAACTATCCTAATCTATATCTATATCGATTCTCCCGGAGAAGGGGATGGGGGTTTCTCCGGGGCAGGGGCCCATGACTAAATAATAACAGCCGCACAGGTCGATCGATCAGGTTAAGCTACACTTGCCGTCGTTGGTCTGTGAAAACTTCATCACCCTTTTCAGATCCTTGTGGGATGAAATTAAAAAAAAAAAACTTTTTAACAAAAAAAGAACCGACTTCCTAAAAAAAAAAATTAAAACTGAAAAATAACTTTAATTTCGGAAGTCGGTGACCTTGGTTCTGCATTTTCGTTTTTTGCCACCGACTTCCGAAATTAAAGTTATTTTTCACTTCATACTGTTATTTTTTTTTGAAGTCGGTTATTTTTTTTTTTTGTTTAAAAGTTTTAATTTTTCACTTTTTAGTTATGGTACCTACCCCACAACAATTCGATTACCACTACTTGCTACACCGCACAAACAACAGTGACACAAGATGTACGAAGTGGGTTAAATACGTATTATCGAAGCTAACTCAAAAACTACCCAAGCAAAGTTAATAAAAATCGGTTGATTATCATTTATAGCCCGAGTGAACCACCCGCCACCCGTGAAATACTTATCATTGAGGAACATTTGAGCCCATTTGTGGTCTTCTTCATCAGTTCCACTTCATCAAATGATACTTACTGAATGCAAATGCATGAGTTTTTGATGAAAATACAAAAATCGCTATATGTTTGCCTATAAAATTTGAGGAGTTCCCTCAATTCGTCATGGATCCCATCATCAGAACTGGATTTTGGGACCAATTTGGAAGTATATCCTTTCAAATAAAAAAGAATTTGCCAAATCGGTTCACAAACAACGGAGTTCTGAGGTAACAAACATTAAAAATAAAATAAAATAAAATACAACCGAATTGAGAACTTCCTCCTTTTTAAAAAGTCGGTTAAAAAAAAACACTATTTACGTTGGTTGTGTTAGTTTCTAAACATAAGCCGAAATTATTGTGATTTCAACTTAATAAATAAAGAATTTTAATTAAACACAAAAAAAATCATCCCCCTTTTCATCCCCTTAAGGGTTGGAAATCCGACAACACGCTTTGGCTTCCAACCATAAGCCTAGATAGTAAAAATTTGTGATTTTTCTTCGAAAATTAAGGAACTTAACTTCATCCCCCTTTTTAACCCTTTAGGGGTAGAATTATCAAAAATGCTGAGACACGTATAAATTAATTTATAATCATCAGCCTGAACACAAAATTTGAAGATCCAAACTTCAAAACTGACGGACTTTCATACAAACTTTCATCCCCTATTTTATCCCCTTAGGGGTGGAATTTCCAAAAATCCTTTCTTAGTGCACCCCTAGACCTCATAAGGAACCCACGTGCCAAATTTGGAATCTATAGACCCAGCGGTTTGGGCTGTGCGTTGATATGTCAGTCAGTCAGTCAGTCAGTCAGTCAGTTTCTTCTTTTATATATTTAGATTGCTCACTGTAATGCTCGGTTCTCCTCCCTCACTGATGTAACGCTGGACTCTGTAACGTTACATTACAGGCGAATGCTTCAAGTGAGGGAGCACCTTAAAGTCACAGAATGCACACATGTAACTCTAGCCACAATTAGATAAGAGGGGTTGGTATACTCGTAAAATAAATATATGGTCGATAACAATATCGATGAAATATACAGTGCGTATAATATCCAATGCATGTTGTCAGTGATGACATATAGCACTGAAACGTGGTCGCTCACAATGGGCCTTATTAGAAGGCTAAAAGTCACCTAAAGGGCGATGGAAAGGGCTATGCTTGGAGTTTCCCTACGTGATCGAATCAGAAATGAAGAGATCCGCAGGAGAACCAAGGTAACTGACATAGCTCGAAGAACTGCCAAATTTAAGTGAAAACTTATTTCATGTATTGGATTCTAGAGTTTTAAACATTTCGCTTCCAATAATTTCACACATAAAACATATTGGAATTTTAATTAAATATTTGTCGTATTCGAGAATTAATCATCTCTATGCGGATTGTGGCAAACCGCCCCCACCCCCATTGGGGGAGGCCTATTTCCAGCATTGGACGTCTTTCGGCTGAAATGATGAATGATGATGATGTGGATTGTTGGAATTTCGTGAGCCGAAATATGATACATCGAATGGTATTTACGGTTCTTTGAGTTCGGGCCGTACAATTCATGAAAAATAGTTATTTGTTATGTAAGGCTGCAATGTTGTTTTTTGGCGCGAGTACATGTATTGAAACCTGAGCGTAGCGAGGGTTTCAAAGGTATGAGACGCAGAATAACTTTGCTTCCGAGTGAAACACACAACTTTTCACCTAACTACAGCGAGGATATTTTTTTTTTTTTAAACGTTGTCCCACACTAGGAATTTCTCTTGTATCGTGGGTGCGTTTACAAACATTTAAATTCACATACACAAACAGCCAGACCCGGAACAACTACTTGTAGATCATACAAATATTTGTTCCGTGCGGGAATCGAACCCGCGACACGCAGCGCAGCAGTCAATCGCTTAACCACTGCGCCAACCGTGCCGTCAAATTGCTAGGTGCAAGAAAATCTTTCCGAGCTTGTGAGGTATTTTTTTTTTATTAGGAACACGGAAAAAAAATGCTTATGTTAATCATAACATTTTGACTGCGTCATTGGTCTACTGCTAAACATGCGGTCCTGGGTTCGATTCCCGAGTCGGGCAAAGTGTTATTGGGTATTTCCATTAGGATTTTCTCGTAGTAGCTCGGAGTCTGGATTTGTGTCCAGTTACAGGCAATAGGATAGCCCCCTATTCCATCGGACTTAAACATAACTGGCGAAATGTGAGTGCGGTACGGCACGGCCTCACCCTTCGGGGATCACACACATGATGTTATGTACTATGTTAGGTGACATGTTTTTTTTTTAAGTTTTGATAAATTTCATTCCGACATTCAATATCTGTTAGAAAGTCTCCTCTCTTATCCTATTACTTTCACTTGATTCTCTTGTCCAATATTCTTATGACATCATAATTACCTTCATTAGTAAAATAGGCGACTAACAAAAGACCAACACACAAATATCATACGGCTGATGTGGAAACGATGGCGGGGGGGGGGGGAGCGACACTCTGATCATAAACCAAATAATAACCAAGTAAATTTCCATTTCTGTGAGCGACGTCCGGTCCTCACGACAGTTGCTCGCAGTGTGAATTTGAAGCCGTGTTCCTATTGGTCGCCGGCGACCGGCAGTCGCTTGTACGTCGCTTCAAAGCGGCGAGTCCTCGAGTTTCCCGGGCGAACTGCGATCAAGTGCGTAAACACCTATTTAAACTACGCCGTCGACCGAGTCGCCGGCGACTAGTCGACAGTGCGTAATAGCTCTAAACGTTGCCACGAGGGATTTTATAGTAAGTTAATCTATGACATTGTAAAACATATGTTGCAGCTAGAAGTTCGTAATTGATCGCCGGTTGACCCCACTTAACGAGAGTTTGCTTAATTGGTAGCCAGCTGAAATGTGGAGCTAGTTTTAATAAGTTTCTGATTACCAATTTACTATACTTGAGTTTGATGAGTACAGTTAGGATAAATAGGAGATGTAGTTTTAAAAAGTATAATTCAAATATGAGGTATTTTTACAAAGGAATGATCTGTCCGAGTTTTTGACAGTTATTAAAGTAAATCATAATTAACAAGTAAATTCAAAGTTTAAATTCAAGATCAAATCATTTACTGTTATTATTATTTGTTGTTGTTCTGTTAAACACATTATGTTAAAACCATAATTTATAGTTAAATACGCTTATACATATAACAATAACAAAACCACGATTTTTTTTTTTTTTTACTTCTGAATTCATGAACGAAGTAAAAACATTTTTTTTTTGTATTAATTTAAAAATGTTATTTTCAATTAAGTAATTTATCTTAGATAAATGATTGGTCTCGCTGTACCCGACCGCAGCGAGACCAATGATTTATCTAAGTAATTTATTTATAAACGTTGCTTAAAGTTAAGAGACGTTTAAACGTCAAAAATCGATGGTTAAACAGTCGCTTATCATTACATTACTGGGCAAATTGTAAAAGATTTGCCAGAGACAAGATTTTCGTTTAGAAAACTATTTCTTTCTTCACAAATAGACAAAATAGGTACCGACGTGATAATATGAGTAGTTTAAACGAATGAAGATTTTAAGAGGCATACTTGTGTCAGTTGTTGTTGAGGAGCTCGTGGCTAAATAATAACAGCCGCACGGGTCGATCCGTCAGCTTGCTCGACGCTTGCCAGGGTTGGTTCGTGGATGGGTGACCATCTTTACATACCGAGACTCCTCCGTGCCTCGGAAAGCACGTTAATCCGTTGGTCCCGGCTGTAATTCGTGGATCTTTGAGTCGTTACGGGTCGTCAGAAGCCATAAAAAAAAGTCTGACAACTAGTCTTTCCAAGGGGTATCGTGTTACCCAGTTACTGGGTTGTGGAGGTCAGATAGGCAGTCGCTCCATGTAAAATACTGGTATCTAGCTGCATCCGAGTAAGACTGGAAGCCGACCCCAACATAGTTGGGAAAAGGCTAGACAGATTGATTGACTTGTGTCAGTTGTACTCACCTTTCAGCGAAAGAGAGATAAATCGTTTTTTATTTTAAAGTCAGTATAAAATAAATTAGGCTCTGCCCTGAACTTAGACCTGAGTGTCCAATAACGCTTAATTACCCTTGATCGTGGAGGGGTTAAGCAGCGTCAATCTGCCTAGCCTTTTCTCAACTATGTTGGGGTCGGCTTCCAGTCAAACCGGATGCAGCTGAATACCAGTATTTTATATGGAGCGACTGCCTATCTGACCTCCACAACCCAGTAACTGGGTAACACGATATCCCTTGGTAAGACTGGTTGTCAGACTTTTTGGGCTTCTGACGACCCTTAACGACTGTCAAAGATCTACGAATAACAGCCGGGACCAACGGCTTAACGTGCTTTCCGAGGCACGGAGGAGTCTCGGTATGTAAAGATGGTCACCCATCCACTGACCAACCCCGGCAAGCGTGGCTTAACCTGACGGATCGACCCGTGCGGCTGTTATTACTTAGCCACGAGCTCCTCGTGTTAAGAGGTTAAGCAGTGTATTTTCAATTAAAATTTTGATTGACCTGAGACCTACCACGATTGATTAAAAACTTTTGCAAGATCCAATAAGGAAATATTAACATCCAGTTTTAATTAAAGTTTAAATGTTCATGAACAATTTCATAAACCTTGTACGTAGGTAAATCTAGTCTTTGCTGAAGGCGTGATTATTTTCTTTTACTATGCCTCTAAGGGCGGGTTGTTTCACGTACACTTGACGCACGCGTATCCGTCATAAATGGCGCTAACTATCGTCAAACCGTTGTTTCACAAAATTATGCCATTGACGTTCGTTAAAAAATAACGATTACAGTAACCCACTGGTTAACGTCATTTTATTCTTCGACATTTGAAGTTTGTCGATCGGTTTTTTATGCAATGAAACAACGCTTTGTATTTGACGTACGTTAAACATGTACAACGTATGTTACGTTAACGAACTGTTTGAAACAACCGGCCCTATGTGTATATAAAAGTAAATACATATGTTAATATTAAATATTATTGTAAGGAGTTTATACGTATAAAGGCTCGTGTGAAATTGGGAACGTGGCTTTGTAAAAATGTTTTTTTTTTTATCATGAAATGAAGAAATCTATGATTAAGTGTAATCTTAATTACAAAACAAAGCAAGCAAAGTAGTTTTAAGACATGTTTTTTTTTGGTGTGATTAATAAGTATAGCAGAATTATGCCGAAAAAGTTGCGTTTTAAAAGCTTTGGAAAAACTCAAATCGAAAACTAGTTATTCGACCATTGATGATTGTCGTACTGGCGGAATTTAACAGATAAAAAGGCGTTCTTGCATATGTTAAGTATATCAATCATCATAAAATATGTTAGTAATATTCCAAATGAATACACAATCTAAACTTCGTATGAAAGAACAGTGAACACTTTAAATTCCGCTTATCGTTAAACTTTACAATGACGGAAACTTTCAGTATGGTCTGTAAATATAGAGAAACAGAAACTTGCTGCCTTTATCGACACAAAAAGAAGTCTTATTTCACCCGAAATTGACGTAGAAGAATAACCAGCCTATTCTGTAAAATTCTCACCGTGAAATGTGGTGAAGTGAGCGTGAAGTGAGTGTGAAGTGAGCGCGAAATGAGCTGTTAATAGAGTCTGTAGAGCTATTTATTTATTTAATACTTCAAGCACAGAAATGTACAGAGGCGGACTTAATGCCATAGACATTTTCTACCAGTCAACCTTTGGGTGATGCAGAGACAAACAGTGGTAGGTGCAATTACGAAAAATCTTGGAATAACTATAAAGATACTTACAAACTATAAATATAATATATATACCAAATTTCCAATTTCTATATAAATACAAGCACAAATAAACATACATAAATACACGAATATACTAAAACAAATAACACAAACAATGGGAAAACATTAACGTTGTGATGATACTGCCAGCTTCTTACGAATGTGCTCGCGAACTTTCACTTTAAATGATAATCGGTTGGGTGCCATCCTGATTTCCAGAGGGAGCGCATTCCACAGAGAGATAGACTGAACGAAGAAGGAAGAGTGAATAAAGTCTGTGCGGTGAGTGGGACATTGAAGAAGGCGATTATTTGATGATCGTAGATTTTTATTGTGGTTGACACAAATGTAGTGAAAGTGGCGGGCTAGATAACTAGGGGAAGTGGGAGAGTCACGAAATAAAAACAAAGTAGTCAGCGCCCTTTGCTCTTTGCGCTGGCGTATGGGCAACCACTTTAGAAGCGACCGATGCGCAGAGACATGATCATATTTACGCAGATTGAAAACGAATCGAATGGAGTAATTGAGAAGACGGTCAAGTTTGTCGAGGAGATCTGCATTCAGGTCATAGTAGCACACATCACCATAATCGATGATAGCGAAAATTAAGGACTGCACAAGCATTGTCTTCGTACGCACGTACGTCTTCGTACGCTATTCTGTAAAAATCTCACCGTGAATTCGTAGGTGAAGTGAGTTCAAAGTGAGCTGTCAATCTCTAGATTCCCTAGCGTCAGGTAGGATGACAGTGCACTTCAAGCTCACTTTATCTATGGCTCCGAATCAGAAGGTCTAGGGAAAATGTCATTGTTAGTAGTACAAGGTGGCCAATTCGAAGGAATGCAACTTTAAATTAAGATTAAACTGGGTTTGTTTGCTTATTTGTTTGTAATACTTTCACGCTAAGCGGCTCAACGGATTTTAAAAGAAATTTGGCACATAGACCATAACCTAAATAAGAATATAGGATACTTTTTTATCTGGGTAGTACGTTCAGCAGCACCTGAAGCTTCTTCAATGAAGAATGGTATAATTACTCTACCTAACCAGTCAGACAAAAATAATTTAGGGATCCTGCGTGGGTCAGCAAAGGTTGTTCATCTCCACAACGACACCATAAAAGAAAATAAAAAGAAAGAAAGAAAATATGGTGAGAAGTTTATTTTTTATTTGAAATTGGTTGTCATACATTCAAACAATCTGCCTAGCATTTTCCCAACTATATTGGGGTCAGCTTCCAGTCTTACCAGATGCAGCTGAATATCTGTATTTTACATAGAGTGACTGCCAATCTGATCTACACAACCCAGTAACTAGGTAACACGATACTCGTTGGTAAGTCAAACTTTCGGGCTAAAAAGATGTACCTACAATTGTACATCTTTGTATAATTGTACACTTTTTACAATTGTACGGCCGGGAACAACAGCTAAACGTGCTTTCCAAAGCACGGAGGAGTTTCGATATGTAGTGGATGGTCACCCATCTAAGAACGGACCTCAGCAAGCGTAGCTTAACCTTCGATCGACCCCGTACGGCTGTTGTTATTTAGCCACGAGTCCACTTATTAACTATTAAAACTTGAATAGGCTCTCTTTTTTTCTTTTGTCAACACAAAATCGATGGACTTTATTGAAAGTTTACAAGGTCGCTGTATTTACTGTATTCATGTATTTTCTATTTTTTGGTTCCAGATACCACGATGACCTCACTCAAGCCGGCACTTCTTTTCCAAACCTTCCTTCTACTAGCTACATTACAAAACATCAACTCGCTAGAAGACGGGTACCTCCACTACGTCAAAGATGGCTGCTTTCTAAGAGGAGAAGCACTATCCTGTGTCAAATACAAAGCAGTAAAAATAGCCAAAAAAGCTATTTTTGGAGACAGTCTAAACAAAAACGAGACTATCAAAGCTAACAATATTGTCAGCTTAGTACCTCTAGATGATGAGACTATAGAAATGTTGGGAATCAAGGAGGCTAAAGAAGCGAATGTAGTACAAAAAACAAATGAAGCGAGAAGTTTTTTGTCGGAATGGGCGGAGTTAGCGAAGTATTTTATGAGGCTGGTACAGGAGTTCTTCAAGGTGAAAGGGCTGAAAGTGAACCTACCTGAAGGTGCGAGAACTGTTGAAGAAGAAGATGATAATGGTAAGTTGGGATTTTTGTAATTTTAGGTGAATAACGGCATTGATTACAATAAAGTTTGGATTGTTAACGTTTTGTTAATTTAAGAAGCCATGAAGACAGTTTCATCATAATTGGTAATTCAAGAAGTTGTAGAAACATTTTCATCTTATACAACTTTATATTTTGTTTAAATTAATTGCAAATTCTTGTTGAGTTTAAATCGAAAATTATAGTTACAATAAAATAATGCGTTCCAATTTCTCAAAAAAGTATCTATGAGATCATTAATGATTCTAGGTTTGGTGTGAATGATAGATAGCTTTTTCTTTATATTCTTAAATATCGACCCGCTTCTGCTTCGCATGGTTCGTATGACAAGACAACACTTTCTGATTTATTTATTATATCGATGGCAGGAAAGTAAAAATGGAATATTACAAAATTAACTTTTTTATTTAATTCGAATCGGAACTCTTTTTTAAATATTAAGTCACGTATGTTAAAAAAGTAACGAAGTAGAACGGACATAATATAGCATTAGTCCATGTATATATCGGACAATCGGCGCGTTCTCCTGTTATAAACAAAGATATCAGTCAAATAGCCGCTTTAACGTCGGTTTTTTAAACTGGCGTTAATTTTGTGCAATAACAATAATGAATACGTTGCCGGTACCTTTATTTAAAATAACAATAAACAATATGAAAATATAAAAGAATTTTCTGAATAACTGTCTTTATATTAGAAATTAAATAATCTTAGGCAATTAAAAAGTTCCACGTAGAAGCGGATATATGGAAATTGACTCAATTTTGTTTACTTTTTTGTACGAAGTAGATAAAGACACCTGCTGTATTTTGGAAAAAATATATTACAATAATTGACCTTAACAATTTCCCTAGTAATACCCTATTTACTAAATGTTGTAAAATAGAAGAAGATAGCTTTGTTCTTGTATTAATTATAAAGAAAGAAAGAAAAGAAAGAAAGAAAAATAATTTATTGGGACTCATACAGGAAGATCACATTTTGAACTAAACACACTCATAGTAACACTAATAAAAATAAAATAAAAAACAAAAGTAAAATCACACACAAGTATCATCAAGTATTACAGTTTTGAGTTCGAAACGCTCTCCTGAAAAATCATGATTTTTTATAATTTGCGTCCGTCGATCATCATCATCATCATTCCAGCCGAAAGACGTCCAGTGCTGGACATAGGCCTCCTCCAATTAGAGGGCCACGCTTGGCAGGCAGGTTGGCGATCGCAGTATGGTGTTAAAAATGCATAGAGAACGCCGTATCCGTCGATATGTATGTTTAATATGAATGTAATATACACATAAACCTTCTAGAATAAATTTTCTAAACGACACCATCATTTAGAAAATTTATTCTAGAAGGTTACAACCGCATCAAAATGCTTTCTGTGGTTTAGAAGAACAACCCGGTCACACAGAATCAGAGTCAGAACGCAATTACACAGACATACACGAAAAGCTACTTGAATTTATATTATATAGTAGATACCCATATAAATATAAATAATCTTAATCAAAATATACAACTTAAATAAAAAAATAAAACAGACATTCATGACATTGATGGTATAGAGGTATGAGGAACAGGGTGTTAAGTTTACTCATCCTCTATGGAAAAAGGAGGATCCACCGACCAGACGAGTGTTGTGTCTGGTGGGCAACTGCCCGACGGTTGATGTCGGGATGTTGTATATATAATGCTAATCGCGCGGTAAACTCTGTTTCCGCGATGCAGGATGTGTGACGTCAGGCACATTGCCGCCATAATGATAAGAATCAAAATGAGTCCATCCAATTTACACATCAAACATTTATTACTGTCACAAAGGTTTGATAGACAAACTAATAGTTACCTTCTTTGTCCTGTCCTAGTCATGCCCAATGACCTTAACAAAATGGGGGACTACGAAGAAAATTATACCTCATTATTTGTTTCTTGAAATAAGTACCTAAGTAGTTTGTCGTCATGATTTGTTATTATATTGGAATATTATATGAAATTGGTTCTTTTCTTTGAATTATGGTTCTGTAGATTTTCATGATGAATGTTAGTTCACAGCAAGTGTTGACCTTAGAAATTAATGATATAACTATTAATTTGTAGTAATTTAATTTAAAGATCCATCAAAATTGTCCATTGAGTTTCTTGCCCGTTCTTCGCCTAATCTACTACGCTTTGGGATGGGCAACTAGCTTCATCTTTCCAAATGACCGACTCCTTTGACAATTCAAAAGTGCCTGTAAATTGTTTAATTGAAATAAATACTTTGAGTTTCATTATACAATATTTTATATTTTGTTGGAATAGCTCTATTAATATCTCTCTGTCTGCCCTTCATTATACGGTCGCCAGCACATCAAGTTACCACAAACTGTCAGATTTTCTCATACGATTTTGAACTTAACCATTAACATTTTAAAGTTTAAAATCGTTTGGAGAAATATGACAGTTTCGTGTAACCTGATGTGCTGGCGCCTGTACCTACTTGGTATTTTGGCCAGCCTTTCACCAGCTAACACCATTTTATACAGAAATAAAAACTGCCATTGAAATCTGTCATAAGACTGGCCGCACTTTGGATGCGTTTTCAGACGAATTTTACTCGTACGAACGCATACGAATATGCACGATTCATTGTGATCCTCCGAGTATTGTGATACCTCATACACTAGGTGCGAGTTAGCCGTGCATGTACGCGTGTATAGTTCCGACGTCCGTAACCAATCCCAACTTTTTCGGATATTTTATGAGTTCATAAGTTAAAAATACAACATGGCTAAAGAATATTTTAAATATATATATTCAAAGATTCCTTTATTAAGGCATGATAACCATGAAATAGCCCATGCTCATTATTTAATTCCGCTATAATTATAATGGGATTCACCAAAATATTCTCTTGTTAAATATACATATTTGAAGCCCCAGTTTGGTTCTACGACTTCTTTTGCAACGCCGTCGCAGTCTTGTGAATTAGCGAATTATAAATCTGTATACCGGAGGTAAATTATCCTAAGTCCAAATATAATATAAGTATCGTAAAGTTCTTTTATATCTTTTTGGTATAAAAAACTACCTATTAACCTACTTTTGAAATGGCAGTATACCCACTAAAACTCAGCGGTGTTCCTTTATCGCCTTGATGGGAAGGTCATGGGAATCCGGCTCAGCCTTTACATTCACAACCCTCCCGGCGCATGCCCACCTAGCTGGCGGGCCCCGGCTGGGGGGCTACGGGCATGGCCGGGAACACCTGGCCATTCCCATCCGACACTGGTGGAGGCCTGTGCAATACAGGCAAGGGTGCCCCCACACCCGTTGCCTGCTGGCCTCCACCTGGGACACCGCGCCAGACGACCCCGTCCGTATCTAGGCGCCCTTGGTCCCTCTGCGACGGGTCAGATCAGTGATCTGCCTACCACTCTTCGGCCGCAGAATCTAGGGAGAGCGGCCAACGCAATACTGACACTCCTCTTCCTTTACGGCCCCACCGCGTCCGACATCAAACGGTGGCGACTCCGAGAAGGCCGCGGAAGGTAGGGAGAACGGCTCACCGCAATATCGGCACTCCTCTCCCACCACGGCCTCCAACCCTCAGCCGCGATGCCTCTCATATCTACCACATCGCGGCCCGCCTCAGTTGCGATGTCGCCCAAACGGCACCGCAACCTACTTCTGGCCGCTACGTCGTCAGCTTATGCATAAAAGCCCTGACGAGTGGCCCCCTCTCCTCTTAGCTTCACCGTGGGCCTCCAAGCCACGGCTACTGAGCCCCCCGCCTCGACAATGCGGGAACCCACCGGTGGGGGGGCGGTTTGACTAAACCAACTGTAAGTAGAATACAGAAAATTCACTCAACATTTTAATCTAAAGGCTTAAGAACTTCAATGAATGGTACAGTCGCCAGCGCATCAAGTTACCGCAAACAAACAGATTTTGTCATTCGATTTTGAACTTAAACATCAACATTTTAAAGTTTAAAATCGTTTGGAGAAATGTGGCAGTTTCGTGTAGCGTGATTTGCTGGTAACTGTACCATAACATAAAATCACGCCTATATATAGGTTGGAGATGTACCTATATAGTATCGACCCTTATCATTTGTTGTAAAGGGTACTTTTAACTCAAATATTTTCATGCTTATAAAAGTTATTTAATTAAAGTTAAATAATCATCTATTTTCATAAACCACTTTTAAACTGATATTTTAAAATAAAATATACACTTGAGACCCATTATTTCAGCTGAAATACGTCCACTGTTGGACATAGGCCTCCCCTATCCGTTAATCCTTATTTTTTTATTGTTATTACCTGTTGTGGTATAGTAACTTTATTCTAGGTGCATCGTCTTCACATGTAATGATATAATTGATGTATACAAACTATTGTAAAACAGTTTAAAAGAGTAACTGTGGAGTTTCTTGCCCATTGTTCTCCATGCGAAACTACCTTTTGGAAGGGGCAACTAGAATCAATTTTATTTCCGTGTAAATTTTGACGTTCAAAAGTGGCATTTATATGCCTATTTGAAATAAATGCTTTGACTTTGACTTTGACCTAATTGGGGGCATTTGCCAATAGCGCCACGCTTGGCAGGCAGGTTGGCGATCGCAGTACGGTGTCAAAAAGGCATAGAGAACGTTGCTGCCTATTCTCTAGTAAGTCCCTTAGTTGCCTTTTACGACACCCACGGGAAGAAATAGGGTGGTGCTTTTCTTTACGTCCGGCACCACACGGCACCCTCACAGTAAGCCCTTTCATTTGATTTTATGTCACACGATACAGTGTGCAAAACTGTTTCAAACCTGTCTCCCAATAGTGATCCTATAGTTCAAAGTTCATTTATACGAAATGTTTGTGTTTGGGTCACAGAACCAAATTGTACCAAATTTTAATTTAGGGTCGTTAGCACATATATCAACTCGGAAAGTGATCGTCACCGTATCGCCTTTCGCTTCGCCGTCAAACAGGCGTCAACCTAACGTAAGCACGTAACCAAAGCGGACCAGCAGCTCCGATACGTCGACTCAGCTACAGCTAGGCGACGCCGCGCTTATGGCTCGCTGACCGCTGCTGGTTGACCTGGCTGACACCAGATCAGTTTGAATCCGAACGCGGGAGGGGTGAGAGGGACAAGCGTGGACGAAGAGACGCAAGCGCGGCGACGGAGAGGCGTAAGCGCGGGGATGGCGAGCCGTAAGCACGGGGACCGCTGAATGACCACGTGTCACACCGCGGTTCGTGAGCATGTCCCGAGGCGAATCGTTTACGTTACGATTCAGATTAGTGTGTTTTTCAGTGGGGAGTTTCATGCAAAGAATACTAAGAGTTGATACGGTTACGATCCGTTTCCGAGTTGATATGTGTGCTATGACCTTTAATCGGTCCATCAGATTCGGAGCAAATTGGCTGTGATAGACGGACAGACAGACAAACAGACAGACACGCAAGTGTTCCTCTAAGGGGTCAGTTGTTTTTATTCGGACATATGGAACCCTAAACATATATTGTCTAATACAAATATAAAATTAGAAACAATTTTATTCATAAAGGTCAAATAATTTCCCACCTCGAATGTTATAGGGTGAAAGCACTATTTGCGGTCGCCCACAAAGACAAACAGAGCACAGTAACCACGCCGTTAATGATGTCATTCACCCTTCTTGTCTGTGTTTAGATTTGGCGTAGGTACATTATTTGTGCTTAGCCGATTGCGGCTGTTAAGGAGGGTAATGTTGTTTACATAATGGGTTGTGTACGTAATTTGTTTGTTAATTTTGTTTATCTGTGGTTTAGGGATGGTAAAGGAGATGTTTCAAAACCGGCCCAGTATATGTACAGTACTTCGAAAAATCGAGAAAAATCCTAGGGATTTCGGAAAAATACAGATAAATTGCATAAACGCATATTTTTCTAGTAATCATTTGATATTTATCAATTACTTTTATTGACTTTCAATATGGCGTCTCGCCAATTTAGTTACTCTGTGGTTAAAAAACAATGACAGTATACCATAGATCGTGAACTGTAAATCAAAAGATCGCTACATTGAACTGTAAATCAAAAGATCGCTACATTGTTGTTGTCTGAGTTAATATTTCGACGATTGAATGTATTCTGTACATTTATGCTATATGTAAAAATCCTACAAGATATTTTTCATGGCATCTTGCAGGTCAACTGGACTGTACTTTATATACAAACCACAACTAGATCTAAATATTACAAATGACTAAAACTACGAATAACGTAAGATTGTCTTTGACAATGTAATATGACAGAAATAAACATGTCGAATGTCAGTAATCAATCAACATGACAGTTTACCGCCATGACGGGTTTTTGTTGTGTGTTGCAATTCCAAGTGTACATTATTTATTTATTTATTTATGTATTTAATACTTTAAGCACAAAACATGTACAGAGGCGGACTTAATGCCATAGGCATTTTCTACCAGTCAACCCTTGGGTGATGCAGAGACATACAGTAGTAGGTGCAATAGCATTATTGTGCTTTACTACCAAACAAAGCCAATTTAAAGTAATTGGATGATTGAAAACTGTTTTAATTGTGTTTCCCCATTATTTTGTATAGTGTACAAAGACCAGGCCGGGGCTCCATACATTTTGAAACATCTCCTTTTGCCAGTAGCTTTAAATACAATGTGTTTTACTTTTAAATACAAAATATTGTAAACATTTCAAAAGAGTAAGTATGGAGTTTTTTGCCCATTCTTCTCCATATGTACCTTTTGGAAGGGGCAACTAGAATCAATTAATTATAGTTGTAAATTTTGACGTTCAATAGTGCCTTTTATGTGCATATTTGAAATAAATGATTTGACTTTGACTTTGACTTTGACCTTACGTCACACAGGCAAAACTATGTAAATGGCAAACATTTTATATCTTCGAACATATGATTTTTTTTGGTTTAAATTTGGTACAGTCGCGAGCACATCAGGTTATAAGAAACTATCAAAGGTTATTGGGCAACTTAGTATGGAAGCTATAACAATATATAATAATTTAACATAATTTAAATATAATTTTTTTTTTCTTTTAAAAAAATTGGGTAGGATGTCTAAAAATGTGTGTATGTCTGTATAAAATACAAGTATCCGTTTGTAATGTCACAGCTTTTTATTGAATGCATATGAAAGTATATAATACGGTACTTACAACAAAAAATTGTCCCAACTCATCCCAGAAACAGCTGGACTGATTTTGGCGGAACTTTAACTGGCAGATAGCTGATGCTATAAGAAGTAACTTAGGTTAGGTACTCTTATTTTAGTAAAAGCCACGCGGGCGATGCCGTGGACAGCACTTAGTACCTAATAAAAATGGTGGAAAAGTTCTATTAGTGACGTGTAGTCTAGATGGCTTCGTTTATGCAGTTTCTTAACACTGAATTTTGAAATGTTGCCAAATAAATAAAGGTACTTCTTTCTTGTGCATCGCCTAGAAATAACCACCAACAAAAACCAATTCATCCGTAGTAAAAAGTATATGAGCGGCTAGTAAAATCTATGTTTTTCTTTCATTCCCAGATATTGAAAACAATGACGGTGATAAAACAAAGGTTAAAAGTATCCAGAAACGTGAAATCAGTTCTAAATCAGGTGTGTACTAACCAATCCTAAAGTGAAATAAAAGTTTAAAAAATCGGCCAAGTGCGAGTCGGACTCGCCTATGAAGGGTTCCGTAGCAGCAAGCGCGGTTTATGATTTATGACGTATTAAAAAAAAATACTACTTACTAGATCTCGTTCAAACCAATTTTCGGTGGAAGTTTACGGGGTAATGTACATCATATTTTTTTTTTTTATCATTCTCTTATTTTAGAAGTTACAGGGACGCACATTTTACCACTTTGGAAGTGTCTCTCGCGCAAACTATTCAGTTTAGAAAAAAAAATTATATCAAAAACCTCAATATCATCTTTGAAGACCATAGATACCACACGTATGGGTTTGATGAATTTCTTTTTTCTATTTTTGTGGAAAAATCTTAATGCGGTTCACAGAATACATCTACTTACCAAATTTTAACAGTAAAGTTCTTATAGTTTCGGAAAGAAGTGGCTGTGACATACGGACGGAAAGACAGACAGACAGACATGACGAATCCATAAGGGTTCCGTTTTTCCATTTGGCTACGGAACCTTAAAAAAATGAACACTTAGTATGTAAATCCCGCTCCGACTCTTGTTCGAGCCAGCCCGCGCCGCGGAGCCTGTAGCTTTAAGTTATTTCCCAAATAATATTAACACGTTGACTGTCCAAGCAAAATTTACTACGTACTACGAGACGTCTGTATTATTTTTTTCGATGTTTTTTTTCATTGTGTAATTTTTTTTTTGGTTTTTAGGGTTCCGTACCAAAATGGTAAAAAGGAACCCTTATTGTGTGACTAAGTCTGTCTGTCTGTCTGTCTGTCACAGCTGAATATCTCAAGAACTACTGATGCTATCAACTTGAAATTTAGAATAGTTTTAGATGACGTTTGCCAAAATACTTTTCAAATAAGAAAGAATCAAAAAGTTTTTATTTATTTTTTTGCAACAGGGACTGCAGGGTGGTCTTAAAAATTCGAAATGCCGCTACTAGGTCATGTGGGGTATCATATGAAAGAGCGCTGTTTGCACATTCTCAAACCTTTTTTTTTTCTTTAGGCATAGTTTTCGACTTTTGATGAAAAATGTAAAAAAAAATCCGGTCCCCCCTTATCTCCGAAGTTTGAATAGAGAAAAATCTGAAATTATTCTATGTGATAGAAGCTTATGTAAAGATTACAGGGAAAATAAAACTATGTCTCTAAATAGCACACTTTTTCAGAAATCAACAAAAAATACTTTAGTTCTTTTATCTGTCAATAGATGGCGCTGACCTAAAACTGTAATATTCTACACCGCAGTGTTAAAATTAACTGACGAATAAAGGCCTCGCCGATGAAAATTTAAAAACATTTCGCGGTTCGCAACTAAAATATCCTCCTTCCTACCTACTCGCAGGTTGCTTTGGGTGAAGTACAGTTGTAGTTTTTTCTGGGCACATAACTATTTAGGTCCTACTTATACGAATGAAGCTTATGAAGCTATATAATTATGATGGTACGGAACCTTCGGTGCGCGAGTTCGACTCGCCCTGGACCGGTTTTTTTTTATTTCCTTGTATCCTTGTGTATACGTCTGCAAAAATAGTTTTTCTAGTTAAAACCTCCAAATCACAAAAGCCAATGTAATTTGTATTACCTATTACATGTAATGCACGCACGTCATGGCTGAGTCGGAAATGCATTACATATAATGCACGGACAGTCAACGTGTTAATCCGATCCAGCCTATCTTTTGCTGCCCTCCCCCAGCGACGACGCCCTAATCCGAGGTCCGTACCCCACAGGGGGTGCCATTAGCGTGTAGTCACTTAGTTTATAAGTTTTATGTCTTTAAGCAGCCGACTAACTCCTAGATTGACAAACGAAATGCCAATAAAAAAATGGTATGTAAATTTACGAACATAAAAACTAAATTACTAAAATGTCCCGACTTTTCCAATCTTTTACTGGAACGAATTTTTATGAAAAACTAGCTTTTGCCCGCGCTTCTGCCCGCGTGGATGTCGGTTATCGCGTAAAAAAGTAGCCTATGTCCTTTTTCGATATGGAAAAGGACATAGGCTATTTTTTTACGTAAGCTCCATGGTACCAAACTCAAACTCAAACTCAAAGCTTTTATTTCAAATAAACCAAATACAGGTACTTTTGAATTATCAAGGGGTCGGTCAGTCAGAAAGATGAAGCTAGTTGCCTATTCCAAAGCGTAGTAGGTTCCTATGGAGAAGAACGGACAAGAAACTCCACGGACACTCTTTTAAAACAAAATATTGTTACAAAATATGGGTTACATCATTCATGTTGAAGTTATACATGTGAGAACAATGTAGAAAGACGTGCACGTTAGAAGCGTCCGTAATTAAAACAATTCAAAAATTAAAAATAAGCCGTGGCAGCTAAGAGATGACCAGTCCCAACTGACGGCGCCCGTTCACGAACATGACGCATGGATCAGCACCACTTAGCTCAACCATTATGAAGGGAACTTAATGATCCAATACACACGCCACCACCAGCGAGACATTTGAGTGAGCATGACATACTCTCAGCCGCCAGGGCACATTCAAGTCAATAAAAGACATTACCCGGTAAATGGTAGCTCTATATATAGTACATAGTACTCACACCTGTGCTATGCAATTATATAATTCAAGGACATTGAGTTTATACAATGCAAAGATAGTCTTACAATCTTCAGCAGCTCCAATAATATTTTCAAATGCTAATTAATTAGTTTATGCGCCCTTATGGAGCAGGACCAGCATCGAGCCAAGCATTTTGTCAGCGTTGTAATCCCCCAACTTATTATATGCCTGGCTGCATAGTGTGCGTTTTATACAAGTTTTAAATTTTGTTTCGTTCAACTGGAGTATGTGGGGAGGTATTTTATTGTAACATTTTAAACAGTACCCCATGAAGGATGAGTCTACTTTAGTCAGACTGAAACCTGGTTGAACTAATTGGTCCCTATTTCTGGTACTATAATTGTGTCTTTCACCTCTTTTACTGAAAATATTTAAATTTTTCCTTACGTACATGATGTTTTCATAGATGTATTGACAAGGTACCGTCATGATGTTAATATCTTTAAACAGTTCCCTTAGAGAATCGCGCCTGCGGAGGCCATATATTGCTCTGATGGCTCTTTTCTGTAGAATAAAAATTGATTCGATATCTGCAGCCCGTCCCCATAGTAAAATACCGTAAGACATGATACTATGAAAGTAACTAAAATAGACTAGCCTCGCGGTATCTACGTCAGTAAATTGACGGATTTTTCTCACAGCATATGCTGCTGAACTTAGCCGCCCTGCAAGAGATGTTAAATGAGGACCCCATTGCAGCCTTGAGTCGAGCGTGATCCCTAGGAAAACAGATTTATCGACGAATTCTATTTCTCCCTATTCAATACTATGTCACAATCACTACTTTTAACATTTGGTAAAGTAAATCTTATGCATTTCGTTTTTTTCCCATTTAATAGTAAATTATTAGCAGTGAACCAATTTTGGACCTGCAGTAGGGCATTATTTACGTCGTCATGATTTGATGCACGTCTATTTATCTTAAAAATTACGGAAGTATCGTCAGCAAATAACACCATTTGTGGTTGGTTTTTTAATAAATGGGGTAGATCATTAATTAATATATACTAAAAAGAGGAAAGGACCCAATATCGAGCCTTGTGGCACACCCATTTTTACTCTTAAGCCGAGTGAAATGACTCCATTTATTTGACCTTGCTGTTGTTTATCATTTAAATAAGATTTTACTAAACTGAGCGCAAGTTTACCTAGTCCGTAATGCTCCTCAAGAGTAAGGTTTTGTGATTTACGCAGTTAAATGCCTTGGAGAGGTCACAAAAGATTCCTATGGCATCTTGGGCCTCCTCCCATGCTGTAAATATGTGTCTTAATAAGGTGTAATACCTAATTTTTTTATTGTCTCCGAAGTTATATTTGTCGGTTATCGCGTAAAAAAGTAGCTTATGTCCTTTTCCATTTCCCAGGCTATATCTCTACCAAAATTTCATGACGATCGGTGCAGAGGTTTAAGAAAACGTAACAGACAGAAAGACAGATAGACAGAGTTACTTTCATATTTATAATATTAGTATCCATTTGAAACTCTTACGAAGTATTCATACTCTCTTCTTCGCTTAAAAAAAATATAAAGTCGATCGGACAAAGTTATTTTAGTACTTAATGTCTCTTCTAAACTGAAACTTAGTTTTGAACAAAAAATTATAAATTTTAGTTTGTAGTACTTGCTGATATAGCGTTTTTGTAACACACCAATCATAGATCAAGATAAAGTTTTTTTTAACTTTTGGCACATCATTCTTTTGTATCTTAGCCAAGTGGGTGTCGGCTACTTCTGAACTTTATCTCTGCGGGGAATACAAAAACTTCATGTTTGTACCGCTAAAATTTTGGCAAGGAATATTGCTTTAAGTAGGTAAGTATGACTGCAGAATGTAAAATTTGGCCATAAAAGTATTGTATGATGGAGAACGGTAGCCATATTTTAATTACTATGGGCGTACTGTGGATAGTGTTAGTTAATGCGAAATAGAAAAACAAAATCAAAAGTCATTTACTCAACTTAGGCTGAGAATCAGATTTTTTTTTCGGAGTCACGGTTGGTCTCATTGTAAAGGCTCCTACAAACAGGCGCGACACGCGACGTGACACAAAGACGCGTGCCGTGCGATGAGCGGTCTCTTTGTGTCGCGATGCGTGTCGCGCCTTTTTGTAGGAGCCTTAAAATTACAGTTATTTCAATTACATTTTGTATACTCGTACAAAATTACATAAATTATATTTGGTAGAATGAGTTAGCTAATAAATACCACAAAGTTTAGGTGAGATAGTGGTCAAATCAAATGCGATCCTATCAATAATAACAACAAAAAGTTGGTTTTCTCCGATGGCTGAATCATCTTATAAACAGTATCCGCTTTTATAACAAGTTGCCAAAGTCGGTTACAGAACTTAGCGACGGAAAGTTCAAAACCCACATCAAACGTGTCCTTATCAAAAAAGCATATTATAAGATAAAAGACTACGTTGAAGACAAGGAAGTTTGGCAATAACTCCTTCTGCACATGTGGCTTCCCTGGTACCTCATAAACAACATAACTATGTCAATTTCTATTAACTGCTCCCAAATAACGATGTTTATTTAGAATTTTTAATTATTTTTTACATACTTCCTTGACATAATCTTTTCATTATTTGACATTATTTACCTACAAATCGAATTCCAATTCTTTATTAGTGGCTTTTGTGGACATGATATTTATTCAGATATGTTACTGTAGTTGTATTGCAATCATGTCATTAATATTTTATATACTTAGATTATTTTCTATTTTGTGAATGTGAGAACGTTGTAGGCCTAGTAGAGTGAAGATTTGTTGGCGGTTTTCTATTTTGTTAAGTACCTGGTAATTGTTGAAAGGCCTACACTGTCCTCCCATACCTATTATCACTGTTATTCAATAATATTGCAAAGCCAATTATTTTTAAAAGAGTAATCGTGGAGTTTCTTGCCGGCTCTTCTCCATAGGAAACGACTAACTCGAACCGTGCACCTAGCTTCTGACGTTTCATAAGTGCCCATGTAGGTTTATGTGAAATAAAATATTTTGATTTTGATTTTGATTTCTTATCACATAAAACTAGTAAAGGGTGTTTATTTTAGAGGCGAAGAACTTTAAATTTAAATAAAACACAGAAAAATTATTTTAATATCCATGAAATTGAGTTTATCTGATAGATAATTTTATCGCATTAATATTTGAATATTATTTCGGGCAAATAGGCGTTGGGCGTACATGGCGTAATCTTGACGTCAAATTTTCACACACTCTTCGCAGTAAATCAGGCTGTATTTCGGCAATTGTGCGTCGAATGTTGTCATCAAAGTAATCAATTTTTACCAATTTATCGGCGTAGACATGCAAACCGCACGAACCAGGTTGTCAGATTTCGTGAAATTAGTCGTTCGTCAAATGTTTCCTGTAGTGAATTAAGCTAATAAAAAAGTTTGCTCTTCAGTAAATAAGCCCTTCCCGTCAGCCGCGGCGGCCACATGGACAAAACATATTCAAACAATAATGTTATAAAATTATCTGTCAAATAAAGCTAATTTTATTTAAATTTAAAGTTCCCGCCTCTAAAAAAAACACCCGTTAGTTATCACTCCAATAACCAATAACCCATTTCCATAAACACAAATTGACCTATCAATGAAACTAGACCATAAAGAAGAGCAATTAACAGTCGTAAATAACGACCATATCATCGTAATTACCATAAACCGTCGGGGTTATAAGCATTGGGGTCAAAACGTGGGATTTGACCCGTTCTGACAGATGTTTTGGCCCAAACTAAATGACTGTGTAATTGAATTTCTACGATTTTGGTTGAATTTGGGGCGTGAAGTTAAAGATGTAAATGCTAAGCGATCAATAGTAAAATGTTTGATTTTTACAATTATTTGATCTGTGTCGCACGATTGTGACTGTGTCCATAATTAATTAAGTAATTATGGATAGGGCTCTATGGATCAATGGTGAATACGCAATGGTGAGAACGTAAAAGATAATGAAAACATTAGAGATCAACTAGTGTTCAAAGATAATAATATACTTTTACAATGATAATAATATATCAAGTCGATGAAGAACGGCAATTTTAATTATTTATTTATTTGGTAAAAACATTTACAACATTACAGACTCAGGTCCAAGTTATTGCACAGTTAAATTTACATAAAAACAGACATATTTACAATAAGGAAGAAATAACAATAAGAAAAATACACAAAAATGACTAACCAACAAGCGCTTAACAATGTCACAAAAAATAAAAACTCATCTTTCATCCATCATCTCACAGAATCTCAAACATGCTCGACATACGTCTATTCATCTCGCGGCAAACAAGTCACACTCCTGGTTCGATGTCAGTAGAGCATTCAGCATATATGCATATATCGACACTTTCCGCTACAAAGGGCGTAACTCCAAATCCCATAATTTTGGGAATGAGCGAAAACAAAAGAAAATATACATTTTGTTTTAAGAAAGTATTATTTTCTTTTAAGAAAGTGTTATTTTATTTCGTTTTGCTTTAATTTTGTAAGTATAAAAAAGTCATGTATAATTCTATTGTTTTTATACTAATAAAATTGAGTTCTGGGAAGGACATCGATTTGGAGATACGCCTTTTGCAGCAAAATGCGTCGATATGTTGTGTAGCATATATGTTCATTCATTGTTCTAATGATGTTGATAATGATAGTGTGAGGAATAATATGAAAGAGAAGGGAGTGAGTGATAGCGTGACTGTTGCTAGGGGAGAGTGAAAGAAGAAAATGTGTAACGCTGACTGAAAGTAACATAGGACAAGGGCAGAAATGCCGCTACTAGGTTATGTGGGGTATCATATGAAAGAGCGCTGTTTGCACATTCTCAAACCTTTTTTTTCTTCTTTAGGCATAGTTTTCGACTTTTGATGAAAAGTTAAAAAAAAAATACCGTTCCCCCCCCTTATCTCCGAAGTTGGAATAGAGAAAAATCTGAAATTATTCTATGTGATAGAAGCTTATGTAAAGATTACAGGAAAAATAAAACTATGTCTCTAAATAGCACATTTTTTTCAGAAATCAACAAAAATTAATTTAGTTCCTTTATCTGTCAATAGATGGCGCTGACCTAAAACTGCAATATTCTACACCGCAGTGTTAAAATTAACTGACGAATAAAGGCCTCGCCAATGAAAATTTAAAAACATTTCGCGGTTCACAACTAAAATATCCTCCTTCCTACCTACTCGCAGGTTGCTTTGGGTGAAGCACAGTTGTAGTTTTTTCTGGGCACATAACTATTTAGGTCCTACTTATACGAATGAAGCTTATGAAGCTATATAATTATGATGGTACGGAACCTTCGGTGCGCGAGTCCGACTCGCCCTGGACCGGTTTTTTTTTATTTCCTTGTATCCTTGTTTATACGTCTGCAAAAATAGTTTTTCTAGTTAAAACCTCCAAATCACAAAAGCCAATGTAATTTGTATTACCTATTACATGTAATGCACGCACGTCATGGCTGAGTCGGAAATGCATTACATATAATGCACGGACAGTCAACGTGTTAATCCGATCCAGCCTATCTTTTGCTGCCCTCCCCCAGCGACGACGCCCTAATCCGAGGTCCGTACCCCACAGGGGGTGCCATTAGCGTGTAGTCACTTAGTTTATAAGTTTTATGTCTTTAAGCAGCCGACTAACTCCTAGATTGACAAACGAAATGCCAATAAAAAAAACGGTATGTAAATGTACGAACATAAAAACTAAATTACAAAAATGTCCCGACTTTTCCAATCTTTTACTCGAACGAATTTTTATGAAAAACTAGCTTTTGCCCGCGACTCTGCCCGCGTGGGTGTCGGTTATCGCGTAAAAAAGCAGCCTATGTCCTTTTCCGATATGAAAAAGGACATAGGCTATTTTTTTACGTAAGCTCCATGGTACCTAATTTTTTAATTATCTCCGAAGTTATAGTTGTCGGTTATCGCGTAAAAAAGTAGCTTATGTCCTTTTCCATTTCCCAGGCTATATCTCTACCAAAATTTCATGACGATCGGTGCAGAGGTTTAAGAAAACGTAACAGACAGAAAGACAGATAGACAGAGTAACTTTCATATTTATAATATTAGTATCCATTTGAAACTCTTACGAAGTATTCATACTTCTCTTCTTCGCTTAAAAAAATATAAAGTCGATCGGTCAAAATTATTTTAGTACTTAATGTCTCTTCTAAACTGAAACTTAGTTTTGAACAAAAAATTATAAATTTTAGTTTGTAGTACTTGCTGATATAGCGTTTTTGTAACACACCAATCATAGATCAAGATAAAGTTTTTTTTAACTTTTGGCACATCATTCTTTTGTATCTTAGCCAAGTGGGTGTCGGCTACTTCTGAACTTTATCTCTGCGGGGAATACAAAAACTTCATGTTTGTACCGCTAAAATTTTGGCAAGGAATATTGCTTTAAGTAGGTAAGTATGACTGCAGAATGTAAAATTTGGCCATAAAAGTATTGTATGATGGAGAACGGTAGCCATATTTTAATTACTATGGGCGTACTGTGGATAGTGTTAGTTAATGCGAAATAGAAAAACAAAATCAAAAGTCATTTACTCAACTTAGGCTGAGAATCAGATTTTTTTTTCGGAGTCACGGTTGGTCTCATTGTAAAGGCTCCTACAAACAGGCGCGACACGCGACGTGACACAAAGACGCGTGCCGTGCGATGAGCGGTCTCTTTGTGTCGCGATGCGTGTCGCGCCTTTTTGTAGGAGCCTTAAAATTACAGTTATTTCAATTACATTTTGTATACTCGTACAAAATTACATAAATTATATTTGGTAGAATGAGTTAGCTAATAAATACCACAAAGTTTAGGTGAGATAGTGGTCAAATCAAATGCGATCCTATCAATAATAACAACAAAAAGTTGGTTTTCTCCGATGGCTGAATCATCTTATAAACAGTATCCGCTTTTATAACAAGTTGCCAAAGTCGGTTACAGAACTTAGCGACGGAAAGTTCAAAACCCACATCAAACGTGTCCTTATCAAAAAAGCATATTATAAGATAAAAGACTACGTTGAAGACAAGGAAGTTTGGCAATAACTCCTTCTGCACATGTGGCTTCCCTGGTACCTCATAAACAACATAACTATGTCAATTTCTATTAACTGCTCCCAAATAACGATGTTTATTTAGAATTTTTAATTATTTTTTACATACTTCCTTGACATAATCTTTTCATTATTTGACATTATTTACCTACAAATCGAATTCCAATTCTTTATTAGTGGCTTTTGTGGACATGATATTTATTCAGATATGTTACTGTAGTTGTATTGCAATCATGTCATTAATATTTTATATACTTAGATTATTTTCTATTTTGTGAATGTGAGAACGTTGTAGGCCTAGTAGAGTGAAGATTTGTTGGCGGTTTTCTATTTTGTTAAGTACCTGGTAATTGTTGAAAGGCCTACACTGTCCTCCCATACCTATTATCACTGATATTTAATAATATTGTAAAGCCAATTATTTTTAAAAGAGTAACCGTGGAGTTTCTTGGCGGCTCTTCTCCATAGGAAACAACTAATAGGAACCGTGCACCTAGCTTCTGACGTTTCATAAGTGCCCATGTAGGTTTATGTGAAATAAAATATTTTGATTTTGATTTTGATTTCTTATCACATAAAACTAGTAAAGGGTGTTTATTTTAGAGGCGAAGAACTTTAAATTTAAATAAAACACAGAAAAATTATTTTAATATCCATGAAATTGAGTTTATCTGATAGATAATTTTATCGCATTAATATTTGAATATTATTTCGGGCAAATAGGCGTTGGGCGTACATGGCGTAATCTTGACGTCAAATTTTCACACACTCTTCGCAGTAAATCAGGCTGTATTTCGGCAATTGTGCGTCGAATGTTGTCATCAAAGTGATCAATTTTTACCAATTTATCGGCGTAGACATGTAAACCGCACGAACCAGGTTGTCAGATTTCGTGAAATTAGTCGTTCGTCATATGTTTCCTGTAGTAAATTAAGCTAATAAAAAAATTAGCTCTTCAGTAAATAAGCCCTTCCCGTCAGCCGCGGCGGCCACATGGACAAAATCATATTTAAACAATAATGTTATAAAATTATCTATCAAATAAAGCTAATTTTATTTAAATTTAAAGTTCCCGCCTCTAAAAAAAACACCCGTTAGTTATCACTCCAATAACCAATAACCCATTTCCATAAACACAAATTGACCTATCAATGAAACTAGACCATAAAGAAGAGCAATTAACAGTCGTAAATAACGACCATATCATCGTCATTACCATAAACCGTCGGGGTTATAAGCATTGGGGTCAAAACGTGGGATTTGACCCGTTCTGACAGATGTTTTGGCCCAAACTAAATGACTGTGTAATTGAATTTCTACGATTTTGATTGAATTTGGTGCGTGAAGTTAAAGATGTAAATGCTAAGCGATTAATAGTAAAATGTTTGATTTTCACAATTATTTGATCTGTGTCGCACGATTGTGACTGTGTCCATAATTAATTAGGTAATTATGGATAGGGCTCTATGGATCAATGGTGAATACGCAATGGTGAGAACGTAAAAGATAATGAAAACCTTAGAAATCAACCAGTGTTCAAAGATAATAATATACTTTTACAATGATAATCATATATCAAGTCGATGAAGAACGGCAATTTTAATTATTTATTTATTTGGTAAAAACATTTACAACATTACAGACTCAGGTCTAAGTTATTGCACAGTTAAATTTACATAAAAACAGACATATTTACAATAAGGAAGAAATAACAATAAGAAAAATACACAAAAATGACTAACCAACAAGCGCTTAACAATGTCACAAAAAATAAAAACTCATCTTTCATCCATCATCTCACAGAATCTCAAACATGCTCGACATACGTCTATCCATCTCGCGGCAAACAAATCACACTCCTGGTTCGATGTCAGTAGAGCATTCAGCATATATGCATATATCGACATTTTCCGCTACAAAGGGCGTAACTCCAAATCCAATAATTTTGGGAATGAGCGAAAACGAAAGAAAATATACATTTTGTTTTAAGAAAGTATTATTTTCTATTAAGAAAGTGTTATTTTATTTCGTTTTGCTTTAATTTTATAAGTATAAAAAAGAGTCATTTATAATTCTATTGTTTTTATACTAATAAAATTGAGTTCTGGGAAGGACATCGATTTGGAGTTACGCCCTTTGTAGCGGAAAGCGTCGATATGTTGTGTAGCATATATTATGTTCATTCATTGTTCTAATGATGTTGATAATGATAGTGTGGGGAATAATATGAAAGAGAAGGGAGTGAGTGATAGCGTGACTATTGCCAGAGGAGAGTGAAAGAAGAAAACGTGATGCGTCTACCCCAAGTAACATAGGACAAGGGCAGAAAAATGATGATAAAGATTACGACAGATTCATCAAGCAAGCCCATGAAATGAGGCTTTATCACTTGGCTTGTGTCAATGACGTCACTGTTGTAGTTTCGTCAATTTTATTTACGAATTGATTAATAGACACGCCTTTTTTTTTATTCAATAGGAACAATAAACAGCTCCAATATTAACATAGAAACAAGAAAATACATAAAACTTAGACAATATTGCAGCCCACAACGCTGTTCACAGATTAATGATAGGATACGATCGGTGAGAATAATGAAAATAATTGCTGAGGTTACAAATTCAATATATATAATATATATATATTTTTACAAACTTATTAAATTAACTTTCGTGTTTAAGATGTAAATGTCCGTTTAGATTTGGATACCACATTGAGTCAAAGTAGATTCCTTAAAAAATTGTACCAATATACATTAATACACTGGTCATCATGCTAGGATTCCCTGTGTAGTGACATCTACTGTGGTAATATAGAAAACTACATCAGTCTGTTTGTACGAGTACGTAACCTAATGTGATAAATCAGAACGTTTGGCAAGTTAATTGGTGATAACCAATTAACTTGCCAAACGTTCTGATTTTATTATAAAACTAGCTGTTGCCCACCACTTCACCGCTTTTTGGCAACGTCACCTATCTGCCAGTGAAAGTCCCGTTGAAATTGGTCCAGACGTTTCGGAGGTTAACCGGAACAAACAGACACACAGACAGACAATAATTAAAAAAATATATAAGTAGTGCGTATACTTTCATATAGATTTAGTAAAAAAAAAAATAAGTTGACATTAAAATCAGACACTTTAATTTTATTTATTTTGCATAGATTCATTTACTCACGGATGATATATTGTTACCCAAAATGAACTCACCAAAAATCTTTAAATTTCCAGCCCGAGGCAAGAAGAAGAAGTTAGCAGTGATAGTGCCTCTGCTGACCCTGTTTGCAGTACTCAAGTTGAAGCTACTGCTGATTCCCATTCTGCTGTCAGTGCTGCTAATCAAGAAGTTGCTGCTAATCGCTGCTCTGCTGCTACCGAGTGTGCTGAGTACTTTGAAGGCTTGCAAGGTATGAATAGTCATTATGAATTAGTGTCTATTTATTTACTATACTCCATTTACATTACATTACATTCACATTTCATTACATTTACATTTGTATTAGGCTAAATAACAACAGTTATTGTGTAATATTGTTGAAATTACTGCACTTTAGAGTTATTTTTTTTAATGTAAATGGTAAATAGATTACAGAGCTTTGTATTCTTCGTGAAATAACGGAGTTTATTAAACTTTTACATCGAAATAACGAAAGGGTGAGAACAGTTATTTGTATAATGTTATAATAAATGGAGTATAATTACTATAAAGTCAAAATCAAATCCTTTATTTCAAATAGACACATAAAAGGCACTTTTGAACGTCAAAAACTAGAAAAATATTTAATTGATTCTAGTTGCCCCTTCCAAAAGTTACGTATGGAGAAGAATGGGCAAGAAACTCCATACTTACTCTTTTAAAATGTTAACAATATTTTGTATACATTAATTATTATTAATTATATTGAAGACGATGCACTTACCTAGAATAAAATTACTATACCAACATAGGTAAAAATAATGAAAAGTGAAGTAATGACGGACAAAATAATTATGCGATAGATACATAGTAATTAATAAATAAGATATAATGTCAACTAATTTCAAAAAAAAGTACATAAGTAATACAAATGTGCAAATCACACCATTATGCACAGTTTACAGAGTAGAATGTTAGATAATATTAAAGGACTAAAGAAAAAAAAAAAACACAATGAACTAATTCATTATTTGTCTAATAAATAAATGAAACATACTTTATAAGTTTTTATTGGTTCGGATGAAGCAGTTACGAAACTTAGTAATGGTTTTGATCAGGCAATTACGAAACTTAGTAGCAGGCATTGCAAATATGATTAATTCTGAAAATAGTTTGTTTTTTTTTACTATAATGTACCCATATATCTTGGCCTACATTACTTTTACGAACTTATGTTGATATAGTAATATTTGAGTAGGTTGTCTTGTATAAACAATAGAAACAATAGGGTTGTTTATACAAGACAACCTACTCAAATATTACTATATCAACATAAGTTCGTAAATATAGTGTAGGGTAAGAAATACGAGAACCTATATGATGACTAAAAAAATTTGGCATCGTCATCATCATCAGCCTATAGCAGTCCACTGCTGGACATAGGCCTCTGCAATTGCACGCCATTCAGCTTGGTTCTCGGCAATTCTCATCCAGCTACTACTAGCCACCCTGCGAAGATCGTCGTTCCACCTAGCCTGAGGAAGTCCTACCTTACGTTTGCCAATTCGCAGTCTCCACTCAAGAACACGTCTACACCAACGGTCATCGGTTCTACGGCTAATATGGCCGGCACATTTCCACTTCAGCTTGCTTACTCTGTGAGCTATGTCCACAACTTTGGTTCTAAAAAAATTGTCCGTCATGTAGATTATTAAAAAATATTGGACACGTATTTTTTTTTCTTTTTTTACGTTATCAAAACATACATACAGGCGATAAATTGAGTTCAAATGTCGCATGACGTCACTGCTCGCTAGAATTTATACGTAGCTGTGACGTAATGAGCTCCCACTCGCCAAGTTTAATGTGTTTTATCTAAGTCATTTTTTATTAATATGATAAAGCAAAAAATACGTGTCTAATATTTTTTATTATCTGATTGACGGACTAAACAGTTTTTCTTTTTTTTTTTACCCAGGAAGCATTCCTATTGGGTTAAGTAGCAAAGTTTGAATGCAAGTAGGAAATATTATATCTCAGATAATAAGAACAGGGATTTGTATTTCTTTTGTGTACGTCATAAGTAAAATTGGAGTAGGGTTCGTTTATCTCTTATTCGGTGAAGACTGTATAGTATGATTTTATGTGTTTTTGCTATAGACGTGACCTTTACTAGCAGTGAAATAATACCCATTTTTAATCGACTTCGAAAAGAAGGAACTTCTATGTTCGACTGTTTTTTTAGGGTTCCGTACCAAAATGGTAAACGATGCACAGCTAGACTGAGTCGCACCATAAGGGTTCCTCCTTATGTTGCGACTCAGTCTATCTGTGCATCTTTCACAGCTGGATATCTCAATAACTACTAATGCTATCAACTTGAAATTTGGAATATTTTGAGATAACGTTTGCCCAACTATTTAAATAAAATTAAATTCATTCAATTCAGACAAATTTTTGTCCATATTTTGTTAGTAATACATCAATAAAAAACATTTTTTTTTTTTTTTTGTTACTTTGTCTGAACGGGTGTCTTAAAAATTCGAAGTGTAAGGGCATATGGGGTATCATATGAAAGAGCGCTATTTGCACATTCTCAAATATATTTTTTTAGGCCGCAGCTTTTTACTTTTGACGAAAAATTTAAAAAAAAAACCATTCTCTCAACCATTATCTCCGATGTTTGCATAGATAAAAATCTGAAATTATTCTATGACAGAAGTTTATGTAAAGATTACAGGAAAAAATATATTTATATAAAGATGTCTCTAAATAGCACACTCTTTCTAATATTGCAGGTTTAGTACTGTCACATCATTGTTTAGGTACTTATATTTCTCAACAATCCAATTACATAATAAATTAAATTTGTAATCAAACACAACAACGAAAAGATGATAAGCATTTTATCTTGTTTTTTAGACCATACCAACAAAGAATACCAAAGTCTAATTAGGAACCGGGGTACCAAAAAGAAACTGTCACAAGAAGTTATTGCATATTGAACCTGTTTTTCACTACAACCGGGGCTTATCGCCAAATTTTATGACATACCGTGACCACAAAATGGTTTCCGACCTCAAAATGGAGAGCGACATCCCATGCGTAGGCAATTGTGGTCATTTTAGGCAAATTTGTACGAAATTATCTTTGCGTCACTCGAAATATTGTATGGGTTTTTAACAGAGGATTTTTTTTTTGTCAATAGTGAACATAATTTTAAGATTGGAGTTCAACCGGAAAAGTTCAAAGCAAAGGCGAATATTTATATACGGTTACAATCACTATACTGCACGAATAGTTCACAATTTTAAGCAAACAAAATAATATACTGATAAAAAAACAAATACCCGACTGAAAAAACAACAGATAAAAGAAAAACAATCATTATCTTTTAAATAAAACTCTCGTGTTACAATGTTAGTTACCATACTCCTCCGAAACGGCTTGACCGATTTTATGAAATTTTATATGCATATTCAGTAGGTCTGAGAATCGGCTACTGCCTATTTTTTTTTTAAGTTTTAGGTAGGTAGGTAGAGTAGGGTAGGGTAGGGTAGGTAGGTAAGGTAGGTAGGGTAGGGTAGGGTAGGGTAGAGTAGTGGAGTTTATACTATAGCTTTTGACAGTTTGAAGTTTGTCGGGTCAGCTAGCTAGGGCCACAAACAAAAGTTACACCATGTTTCAGGTTATTGGTTGGTCCCCATCTGCAATACCGAAATTCTATAGATCATAATCCTTGTTTTTCACCTTTCAGTTATGTTTATGCAGTTCGGTTTTTGTTTTTGGAATTGTCTCACTACTAGCTTTTATTTGATACCAATATTGTTGTAATTTATTTTAAAAAATAAACCTTTTCCTCCCTTTTTTCGTATTTGCAGATGCAATATATAAATATTATATAGCCTATGTCACTTCCAAAATTAATTCAAATCTAACGACACCTCATAAATTTAAAAATCCATCAAGCCGTTTAGGCTACAGAGCGTGCCAAAGAAATAGACATACATACATACATACTCTCGAAAAACATTTCCCTCCTGGGGCAGTCGGTAAAAAGTAGCTGTTGCTGTTATTTATATTTCATTATTTTTTAATAAATCTAGGGTGAAAAATAGCTTAAATCCGACTCCAGGTACCAACCAGCCAGGTACCAGGCTGGCAGGCAGGCTGGTACCAGGTATCAGCTTACAATATTTCCACTGCTGGGAAACAGACCTTCTTTCTGAGAGAGGGAATGGACTGCAACCCAGACTACCTATTTCATAACGATGGATTCAGTGATTTAGGCGTGAAAATTCATCAGACAGACAGAGTTACTGATGAGATGATGTACATCATCATTCATCATTTCAGCCGAAAGACGTCCACAGCTGGACTACTGGACTGGATAAGCCTCCCCCAATTGGGGGGGGGTTTGCCATAATCGCCACGCTTGGTAGGCGGGTTGGCGATCGCAGTATGGTGTTAATAATGCATAGAGAACGCTGTTGCCAATTCTTTAGTAAGTCCCTTAGTCGCCTTTTACGACACCCATGGGAGGAAATGGGGTGGTGCTATTCTTTACGTCCGGCGCCACACGGCACCCTAGGAGTTACTTACGCTTTTATATTATTATTGATAGATGATAAAGCACAGGCATGAAAATAGGAAAATCAAGCAACAGTGGCGATAAAAACGTATGAATTTGAAACGCGTTTAGCATTTTATATAAAACCAAAAATGTTCAAATAGGTTTTGCGTTCAATCACCGAGCAAAACTCGTGCAATCAAAAATTAATTAAACCGAAATGTGTTGATTTTATTAAACATCGATTCGTTTATTGAGGTTCGTCCGCCCAAAGCAATTAGCAGTGAAACTCATTATAAAAGCGTATTGCAGTTTTAATCAATCTTTATTGAAGGCGACAGTACCGAACCAATTTTGTAATCCCAATAATATTCATAATCCCTATCGGATTATGAATATTGTATTAGCTGAAATGAGATAATACTATGATATGATTGCTTTGTTAAATGTTTCAAATTTTGCGTTTGGTCTTAGGGAACATTGAAAGCAATACAATCTACATTATTATTTGTTCAGTAGAGAAACTATGCTTTATTAATTTCCCTTATAGTTTCCTTTAAAAGCGTGAATGGTCTTTACCATTGTTATTCATTGTCTACACTTTTAATTATTCTTCCCAATCATTGCCAATCATTGCCCAATTATTTTCTGCCCAATCTTTGTTTATCTGCCCATTATTGCCCAGTTATCTTCTTTCCAAACAATGTTTTTGTATTCAATCTTCGCTTATTAGCGTTTGTCCAATCTTCGGTAAACATTGCCTAATTATATTCTGCCCAATCATGGCTTTATTATGTTCTTCCTGATTTTCTCTTTTTCTTCATATAATTATTATCTTCCTTTGTAAAGTTGCCATCTCCTACACCCTTACTATTTTCCATGTATCTATTATACCGTTACTCATCGAGGATCTAAACGCAATCCCAGCTCTTTATCAACTACTCGCCGCACAAACGTATCAAAATAAATAAATTTATCTGTATCCACTTGATTCGAGCTTTTACAGATACCAATGTCCTTGGTACGAAATTGTTTATCAAGTACCGCGGAACATTGTGGCATAGTATGTTTGTTTGTAGGCCACAGGAATCCGCTGGATGCGAGAAACACAGAACCGAATAAAGTGATGCTTGGGGGAACCGTATGTCCAGAATTGGATGTCTTTCGGCGTAATGATGATGTTTATTTGTTGAATTGTTTTATTTATTAGTGTATTATTTATATGGTAAATGATAAATGATAAATGAATGATAAATGATTTTATTTCTGTAAGTAGGTTTTTACAAACACTTTTACACGTCAATCATATTTTAAAACTAGATGAGGTCGGCGTTTCGTATCTGACTACTCTGAGAAGAAAGACCGAAACAAACTCAGAGATCACAGTCTCTTTTAAAGTCCAGACATAATCTTGGTCAAATCATGTGAAGACCATGTAGATTGGTGTCTGAAATGGTCTTTTGAAGAAAGAACCACACAGATTGAGTGGACCTATCCATTCAGTGCACGCATTTGTCAGTAATCGTGCAGCTCAACTCAGAACATAAGGAGCTCAACGATTCGACGAACAATACCAAGGAAAGGACATTTGGGCAGGCCGCATAAATTACTCAAACTGCCATACCATGATCAGAAAAAAAAAATACTGAGAAGAAAAAAATAAAAATAAAGACCCACATAGTCTTCACATTCACAATAATTAAAATAATAATATTATACTTCACAAGTAAATATTCATGTCAATGTGTATAAAGCAATCACAATAAAAAAAGTTTCAATATGTAAAATTTGGAGCAGCTCAATCCCAAGCCTTTTTGTCCTCAATATAATCTTTAATGGTATAAAAGGCTTTCTGGCACAACTTACGTTTAATGAATGATTTGAATTTATTAATGCTTAGATCTTGAACGTGGCTTGGAAGTTTATTATAAAAGCGTATACATTGACATCTGAACGAACCACCTATTTTCTTGAGCCGAGTTTTAGGTACAACATACATGTGTTTGTTCCTAGTATTTATATTATGGATATCACTGTATTGTTTAAACAATTTTATGTTTTTATGGGCATATAAAAGATTTAAAAAAATATACTGAGAAGGCACAGTCATAACATTAATTTCCTTAAATTTATCTCTGAGAGAGTGTCTCGAACTTAATTTATAAATTGATCGAACAGCTCTTTTCTGCAAAACAAAGATAGACTGAATGTCGGCGGCATTTCCCCACAACAGAATACCGTACGTAAACATCTCCTGTTGAACATGGGCTTTCTCATGGTTGTTCTAATGACTATTACAACAAATAGTCAGGGATACTGGTTGCAATATAATTGTGTTATTAGGAGAAGGACTAAAAACCTTTTTGGTACTCATTGGTAGCTTTTTTTTTAATAGCTAGACATCGATTATTATTTACACAATTTAAACGCTAACAGTCTTAAAATAATATGAACAAGTAATAAAAAAGGAGGGGAAAGAATCATTAAAGGGTATCTGAAAATTCATCTGCATCAATTGGTAGCATATAACATTTATTTTGACGCAGTTGCATGTTATTATTGACTTAGGTTATACTTAATATTAACATTTATAATATTTAATTTAAACTTAAACTCGGAACAGTACTGGCTTCATCTCCAACTCCCCACGACCTTAGTTCTTTCTGCTGAAGTTTAAGCTGGCTGGCATTATTATTTGATTATTTTAAGGGTTTAATGGTTTAATGTCATTACTTATTATTACGGTAGACCCTTAAAGGCTACCGTGTGATGTTGTATGGAGGAGATTTGTATAAATATAGGTTATTTCAGTTTTTTCTTTTCTTGCATTTCGCTACATAACCATCTTGCATCTGGGTTTTGTTCTTTTACATTCAGAGGGCCAAAATCTTATATGTAACAGTGGCAAACTGATGCTGTAGTTTCTAATATTTTGTTCACCTTTTTGATATTTTTGACAAGTTTTGTATAAAACGATGTTGTCTCTACAACGTGTTTTAGTAGTAAACTAAAAATTAAATTAAAACACGTCATGTTGGATACCTTGGTGTAAACTCAGGGTAAGAGTGGTGATCGGTGAAATCAGATTCAGTCCCGATAGTTTAATTAGTGGGATAAAATAAAATGCATTCTATACAAAGCAAAGCCGCATAACGATAGTTTCACATAAAATTTTATTTACTGAGCTCAACACTTGTCAATTCAATGATAAGGAACTTATTTAATGTTTTACATATTTCCAAGTAGTTTGTATGCATTGTGCAACTATGATTTGTCATTATTGTGACTCATCATAGCATTCGATACGTTGAGTATGTAGCGTTTGGTAGGTATTTAAGTGAAACTCCAGATGATAGTTTACCTCAACTGACTTAATACTAAAATTAAATATATGGTACAAAACATACTTATAATCAACTAACCAATAGGAAACCAGTAAGAAATATATTAGACATAGTTATGATTAGTACATCATCAATCCGTGTGGCGTCGCATCAACGAAGCGGTCGCACGGTGTGCCATTCATATAAATATCGCACAGCGCCACGGAAACATCTTCCCCCCGACTCTTGCTCGACGAAGCGCCAGCCCGCGCCACAGCTGAGCCTGTGGCTTTAAATTTCGCTGTTAATAATAATAACCCTGATTTGATCCAGCCTGTCCCTTGCTGCCCCTTCCCCCAAAGCTGCTTGCACTGCATGGCGACGAAAGTTGAAATGAGATGAAATTTATTTGCAAGAATTGTAGTATGTTACAGAAGGTCGGGTTATTTAACAGTTTTTACAACAATTATTTAAAACTGGTATGCAAAATAATTGATGACATTAATAAATTATGCTAATAAAATGTTTTTTTTTTAAATATTTTTTATTAATTATTTATATAATTCATTAACTGTGTGGTGACGAACGCAAAGAATAGCACCACCCTATTTCTTCCCGTGGGTATCGTAAAAGGCAATTAAGGTACTTATTAGAGACATTACTTTTTCCGAACGCATACAACCCTAATCTATTCAAAGTGAGAGTGAACAGGCTTCTTCTGGGTAATCTTACTCCATCGTCGACTTTGTCTCTGTCACCTCTGACCTAGACTAGAGTCAAGAGCAAACCCATCGTACAAAAAAAAAGAATGGGCACTAGCGTTCTCTATGCATTTTTAACAACATGCTGCGATCGTCAACCTGCCTGCCAAGCGTTGCGATTATGGCAAACCCCCCTTTGGGGGAGGCCTAGAAAAGTGGAGGAGCAGTGGATGCCTTTGGCTGAAATGATGATGATGATGAATAAAATTGAAGGCCTTCTCTATTCATCCCTCTATCTTCGTTTTGTTCTGCCGCAACGTCGTCTACCATTCAACGGGACCAACCTCTAGCTCATCTCATAAAGCTAGACAATCATTAATAGTTTTTTTCTATCTTTCTAGCAGCACCATCACCCGATGTCCTATTCGTACTTCGGCGCCAGTGACAGCAACGACTACTCAGCAGCCGACTACAACAACAACTATGCCTACTCAGCCAGTGGGGGCTATGGCAAGGACTGGGCCTCCAACAGAGCTTATAACCTGATGAAACACAGGCCCACTCCCTCACCGAGTTATATCACCGCGCCGGGTGCTGTGGCGTAGGGCGTAGTAGCTATTTTTATTTGTATTTATTTTAGGTTACTGTTTTTTTATGAGAGTTTATATTAATGGAAAAATAAGTACAGCGTAAAGTCCTATCCACACATACATCAGGGCTCTTCAGTGCCTGCCCTGTGTATTCCATGGCCATGTCACGTCCCGGGCACGGCCCTGATATTTGTGGATAGACCTTAAAAGATACTTATAATATTAACTGTGTAGAGTTATGGCTTTTAATCGCTTGACATTTTTGCCAGGCGTTCATTTTGTGCAGCCCTCTTTGCAAACCCTAGCCAAAACCATACGTTTTATTAATTGTCGAGCTGTCCCAATTTGATTTATGTTGAATCCAGGGCTCGGAAAATGGTATATTTTTCAACACGGTTTTGTCTTAAAAACCTAAGAAACGATTTGTTTCGTTTACGTCCGAACGGAACGTTATAAAAACGTTTTTAACTGTTACATTCATTTTTGGGTTGATCGATAGGAAAGTCGCAACACAATCCTAATCAATACGTAAGTGGCAAGCGTGTTGGAATCAATGATGTCATGAAATGAAGTTACCTTAACTTCATTTCAATTTTCATTCAATTCAACTAAACAAGTTCATGCTTGTCGGCGCATGCACCGTGCGCGGCTGCGCCTGCAGAATAAAAACCGGTTTTTGAAAACATTCTCATTTCGTTTTCGTTCCGAAAAAGATGTAGAAGAGAAACGAGAACCGTTAGAAACGTTTTAAATAACGTTTCCGAGCCCTGATTGAATCTAAAATAATGTCAAAAATTATTGTGTACAACGGAGAATCGAATCAATAGAATGGATTAGAAAAGAATATATTTTATTGTAAAAACATGAGTATACATCAAATAATATGTGCGAGGTCTTAAAATAACAGGTAGATCTGCATGTTTTGCCATTTGTGGCGTACAAAACAACATATTTTTGGTTTAGAATAAACCATAAAAAAATTGAGTCTATACAACAAACTAGGAGATTGATAACTTAATCCTAATGTTAATTAAAAAGGAGAAGAAAACATTTGAGGGTCAAATTGGGAAAATGTCGTAATTTAGGAATCCATTTAATTGATTGCGGTCATTTAAAAATTCCGATATGCTATAATAGCATTTGGCTATGAGATATTTTTTTAAATGTATTTTAAACAGAGCAATATTTTATATTGGTGCCGATTCCCTTGTTCACAAACTAAACTAAATTTAAGTTAGTGCATCTTTTTCTTTCTATTTCATTAAGAAAAGGACAGAAGATAAATTTTAGTTTAGTCCTGTCAAATTAATTAGCGCTTGACGTAAATTGACGTAATTTTAGTCGGCAAGTTTTTAATCACGTCTAAATTTGTATGGAGTAGTGACAGGCGCTGATTAATTTGACAGGACTAAACTAAAATTTATCTTCTGTCCTTTTCTTAATGAAATAAAAAGGAAAAGATGCACTGAACTTAAATTTAGTTTATTTTGTGAACAAGGGAATCCGCACCATTGTCTCATAAAAGTATATTTCAAGCAGGTAAGTGACGTAATACTATCAAAATGTAAAATTGCTTATAGTACTTATAGACCAGGGCTGAAGCCTTTAAAAATGACAAAAAGTGAAGAAAAAAAAAAATAGTAGGATAAAACCCATTGGAAAAGGAAGAGAATATAACAAAAATGAAAGGAAAAATAATATACGGGCGATCCAACTGCAGCTGCCATTCATGTCACCAACGCAATAGAAGTCAAAATCGGTTGAACGGACTGTAAAAACGGTTTATTTATACGTGTAATAACATTTAAAACTGAATATAGCACTACCTTAGATCCAAACGGGATATGAAAACCTCAGAAGCCAGTCATCCGTCAATAACAATTAGTGCCAGTTTGCTGCCACAATATTGCTCGGTAAAGCGTATTTATTTTGTACAATTCTGCGATTACATCATTACCTATCTACGTTTACACGTGCGCGTTAACCCAGCATGCGGTCCAATCATGTAATACGTCTCTTTTGACGTGACAACGTCTAATAAATCGATGAACGCCGGCTGCATGCGCGAAAAAGGATGACTCATTGTCCCGTTACGCTCATTGTACCGTTACGCTCATTGTCCCGTTACGCTCACTGTCCCGTTACGCTCATTGTACGCTTGCGCCGCATCAATGTTTTGTTATGACGTTGTCACGTTAAACTATCGTCCGTAGACCAACTTTACAGACAACCAATTTTTTTATTTCTCAAATGTATTTTTGTTTATCAATAAAATTGTTCTTTCGTAAATTCATAATGACGATCATCAATATAATATGTACATAAAAATAACCATAGAATTTTCTTTTTTTTTTTTAATTTTTCTAAATTTTCTTTTTAAAGTCAAGAATATTAAGTTTTATAAGGATTCATGGGATCCTCCTAAGCTACTCAAGAAAATTTATGGTTAAGCAAATAACAGACACCCTACGTCAATTGGCCGTGTTATACCAATTTCATACACCGTCAAAGAATAATAGCGGTGATTTGAATATACGGACAATTTAAGTGGGTTTTCAATTTACTGAGTAATTAATTTCCCTGAATTTACATTAAGTAATCAGAAAATAGTTTTTAGTTAAATTATTTTAATATTTTAGCACTGTCTATTAATGCATTTATTTATTTCAGATCATACAGACTGTTAATTTAAATTAGAATAATAATTTATTACAAAAAGTGTACAAAAGTTTTTCTTAATAAATAATAATAACACGTAAAAATATGTATTTATTTAATTTCCGTCTATGTTAATAGATAATAAAAAATATTATGCTAGATTTGAAATTAAGTTTACAAACTGAACTTATTCCTTAGAATCTAAACACACATACCGAACCTCACGCCTTCTTACCATGGGGGTAGGCAGAAACTACAAAACGCCATCGGCTAAGGTCCTTACTCTTCCACACTCACCTGACCTCTCTGAAGAACATCACCAATAAGGTCACTATGACCTCCTAGAGCGTCATCTCCCGGCGTTTCCCCTCAATTCCTTTCCTTTATATATTTAATACTTCAAGAACAGAAAGGTGGACTTTATGTCATAGGCATTTTCTACCGGTCAACCTTTGGGTGATGCAGATACAAACAGTGGTAGGTGCAATTACGAAAAAATTTGGAATAAATATTTATTTAAATACTAGCTTTAGCCCATGGCGTCGATCGCACTTAAATTAAAAAAAAACTCTTAACCCATTACTAAAGTTTCTATAATGATATAATTTAATCATGATTCGAAAGACACGCGGCGCCATCTATTATCATAGAAACGTCATTGTTGTTTTCCTCGGGAACTCAAACTCAAATCACTTTCAATTAAACCATTAAACTTTTGAATTGTCAACGAGTCGGTCAGTAAGAAAAATGAAGCTACATGCCCATTCCAAAGCGTAGTTGGTACCTATGGAGAACAACGGGCAAGAAACTCCATGGACACTCTTTTAATTTAAATTGTATCAAAAATATTGGTACATTTATAATGTTGAATTTATAACTAAATATGAGTACGATGTAAAAATAAAAAATAAAAACGTACACGTTAAAAGGGTCAAATAGAAACAAAAAAAAAAAAAAAAAAAGCAAAAAACTCATAAATAAAATAATTAAAATAAGCCGTGGCAGCTAAGAGATGACCAGTCCCAACTGACGACACGCGTTCACGAACCTGACGCATGGATTAGCACCATTCAGCTCAACCCTTTTGAAGGGAGCTAAATGATCCAACACACGCGCCACCTCAGCGAAACATCTGAGTAAGCATGACGTACCTACTCTCAGCCGCCAGGGCACATTCAAGTTAATGAAAGATATATTACCCTTACAATAGTCTTATAATTTTCAGCAGCTCCAACATTATTTTCAAATGTTAATCGTATGAGTTGTGGTTGTGGAGCTGGACCAGCATTCAGCCAAGCATTTTTATCAGCGATATAACCCCCCAAATTATAATATGCCTACCTGCATAGTTTGCTTTTCATACAAGATTTAAATTTAGTTTCATTCAGTTGAAGTATGTGGGGTGGAATTTTATTGTAACATTTTAAACAGTACCCCATAAAATATGAGTCTACTTTAGCCAGTCTGAAACCTAGATGAACTAATAGGTCCCTATTTCTAGTATTATAATTATGTCTTCCACCTCTTTTCCTAAAAATATGTAAATTTTTCCTTACGTATATGATGTTTTCGTAAATATATTGACAAGGTACCGTCATGATGTTAATATCCTTAAACAATTCCCTTAGAGAATCGCGCCTGCGGCGATTATATATGGCTCTGATAGCTCTTTTCTGCGGAATAAAAATAGACTCGGTGCCTGCAGAAATCCCCAAAGTAAAATACCGTAAGACATGATACTATAGAAATAATAACAACATGAATAATATGAAAACTTTGCCTATTATCCAACTACACAGGAAACCACGAGGGTTTCGCCCAAAGCATTTACCGAGCAGTAAAAGTTTTATTACTTGTTGAAATTGACCCTTTGATCTTTGAAACTAATATGATATGTTTCCTTTTTGTTTGATTAAAGTGAAGTTCGTGGAAATACTGTATCTATTAATAATATTATAGCTTGATCAAAACCAAGAAGTTCTGAGTGGTTTTAAAAAGTGTTATACTAACCAAATAATTAGGTATTGATCTCATTTTGTTAGTCTTTAGCATCAGTGTCAGAAAAGTGGAAAGGAAATTGATTGACTGGAACATTTGATGAGGAGGCAGTTAACGCATGTTACTAAAAAGGTGATGAATATAAATTTGGATGAATGGAGAGGGAGAGGAAGACCAAAGAAAACACGGATGGATTGTGTGAGAAACGATATATGAAAGAGAAGGAAGTGAACGATGGCGTAACGGTTGACAGGGGAGAATGGAAACAGAAAACGTGTTACGCCCACGACAAGTAGCGTGGGACAAGGGCAGGAAGATGTTGATTTTGTTAGCCCTATACTCAACAATGCATCTCATATAGGTTTTTCTACTCGTTGTGTAGCCTGGATAAAAAAAAAACAGGGCCTAAATTATTTGCATTCATAACATCAAAGTTAAAGTCAAATCACACAAAAATAATTAAATGATTCTAGTTGCCCAAGGTTCCAAAAGGTTACCACAACAGGTAAATAGAATGAAAAGTGAAGTAATGACAAACAAACTAATTATGCGATAGAAACATGGTGCTCACACATTACTTAGTTATCATGACATTATAATATATATTCTGACATTACATGCTTATTGATTTGAATTTATGACATTGTGTATGATACTATTTTGAAATTATTGTATAACTTATTAGTGTCAATTTATGAAATGGTATAATTTTAATAATAATTTTGAATGCCTGAATTGGTGCAACACAGTGGACTGCGCATTCACATGACATCTAGAAATGTATGACTAAGTACTGTGTTGAGCAAAGTAGAATAAAATTCCTAATATTTTAACATGTAAATACATCATAACAAAGGGCTATGCAGAGGTGTACCTATAGCACAGAAAACCCCAGTAAATGTTTGCCCAACAGCCCCCCCCCCCCCACTTCCTTTGAATAATTTAGTTCTTAGCATACCTACTTAAGTACGTAAATGATTATGGGGCCATTCAAGTATTACGCAAGCAGAATTTTAGTAAATTTCAACTCCCACCTCCCCCGTATCAGCAAAAGTAAGCAAAGCTCATACCCCCCCTCTTATGCTTAGATCAACATTGTTTTTAATCTGTTCAGGTTTCTTTGTTGTTATTCATGAGCCTAAAAATAAAGAATTTAAAGACTATAAAGTAATTGAATGCCCATTTAAGTAATTTCCCTACTTCGGTCCTTTTTAACCATAAAATACCGCGTAAAAGCGAGTAAGCAATATCAATTATTTTGGGGAATACCTAAACATGGGGTTGCCATGTTGTTCTAATCAAAATCAACTAAATTTTGCAGAAAAATCTGAAAAAGTAAGTAAATTATTATTGCTGACGTAATCACCGTCCTGACCCCCCGGTCCCCCATGTCATCAAAAATAATCAAAGCAAAGACCCTAACCCCACCCCTTTGATGCTTACGTGTTACTTGAATGACCCCTAAACGGAATATTTCTGAATTCCATGTTATGCTCAAAACTTGTGGATATTCCAAGAATTAGAAGAGTTATACTTACCTATATAATAACACAACAGTATCAGGAATTCACAAGCGCACTGTATGCATGACGATTCCAGTTCAGAGTCATAAACATTTATTGCACATTCTCAACCCTTTTATTGACAACCAATAAATAAAATAAAGTGTCCTCAAGTTAAGCACCACTTGCTCTCTTTTATGAATGCCTGGTAGCTCTTGGATATTTGTTTAAGTATTATTGGAAGCGTTAACACGTTCTGCTCTGTATTTCATAGGAACTGATATAAATGTTTGAAAGCGGTGAACGGGAATATGTTGAAAGTAGTGGGAAAATATAAAGTAATATTTGCGTTAGATGAATTCTTATTTCAACAAGAGTTCATGATTTTAGCTTACTTAAATTGTAATGTAATCTTAGGTCAGGATTTTTTTGTAGGAAATAAAATGTGTGTGGATTTTTGTAATAATTGTGTATCGTTTTCCAAAGGGAAAATATTTTTTTTCCAACATAAAATGGTCAAAAAAATAAATAAAGTGAACCTACATTTGTTTCAAAGTATATTTACTGAATTATATGACACTCAAAGATACTTCTAGTAAATTAATTGTGTAAACCAAAGATGAGTTATTTAACTAAATAAATATAACCGTTTTTGAGGCGGTTTATTTTCTCTTGTCACTTGTAACCTTCAAGAAGGAAGAAAGAAAATGAGATAAAAGACAGAAAAACAGGTGTTTTTCTTTCTTTTATAAAATAAGACGACTGACGAAACACGAAGTTTGCCGTGGGACATAAAGAAAAAAAAAAAAAAATATTGTTGTGCCGTGCACCTGCACGGTACAACAATTTTTTTTTTATTATTTTTATTATATTATTTTTAACTTCGTGTTTCGTCAGTCCTCGTATTTTTATCAGTTGCCCTTTGCACTTGGTAAAAAGGACTTTACTTTTTAAAAGGAGATTGTTCTGCATCCATACATCGTTCGCCCCAGAACCAACAGCAAATGAAAATTACTTTGCGTGTTCTAAATTACAAGTATATGCCCATGAAGACAAAGTTTAATGATGGACAACTTGCAGAAAGGATTTATTTCAAAAGAAAACAAAGATTTTGAGCTTATATTTAGTCAGAAACAATTCTTTCAATACTTCGAAATACATGCTAATACATTCATGTCTGTTATTTCTATTGCCTATATGTGTTTAAGCTAAGAGAATCAGAAAAACATTTAAGTACTTACCTAAGTACCTATTAGGTATTTGGTAAATCTTCTAGTTTTTGTATTAAAATTGGTAGGTAGTTATGTAAATAAGTACTTATTTATTTAACTTCAATGCAAACGACTTTATCCTTATGTTTTTGTTTTTATTTATTTATATGTACTTAGGTACGAAGTCATATTACCTCATGTGGGTATGTTAGTCATGTTATTGAAAGATTGGACATCACTAATTATGGTCATGTCTAATCTAATTGTCTAAGATGGCGGCATATTTTATGTGATATCGATAGTCGCTCTTTTAATTGTTCATTATGGAACGCGGAATGTCCGTTTCAAGCAGATATTCGCAATTAGTCTAATAAAATCTATTTATAATTATTATGTAGGTCAGATGTTTGTTGGTCCTGGGGCCATTTCCGACGATGTCCTTTACATGTCGATTGAGAGCGTCCAGTCTGGTGGTTTGGTGTAGATCGAACGCTACTGTGTTGTATGTGTGCCCCATTAAATATGCAATTACATGTTGAAGAATTTAACCCGAAAACAACCACCACCTCACCTAAGTCGAGTAATAATCCTGGTATACCTGGCCATGCCATGGCCTGCTATGCCTGGGCATGGCCTACCCCGTTGGGGAATACAGGAGCTATGTAATGATAGTGTACTAATTAGTAAACTGAAATAGAACACTAAAAAATAATCAATAAGAAATCTTTGTTCGTTCTTTCATCCATTTCAGCCGAAATATATCCACTGTTGTACATAGGCCTCCCCCAAGCACTGCCGCTTCGACCAGTACCGTGCTTCCCGCATCCAACGGATTCCAGCGGCCTTCATAACAACAGCTTTTGCTCGTTACTAAAAAGTAAATAAATAAATAAATATTCTACACGAGTGTCAGAATCAAAATATTTTATTTCACCTACATGGGCACTTATGAAACGTCAGAAGCTAAGTGCACGGTTCCAATTGGTCGTTTCCTATGGAAAAAAGCCGACAAAAAACTCCACAGTTACCTACTCTTTTAAAAATAATTGGCATTTACAATATTTTCAAATAACAGTGTCGTAGCTACATAGATACTTACAAGTTGTCAGGAAGGTTCCAAGTAAATATTTGTCAAGAATCGCACTCGGAGGAACGGAACAAACAACTTGTATTTTGTCCGGATACAGATACAGCAGCCTTGTAAAAATATGTCAAATAGGAACCAGCAAAGGAGTGGAACTCTCTGTCTGCGTCTGTGTTTTTGAACGCATACAACCCTAATCTATTCAAAATGAGAGTGAGCAGGCTTCTCCTGGGCAAGCTCACTCCATCGATGACTTTGTCTCTGTCACCTCTGACCTAGACTAGAGTCAAGAGCAAACCCATCGTGTGCATGGAAGGGCAGTCAGTCCTACACGATAAATGTTGACAAATGATGACAATCACTTTTACACATCAATCTTAATTTGTGTCAGCTCTTTTAGAACCCAATGGCTTGGTACGCGACATTGGGAAGAGGCCAGATGGAATGACCATAATGCCTTGGAAGTTGGGTAGGCCTTGGATGTGGGGTGCAACCTGTGTCGACATCCTGGCGCCATTCCATCTTCCTAGCATGGCGGGTTGTGCTGGGGCGGCTGCTGCCTCAAACGGCGCAAATATAACAACCAAGGTAGTTATATGTTTGATCCGTTTGGGGTTGAAACATTGTACTTCGGCGAGTGTGCCCATGAACTCCACGACCTCATTCCATCGGCCCCCTTCTACCATCGGACATCTAGACGCACTGCAAGTTACCACCCCTACCTAGTTGATATTCCACCAACTCGCATTAAGCGTTTTCAAACGTCTTTTATAATGCGCACAGCAAAGGAGTGGAACTCTCTGCCTGCGTCTGTGTTTCCGAACGCATACAACCCTAATCTATTCAAAGTGAGAGTGAACAGGCTTCTTCTGGGTAAGCTCACTCCATCGTAGACTTTGTCTCTGTCATCCAGAGCTAGACTAAAGTCAAGAGCAACCTCATAGTAGAATAAAAAAAATTAAAAAAACACTAGTGGGGTCCGAGTGCTCATCGAGTATTTCGGGACATCGCCAAGGACTCTTCTTGTGACGAGAGGGCTGGCCTATTTTTAGGCCAAAGAATCAGCATTTTTCCATTCAATGTGGCAATGTTGCCAGCCTTTTGGGCACTTTTCCCGTTGACATCGATGCGGAGGCATTTTTTGATGCCCAATGATGAGCTCTTCCCTTGTTTTTATGCACATAATATAAATATTTTAGTGTTCGATTTTATATTGCATTTAAACATTATTTTTTTTACTTAAACATAGATGATTTTTGATTAAAATATATATGGTAAAAAAAATACATTTTAAAATGAGATAAGGTCGGTGTTTCCTATCCATGTGTATACTCTAAGAATACATAGCCGTAATCGACATGGTAATATAAATATAGTGTATTTGACACTACGTTCATATTCCCATGTCGATTTCGGTTACGGTGATTATTTCTGTTTTTGACGGCTATGCGATACGTGCGTGTAGTCTTATGTGACTAATGTAGCCTATCTTGGCTGTGAAGGTACGTGCATGGTATGGACACGTTTTAAAAGCATTTTGGCAATGGTATTGTATGTTTAAGGGTGGCTGACTCTTAAGGTGACTGGTACTTACACTATATTGATTGACTAATGACATGTGAGTAGAATAAAAAGTAAATTTAGATCATCAAAAAACAAAACCGCGTATAACGTGAACTTTAAAAAAATATAGAAACAAGATGACCTGTTTCTGTCTCCAATCCTACACCCCGTAAGTACACCCTAAGCCAACAATCTCATGCCGTCGAAGGCATTAGGTCTTTATTCTCTAACAATGGATAACGGTCCCATACAAGCTTGGCCCAGAAATGAACACAAATAAAACAAAATGTATTAAATAAAAAATACAAATAAAATGAAGCTTTAATAGCATAGCCCTGTATATTTTTGTTCGTCGTTAAACTTTGTGGAGAGTCTTACCCTTCTCAAATCTGAAGAAGTCAAAAATAATTCTAACCTGTCGATCGCGGAGTAGGTAAGGTAATCCACTGTCTTCCGCAGCAAATTAAATTTCACTCAAATCTAACGACTGTATCCCAAATGATTCATTGGATATGTTTATAGAAGCCCACAGTTTATAGATCGTTGGATCTCCGTTGAAAACCAGGCAACATTAGAAGGGTCCGAGATGTGAGTTCTAACTATTGTTATTGTAGCCCAGGTAAACTGCAATGCGAAGGCATATTACTCCGACTGTATGAGATTGTTTATAATACCTATTAATAGTCGACTCTTAAAATCAAATTTTCTGACAATATCAAGGCTGAAACATTACATTTTAAGATTATCTGATGCTAAATAGTTTTCATATTTTTATTAGGTATTATAATTTTGCTGTCGAAAGGATTTTACCACAGTTGGTTATATTTCTTGTTAGATTTCTTTATCGTGACAGAAACAGAAAGGCGTTAAAATTTTAATCATCTTCCTGAGTTATATCAAACTGTACAATTAATTTCCTCCCATAATTAAAAACTCAACGTAAAATACTGAAGGCTTTATTTCAACAGCCATTTCCGTTTCAATTTGAGCAGTAAAAAGTACAATAATTCATTTTCCTCGACCTTTTTTAGCTCCATCGGCCTTCTACGACTTACTTTTGTTAAAATTGAAGAAAAACAGTATGCAGGCTGTAAATGGTAATTTGAGAAATAAACTCTCTTTAGAGCAGTTTACTCACAGAAATACTTTTGTTCAGTGCCAGTGAAGTAACACAACCATTTTTAGGGTTTCGTAGTCAACAAGGAAACCTTATAATTGCACTATGCCCATCTCTCTGTCTGTCTGTTCGCGGCATAGCTCAGAGACTCTTAGAAAGCTGTAATTCAGCAAGGGTATACTTTATTAAGCAAGCCGATAAAGTGGTAAAATTAAATCTTGAATACATATTTTTATGGTACCCCCCTCCCCTAAATATAAAGTAGGGATGATATTTTTTTTCTCGTCTATCCCATGGTGTAGAGTATCTGTGAAAACCATTTTTCGATTCGGGGATCCGTTTGCGTAATATTAAGCTTTAAAATGATTTGTTAGTGTCAAATCGGGGGGGATTTGTCCTTTGACAGCTAAATGGATGTTGTTGGTTATGTGTGAAACTTCACGGCAGTAGTATATAATAACGAACTTAAAAGGAAAACTATCACAGAAAAGTAGGCTTTACACATACATTCCGTATGGGAGAACATGTATTTCAACTTCAATTTAACAGTGTGTGTGTTTGTTCTTGGGATAAATTCGTCCCGACTACGGTCCCTTTATTGTGCTTGGTCCGACATGCGCTTGGCCGGTTTTATAACTTTATCTCTTCTTCAACGCATTAATAACTAAGTGTTGCATTGCAGTGACCTACGTTATAAGCGTTAGCTACTTTCCGTTATATTAAAAGTCTTATATAATAGGGGCGAACCTATTGCCGTCCACCAGGCCAATTTCTGGACTCTGGATGCTATTGAGAATTTCATATTGGAAAAAAATAACAATTGGTGCGGCCTAGAAATCGAACACAGGATGTCAAGCTCAACAGCCGCAAATCCTAGACTTAACGGGGTAGTCTAGATAAAACTTCATGACTTGGCAGGAATCGAAATGGAGCAGCCCACCTCCTTCCAGAAGCTAATCACGTCTTCTGGTCTGTTCAGAACATCGGTAACGGATCTGGGTGCCCCGAGGGTTTCTGTTCTAATCTGGGTGACGCCTGTGATATTCGAAGAGCACATGCGCAACGGTTTCTTCCGCCTTCATGCAGGCCCTGCACAGAGGGCTGTCCGTTATCCCTTTTGTGTGGAAATGTTGGTTTAGTGAGCATTGTCCCGTGATGGTCCCCATCACCAAGCGCAGACCGTTCCTGTCCAGGCGTAAAAAGCGCATGGTTAGCTTATCGTCCAAGGATGGCATAGCCTCCCTGGACTGCCTGCAGCCCGGTGTCGAGGTCCACCAGTTCTCCGCTTGTGTGTGGATAAAAATCTGTAACCACCTGCGGAATTGGTTGAAGGGGATGGGTATGATAGGCTCGGGTCCACAGACTGACGTAGTGGATGCCCTTCTCGTTAGTTCGTCAGCTGCATCGTTCAGAATTACTTAAAAATACAAAGAAAAGAAAACCTTTGAGCGGCTTACGTGGGAACGTAGAACCAAACAACAAGATTCTATAAAAAACTTGTTTCTATGAAAACTTTATTTTCAGATCACAGCTGCGACAAAGTTTAAATCCTGAAACGAAACTGAGAGTTATACACCCAAAGTGCTAAAGAAAATAAAGTTTCTGGAAATGAAAATATAGTGATGTTTATCACCCTATAAGAACATCAAAATGTGTCTCGAGTGACCACTCGGGAGTTAAGTGATGTTACACAAATTCCCGGGACACGGGATTTCTGGGTTTGCAGGAATTCATTTGACAATGTTACACAGTAACGCTTGCATGAGTGTAGAGGATATCATGAAGAGAATTGTTGGACTAAAGATAAGGTAGTTCACGAACATGACAACTACATAAATAGGGACAGAAATACTGTGTTCGAGATGTTATATTTGATCTGATAGGTACAAAATGTCATACCCTTGTAGGATGGTAATCTCGTCACAATTTTTGTGAAATGGAGTAAAGTGCATTAACGTGTTGAGAAAGAGCCATAGTATATAATTAGTCAATAAACCTAACAGACATCATGACTAAAAGTAGTTTTGTTTTTTTTTAATTTGCCATTAAATGTTTGTGTAGTTTTAATATGTGTCAAACATTCTATGCCGGTTAAATTTATTGTGATTACAAGTCAAAGAGAGATAGTTGTAAGAGCTCATAGAACACTTGAACACCAAAATGATGACATCGTAATATTGTGTTATGACGCTGATTTATGTTAAAATTAATGTTTTTACACGCATCATTAATTTTTTAAACTTCTGTAACTCAGAAGTGTAGTTCTGTGGAATAGCTCCATTACCCTACAAGGCAACGATTTTAGATACTACTAGCTGACCCGACAGACATCGTTCTGTCAAAAGCTGTAGTATAAACTCCACTACTCTATCCTACCCTACCCTACCCTACCTACCTACCTACCTACCCTACCCTACCTACCTACCTACATAAAACTTAAAAAAAAAAATAGATAGTAGCCGATTCTCAGACCTACTGAATATGCATATAAAATTTTATAAAAATCAGTCAAGCCGTTTCGGAGGAGTATGAAACACAATACGAGAATTTTATATAAGAAAATGACAAATTGGTTAATTCCATTTCTCGGCCGCTTAACCCACAGCTAAATTAAAGTTGCCAACTGACAAAATAATAATGATTTGTGCATAAAATAAAATGCAGGCAACATAATTGGCAACCCACGCGAATTACTATGAGAACAAACCGACCGTGATAATGTAATATGTTGTGCGGGTCAGTTGGTAATATGCTGAATCCACATGTTATTAGTTTATTTATATTATTATGACTATCTGTACCCCGCGGTTTTACCCACATAAGTCTCGATTCTTTGGGAATATCGGCATGAAATGTATGTACCTACCTTAGTGAGCACCTGGTAGTACACCGACATTATACAACATTCTGTATATTTTCTTTGATGTAAAAATGCCTCGTTGGTCACTAGACCAACGAGGCATTTTGAGGCATTTTTTCGAGGTTGCAAGCGCTACTGCTGAGCATGAGGTCATGAGTTCGATTCCCAGGTCGGGCAAAGTGTTATTGGGTTTTTCTATCTGGAATTTCTCAGTAGTAGCCCGGAGTTTGGATTTATGCCCATTTGATGGCAATAGGCTCGCCCCCTATTACATGGAAGTTAAACGTAACTGGCGAAATGTGGGTGTACTATAAGTACACCTCTGCCCATCCCTTTGGGGAATAAAAGCGTGATGTTATAGTATAGTAGTAAAAATTTATCTAAAGTTGATAGCTGGTTGCAGTCTCTGCTTCTGTTGAGAGTCAAGCAAAAACTGCAACTTATAATTACATGCAAAATGCGTTACATTTAATTTATTTTTTATTTTTTATTTATCATTTATACAAAAGAATACAGGGGTCATTCTCTTTAGGCATAACTATCTTACATGAAATATCAAATCTAGAGTTAATTTAAAACATATTAGTAGTACTCTAGATTTGATAATTCATGTTAGTTATGCCTAAATGTAAAAAAAAAATTGTCACCGAAGTCAACCAAATAATGAGTGTCCTGAGAATGACCCACAGGATTACATATTAAATAGCAACCAAAAACCACTAAGGCTTAAACTTGTGCTATCATGAGTCTATCTCAATATCAAACTATATATAATGAAGCATTTTTTATGTACGCGTTATTGCCGATACAATTAATAACATCTTTAGTTCTTTAATAGTTACAATCATTCCTACATAGTACTTAAATAATATTGCTTAAGTATACATTTGATATTTATAAGTGTAATACATTTGTATACGTAATACATTTGTATATTTACATACGTGCATTTATGCTAGCTTTTGCCCGCGGCTCCGCCCGCGTAGATGTCGGTTATCGCGTAAAAAAAGTAGCCTATGTCCGTCTCCATATCCCAGGCTACATCTTTGCCAAATTTCATGACGATCGGTTCAGCGGTTTAGGCGTGAAAACGTAACATACAGACAGACAGACAGACAGAGTTACTTTCACATTTATAATATTAGTATGGATAGTATGGATTATAATCAGTAGTGCTATTCTGTCAAAATCTGGCGGTGAACACTTAGGTGAAGTGAGTTTGAAGTGAGCTGTAATTGATGCTTGGGATTGACACTGTTGACAGCTAACTCCACGCTCACTTCACCTACGTTTTCACAGTGAGATGATTACAGAATAGCACTGCATTTTACTTAGTCAATTCGCTGTAGCTGGTCAAAGCAAATAACGTAACTAAGTGGATTTATACATGTAGAAGCTTGTAATTAACAAATGTCAAAACTTATACATGATATTCAAGATTATTATTAGTCTGTAAGCTTACATTAAAATTAAATAAATAATAAAAAGCGTAGCAGTGCTGATTTTCAGCGGGTGACCACCGAAAATCAGCGCTGTGCTGGGGGTCCCTCATAGCACAGCATTATGCTGAGTGGAACCCTTCTTGTTATATTCATGTCGTGCAACTGTCGACTATTTCAGTTTGGTTCTCGTGATTATAATGTAGATGTATTTTGTTATATTTTTCTATTTACCTACCTACTCGAATTAATTATCTTTTTGTATGCACGTGTTTCTGTGACAAATAAAACAATTTCTCTTTTATTTTCAGCACATTTGGTTTCGACGTTTTTGTTAATAAGGGCTGATTTTTCAATCGTCAGATAATTTTTAACGGAGGAATAATTATGGCAGTATCACCGCTTTTGTATAGAAAATATGTCAAACCGTAATTTTTATTCTTCAGATAAAAGTTATCAGGCGATCGAAAAATCGGCCCTAAGGCTACTAGTTATTCTATAAATTTAGCAACATTTTACACAAAACATTTTTCAGAAAGAACCTAACAGATCTTGTTTCATATTAAAAATATTGAAACATCTGTCAACCGTAATATAAAATGGAACTAGTGAATAGGTCCATTTCAGGTAACTCACAAAAAACCGGGACAAAGGAACAATAGAACAACACTATTTCAGTACTTTGGTTACTTTACGACTTTACTCAAGCGACCCGTGGCTTTTATTCGTTATATACGATCTACAACGTGATTATACTTTGAGGAAACTCAAATTTTATATTTCTGAGTCTTTCATACTAAAGTTACAATAAAATATTAAAAGAAATGTCTTTATGGTTTCAGATACATTATTAATTATTATCGTTTTGAACTAAGAAGTGATCTCGGTTATAATAATAATAATAATCATTTAATCAAGCAACAAGACTCAATGGTGCCGATTCTCTTGTACACCGAACTAAACTAACTAAACTATCACTAAAATTCCTTACTTTTGGCTATGAGAATCTTAAAGCTATTCTGCAAACAAAATTCTCTAAATTTAAAAATAAGTTTGACACAACTAAATCGAATTTAACAATCGTGACTCCACGTGGTATTTTTTTTATTTTTTGACTTCGCAACGTTGTAATTGTTTGCCTATGATTTTTTTAGAGCCGGAGGCGCGCATGTGGGGGCAGCCGCGACGTGTTTTTTTATGGATTTTTTTACTTTTTGTGTGGAAAAAAAAAAAAGATTACCTACATGTAGAGTTATAGCGGTTCAAGTGTTTCTAAAAGGGGGTCGAAATTTTCATTATTTTTGCGATAGGACGCACCATTTTGGAGATATAAGCAAAAGAAAAAAAAAAAAAAAGGGTCTTTAAGTGGTAAAGAAGCCATGGAAATGATTTTCTTTTTTATTCTGAGTATATTATTTAAAAAATTAAATAATTTAAAATTACTTAATATGATGATTAATTATCAAAATTCACCGCGCTCGTGCCGCCACCCCACCGCACCGTTCGGCGTCACTGCGTCGAGGCGGGTCATTCATAGAATAAGTAAATAAAGGATTTTTTCGCAAAATGTCTCAAGCAATTTTAAAATTATAATAATTATGTAAAAATATAAAACACATAGATAAAAAAAAAAATTCGCTGCTGTGGCTTTTTTACGACATAAAGATGTTTCTCTTAAAATATTTCGTGTATGAATCGATACACCTTATATACAGTACTGGTTTTGCACCAGAAGTCGAGGTGATTGGTGTGAATTTTAGTTCATGAAAACTAATTTTATTCCACACCTTTTTAATCGCGATTAAAAATAGTCAGATTTAGTTAGAAAATCTAAATTTTAGTTTAAAAACGTCAAATTCAGAATAGCAAAATTGCCATTTTAACTAAATTTAAAAACTCAGTACCATCTTAGAGCTGTCAAACTAAAATATAGTTAAGTTGTGTCACTTTAGTCAATTTCAGAATAGGAAATGGTCGTTTGACAGGAATAAACTAAATTTTGGTGATTTTTAGTCTATTTTAGAGAATTTTGTGACAAGAGAATCGGCACCATTGTGTTAGTAACAATATACTGACAAACTTGGTTATGCTCACGCCTGTAGCTTTAAAATAGCAATTAATTTTGAAACAACATTTTGCATTCTTTATTTTGTCAGGTGTTTATGACACTCAAAACTTAGGCATTCTGCATTTTCCTTCAATTACAACATCTATCAAAATAAATCAAAATATTTTATGTCACATAAACCTACATGGGCACTTATGAAACGTCAGAAGCTAGGTGCACGGTTCCAATTAGTCGTTTCGTATGGAGAAGAACCGGCAAGAAACTCCACGGTTACTCTTTTAAAAATAATTGGCTTTTACATTATTTTCAAATAACAGTGTATATTCGACGCTTTCCGCTACAAAGGGCGTAATTCCAAATCCCATACTTTTGGGAATGAGCGAAAACGAAAGAAAATAATACCTACATTTTGTTTTAAGAAAGTATTATTTTCTTTCGCTGTGCTTTAATTTTATAAGTATAAAAAAAGAGTTATTTATAATTCTATTGTTAATCTATACTAATATTATAAAGCTGAAGAGTTTGTTTGTTTGTTTGAACGCGCTAATCTCAGGAACTACCGGTTGGAATTGAAAAAATATTTTTATGTTGGATAGTCCATTTATTCAGAAATATTATAGGCTATATAACATCACGCTACAACCAATAGGAGCGGAGCATAAATGAAAAATGTTGCAAAAACGGGAAAAAATATTCCTTTTTGAGAGCTTCTGTTGCGTGCGCTGCGTAAACGGTTTAAGTTACGCAAATATCATGTATGATGGAATTGTTTCTCTTTAAAAGTTCTAAAAAAAGTCCGCGACAGCATATGTCTATCTTTTAAGATTGACTCACTATAACCTTTTTTATGGTAATCAAGTTTGTTCGAAATTAATGCATTATTTGCGAAGGAGTTTTCATAAACATGGTATTAATCATTATCCAAATAAATACGTTATTCATCATAAGTATTTAATTTTGAACAAAGTTCCCCTTACATCATTTAATTTCAATGAATACCTTAGGAGATACTCGTATAACTGTTTTATAATAACTCCGCAGCAAAATAATGATCAACCCTGCGAGGTAGTCTATTCTAAAGCTGAAGAGTTAGTTTTTAGGGTTCCGTACCCAAAGGGTAAAATGAGACCCTATTACTAAAACTCCGCTGTCCGTCTGTCTGTCTGTCTGTCTGTCACCAGGCTGTATCTCATGAACCGTGATAGTTAGACAATATTGCAATTTTCACAGATGATGTATTTCAGTTGCTGCTATAACAGCAAATACTAAAAAACAGAAAAAATAAATATTTTAGGGGGGCTCCCATACAACGGACATGATATTTTTGCCGTTTTTATAGATAATGCCCGCGGCTTCCCCCGCGTGGATGTAGATTATCACGTAAAAAGTAGCCTATGTCCTTCTCCATATCCCAGGTTATATCTCTGCCAAATTTTATGAAGATTGGTTCAGCGGTTTAGGCGTGAAAACGTAACATACAGACAGACAGACAGAGTTACTTTCACATTTATGATATTAGTATGGATGGTACCCTTCGTGCGCGAGTCCGACTCGCACTTGGCAGGCTTTTTTTTTTTGAACGCGCTAATCTCTGGAACTGATAGTTGGATTTGAAAAAATCTTTTTGCATTTTACAGCCTAATTCTTGAGAAAGAATTACATTCCTATTAACTAGGTTACAATTTTTTTTTAAATGAAATTTTAAGCGAAAACTAAGTAAAAGCACGGGCAGGCAATGTGATGCAACGGGGTGGGTCGGGGGAACACGAAATTTCACGCGGACGAAGTCGCGGGCAGAAGCTAGTATACTAATAAAATTGAGTTCTGGGAAGGACATCGATTTGGAGTTACGCCCTTTGTAGCGGAAAGCGGCAATATAATAGGTATGGGAGGACAGTGTAAGCCTTTCAACAATTACAAAGTACTTAACTAAATAGAAAAGTGCTAACAAATCTACACTCTACTAGGCCTAAATAAAATTGAAGTGTGTTTGTAATGTCAAAGTAATAGTTTTTTACTTTAAGCATAATTATGAAAGTACGGTGCCTACTTAAACAATTTTTTTTTAAATACACATTTTTCTGTCTGTCTACCTGTTTGTTCCAGCTAATTTCCGAAACGGCTGAACCAATTTTGACTGGCAGATATAAATAAGAAGTAATTTGAGCTACTTTTACTATAAAGAAAGCCACGCAGGCGAAGCCGCGGGCTCCAGCTAGTTATTTATTGCTCTCAGAATCGTAAATTTATATTGTGCAGAGATTGTTATCTCAAGTTTCCATTCACAACTATCGACATAGAAATTATTCTATCCTTTGCCCTATTCATCATGAATAAAGTCCTATTGATATTAGTTTGCAGCTAGTATTTATTCCGTGAAGTTAGATTCGCTTCAACATCGTCCAACAACTTCCACGTAGAATCTAGATGAAATCGTATATGTCGCTAGATTCTAGAGACATAAAGGATATGACTTTGAGACTGATTGCAAATTCCTTAAAATTTTGTTTTCCTGTTTGAATGGGGAAACATTTTGTTACACACTGGGTACTAGCTTGGTGAACAGTAGGGTTCCGTACCAAAATGGTAAAAAGGAACCCTTATGGTGCGACTCAGTCTGTCTGTCCATCCGTCTGTCACAGTTGGATATCTCAAGAACTACTAATGCTATCAACTTGAAATTTGGAATAGTTTTAGATTACGTTTACCCAAATATTCTGCATGTATGAAATAAATAAATTAATGTATTTTTTTTAACGGGGAAATCTGAATCTTAAAAATTCGAAGTATTATTGGTTCAGCCGTTTCGGAAATTAGCTGGAACAAATAGGTAGACAAACAGAAAAAAAAATGTATATGTAGGCACCGTATATACTTTCATAATTATGCTTAAAGCTAAGTTAATTATGCTGTGGGTGGTATATTTGTTAAGTTTAATTTTAACACAACATTGTTTATGCTAAATATACTACTGTGTGTTTTCCCAAATGTAATAAATAATAAATAATAAAGTAAAAAGTTGTTACTTTGACATTACAAACAGAAACTTCAATTTTATTTATAATAGGCCTAGTAGAGTGTAGATTTGTTGGCACTTTTCTATTTAGTTAAGTACTTTGTAATTGTTGAAAGGCTTATTATTAGTATTTACTAGGGCATGTGGGGTATCATATGAAATAGCGCTATTTGCACATTCTCAATATTTTTTTCTGTTTGGCCGCATAGTATTCGACTTTTGAAGCAATATAAAAAAAAAAACCATTCTCCCCATTATCCATTATCTCCGATGTTTGCATAGATAAAAATCTGAAATTATTCTGTGATAGAAGTTTAGCTGAAAAATAAAACGATGTCTCAAAATAGCACACTTTTTTAGAAATCATCAACAAACATTACGTTAGTTCCACTATCGGTCAAGAGATCGCGCTGACCTAAAACTGCGATATTCTACACCGCAGTGTTAAAATTATCTGACGAATATAGGCCTCGCCGATGAAAATTTAAAAACATTTCATGGTTCACAACCAAAATGTCCTTCTTCCTATGTCCTTTATGTCCTACTCACAGGTTGCTTTAGGTGAAACACAGTTGTGTGGCAGTTTTTTCTGGGCACAGAACTATTTAGGTACGTATACGTATGAAGCTATAAATGATAGTACGGAACCCTCGGTGCGTGAGTCCGACTCGCTCATGACCGGTTTTATTTTTTTTTTGATGGCACACTTACGCCGCCTTGTAAGATTTCCGCTTTATCAGGTATTTTTTCAAAGAATAACTATTTTTTTTTACCTGAGGCGGCGAACTTTTGATAGCTATTTTACATTCTTTGTGAATTAAAAGTTACACTTTACCATATCAATGCTATGAGTATTTGACTAACAAAACTGAAAATATCCCTAGTAGTATTTTTTGTTGGCATTTGTTTGGGCAGTTTGCGGGTTGGGCCCAAAACTGATGGCCTACGTGGATTTGCCTACGAAGGCCCAACTTGCGATGGGGCCAACGTGCATTGCCCTACGAAGGCCCGAGGAAAACGTGTTATGGGTAGGCCCAACGACACATAATATATTTAGGCAAGCGGTTGTGTGTTGGTTGGTTCTATGGCTGGTTTCAGAGCGACGCGTCTCGCCAGCGCCGGCCAGTGCACTTCTTATTGAGAAAACATTCCGCCTATAATAATTACTCATTGCAAAAGGTACATTTAATATTGGCCGTTGACGTAATCCCATCAGATTCGTGCGTAATGACAGATTAGCAATGAGTTAAGGACAGTCAATGTGGCCATTTGCGATACCCAACGGTAAACTCACGTCTCAAATATAAAGCCTCATCTCCAGAGGAAGGAAGTGGTACCGTTAACCGATGTCACGTTATTTAGGTCTAAATTCTGTTAAAACTATCAAATAAACAACGTAAAGCAGTAACGAGCACTAATATTATGCCACTTACGCCAATGTGATGCAACTTTAGTCCAATATAATTTGTACCACGAAATAAAGAGTATAGGACCATTCATAGTAACTCATATTTTCAGTTTTCATACTTAAATACGCGTTATAGATTAGGGCGCATAACTCCAAACGGATGTACTTTAGAGCTGAGCTGCGATCGTAACTATTATTCGTAAGTATTATATACATATACTAGCTTTTGCCCGCGGCTCCGCCCGCATAGATGTCGGTTATCGCGTAAAAAAGTAGCCTATGTCCGTCTCCATATCCCAGGCTATATCTCTGCCAAATTTCATGACGATCGGTTCAGCGGTTTAGGCGTGAAAAGGTAACATACAGACAGACAGACAGACAGACATAGTTACTTTCACATTTATAATATTAGTATGGATAGTATTATTAGCAGGGATGCGCCGAAATTCGGTTCACATTCTGTTCAACCGAATTTCGGCAGCTTGAACCGAACCTCGACATTCGGCCGAAATTCGGTTCAGATGCCGAACAATCGGCATAAGAAAGATAATACCTACTTGCACTATTGTGACTGAAATTTAATAGAATTAAAATAACATTACTGTAAAATAAAATTATGTCTTTTACTCACTCATGGTCATTTATTTTAGTTAGGAATATTATAAATGTAAACCCTAAATTAAATCAGTTCTTCTTTTTAGTCTTGAAAATCTCTGCCTAATTAATTAGACATACTTTTACAAAAATGAAATAAACTTAGTCTTCTAACAAAAATCTGGATTACAATGCGTGAATTGAATAAAAAAATCACGTTTTTTGTTCACAAACTAAACATTCATTATCATCAAGTATTTTTTATTACAATTAAAGGGTATTTTTTACATCAATCAAATTAAACAAACTTTTCTCATCTGACTACTCACTAATATTTAAAATTTACTAGAGGCAGGTTTTGGTGCAAAAAAAAAACACCAAAGACAATGAGTCTTATGTGGCAAAAGTTTGCTAGGTTTTTTTTTTTTCGTATACGTTTCCTGCCTCCAAAAAAAGTCGCTCAGAATATACAGAGCTTCCTGGAGCTAGGGAGCCGGCAGCGCGGTGTGCGGGCGGGGTATATCTAGCAATAATTTAAGTAAATGCGTAAACAAGTCACGACGTGTATTAGTATTAAATCTCGATGTTTTGTCTAGTGAAAACCGAACGAAAAAGGGGCGGGTCGCCAGTTTGAAGTAAACAAAACATGAACAAACTACAAAAATCCAAACTCTCCTTTTAATAAAAAAGTTTTCCAACATCTGCATCCGTATGTCAGCTACTACTGCTACCAGGTAAAAGCTTTCAGTGCGTACATTGTTCAGCTTCCATTGTCACCGAGCTCACAGCAGTAATAGCCTTCTATTGCGTGTTCTCTTGTTCTAACTGCCATTACACGTACACACATATTTCTGATGAGGCTACTTATTTTCATCACAGGACGTAAATGTTGAGCTGACCTGGCAATGTGTGGCAACCTCTAATCCTACCAACCTTTAACTTCAAAAACATGTTCTCCCATACATTCTCTATGGAAGAACACGTTTTTCAACTGCAAATGTAAGTGGTCAACTTATTACTCGGTAACTTGTAAAGCCTACTAAACTGTGGTAGTTTTTCTTTAAAAAATAAAAAATAAAAACTTCGTTATATATACTACACTGAAAAATATGCACTCCAATCAAGTGACTTTTTAGCTTCATTGACGTTATCTTGTTTAGATTAATCAAAATCTTAGTTAAGTTGAACATCACGACATGATTGCAGCAATACTAGTTCAAATGATTGAATGCTCAAACAAGTTTCTCGATTACCCTTAACATGACATCATTGTAGAAGAGTTAAAAAAGAGACAAGTTAAAAAAAATGTTAACAGTAAGAAAGTAAGTTAGTTGTGTTATTACTTCAATAAAGATCATTGAAACTTTAATCTAATAATCTTGGATGGAGCAACTATGTTTTGACTTGATTGCTGCAAATAGGTTTTGTGATAACTCCAATCAAGATCCCGTTTCAAATCTCAATGAAATAAAAGTAGTAGCTGTGATCATTGTGCTTGATAGGCTCAGATGCCAACTTAAAGTTACTTAGTCAATCTAAACAAAATCTTGATTGTGGCAACTACTTTTTTCTTTTCATTGTAGTGCTGTGAATTTTTTCACATGTACAAATTCAACCATTTAGCTGGCAGGGGACACTTAAAAAATTGGATCCCTGAATTGAAAAATGGCCTTTACAAACCCGCAATATTTTAACGGCCTAGCCAACGATACCCCACACCCTAGGATAGACGAGAAAAAAATATATATTTCAAGATTTTATTTTACTACTTTGTCGGCGTGATTAATATGTATACCCATACCAAATTATAGCTGGCCTTGCCAGTTAAATGGTTGAATATGTACATGTGAAAAAATTCACAGCAATAGTATATACGAATATAACGAAGTTAAAAGAAAAACTATCTCAGCTAAGTAGGCTTTACAATTTACCGAGTAATAGTTGACCAACTTAAATTTACAGTTGAAAAACATGTTCTCCCATATAGAATGTATGGGAGAAAATGTTTTTGAACTACAATGTTAAGTTTGTTCTTGGGATTTATTCATTCCAACTCAACACGCATTTGGCAGGTTTTTTAATCAATTGCATTGCACGGCTAACACCCAATTAAAATAACCACACGTTTCAAGCCAACTATGTCAAAGAAACTTCAATACCGACTGCGTTCAACGTAGTAGGACTACGTAGCATCTCACAGACTAATGAGTCAATAAAAAAAAGAAATGGTATGCTAGTAATAAATAGTATTTTTCGCCAAGACTTTTAAAATCAAAATAAATGAAATGCCTCGTTGAACTTAGTGATCGCAATGCGCTACTGCTGAGCATCAGGTCCTGGGTTCAATTCCCAGGTCGTGCAAAGTGTGATTGGGTTTTTCCATCAGGAATTTGTCAGTAACAGTCCGGAGTCTGGATCGCGCCCGGTTGAAGGCAATAGGCTAGCCCCCTCATCATCATAATTTTAGCCGAAAGACGTCCACTGCTGGACATAAGCCTCCCCCAATTGGGGGGGTTTGCCATAATCCCCCCCCTTAGTCGCCTTTTACCACACCCACGGGAGGAAATGAGGTAGTGCTATTCTTTACGTCCGGCGCCACACGGCACTCCGGCACCACACGGCACCCGGCGCCACACGGCACTTCGTTAACTTTGTTAACTTACGGAACTATTAATGATTAAATAATACCAGCCTATTATTGTCCCACTGCAGAGCAAAGGCCTCTTCTTATACAGAGAAGGCACCAGCGTTGATCACCATGCTTGCTCAAGACGGGTTGGCGATTTCTGACTTATATAAACTAGGCTTCTCATATTGTCTTAAAAATGCGTAGAGAACGCTGCTGCCCATTCTCTAGTAAGTCCCTTAGTCGCCTTTTATGACACCCACGGGAAGAAATAGGGTGGTGCTATTCTATACGTCCGGCACCACACAGAACCCTCACAGTAAGCCCTTTCATTTGATATTATGTATGTAATTAACCAGAAAGCGCAGTTGGAAAAACCGAATAACACTTTACCCGATTTGGGAAACGAACCCAGGCCCACTAGATAACTCAATAGCTCTCAATGTCACTATCTCGATCATTGTTTTCCGTTTGTTATAGTTTTGAGGTGTATTTTTTTGCTGAAATGCCAATAAACGCATTTTTCTTTATTTCTTTTTTTGCGGCTTTTTGAAATTATCATGTATATAATTTCCCATTACACCCCTTTATTTTCAAGATCTTCGTCAAATCCATTGGAATTCAATTATGATATCCATAAATAAACATAGGATTGTTGAAAAAGAATGAGAGTCCTCTACCGACGGTATGAATAATTAACACAACATTACATCGGGGAAAATCGTGTGAAAAACTGACCAAGAACGACTTGATGGTGGACGGGTTCCGTTGCTTTTCTCTTTAGTTATTTTGTTGGTAAATCTAGAAAGATTCTTTGTTACCAGGAGCATTTGTTCTACTCTTAGAAATACCTGTATAGAGCTAGAAGGTTATCCTGAAGATAATTATGTTTATAAAGAAAAGAGGCGAAAGAAGATTTAAATGATAATACCAAAATCAATCTACCTAGCCTTTTCCCAACTATGTTGGGGTCAGCTTCCAGTCTAACCGGATGCAGTTGAATACCAGTATTTTACATGTAGCGACTGCCTATCTGACCTCCACAACCCAGTAACTGGGTAATACGATCCCCTTTGGTGACGAGCGTCTCACGACCGTCTGACGACCCGTAACGACTATCAAAAATCCACAAATGACAGCCGGGACCAGCGGCTTAACCTGCTTCCCGAGACACGGATGAGTCTTGGTATGTAAAAAATGGCCACCCATCCACGGACTGACTGCGGCAAGCGTAGCTTAACCCGATCGATCGACCCGTAAGGTGTTATTACATAGCCACAAGCTCCTCCCAAATAATTTTATTCATCCCAGTAACTGGGTAACACGATACCCCTTGGTAAGACTGGTCAGACTTTTGGCCTTCTGACGACCCGTAACTGTTAATACCATGGAGCCGTTAATTATGTTATTACGATTTATGTTGACTTGAAAGAGCACGGCAGTTGAGAGTATGTCATGCTCACTTAAATGTCTCACCGATGGTGGCGCGTGTGTTGGATCATTCAGTTCCCTACAAAATGGTTGAGCTGGATGGTGCTGATCCATACGTCATGTTCGTGAACGGGCGCCATCAGTTGGGACTGGTCATCTCTTGACTGCCAGGGCTTATTTTGATTTTTATATTTTGATTTTTTTTATTCGTTTTTATATTGTCTCACATATAGAAGCAACAAGAATAATGTACCCAGGATTTTGTAATATCTTGATTTAAAAGAGTGTCCTTGGAGTTTCTTGCCCGTTCTTCTCCATAGTGAAATACGTATTGTAATGGGCATCTAACTTCAACTTTCTGACTAACTGACCGTCTCTTTGACAATTCAAAAGTGCTTTTAAATGGTTTAATTGAAATAAATGCTTTGAATTTGAGGCTTCTTATGCCCGCTTGCAACACAAATCACTAAATGCATTTACCGCCTAAATTTCTTGTTCATCGTTTGAAAATGACAGAGACAGAATCATCAATGTCCTGCCCATATCCCAATTTATTTGGGGTAGGCGCAACATGTCTTTTTCTTCCATAGATAGATAGATACAATGACCCTTTATTGCACACCATAAAAAGTATTCCATACTTCGTCGTCAGTCAGTCGTTATCACAGTAGTCACTCCCTTTCTACCCATATCATCTTTCCACCATCTATCCATCGTTTTTTGGTCTTTCTCTACTCGTATAACTATCCACATTCATACTCAAAACGTTCCATACGACATTTCCCTCACTCCTCCGCATCGCATGCGGGCCAGACAACTTCTCAGTCACCGGTGTCACTTTCAGACTTCATATATCATCATCATCATCATATCAACCGAAAGACGTCTACTGTTGGACATAGGCCTCCCCCAATCACCGCCAACTCGATCGGTTCCATGCTTCCCGCATCCAGTGGATTCCTGCGGCTTTCACAAGGTCATCAGTCCACCTTGTGGGAGGCCTTCCTACGCTACGTCTTCCGGTACGCGGTCGCCACTCCAGAATCTTTCGGCCCCAAGAACCATCTGTTCTGCGAGCAATTTGCCCTGCCCATTGCCACTTAAGTTTGGCAATTCTTCAAGCTATGTCGGTTACCTTGGTTCTCCTGCGGATCTCTTCATTTCTGATTCGATCACGTAGGGCAACTCCAAGCATAGCCCTCTCCATTGCCCTTTGGGTGACTTTTAGCCTTCTAATATGGCCTATTGTGAGCGATCACGATTCAGTGCCATAGATCATCACTGGCAACACGCACTGGTTAAAGACTTTCGTCTTGAGACACTGAGGTATGTGGGACGAGAAGATACTGCGTAGCTTCCCGAACCTGCCCAGCCGAGTCGGATTCGACGATTTTGATTCCTCTTATATACTTATTTCTTATTCTATTCGTTCGCGTAACACCACACATCCCTGTTAGCATTCTCATCTTAGTTGCATGCAATTGCCTTACATTTATCCCTTTTGTGGGCCAACATTCTGATCCATACAAGACAGCAGTTCTAATCATGAGATGATGATATTTTAAATTTTATTTAGCGCTAAACACATTAAGTGATTTATGTAGCAACCAAGCCTTGGAACAGCCGGTTCAATCTGTAAAAAACTCACCGTGAAAACTTAGCTAAAGTGAGTCTTGAAGTGAACTGTCTGAGTGAGCAATAGTGTCAATCCCTAGCATCAGGGTGGAATGACAGCTTACCTCAAGCGTACGTCGCCTAAGTTTTCACGGTGACAATTTTATAGAATAAGTCAGCAGATCAATCATTGATCATTATGTTTACTCCCTCAAAGTTGGCGGTTTAAAACAGTTAATTCAAGGTTTCTTTGCAATGGTTTCCTACACCTTATGTCAAAGGTGGCTCAGATTAATTTAAAAGATATTTGATGATAACAAAACATTATTATGAAAGAGTAGATCCATGAACTTATAGTTAAAAACACCAATCCTGGAAAGTAGGTAATCGATACTGTACAACTTCTCGACCTATAGATTCATAAAACGTTCTTAGATATTTTAGTATCCCTGAAACTAACAAGTCTTAGATATACACCTAGAAGAAAAAGGCAGACTACTTAGATGAAGATTAATATTCAGGCTAAAAAACAGAATATTAAAAAGAAAGCACCTAAGGTAGCAGCTGGAGATTTCATAAAAAGTTATTAAACTGAAGTTCTAAAGGTCGACGACTCGGAATAAAGTTTCAGGAGCCGTCAAAAGATATTGTACTCAAGTTTCAGTGTTATCCTCAGCTGAAAATGATCAACATTTTTCTTTTTCTAAGTGACCTGATCTAAATCTCTAATTGAATCTTTTTGAGATTATCAGGTGAAAAAGAAATAGTGTTTTGAAATTGTTTTCTTTACGCATAATGTTGAAGTTTTGTTGTGTTGAGTTGTTTTTTACTTTTTTCGTTCAACATTTATGAAAGGCAAAATGTTCGCTATTCAAAATGGTGCCGATAACACTATTACTGACTGTCTTATTTTTACAATCCCGTTTAATAATCGACCTTCTCTTTTTTTACCATGCTTCCCCGGTCTGTCCTAGTCTCATTCACCCATCTGGTTGTTAGTCCTCTAACATTTGGTTTACCGTCATTTGGGGCGCTGTTCCACCAATTACTACGTTTAGTGAGCTCACTTCAATTTCAGAGTCGCTACTTGTACTCCTACGTCGAAACTCTGTGTTAACAACTGGGTCTGTTTACTGTCTCATAGATTTATTTTCTATGGCACCATTATTTTTGAATGAAGAACACACCAATGACTTGGTTCTAGAAAAAAAAAGGGCTTAAGAGTCTATACTACCTCAGCGGCACCTCACTCTGTTTCTCGCTCGCACACTATTGCTACCGGTCACGCGAGCAAGCAAGACAGGGCAGCAGGGAAAAGGCTCCAAATCGCCGATAGTTTAGGTAATTTCTTTTTACGGTGAAAATAATGGTCATTTAAAAAAAGTAAATAACATACGACCTGCTTTATAGTTAGTTCAGTTAATATGCAAAGTTTCATTATCTAATTTGAAGTATTTTTTTAATACCAGCGGTTTATTGTTCGGTTTGGAGGTAACTTTGTTTTTTTTTTTCCATCCAGAAAATTTTATGGAATTTATTTTCGGCTAACATAGTACTTAACTACTTACTTACTTTTTATCCTCAACTTTACCATATATTTATTTCAAAATTAATGCTGCAGTATTTTCGACATAACGGAGGATCATGCTAAGCCATTTGAGGTAGTACTCGTATAGGCCCTTAAATACTTCCCCATACGAAGTCTGTCATAAGGAACTCTTTTCTCTAATACAGTTAACCTTGAACCAGTAAACCAGCTCAATCAGAAGCCACAAATAACGAGGAACTCTAAAAAAAATACTTTCGAGCTGCAATGATCTTGTAAATGTCTCGCGTGGAAAGTACGTCACGATAGTCGGACACGCGACCGAATGCCAGTATCGTAATTATCTATCTATTATGTATACGGAATATACATGAGCGATGGAAAATTGTTGGGAGATGCTATTTTTAGTTGGGCTTGACAAAAATGTTAATTACTACAATGATACATATAATAACTTTTATAATGATGATAATAATAGAATAGAATAGAATAGAATAGAATACTCTTTATTATGTACACCATAAAAATTACAGATATAAATGTAGAACTGTTACATAGGGTGTCACAATGGGCGGTCTTATCGCTAAAAGCGATCTTTTACAGACAACCTTTGGATGGATCAAAAAGTAGAAGGAGAGACAATACTGCAGGTATTTAGTGGTGTACCACTTACAAATATACAATAAATACATATACACAAAGCATATAGATACTTATCCATATAAATATATATATATATATACACACACAATAATAAACATGATACAAGAGCAAGGAACTTTAAGTAATGATGATGTTTAAGGAGAGAGGAAGTGATTTTTAACCAAAATTTTAAAAGTGGACAAAGATTGAGCACGCCTCATCGAGACGGGCAAGGCATTCCATAACCGTACTGCTTGAACTGTAAAAGACTTGTCATAAAAACTAGTGGAATGCATTGGCATCTCTAGTCTCAAGCTTTCCGATGACCTGAGATACCTATTATGTGTAATAATCTAAAGCTATAACATTAATACATACACACATTAGGAGGAATTTTGTGTAAGGAAACGTCGATTGACGATTTGTACTTTTAATTTTTCGAACTCATTTTTTTTAAAACGTTTGCAAGTCTTCTGAAAGTTTATTAAAATAAAAAGGTACCAAATACTCTGCAATTTTTTTTTTTTAATGTTTTATAACCTAGCAAAGACGAATTCTCGTTAAATAGTTAGTGGAGCCTAGCAACATTACTGATAATTGTAAAATGCAGATGATATTGACGGAAGTAAGCCACGTATGCACTACACAGACTTTTCAGTTATTTTACCTCTGACAGCAACCCACTATCAACCAAAAGTCAACCGAAATAAAGTTCACTCTCTGATGAAAAATCATGATCACACAAAATCACACAAGTGATTTTAATGCAAAATCGTAGGCAAAATAACTGTGAAGGGACAGGGGACAATACACACAACACAAGGGATATGTAATGGCGCATTCCTTTCTTAGGGAAGAACGATTGCGGTTGTTCCAGGTAGATAAATGATAAATGATTTTATTTCTGTAAGTAGGTTTGTACAAACACTTTTACACATCAATCATGTTTTTAAAACTAGATGAGGTCGGCGTTTTCTGTCTGACTACTCTGAGAAGAAAGGCCGAAACAAACTCAGAGGAAGGAGGAACAAACTCAACTCACTCTTATAAAGTCCTGACATAATCTTTTGGTCAGATCATGTGAAGACCATGTAGATTGGTGTCTGAAATGGGCTTTTGATGAAAGAACCACACAGATTGAGTGGACCTGTCCAGTGTTCAGTCAGTGCACGCATTTCTCAGTAACGGTGTAGCGCAACTCATAACTCAAGGAGCTCAACGATTCAAAGAAAGGATATAAGATGTTTTAATTTCCCCAATTAATAACAAAAAGCAAGCACATATGGCAGGTATACTATTTTATTTCATAAAGCGACGCGCGCTTAACTTGTGATTACCAAGTGTAAAAACACGCTGCGAATGTGTGGGTGAAGACTAATAGCGTCAACGCATAACACACACACGGATACGGACACACACATTCCGACTTCACCATTGTCTCGGACTGTACCGAGAGCTCCTGCGCTTACACACAGATTCACAGCGCATTTGTACATTTGGTAACCACAAGTAAAGTGCGCGTCGCTTCTTGAGATAAAAATACTGTACCAATTTGACTTTTTCAATTAATAATAATATTAATATGTACTTTCTGAGTTTACACACGGTTTTTTGCACACAGACTAACGTAGGCAAAATAACTGTGAAAGGACTATTATATGCAATGGCGCATTGCATATAAGTCCCTAAGTTCACGTTCACAACACCCACGTAAACCCAAACACCCACACTCACTAACACATACTGACATTCACACTCTTTACTTATTTTTTTTATTGATTGCATGATAATTGATTATTTTTGTTAATTTACATTTTGTTTTGTTATTATTTCATTGATCTTACCGGTGATTTTATTTTGTTATGCTTTGTTTAATCTAACGCTGATGCCAATGTATATTTTAAGTGTTCTATTTTGATTGATATAAGTTTAGTATATGTCTATTATGCAATAATCATCACGTTGTAATTCCGACCCCCAAGATACAGGCGAATGCCTAGTTTGGGGGTCACCGTCCAATCTGCTCTTGTTTATGATTAATAATAATAAATAAACAAATTTGAATTTGTATTTGAAATTTGAAATCTTGGATATTACTGACATCGGTGAAGGAAAGATATTGTGAGAAACCTAGTTAATATAAGTCTGAAATCGCCAACCCGTCATGAGCAAGTATGGTGATCAATGCTGGTGCCTTCTCTGTATGAGAAGAGACTTTTGCCTTGCAGTGGGACAATAATAGGCTGGTATTATTTAATCATTAATAGTTCCGTATGGCGCCGGGTGCCGTGTGGCGCCGGACGTAAAGAATAGCACCACCCTATTTCCTCGCGTGGGTATCGTAAAAGGCGACTAAGGGACTTACTAGAGAATGGGCAGCACCATTCTCTATGCATTTTTAACACCATACTGCGATCGCCAACCCGCCTGCCATGCGTGGCGATTATGGCAAACCCCCCCAATTAGGGGAGGCCTATGTCCAGCAGTGGACGTCTTTCGGCTGAAATGATGATGAATGAAGATAACAAAAAATTAATCTAAAGATTATGAATATAAATTGAGCTTAAAAATATTATTAATATCAGAGATTTGACAAGAGTTTATCAATTCAAAAGAGTAAAAATTATTGAACACATTTTCAGCAAACAGCGAGAGGAACATCCGTTTGCTCTGATTTAATTTATTTGCAATGTTTTAAATCGTTTTGTATTATTAATTTAAATAACACCTGTTATACTTTTTTTATTTTAGTTTCTGCTTTGCTTTTTGATTTATTGTTATTGTTTTTTTTTTTAATTAGGAATACGTCAGTGTAAACTGATTTTTATTCATTAGATAAGTTCGTAATTATTAAGATTAACAAGTATGTTTTGTATTTCATGCATAAAATAGATTAAATTGGCTGGTAAAAGATGTAGTAAATCCCTTCAAGAAAGTGTAAATTTCGTGGCTTTTCGTATATTATCTACTTCGTTCATCAACACATTAAACATATCGTAAACTAATATTGTTCTTTGTATAAAATAATAAACAAATAATCTTCGATCTTTACAGTTAATGCTTTTTATGCGTCATAAAAGAAAATGAAACTATTAATTCATCATCATCATAATGCACTTTTGTGTGATTAACTTTCATAACTAGCAATATAATATGAAAGAGCGCTATTCACATTTATATAGGTATTCAAATTTATATTAGGTGACCTAGTTTTCGACTTTTAATGAAAAATTTTGAAAAAAATACCATTCCCCCATAGAAATATAAAAAAACAGGAGAAGTTGCCACTTCTCCTGTTTTTATAACAACATAACAACATAGTTTTAAGGGGGCGTGTCTGTGTTCGCGCGAAATGATCAAAATGCTCGCAAAATAGGCAAATGGTGGTCTCCGCAAACTAGTGCGCTTTCGACCGTGGTCGTGACAAATTATAAGAATGCCGTGTTGTTCAGTGATTTCTTGTAAAAACCTAAGCCAAAACAAAATATTTGTACATCATGGAATCACTTACCATAAGTTAGTACAAAGTATTTAACTATACTTGTCTTTAAAATCATGAAAAACAACAAATCGTAAAATATTTCTTGCTTTCACTACGTTATTTTTGTTTTCATACATAACAGTGACTGTATTATTTTTGCAATAAATACATTGCTTCTTAACTACTACGTAAGTACGACGCAAAGTGACTGAATAACGCAATGTAAAAGTCGCTAAACGATACTTTGTGTATGCGGTTGCGTCGCGTAGTACGGCCGCTGTGCCTTGCCGCGAGCTAATGATGTGCTTGTGCAGATCTACTAACATAGGCTATCGACAATAATGTCGATTGTCTAATAAATATATTCCTATTATAGTTTATTCTTTAATTTGGCATCCGTTTTAACCCGGTTGGAAGCTTAAGTGAAATAATGTTTATTACACATCTGTATTTTTTCAATAAATTTTTTATTTACTTAATAATATTTAGTTTTTATTTTATATTTTTCAGGTCCCCCACAAAAGTTTTAAAACAATAATAAATTGAAGAATCGATAACTTTTCGATTTAATCAATCATTAGCGTATATGTAAAATAAATGGCTTTTGAACAGCACAACGGTAGAACCCGATGTCTTCGTGTAAGTGAGTTGTACGGTGCATGGTAAATGCGCGTTGTGTTTGATGCGATAAGGTTTATAATTGATTGTGTAGTAAGTTATGATTTACGAATTACGAGTATGTCCGCGACTTTGTATCTATTGCTTTTACTGAACTGCATGTTTAGTTGTGGCGAGTGGAAGGGACAGACTGGAGACATCGGGTTTCTATTCATTTTTTGCTTCCGGGCATATCTCCTTATTTCTTATATCTATGGTCCCCCCTTATCTCCGAAGTTTGCATAGAGAAAATTCTGAAATTATTCTGTGATAGAAGTTTGTGTAAAGATTACAGGAAAAATTTAACGATGTCTCTAAATAGCACACTTTTTCTAAAATTGCAGTTTTAAGTTAGCGCCATCTCAAGACCGATAATGGAACTAATGTGAAGACGGTTTTGCGGGGCATAGTTCTTAAGTTAAGATTTTTTATAAACTATGTTTTTAATAAATAAATAAATAATAATATTATTGATAAAATTTGGATACTGTAAGACATTTCTCGCACATCATTCATCATTTCATCGAAGCATTCGAACACCTATACTTGAAGTCTCAAATTCAGATAATTTATGTAAACAAAGGGGATAACATAACAAAAAAATATCTTCGTAATGGTAATTCACATAAAATTGCGAAAAAAGAGGTTCTATTTTCTTTTAAGTACTGATTTTAAGAAATAATAATTAAAAAGTAATCATACCGTCATAATTTTTATAAATTTTCGGTTTTAAACAAAGTTATTAATAAAAGGAGATTTTCTGGTATAAAATATTTTATGATACTGGTAACATTGCAGGAGATCCAAACATTTTCAAATTTTTAACATCTTCAACAACACTAATATTACAACTCTCATAAATAGATTCATATTTAAGTAGCATATCTAGCCACATTTTGGATGAAAACGGCTATAAACTGTTTCGATTGGAAATCGATTTTGGGACGCCTACGTCTAGCACTGGGTTTAAAAGGGCTGATTATGACTATCATATACCGTGCCTCCGATATACTACAAAAAACATTGTTTGGCAACGGTATTTTGTTTGCATAGTTCTTATAATTAATTCACTTAAATTTTATCGATAATTATTTACAAAATCATTTAATGAGAAAATGTTTTGCACCACTGTCCTGTCATTTTGACAGTGACATTTCTTGACATTACTTTGTTTACATAAATTATCTGAATTAGACTTCGGGTATAGACACATGCTCTTTAATAATGTTTCGTAGCCTTTTGTATGAGAAACTTGAACTCATCGACTAATATTTAACTGTTGTTTTTATTTATAATATTAGTGTAACTGTCATGCATGAACAGTCCACCTACTAGTGACTTTAAGGTTTTATTTATTAATGGTAATCTGTGAACAACGCTGTGGGCTACATTATTACTTAAGTTATTTATAATTTTCTATAAGTAATGTTGCATAATGTAGCTGTTTGTTGTACATATTTAATAAACTAAAATTGAATAAGAGACTATGCCATCACCCAAATTGATTATTAAGTAAAGATATTAAACAAGTCTTTGTTACGAAATTCACAAAGAGATGACTGATGAACTGAAAATTACCGACTAATGCAACAATAATAGAGGGAGGACATTATTTTACCATCCATCAGAGTTAAAGAACGTTTTAAATTAATTGAGAATAAGATCTTCTATTTAATAATCATAGCTAGTAAGAAAATTTATTCAGTGTGATTCGGACAACTTGCACCATTATTCCCACTCAAATACAGTTCCATTCAGTCTGCTTCGGAAAACGAAACAGTATCCAATATTACTCCCACATTGAACCCCACTGATGGACATTTGGCTTAGGCCTGTGCCATCAGTTCTACCCGGCTAGGCCGAGAAAAACAAATGAAGAAAAAAAAAGAAAAAAAATAATAGCATTTAATAGGTCGAGGTAGGTAGGTTTAATATCGATTTTGTATCGAGGGACTAAACGAAGCCATAATATACTCGTACCAGAGGTGGTTTGACTCCCGAGCGTGCGATGGAGTCAATGAAACCGAGGGTATATTAAGTTGGCGTTTAGCCTCGAGGTGCAAACTGTACTTTTCACTTTAAGTGCGAGAAAAATAGTCAATTTAGTACAAACACATTTAATAAATATTATTCCTCCAGTCCACAAAACTTTCGTAAGTTTTTAGGTACATCTTCCGCGATTTTGGCGGCAATAGATTATCTATTATGTTTTTTGCTCTTTGCTCATCGTCAAACTCTTCACTTTAACTGGACATTCTTAATAAATTTATTTAATTAAAACCGAACAAAACACTCGAAGAAAATTCTGAAATTTTCGCGGTCAGTTTTTTCTTCTAAACCAGTCACCAATTATCAATTTAAAACGCATGGCGCCACCTTCTTTGCGGAAAAACCATGGAAGTAAAATTCTCAACATTTTCGCAATGAAGATGGTCCACACTCCACAGATATTTACTGGCTGTTTGAGTTTGTCTATGTCACACGAAGGAAATTAAAAAACTAATTACTTTTTACTCTCTAGAGACTAAAGTGGTCACTTTAGTCCCGCTTCGTAGGGGCGATATTGGCTATATTGGCGTACTTTTAGAGTATGAGAAGTGAAATAGGTTTTTAATAGGTCAAGGATTTTTGAATCTACGAATAAATGATTATTTAAGAAGGCAAAGCTTTTATCCTCTTGAAATAAAATTGCTTTCTTCGTATCTTTTTCTATCGAAAACCACTAGAGAAGTTTTAATTAGGAGTTAATTAGATAATACAGAGTTATTTTAAATTGGCTAGCTAAAATCGTTACCTAAGTATCTTTATGGTTTGTTACGCTGTCAAGATAAAACGGCTGTACGGATTTGGATAAAATTTGGCACATGGGTAGACCATAGGACATAAGATATTTTCAGTCCCGATATTTCCACGGGATCGAGACTTATGCGGGTGAAAACGCGGAGCGCAGCTTGTTTTAAATTAAATGCAATCTTAATGAATCGAAACGCTGAGCAAGATCGTTTATAACCAAATTACATCAAAAATATAGATATAAATTCAACAATTTAATGCAAACTTCATCAGACAAATCCAGCAAATACTTCTACAAAATAGGAACACTGATTCTCCGAGAAAACTGTGAAATCGATTCAATTCGTACAAACTGCCGCTGCCGAATATATCTTAGTGAAAGAACGCAGACGGCTTAGTAAGCACGCCATTATTTTGTCAAAAAGCGGACAATCTCCCCCCCGCCCCAAATATCTAAACAAGACAAAATTAAAATTAAAAAGATTTGATGTTTTTTTTTTTGGGTTATCAACTACCGCTGTTATTATTGTTACTTGAAGTATAAGTTGAGAAAAGCAGTTTTCATATGTTTTATCGTGTTTAGATATCGATACTCATCAAGAATGCAAAGTTTACACCAAAATAAAAAAACAAACATATTATGAACTGATATTTCAAGTGACTACAATAACTGCGGTCGATGACCTCACAAAAAATCATCGAATTAATTTTTGTTTTATCATTTTTAATAAATAAAAAAATATCCAATTCGGTACAGTCGCTCGTAAGTTATGCACGTATATACATTTCGGCGATTCATTTTTATGTATATAGTTTATACAATCAACAATCTTCTGGCCTACGGCACCTTCACAAAAAGAATACCACGCGGGACATTGATATTCCACCGAATGACTAATATTTTCGCCAAAAAAGTTGACAACATTAACGTCTGCCTGCAGTCTACACGCCAGAGGTGGCCAACCTTCGGCAACAAAAACAAATAATTTAAATAATTAATAACTTTGTCACGCAATGCGTATGAAAAAGCGACGTCTTATGACTTTTGCAGTTAAACTGCAATTTACTGTAAATTGTCACGCTTTAAAAGATCTTCACTATTGTTAAGTGGTTAAGTAATATTTCACTTTGAGCGTTCGTTGAAAAAAATGATGCTTGATTGCTTTGACGTGCGTTGGTGGCAATTAATTAGAAAATGGTTAAGACGTTATGTTTTTCTCACATTTTTGAGATAAATATCGAATTGCGAATCACACTATCTTTGCTTAGTAAAAATTTGTGTTGTGCAATCTTTAAATAAAAAATTTCGCTTCATTTTGAAATTACTTAAAAGCTAGCAAGTATGATAGAGGATTTTATGTAAAAGCTGACATTACGAGAACTTGTCTCGTAATGTCAGCTTTTACATAAAATCATCTATCATACTTGAAGTCAAAATATTTCCAATCCAGCTTAGAATTTCTTCAAATGTCGTCCATCATGCACGAAAATTGCTGGCGGGATTCCAAAAAACTACAAAGTTTTTGGTATTTCGCTATGTGGGAAAGCCAATAAAATGTTAAACTATGTTACACTAAAAGTTGTGCTAGAGCAAAACTTTGCCAAACACAATTTCCAATACTAGTATTATATTGCATAGAGAAAAGTATAAGTTTGAGATAATAGTTTTTATTAGTATGCAAGTGTTCTTCGTGGCATTACTCGAGCCATTGGAAAATTCAGCTTTGGTTTTCACTCAGATACTAGTTTTGTTCTTATGGCAGTAGTTTTTAAAGTATCGGTGTTCGTGTAAAGCGACCTAAAGACTTAAAAGACGATGGAACGTGTTGGTTTGATATCTTTTATTTCGTTAGCCACATGCCTTCTCCACGTATAAATTGTTAATAGTCTCAAAATGTTTTACCGACATACTTTTGAAAACGTTAAAAAAAACATAACAATTACGCAAATTAATGTTGACGATCGCTGCCCCAATTCACACAAATCACAGAGATGTAAAACTTTTGCTTTTATCCATTCAGTATTATTTCCATTAATGAAATTTAATAATTAATTTATAATATTTTTTCATTAACGACGACATTTTTATTATTTCAGCTATGAAATAGATCCTGATAATTGACTATTAAATAATTTTAGAGACGTAGTCCCCGATTATTGTGGGCTGAGTTGAGACTATACTGATATTTAATCGTTTTTTACAAAGAATCCAAGTGCAATCCTAATAAACCCATTACCTCAGATATGATAGATAAAATCTGCTATGGTATCCATTTCCATAATTTCTAAGTAATCTAGCGTTTTCTATAAAATCACAATAATTGGAATACTTCGTATTCTGATGCGTTTTACGAAGAAGATATAACATTATTAGCTATGCAGTATGTACTTGTAGCTTTGTAGTCGGCTGAAAATATAAAACGAAATTAATGTGAAATAATTATGTACCTAGGTCGTGAAAGAATTGAAAAACGGGATACATGTTAATATGTGTTTTGTTTTTACCTTCAATAATGGGTTGGGAAACGACCGAAAATATCCTAAAAGCATGTTATATATTCTTCGAATATTACGTTCGTATTAAAAATGACATCTGCCTTTCTATATTTATCTAGGCGATTGTCAGCTAAGAAACAGTGTTAAGATTTTTTTCGGATATGATTTATGTATTTAACAGTTTATGTACCTACACACATTTGAACAGACAAGAAGAGAGGAACAGAAAAATACGTACAAAGTTGATGATTATTTCTAAAGAAATATCTAAAAATACACTCTGGACATTCAATAAACATAGAGTTACGAATTTGCACGTTTAAATTAATCAAACATTTCTTCCTGAAGAATTATTTTTAAGACAATGCAACCAGCCTTAAAATAGATCTTAACCAAGTCCTCTTGCCCTGATAACGTGATCCGTATAACTCAGCTGACTTTTACAAAATGGCGCCGGATAAGAAACAGCTGATGCATTCTGTTACGCCAATACGTGGAATACATAATTACATACCTTTAGCTACGCATGCGTTAAGTCTGTCTTGCGGTTTCGTCTGGATTGTTTTATATTTAATACAACGTGCTTGTTCTGGGATTCGGAAAAGAATTTGGAGAGAGAGGTCTATTTCATATATTTCGTAAATATAAATCGAAAATAAAAAAATAGTTCTCGTAAATTGGGTCGGTACTTGTAAGGTAGTTTTAAGATTGACAATTTAAAGAAAGCAAAATACTTTAAAAATCGTTAAAAATATCACTTTTTCGGGGCTTTCAATCAAGTTGGTTTTTGTTTTCAGTATTTATAAATATGATACTTAGTTTGTTTTTATTTTTATTTTTTATTACTCATTGGGCCTGCTCTTGACCTCGATTACGCCTAATGGAAAGCGATGGACGATGTCTATGAAAGAACGAGCGTGCCCAGAAGATGCCTATTCACTCTCGCTTTAAAGGCAGACGGGTTATACAGGGTGGAAAAAAAAAGACCGTGGTTGGAGGAAAAGTACCTTTAATATTGATGATAGCAAATTTTACTGAAAGGAAACATTCCTTTATTTTCAAAAATAATTAAAACTGCATTTAATTTTTTTTTTTAAATCACCTGCTTGAGCCGGGAATAGAACCGGTTAAATGTGAAAAAAAAAAACGTCCTGTATTTTATGATACCAACCGAAAGAGTCATTCATAAGGATCAATTCCTTTTAAACAACATAAGACGATAAAAAACTCGATCTAAAAGGCGACACGAAGCCGAAGAATCCGTGAAAGTGGGTCTCATTTTGAGCAATTCATAAGTTAAGTGAACTTATTTTCTTTAGATAGTAAGTTTTACAACAAAAAAAATATTTTTCTTGGTCTTTCTTTAATTTAAGATACTATGTTATTTCAAAGGAATTGATCCTTATGAATGACTCTTTCGGTTGGTATCATAAAATACAGGATGTTTTTTTATTTTTCACATTTCACCGGTTCTATTCACGGCTCAAGCAGGTGATTTAAAAAATATATTTAAATGCAGTTTTAATTATTTTTGAAAATAAAGGAATGTTTCCTTTCAGTTAAATTTGCCATCATCAATATTAAGGGTACCTTTCCTCCAACCACGGTCTTTTTTTTCCTCCCTGTATGTGGAAGGGAGACAGACACTGGCAGAGAATTCCACACTTTAGCTGTGCGCGTAATAAATGTGGAGGAGGAGCACTGAGTACGACTGAACGCCGGAAGAGATATCAACCAAGTGCGGATGTGCTCTGCAGTACGCTGGTGGTTCGGTAATAAAATGGCGATGGTGGAATCAGGTCGTGGAGCTCCTGCGCACTCTCCGAACTACACTAATTATCACCAAAACGTCCTACATTCAATATGATTAGTTTGAGCACAACATGATGACGTCCTATGACAGAAAACCAATTACCGAAGGCCGTCTCCATTTGAAAGGATTCTAATAGATCAGTCTTTTAGATTACTTGTCAAAATGTGTAATGGCAGCATTTCATTACTGATAAATAGGTCATTCTCTGAAAATGTTTTTTTTTATGTTTGTTAGGATTGGGTTTGGCTTCTATGCCATGCTGATCTGATGTTATGAGATGTTGCTGTCAATAACGCTCCACACTTATTGTACGAGCCTGAGTGTCAGGAGGTACATTTGTGCGCTAGTACTGAGTGTGAAATGAGACACATGGTTTGGTAATAATTTTAGTCTATAATCTATAATTTTAATGAAGTAAATTAGTTATTAAATAGGACCACACATAGGCAAATACTAGAACTTTAGTTTAAACTAGGAACATCACAATTGTATTATGAAGGACACACGTTATACAGTTATAACACACGTTATACATGAGAATTAGAGACAGGAACCAAACACTGCAAAAAACTGTCCGCTTCCGTTTTTTTTTTGTATTTTTTTTTGTGCATGGTATCTCGGAGCTATAACCACTGGGGGTTCCTGCTCCTTAACCAGGCTATCCTGTGGTGCCGCAAGCTCCTAAAAGAAGTTTACGCCTCCAGCCAGGGGAGTTTTTACTAAAAGCTACTTAAACTAGACGACTGCTCGCTAAGGGCACCCCAGGTGGGGTTCGAACCTCGGCTTAGGGCAGTGTCGGAGGGAGGGTGGCAAGGGACCGTCGGTGGCTGGATAACATCAGGGTTCTGATTATTGTCATGGGGAGTTTGGATTATAGGCTCAGCTAAACCACATGCTGGCACATCGTTAAGCGGCGGCAAGGGACGGGGAGGGCTATTATTATTGACGATAATAATAGTAGGTCGGGGTGGGTCCGCTCCCGTGCCGTGCAGACGTATTTATACAAATCAGGGGGTGTGTGAGGCGAGGAATGGTGGTTAGGAACATTAGCCAATGAGGGTGTGTGTCGCCTGGCAATACCATTAATGGTCCCGTTTTCGGAGTTCGCGTCGAGATGTGACAGCCAATCATGTATCAGTCGCCTGCGCAATACCTTTTAAGGTCGCGTTTACATGACACACCCCCAATGCTTTCTTAGAAATTCTAAGTAACTATTAATGTTTTTGTTAAGACATCCTGATAATTCGTTCTGTTCTGAACACTTATCAAAAACTTAACTATTATCTCTGGAATATTTGGTACCTTTTTAATATCAGGTAAACTTGCATAAGACTACTATCCAAAGTTCATCTGAGAGATGACGCGGTCATGCGGTCAAGAAAGGCGCACACTTGCCTAGAAAGCTAAAATTGTTTACTGGTGGCTAAACACTCTTAAGAGCGCTGTCACCGGTCCACTAGCACCTTTAAAAACATATTATCTCGTGACTGAGAAGGAATTATGAAAAACGGCTCAATCAGCCTCGGTAAGTGTGTCTAGAATTTTTTAATACCTTTTATAAAGTTTCATATTGAGACATGAAGCAACACAATTCGATCTAGAGAAATGTGGCCCTTTTTATTTAGGTCGAATTTTGTCGCTTCGTGTCTCAACATGAAACTTTATAAAAGGTATTAGAAAATTCTAGACACACTTACCGAGGTATCTGATTGAGCCGTTTTTCATAATTCCTTCTCAGTCACGAGATAATATGTTTTTAAGGGAGTGGCGCTAGTGGACTGGTGCCAACGCTCTTAAGTTACATCTTTACTAATAATACAGTTGAAGAGTTCGTTTTTTAGCTTTTTTGTTTGAATGAGCTATTATCTGAAACTCCGTCTGGTTGGTAAAAATATAATTGCATTTTATAGACCGATTCTTGACGAAGGTTATAGGCTATATAACATCACGCTACAACCCTTAGGAGCTGATCAAAAAGAAAAAATCAGAAAGAACGCGAAGTGAAAACGAAGTAAGGTTGAAGCTCCAAAGTGGGCCAAAATTTCATGCGGGCGAAGTCGCGTGCAGAAGCTAGTTTAGTATACACAGGTGTCTTCTTGTATTTAATCTTTATCTTTATTTTCGAGCAGTTATTTCTCACGGGAACAAGCCGACTAGGAATCGATAATGGGAAAAAATCTATCAACTTAACTAAATCAATTAGCTCCATGATTTCCGGTAGAACTAAACCTTGTCTTTGTTTAAAACCTTTAGCGGATCTTGGAGAATATAAAATCATTTGTCCCTGACGTTAGTGCAACGCAGCTATCCTGAACTATCACTAAGTGCTTCCACCCTCTTATAGTTGATTTGATTGTTTTTTTTTAAGGTTTTTATTAACAGAAAGGTTTGAAAGGTTTCAAAAGGTTAGAGTTGTAGATTTAGGTTTTACAAGTTAACAAAAATCATATTTAAATTTTAATTGGGGTGGCCTGTTTCCATCAGTGGACGTCTTTCGGCTGAAATGATGATGATGATATTCTAAATATAAACTAACATAATTCGAGCAAAGTTGACTACAAATTTAATAGATTCATGTCATACTGTACTGTTATGTAGCGTTTGCACACCCATTTTTTTTTAAGTTTCACAGGCTTCATGTGGCCGATTGGAGCCTTTTTTATATTATTTTTATTGTCTATTTTTAATACGTGATTATTTTTTGCAATATACTTATAATTCTATACGGAATGGCTGTGTTTTTATTACAAATTATTAAGAAATCTATCCTGCAGCCTTAGCAGTCGGTAATAAGATTTTTAATTATTTAGAAACTATAAAATTGTCACAATAAAAATTATTAAGTATTAAGGATAATTGGTTTGACCCGTGTGGTGCCGGCCATAAAGAATAGCACCACCCCATTTCATTCCGTGGGTGTCGTAAAAGGCGACTAAGGGACTTACTAGAGAATGGGCAGCAGCGTTTTCTATGCACTTTTAACACCATACTGCGATCGCCAACCCGTCTGCCAAGCGTGGCGATTATGGCAACCCCCCAAAAATGGTGCTTGGGGAGGCCTATGTCCAACAGTGGACGTCTTTCGGCTAAAATGGTGATGATCATGATGATTTTATTGGTTTAAACATTATGTTCAGGAATTTATACATAATTTAATGTACAAATTAGTGAGATAAGTGACAGCAATCACGCTGGAAAGGTGGTAAATGAGCTTACGTTAATCCACCAGAAAATGGTGATGAAGTTGATTGAAAAGGGGGTTTTAATTGAATTTCCTTGGGAAAAGGAAAAGCCTCGCCTAAGCTGTCTTTAAGGCTTAGGCGAATACGTAAGATGGTACGTAGAAGCTATTAAGGACACTCTAGTCGGTTATTCTTCCATACAAACGCAGTATGCTGATTACTTGTCTGTCTGATGGTATACATTCAAAACTAAAAATAATGTAAATTTGTCTCGCCATTATCTAGTCCTATATAGAAGCAGAAATTGGAAATAAATATTGGTTAGGAAGTTATGAGCGTCAAAACATCCATATTGCAACACTAATTTGAACTCATCTTTGGGCCTAAATAAATAGATTATGTAGTATGAAAATGGCAAATAGAAACCGTAGAGGCATACATAATTTATTCATAAGTTCAAATAATTTTATTGTGAGTAGATATATTAAGTAGTTTTGTTATTATATAAATACGCCCAAAGGTATGTTCATATAATGAAATCGCGCATGTGTGCGTCATTAACCTTGTATACTATAGGGTGTTACCACACCAATCGATCGATCGTCAATCGATGCCATCGTTCGACGGTAGAATGGACTATTCACCAATTAACGAAGTAGACACCAATCGATCTACGTCGACCATGTCGATCGATGGCATCGATCGACGATCGATCGATTGGTGTGGTAACACCCATACGGAAGTGTGTATCCGTGCAGGCACTAGCTTTTTATTGCTCAACACAGTGTCTGTCTCTTTCGCACACGATTTTGGATGAATTAGCATGCATTTTGACCACAGCCACCAACGAGTTCGAGACGTCGACTAGCTTCAACTTAAGAGAGCTCTGATTGAAGATGAAAATAGTGAACTTAAGAGCGGCCAACCCGTCATACTTTTCATACAAACGCTCGTACGTGATTATGGCGTTGGAATAAATATTTCAATAAAAAATTTGAACTAATTGGTATCATGTGCACTATATCTAGGTTTCTATGAAAGCAAAAAAAAAAACTTTGGAGAAACAAATTCAGTATAATCCTCCAAAAATCTGCTTTTTGCACACATTTTACCTGAACTTTGGCCGTTCATAATGTACTCATAAATTGTAAAAATAAAGAAAACTTCTCCATAGAAACATCGCACATGTAATGGAGATTCTAAATAACACTTATTTATTTCACAAACTTGTAAGGCTTTCTCAAAAACACGTATTTTCTGGATCAAGTTTTATGAAATTTCCGCACACTATTTTTCGTTCAATGTTATTGCGTTCTCACTTGCCTGTTACCATTAACATTGCGCTGGATGAAACAACAAGCTTTTCAATCATGTTCGCGTTGACGATAGATGGACCGGGAAGGGCCCTCTTAATGAACGTCGCTGGCCGCTGATAGGATTAAATCTATGAAGTGGGTATTTTAAAGATAGTTCTTACAGTTTGCACACTAAATGTCGCAGCATTATACTGAGATAGGAGCCTTTTGGCCTCGTACAAGATTTTAATATTTTTTTTTGTTTATGTACTTTTCTTTTCTGACAGTCTTACCAAGGGGTACCGTATTAAAAATTAACTAGACTGTGTAGGTCAGATAGGCAGTCACTCTATGTAAAATACTGGTATTCAACATCCGGTCAGACTGGAAGTCGACCCCAACATAGTTGGGGAAAGGCTAAACAGTTGGTGATACTTCTTTTAAATGTTTTTATGATTGTGTTTAGTTCAGTTTGTGATCTGCCTGTGCGAGTCCCAATAATTGGTTTTTTCTTTCTTTGACTTATCTATCATTTAAATGTTTTCCTGGGCTGTACCGACTTTAAATTTTGCTGATTACCTTATCTTTTTAGGGTTCCGTAGTCAACGAAGAACCTTTATAGTTTCGCCATGTCCGTCCGTCTGTCCCTCCCCAGCTTAGCTCAGAGACTCTTAGTACTAGAAAGCTATAATTTGGCATGGATATACATATTAATCACGCTGTCAAAGTGGTAAAATAAAATCATGAAAAAATTGTAATTTAAAAAAAACATCCCCACTTTACATGTACAGAAGGTACCCACCTTCTGTACATGTAAAGTGGGGATGTTATTTTTTTTTCGTCTACCCTATGGTATGGGGTATTGTTGGATGAGTCTTTCAAAAATATTACGGGTTTGTTAAAACATTTTTTCGGTTAAGTTATCCGTTTCTTAAATATTAGGCTTTATAATGAAAATTTTTGTTAGTGTCAAGTGTCCCCCCCCCTGCCAGCTAAACGGTTAATTGTGCATAAGTGAAAAAATTCATGATAGTAGTATATATAACGAAGTTAAAAGAAAAAACTATCACATATAAGTAGGCTTTTCAAGTTTACGAGCAATAGTCGACCAACTTAAATTTGCAGTTGAAAAACATGTTCCCTCATACAATCTGTTTAGGAGAGCATGTTTCTCAACTACAATGTTAAGTTTGTTTTTGGGATAAATTCATCCCAACTACGGAACCCTTCATTATGCGTGGTCCGACACGCACTTGGCCGGTTTTTTTACTATAAAATTAGTTATTCTTTTATAAGCCCATTTATACGACGCAAGTTTCTAAACCGTCAGCATTCTGGAGCAACAAATGACTAGCATCGTCTAAACACTGTTTATATTCCGGCCACCGAGGGAATACTTTCCTGACACCTGTTAATTGAACACGATAAGGAACTAATAAAGTTTAAATTCGTTAAACACATTTGCTTTTGTACTCAATCTATGGTACGTCACAGATATGTCATAGGCTTTACTGTCGAGACGAGGAAATAAATAATTCAAAATAATATTAGTGCACTTTACTGTACACTTTAGTGCACTCATCATTTCACCCAAAAGACGTCCACTGCTGGACATAAGCCTCCCCCGATTACGGGGATTTGACATAATCGCCACGCTTGGCAGGCAGGTTGACGATCGCAGTATGGTGTTAAAATTGAATAGAGAACGCTGCTGCCCATTCTATAGTAAGTCCCTTAGTCGCCTTTTACGACACTCACGGGAGGAAATGGGATAGTGCTATTCTTTACGTCCGGCACCTCATGGTATCCGGCACCACCGGAATTTTGACTACACTTTGAAGTCTTCATGAGACATCTGACACTCTAGAAATTTTTGAAGGGTATACCTCATTGGTTTACAAAAGTTAGTTCTCTAGACACTCTAGAACATCTATACAAATTTTGTCTCAATGAAGTAAAAACGTGTCATTGATTCAAAACCCATGGACAAACACACAAACACAAGTGCACATTTTCTTCCTAATGCAGCCAAGCCCCACTGCAGCGAATCAGTGAAGCGTCTTCATATATAAAACTATACTATCGCACTTTCAAGCATTTGGTATACACGCGTGAGCCAATTGAATCATTGACTGAATTTGTGTTAGTGAAGTGAAAAGACAATTATATCGATAAAAATGAAGAGCGCGTATTTATTAGCGGTCCTGATTTTCGGTATCGTGAGAGCGAGTGAAATCGATAAAGAGGTGAGAAAATTATTGTTATTTTTTTGTTATAGTTTGTTTATGGTGTGTGGAATGCGTCGTTGTTATCGATAATTAAGTGATTCATTTAAGTGTTAGAAAAATCGTGTTTGAAAATAAAAAATAGTTGAGACTAATGCGGACACTAATATTTTTATCATCAGATGTTTATCTTTAGATCAATGTAAATATAATTTTTAATCAACCCAAATTAGAATTATTACAATAACGAATGAAACAAATTGTGTTTAACGTTATTTAAACAAAATGGTGAGTTGAATTGTCTGAAATCAATTCAAATGAACTAAACAAAATTAAATAATTAGGTTAATTAATTTAATTTCTTCTCAGCTGGAAGTAATCACTCTCTACCTTTTTCTTTGAAAATGATTGGATTTTCCAAATTATAATTTAGAAAATCCAATCATAAGAAGATTTTCGAAATTATAGGGAGTCGTATTTAACTAAAGAAACCAAATAATTAAAACTGATTCCGACTGTTACAAAGAAAATCAAACTAATTAAAATTGTACTAATTAATCAACATCTCTATTTCTTGAAATGCTTTCAGTCTCTTTAATAGACATTTATTAATTTCTTTCGGTTTGTTAAATGCGAAAAAAATACTACGTTTTCTTTTCTAGCTAAAGGTTGGTGTCAGTTACTTTACAATTAAATCACATTAAGACTGCATCGAGCGCACAGTGGCGCCCTCATCGTTATTTCGGTGATTTCTTTTATTTTAGAATGAAAATGCAGAAAATAAGCTCGTCAAGTTGTGCTTCACAAGACTATACGGAAAATAGTGGCCACTAAGCTCCGTTTTAATGATTACAATAAAACATAACAATTTAAAACTACTGTTTGTAGTAATAATAACGTATAGTCTTGTGAAGCACAACTTAACGAGCTTATTTTCTGCATTTTCATTCTAAAATAAAAGAAATCACCGAAATAACGATGAGGGCGCCACTGTGCACTCGGTAGCCTCTTAATGGCTTTAACATGATGTATTTACATTGTTTATTTGTTTCTCATAGAACATTTTGACAACAAGACAGTCAAAATTAAAATCACTTCAAGTGCCACATAAAAGTAATTTTTATGGTAGACGCACCGCATCTATCACGATACTTTATTTACTAAACCAAATACCTTTAGACATTCGCGACTCAATTAACAGTACAAACGTAAAACACAAGTTCAAAGAACACAACTAGTACAACTTCATTTTACCTTAATTTGTCAATAGCGCGTTGAGTAAATTTCAGACCATGGGATGCTAAGACAGACCCAAGGGGTATAATAGTGTGGTTTGTTTAATTATAAGGAAACAACTTGTTGACCAATATTTTTATCGACAAACAGTTACTGGAAAGGGTCACAACACAATGAGATGAAAATATATTGAAAATGTAGGGTGTCGAAAATTGATTCTGCATACTGAAGATGCTCACATCCAATAATCAACTAAAGAGCTGATAATCTTCAAACGACTGAACTGATTTTCTTGAATCATAGCCAAAATTGGTTGTCTGTAAAGTTGGTTTACGGACGATAGTTTAACGTGACAACGTCGAACAAAACATTGATCATTGAGCGTAACGGGAAAATGAGCGTAACGGTACAATGAGCGTAACGGGACAATGAGCGTAACGGTACAATGAGCGCAACGGGACAATGAGCATAACGGGACAACATTAGTCACCCTTTTTCGTGCGTTCCTCGATTTATAAGACATTGTCACGTCAAAAACAGTGTCACCTATCAACCAAAACAAAAATAAAACTAATTCGGTTCAGCCGTTTGCGAGTTACGATTCCTCAGATAGGTACACAGATATACACCCCTCTTTTTCCGTCGGGGGTTAAAAATGGATAAAAAATGTAGGATACCAAAAATTACTTCTGCAGACTGCACTAGGAAACATGTTCTACTAGCTGCTGCCCGAAGTATCACCCGCGTGGCTTCTTCTAAAATAAAAGCAGCCTAAATTACTCTATAACGTCAGTTATTTTTCAATTAAAGTCCCAGCAAAATCGAACCAGCCGTTTTGGAGATTAGCCGGAACAAACAGATAGACAGACAGACATACAGACGGAGAGAAAGAGACAAAATAATAAAAAAAGTTTTTTTTGGTTTAAGTATCGTTTACCCTTTTATAATGTGCGTTTAGTAAAAAACTCTTATTTTGTATGTATGTAATGTGTATATTAAGGTCCAGATATATGCCAGTGACCTTGAGTGGTTAGCTTGCGTGTTCTGTGCTGAGCTCACGCAACGCGTCATACGTCCAGCCAGTAATAGGACTCGCCCATCTAGGAGCGCTGTACCAAATAAGACGCATTATTACTGTGTTATACATAAAACAAGAGGTATTTTAATAAAACACGTTTACTAAAATATCAATAATTTAATTATCTTTAAAAAGGTGAAGGTGGTTTCAAAAAAGTACGCTTGATAGATTTTGCGTATTTCTCAGATTTTTATCCACGTTAGACATAACTTTAAAAATTAATTTCACTATGTAATATAAACATAATCTAAAATATTCATAAATATATTAAGTTATTAGGAAATGCTCTAATTTAACATATATTTTTTCCAAATAATTAAACACTACTCGTTTAGATGTGATCTTCAGTATAAAATCATTAAAAGTTGGTTATCGTCGCCTTAACTTGAGATTTCTTATGCGATTCTATCGTGTTATAGGTTCGATATCTTGACACTGCATTTTTGAACTCTCAGTTATGCCCGAGTTACACGAGGCTAGTTTTCAAGCTAGGATATTATCACGATTGTGTTAGTAAGGGCAAGATAGTCGCGCTGGTTTTCTAAAAACCTTTAGGGAGAATTTGTAAACAAGATTGTCAGTTTTTGTTTTGTTGTGTTTTCTATTTGTCACCGATAGTTTCGATTTGATACTAAACTGCGATCATAATTACGAACCATGATTACGAGTACGAACCCTCGAATCTTCTAATAGTTATTTATGCAATATATATGCTGTTGTATAATAAGGGGTATTAAAACACGAAAGTGGGTTTATACCCCTTACTCCCCTTACACTCATGTGATAACAATATCACATGAGTGTTTTAATACCTAATTATTACAGTTGCATTCAAGACTTTATCTACACCCATGACATGAATCCTCTATAAAAGGTTCTGAACCAGTTTTTGAAATACTAATCGCGAACAAAAATGGCTGGATACGACGCTATGGTATAGTATAGTGAAACGCGCGTGCGTGACAATGTTCTTTTTTTGAAATTCATAAAGATACCACGAATTGAGTAGTGAGAATGGAAGGGAGGATGATGATCCTTCCTTTCTCAACAAACAGATGAGTAAGGAAGGGATCATCATCCTCGTAAAAGCTAAGTAGTTGCATTATGAAATTCAGTACAACATTATAACTCCCGTTTGGATGCTATTATGGTTACTATGACACTGGGTGTTTTAATGTTGGCAATAAGCTAACTGTTTCAGAAACTTTTATAAAGGATTTATAGCATGGGCGTAGATAAAAGCTATTTATTTATACCGTATCAATCTTAATAATACATCCTTCAATTTTCATCGCTCACATACGTAATCCCTTCGCTGGCAACGGAAAAAAGGTTGTTCATAACTTAAGCGGGGATAATATTCAATTATTGGAAGATTATCGGAAAATGTGTGCTTTTGTTCGAGTTTAGGATCGTATAATCACCTCTTTATCTGAAGTCGGTTCTTCTTTAAAAGTTTTTCATCCGTGAACATCAGAGAATTTTATGTAATAGACGGTACGTCTGTTTGATATTAAAAACGTGGTATGAATTATTCATGTTTCTTTTTTGAGCTTTAAATTTTTCGATTTAACTTTTTTGATTTATGGGTGACTATTTGCTGCTCGCTTGGCTTTTTCTAAAGTAAAGCCTAACTTATTTCTTATAGAATCAGCTATCCGCCAGTGCAAGTCATGTCAAAATCGGTACAGCCGTTTCGGAGATTAGCCGGAACAAACAAAACAGAGACACAAAAAAAAAGTTTTTTGTCGTTAGTCCGTATTTATTTATTTAACATGCATTTAGTAAATAGATGTGATTTTGACATTACAACATTACGACGCTTAGGAGCCGGGCAAAAAGAAAATAAGTCAGAAAGCAAAGTCAAAGCATTTATTTAAATTTTATTTAACCTTTTACAGGCACTTTTGGTAGGAACCGTGTGGGCACCACACGGTACCTACCAAAAGTGCACCAAAAGTGCACACTGTATCGTGTGACATATCAAATGAAAGGGCTTACTGTGAGGGTGCCGTGTGGTGCCGGACGTAAATAATAGCACCACCCCATTTCTTCCCGTGGGTGTCGCAAGAGGCGACTAAGGGACTTACTGGAGAATGGGCAGCAGCGTTCTCTATGCACTTAATTTTAACACCATACTGCGATCGCCAACCCGCCTGCCAAGCGTGGCGATTATGGCAAACCCTCCCCTAATTGGGGGAGGCTTATGTCCAGCAGTGGACGTCTTACGGCTGAAATTATGATGACACTACCTAAAATTATTTATGACACTACAAAAACAATTCTTTATATGTACGGTTTCACTTATCGTACCTACAATTTTAAAGCGAGATTAATATTCCTATTGTTAACGATTAACAATAAAACGCAGTAAGCATGGGACAGGCGTGAAGTGATCCAACGAACGCTCCCCATTCGCGCGAACGTCAGTGTGCGTGGCCGGCGCGCGGCGCAGGCGACCTTTATCTAGTGCGAACTTAGACACGGCAAAGTCAAAGTCAAAGTTAAATCAATTATTTCAAATAGGCACATAAAAAGCACTTTTGAACGTCAAAACGGCACGCGCCGTCAGTAATCTTTACTCAAAAATTGTAATTATTCTAACTGATTACACAGTATTCAGCATACATCGCATTTTATTCTGCATCCCACAAACAACCTGCCTGCACACCTATGGTAGGCAGAAACTACTGAACGACACCTGCTACGACTCTTACATAATCATTTTGCTTTGTTTACGTTCAAGTTCATACACGCACACCGGTTGTGAGTACCGCACGTGACCTTTCTGAAGAAGAACATCACCAATAATGTCACTATATGTTCTTCTAGGGCGTTAAGAGGTATGAGGAACAGGGTGAAAAGTTCGCTCATACCCTATAGTAAAGGGAGGATCCTCCGACCAGACGGGTATTGTGTATGGTGGGCAACTGACCAACGGTTGATGTCGGGATGTTGTATACATATATGCTAGTCGCGCGGTAAACTCTGATAGCGCGATGCAGGATTTGTGACGTCAGGTCTTTGATGCGTAGTTCGCATGTGGCGTTGTTGATACTGCCACAGGCGTTTCCACTAACATAGGCCTCGTAAATACCTTTTCTTAGTCGCTTTTCATTCTTCTTCTCAACAAGACCTAACATCTAAGCATACTCTTTACAATTTTTGTAACCACATCTTCTTTTGAACCGCAGCGTTGCGTTATCATAATATCATTCCTCAGCCTATCAATCATAGTTGCATCACACATGCTCCAGAAGGAACGCATTTCCACAGCATTTATTCTACAATCATGCCACTTTTGAAACAAAATTTACTTCCAAGAATCAATTCTCGAATTATCACTTTTCGATTATGGCACAGGTCTAAAATAGGATTTTTGAAGTGGAAACTTCTTTAGGCACGTTGGGCACTTTTGGGATCAGGAAAAAGCACTAAACTCGCGAGACCGTCACGCTCAGATACGTATAATATAAGATGTATCTATTCATACACGAAATATTTTAAGAAAAACATCTATAGGTGGTAAAAAAGCCATAGCAGCGAAATTTTTTTTTAATCTATGTACTTTTATTTTTACACGATTATTATAATTTTAAAATAGTTGAGACATTTTGCAAAAAAAAAACTTTTACTTACATATTCTATGAATGATCCACCCGGACGCGGCGACGGTGGCGGCACAAGCGCGGTGCCTTTTGATAATTAATCATCATATCAAGTTTTTTTTTTTTAAATTATATACTCCGATTAAAAAAGAAAATCATTTCCGTGGCTTATTCTTTACCACCCATAGGTGTATCTCTTAAAATATTTTGAATAGATACACCATATATGGAATGATGTGTATAATGACGTTTACGAGTTTGTGAACCTTAGAAGTTTTCACTTCAGGGCCTCAAGTCTGCTATTACAATAGTGTCAGAATGGTCTCTTCATTATGAGTTTTTGACAGATTTGCCATACAAACATTGTCAAATACTCACAATGGCGAGACCATTCTGACACTATTGTAATAGCAGACTTGAGGCCCTGATGTGCAGTCCTACCACTGACAGTTTCTTTTTTTTATATCAATCTTATCGCGCATGTTTGTTTACCTACACATTCCCAGCCTACGTGAGCTGGAACTGTGTCGGAGGGCAGACGCCCAGACCTTGTAGCTGTAATTTTGTGAACTTATCTTTTACTCTAGTTATCATCATTATTATTGTGGTTGCTTGTTATGTTGTGCGATTACGCTTTGGATTATAATCATATTGAAACCTATAAATGAGGCGTCTAATTTCAAAACCAGCTAAAACGATTTTTCTGGAAATCGAGTTATTGATAAGTTTTAAATTCAATAAAATTAAATAATCACACTTGCTGCACAACACAAGTCGCCATTGGTCGGCCATACTACGTACATATTCGTAAGGTCACTCGGTGCAAAAGCAAGCGCTATGATTGGTTGATTAAGTTTTAGAGGAATTTGAATTTTATCCATGCCATTTATAGTGAATTTTGTTATCAAGCATAAGGCTGGAGACTCAAATTAGTACTTTTATAGAGGTATTTGCTCGGAAATGTCATCTAGTATAGAATTGAGAAAACTTTCAAAAGAGAGAAAAGGTCGATTTCAAGGAAAAATCTTTTTAGCGGGTTTTGAAATTAGACGCCTCAATCACAACCTACTGTTGTACTGTGATTGTTACCTATTGTAGTTACCGTGTGAATAAATAAAATGAAAATAATAACCTAAAATAAACAGGTTAAAGCTACTTATGTTGCAGACAACTTAAGGTCAGGGAAATTAGTGCAGTGCACTTGTATGAAAAGATTAAGAATAAATTGTTTTAACACAAATTTTACGAATTCTTATAGGTGTTTTTTTTTCTTTATTTGGTTTATGCTCGTCAATTGTGTTGTCCAAAATAATAAAGAACAATAACAGAAAAGGATTGTCCTAATAGTTTCGAATACTACTAAAAACCTCATGCATTGCCAGTTAAAATAAAACGCGCACAGTCATTGCTTGTATTTAAGACTCGTGAAGGAACATTACTAGTCGTTGTGATCTTGTTCTCGTAACTGTAATTATCTATAGTCGTCATTTATTTTCGTTGCTTATATTTATATATTTAGTATGTATGTATTTATGTATCTATTATTTAGGATATGTATATAACTGTGTATCTATTTTAGTATATTGTAGACTTAGTATTTGCACCAACGACAGCCCAGGCAATTCACTGTCCATTCCATGGTTGCCTGGAAGAGATCGCAGAAAGCGATAAGACCGTCTATTGTACCTATATTTTGTATTGTTTGTTTTATTTTTATTATGTATTTTTGTGGTGTACAATAAAGTATATATAAATAAATAAACCTTTTACAAAATCCAATTAATAAAACTAAACCAATTAATCATCATTAAAATACAACAATCTCATTAAGACAAAGCGTGGAAAGCTAATAGCTAGCTAATTATCACATTACAACGAATGCTACATATCACGATTATCGGTATTTGACTGAAAGCGGTTCTCTGCTACACTTGAGTGCGTGCACGCAACGCAACTGCTAATGAATTTTCTTTGAATTGTTATGGTGCATTGTGTTTAGACATACGGGTGGTTAGGTTGGACAATATTTTGAAGTAAAGAAAGAAGAATATGAATAGTGGCGATTAAGTCACCTGCTTCCGTCAAGGATAGAATCACCCAGTCTACCCGTCATACTAAACAGCTTTCCCTATGAAACTCGTCGGCTTCCAGTCTAACCGGATGCAGCTGAATACCAGTATTTTACATGGAGCGACTGCCTATCTAACCTCCACAACCCAGTAACTGGGTAACACTATACCCCTTGGTAAGACTGGCTGTCAGACTTTTGGGCTTCTGACGACCCGTAACGACTGTCAAAGATCCAAGAATAACAGCCGGGATCAACGGCTTAGCGTGCTTTCCGAGGTACGGAGGAGTCTCGATATGTAAAGATGGTCACCGATCCACGGACCAACCCTGGCAAGCGTAGCTTAACCTAACGGATCGACCCGTGCGGCTGTTATTACTTAGCCACGAGCTCCTCATAATGGGTGTTGTAATATAGACCATCAAAATAGATCTACATTATAATCACGAGCTCAAAATCGAAATAGTCAGCAGCTGCACGTCATGACTGTGACAAGAACCCAGATAGCATTTTTACGTCATTATGTCGTCCGTTTACGGTACTGCTCGAGGTAAGAGACGTCATGTCTTGATGTCGGGGGGTCCCATCAGATGACGTCAATTTGTCACAGCCTCAAGACATGACGCTAAATCGACGTCACCAGGACGTTCCGTTGAGTACCAGACGTTAGTGTGACGTACATAATCGACGAATAAACTACGGACCTTAAGATGACGTAATTTTTTTGCCGCAGACGTCATTTTGCTACCTGGGAAGGCTTCCACTCAGCATGATGCTGTGCTATGGGGGACCCACATAGCATGTTTTCATTAACATCAGTCAACCACAACAGCCGTGTGTATCATAACGGATACATCCAAGCGAACGCAAGCTATGCGTATCTTAATTAAATATTACAGTTAACTCCAATTAATAAATTAATAATGTATCACATGTCTAGCAATGGCAGTCATTCGATAACTTAGACAGTTATTACGGGTAGTTTGAAGACCGAAAATCTTACCTAGGGGTATCGTGCAACTGGGTTGTGGAGGTCAGATAGCATTCGCTCCATTTACAAGGAGCAAAAGCAAAGCGGTATCTTACAATACTGTTAGTCGGCGGTGTCTGGTTAGACAAGAAGCTAAGCTCAACATAGGTGAGAAAAGGTTAGGCTGGGCCCAAGAAATTTTAAATCTTTATCTATACCAGATGACATTATTACTGCCTGGAAAAAAAATTGGGTATACTAGGTGAACGGAGTAGAAGCCTACGGCATAGTTTTTTTTTTTTTAATTAGCTTATAAAGAAATTGATCTATCGATAAATACCACCAATTTGAAGTAAACTTATCATATTAAAAAAAAAAAAAAAAAAAATTTAACAAACAAAAAACATAAATAATAATATTGTAATTTGGGTGCGTATCAATATTTTATGTTAATTTTTTTGCAACTTATTTAAAAAAAAAAAAAAAAAAAAGAACTATGCCTTAGGCTTCTACTCTGTTCACCTAGTATACCCAGTCTTTTTCAAGACAGTTAAAAATGTCATCCGGTATATAGCAGAGCTCTACGTGAATCTGCTATGTCACCATGTTGCGAATTACAGAACTCTTTAACAAAAAGCTTAAAATCCCTGCTAACTAACTAACTTAAATACCAGAAGGATCTCAGCGCAAAAAGTACCATACCTTCGGTGTGTCATGATTTTTATAACGATCTGGAAGAAGGACCAATTAGTGACAACTCAGAAAGTGTTTTTTTTTTTAACTTTCTCACTTTTCGTCATTACTTTTAAATTGTTAATTTGCTTTGATTCCCTTTAAAAATAAATGTAAAAAAGTAATTATTTTGTTGGTATTTATTTTCAAACGTAGAGTGTTTGCATATTCAGCCTATAATGTTTCCACTACTGGGATGGTCCCGGCCTCCGACAGAGGAAGTGGGTCGTTATCTACCACCGGGCCCAGTTGACAGATGTCACAATCATGTCTTCGAATTTTTGGTTCTAGAACACCCGTTTCCTCACGATGTTCTCCTTCACCGTTTTGAGGACAGTGGTGATCACTTCACTTAGGCCTTCATAACGAATTAGATTCATATGTCATTATAAAGTTTTTTTTTTTTTGAAGATGGCATCTCAGAGTGTAACCACGAGGGGTTCGGACTCTTTAACCGGGCTATCCTGTGGTGCCTTAAGCTCCTAAAAGAAATTTAAGGCCTCCAGCCAGGGCATACTTATAAACTATCCGACTGCACGCTAAGGGCACCCCCTGTGGGGTACGAACCTCGGCTTAGGGCAGAGTCGGGGAGAGGAGGATGGCAAGGGACCGTCGGTGTTATAAAGTCAACAAGACAAGGGAGTTAAGTAGTTTACACCCTGTAATGTGCCCGTATGGATTGAGGAGCCATGTCTCTAAGAGTACATAAAACGGCCGAGTAGTCCACAGGCCCAAGCCACGTAAATTAATAACCATGATAATTGAATTGAATAGGAGGTATACAGACAATCACCTCATATGTACCACTATAACATATTCACACACCCATTCGCAACTCCTCATGCACAATCCTACACACTCACACACACTGTACACTTAGAAACGCTTAGCTGGTGCTAGCATTTCACATGATTCTATGTTTGTTTCTGCTGCGTGTATTGTATTGCTATTAAATTGTAAATCCGTAATTGGCTGTAAGACAAGCTTATATATTTTAAGTTAAAATTTCAAAGAGCTTATTGTGGACTTTGTGAATAATAAATAAATAAATAATCATTTTGGTATTTCTTCATTGTAGCAATCAATGGTTACACGTTTTAATAATTTAGGGTAAAAGTTTGAGCTCTCTACTAAAATATGACGCTGATTTATGTAAAAATAACTGTCCTTACGCGCATCATTTATTTTTGAAACGTCCATAACTTAGATGTGTAGTTCTGTGGAATAGCTTCATTACCTTTCAAGGCGACGACTAGCTTTGTAGTAGAGTACATAAGTATTATAATTATTATGTAATATATGACGACAAGTGTCTGTTTAGGGTACATGTTAATTACAACTCATTGCTGGAATCTTGAGTTTATCTTATAGTGTAAGGCACCATTCCCACTATGTCAATTTTCATCGTTCAACGTTGTCTTGCTTCTATCTGTTCCATCTAGCTGGTCATGCAAAGAGAAAATAATGCGGAAATTCCTACTGAATGCGTTTTCGACTAACGCCCGGATAGCGCGTAAAAAATAAATGATACGCGTAAGAACAGTTATTTTAAACAGAAAATAATGCGGAAAATCTGACCTAATGCATTTTAAACTACCGCACTTTCTGTAATAAAAACGCATATTACGTTTTTTTATACTGACCACCTTTATTGTATTTAAAACGTCACAGACAATGCCCTCTGACAGACAGTGTAGGGTTAATATTTTAAATATCAGTTTTAAACTATCATACAAGACATGGTTATCGTGTTTTGTTGACAGCTCCATTTAAATATACAAGATACCTACATATAAGATAACCGAACGACCACAATCTTATGACCTAACGATCAGGGCCTCAAGTCTGCTATTACAATAGTGTCAGAATGGTCTATCTTTGATTTCATAATTGTTGATTTTGACAAATTTGGTAACCTACTAATATAATGGCGTCATTATGACTTTCCAATGGTCAGCCACTGACACTCCATTGAAAGAATTGGTAATCTCGTACATAATGACAAGTTAAACTTCCTACTAAACTTCCAACTTCCTACTACTTCATATTGCTTATAACACTAGTAAATAACATGTAAAAATATATACACCGTGAAATTTAAATGGTTGTTTTCCCGCAGCGAAATGGTTTTGTCTTGGTAATACAATTGTTTTATAAACAAATTAAATGTTAGAAACAAAAAATGGCAGATTAACCATTGTGAAAAATCACCACGTGCGAGAGTTTATTTTGCTTTGAACATTTATGAATCGCTGTTCCCTTTGTTGGCGGCGTGTGCGATTCGAGTAGTACCTACAAGTTACCTCTAGTGTTACTATTGATTCTCACGTTTTCGAGTTGATGCATATTTTTTAAATTATTTTTAAAACAAAAATATCTTTATTTTTTTACTTTCACTCTATATTCCGAAAGTACTCCTTATGGCAAGTTGTTCTGCTGCGGGAAAACAACCACTTAAATTTCTCGGTGTATAAATGAAATCTGGCATGAATACTCGTAAATGTTCAAAATGCCATTGTAATACATTCTATTACGAGACCATTGACGGACCAATGATCGACCATTATGAATTTAGCAGATTACGAACTTTTAGCAAAATGACAATGGGGTCGTGTTGGAGTGACGAATTTATAAAAATAGCAGACTTGGGCCCCTGTTGGTAAGTCAGAAGTAGGTACTATGAGAGGGATTCATGAAAGTGGTGTTACCGTTTTTTAACTTTAACTTCATGTGTTGATCTTGTTTATATGAAAAGTAATTTTTTTCATGAAACTTAATATATGATTTACACCTCCGTAACATTTTCATATCTCCATATCAAGTTTTTTTTGTTGTTTTTGGCAGCAATTGAAACAAACAAATAAATAAACTGATTAATATAAAGATAGAACGAGATTTAATGAGATTTAATCTTTTGCTAGTCAAACGAACCGAATAAAATCAGGCTTTTTAAATAATTATTGTGCTGTCTGAACCTTTTGTGTATGGAACCCTAAAAAATACTGAATGGTAATTATCACATTCCATAATTTAGCTATAATTACTGAATTACAGGACGTAAATTGTATTACACGTCAATTTCAGTCTGTAGTACAAATGATATAAGTGTTGGGAAGAAGTTAATGATAAATTAAAATCAATTACTTACAACTTTGTATAATGTTACCAGTCCAGTGACACGTACAGAAATAGGAGCCAAATTAAAGTTACACGATCTTTTAAAACATTTTAAATGAAAGTTGTCTACCCTTACTACCTATCTAATACTAATATTGCTTCAGATAAAATCAACTGAACTATTTACCCACACCAAATAATTTTAACAATGCCTTTGTAAAATACAGTGTGAGTCTTTATAATGTGCACATATCGAAATGAGGGAATCTATGCTTAATTTTATCTACGGCAAGAATATAAAAAAAATCTAAATATTTTATTTTATTTTTTATGGAATTTAAAAAAATATTGTTCCCGGTGTAAACAAAACGTTGTAACTTTTAAACTGAATGATCTATCACGATGAAAATGAAAAATGAAATAAAATAAAAATGTAATTAGGCGTCCAAAAATTGGGGAAAAAAACTACCCTCAAATGAAAAGAAACATGTTTTTTTCATCATTTTTTACAATAATTGTAAAATTTCTCAATAAGGGGGCGTCTTATTGAGAAATTTTGAAATAAAAATGAAAAAATAAAAATTCCATAAAGAAAATGTATTCTTTTCGTAGATAAAATTAAGCATAGATTACCTCATTTCGATATGTGCACTCACACTGTATAATTGATAAGGAAACTAATCTCTTAGATATTCTTAACAAAGTAATTTAATGGAACTTACAAACTCAATCATTTAGTATTCAACATAGGTACACCAATGTACCGTGCCCCATGATAATAATCAAAACACAGATTTTATCCAGCCACCGTCGTTGTTGCCACCCTCCCTCCGACGCAGCTGCCCTAAGCCGAGGTTCGTACCCCACAGGGGGTGCCCTTAGCGAGCAGCAGTCGTTTAGTTTATAAGTTTTTACGCCCTGGCTGGAGGCATTAAGTTTCGTTAGGAGCTTAAGGCAGCCACAGGAAAGTCCGGTTAAAGAGTCGGAACCTTAGTGGTTACACTTTGAGATGCCCAAAATAAAAAAAATTACCGTGTGGTGTCGGACGTAAAGAATAGCCCCACCCCATTTCCTCCCGTGGGTGTCGTAAAAAGCGACTAAGGGACTTACCAGAGAATGGGCAGCAGCGTTCTCTATGCATTTTAACACCATACATACCATAATAACCCGCTTGCCAAGCGTGGCGATTATGGCAAATTCCCCCCTTTTTTGGGGGAGGCCTAAGTCCAGCATTGGACGACTTTGGGCTGAAATGATGACAACAAATGAGTCAAATGGCAACAACAAATAAATTGGTCAGTGTGACCATAAACAAACTTCTATATAATTATACAAATCTATTAAGTATTTGATACGATAACACAAATTAATGTTGATTACATACTGCTCTTAATTTAATGACTGTTAGGTACTTAGTGTCCCTTTATGGTCGTCACGAAAAGTACCGTAAAACGGGGTGAATAGGGATGCAGGGGTGAATCGAGACAAAACTTTAAAAGGGATTTTAACATGGAAATAATGTAGTTTGTTGCCAAAAAGGACTCTAATGTGTTAACTGTATTATAATTAACAATTAAGTGTCCTTGTTGGCCATAAACTACATTATTTCCAGTTAAAACCCCTTTTAAAGTTTTGTCTCGATTCACCCCTGCATCCCTATTCACCCCGTTATACGGTACTTAGTTTTATTATAATACTGGCACTATCATTCATTATGGCACCAGCAATTATTGTAATTACTTTGGGAATTTTGTCATGGCATTTTTGTTCCTATTAAATGAACCGTGTGCTGTTGTAAACTGCATTAATGAACTGTCCATACATCTATACATGTACATACAAATAAATAAAATTGAAGTGTCATAATGTCAAAATATAAGGTTTTCACTTAAGGCGAGGTTCTTCAAGTTAACCTCTAGGAAATGTCATTTTAATGTATTTTTATTTAGAAACGGTAGTGACTATACACGTGAAAAAATTATATGTTGCTTTTGAGACCTTTTTGTAGTTACGTCGGGTACACGTTACCTACATAATCAGATAAAGTTCGCTCAATAGAAAAAAATCCAAACATAGCCTTATTTGTAGATTAAAATCATTTTATTTCAATATTATACCACATTATGTATTGAAAATCACATAAAAATAAACGTATATGATGATGTAATATCTGTCGGCTTTAACATTGTTAATATCGTAAAACATATAATTTTCAACCCAAAATTAACGAAATTCACGGTACAATTTACTCGCGCCCAGCTGCCACCTCTAGAACAAAAATGCACGCTCGAAGAACCTCGCCTTAATGCTTACGAAAGTATGCATTAAGTAATTATAAAAAAGTCACACCTTCATACTCTTAGGCTACTTTTATTTAAGAAAAAACCCTGCGAGCGAAGTCATAAGGAACAGCTAGTTATTAATAAAAGTCTCTCTAATGCATCATGCATCTATATCTTATAGACTTACATTTATTATAAACTAGCTTTTGCCCGCGGCTCCGCCTGCGTATATGTCGGTTATCGCGTAAAAAAGTAGCCTATGTCCATCTACATATCTCTGCCAAATTTCATGCTGATCGGTTCAGCGGTTTAGGCGTGAAAACGTAACATACAGACAGACAGACAGACAGACAGAGTTACTTTCACATTTATAATATTAGTATTAGTATGGAAGTATGGATAGTATGGATTATAGGACTGGTTGACTGGTAGAAAATGCCTATGGCATTAAGTCCGCCTCTGTACATTTTTTTTTTTGTGCTAAAGTATTAAATAAATAAATAAATAAATATAGTCGCTTTTCGTTTTGGTTTGTGTCACCGCGTTGTTCTTCTAAACAACGCAATTGATTTTTACGCGATTTTCAGTTAATAAAGAAATCTCGATGTTAAATCTCGATAATAAATTAGAGTTGACAGTAATTTTTTTCTTTTTATTATATCTTTTATATATCTATTTCGATGTTTTGTAAAGTTATCGTCTTGAAGTCGCATATAGAATCGAGTGAAAAATATTTTTCTATGGCGTATTTTTCATATTCTTTGCCTCATCGTCATAATTTCAGCCGAAAGGCGTCCACTGCTGGACATAGGCCTCCCTCAATCGGGGGGTTATGCCATAATCGCCACGTTTGGCAGTTGGGTTGGCGATCGCAGTATGGTGTCAAAATGCATAGAGAACGCTGCTGCCCATTCTCTAGTCCTATAGTCCCTTAGTCGCCTTTTACGACACCCACGGCAGGAAATATGGTGGTGCTATTCTATAAGTGCGGCACCACACGGCATCCTTTGCTTTGTCTTTGCGGCATTCTTTACCTACTCTAATCAAATTCTTCAAAAAATTCATCTTCCATGTTTAATAAATCAATCTGCCTAGCCTTTTTTCCCAACTATGTTGGGGTCGGCTTCCAGTCTTAACCGGATGCAGCTGAATACCAGTATTTTACATGGAGCGACTGCCTATCTGACCTCCACAACCCAGTTACTGAGTAACACGATACCCCTTGGAAAGACTGGTTGTCAGACTTTTTTTTTATGGGCTTCTTACGACCCGTAACGACTCTCAAAGATCCACGAATGACAGCCGGGACCAACGGGTTAACGTGCTTTCCGAGGCACGGAGGATTCTCAGTATGTAAAGATGGTCACCCATCCACGGACCAACGCCGGCAAACGTAGCTTAACTTGACGGATCGACCCGTGCGGCTGTTATTACTTAGCCGCGAGCTCCTTCTCCTTCCATGTTTAATCAAATCATCAACAAACATCTTGTCGAATTGTAACATTTAATTATAATAATCTTCTGTCTCTCCAAGTGATTATTATATCTCTACTCTGACACATTAAGTACAAAAGAAATAGGTAGGATAAGAGAACTCTATTATCGCCTAATCCCCGTTGATTTTGTAGATGAATGCCTTAAGTGGATGTGGAGATATTGGTGGTAATAGTGAATAATGTTATGAAGTAATTTCGCGGACGGGCGATGCGATGCGACGGGGTCGGTTGTGGGCCGAAATTTTACGCGAACACAGTCGCGGGCAGAAGCTAGTATTTAATACCTACATGATATACATAATTTAAATACCAAATCTTTAAATGGAAATATTAATTATTAAGTTTGAAGCTGATGGATTTATTAGTATTAGTATAAGTTACAACAAGCTTTGGTAGAAAATAATTATTAATGTCATAATTAACTAGTTAATTATAGATTAGGTTGGTATTCAATTAAGTTTAGTACTTAAAGGTTAGGGAATTACGGTTCAATAATTTGTTTACAATATTGAAATAGCGCCTAATTATAAAGTTTCTAAAATAGTAAAATTGTTTCTGATTATTGGAATCACCTAAAAAAATAAAAAGAGATCACCGGATAATTCTGCGCTGTGTAAGCTATTGATATAAATTTGAAGATAACCGAAAAAAAAACATTCGTTTAATATTGTAAACATTCATGTAAAAATATTTTTTCTCCAAAAATATTATTTTATCTCCAGGATCCTATCATCATCATCATTTCAGCCGAAAGATGTCCACTGCTGGACAAAGGCCTCCCCCAAGCACCGCCACTTCGACCGGTTCCGTCCTGCCCGCATCCAGCGTATTCCTGCGGCTTTCACAAGGTCATACACACATTGCTCGCAGAACAGATGGCCGTTGGGGCCGAAAGGTTCTGGAGTGGTGACCGCGTACCGGAAGATGTAGCGTAGGAAGGCTTCCCACAAGGTGGACTGACGACCTTGTGAAAAGAACACTATGCTCCATTTGAAATAAGATTATACATTTAATTAAACCTCATTTACAGTCCGTTCAACCGATTTTGACTTCTATTGTGTTGGTGGCATAACAAATGGCAACTGCAGTAAACAGTTGGTATTGTAACCACTTTTTTGCTTTTAATGCCATCCTTATGTCTACGGAATAGAAGTCAAAATCGGTTATGCGGACTGTAAAAAAAGATTTTTTTTAATGTCAAATATTATTTCAAATGAAGAATACATTAAAAGTTTTCCCAGTAGGTTATAACGTAACCACTCATTTTATTAGTAACGCTTCTATTTCACTCATCATCATAATCATTTCAGCCGAAAGACGTCCACTGCTGGACATAGGCCTCCCCCAAGCACCGCCACCTCGAGCGGTTCCGTGCTTCCCGCATACAGCGGATTCCTGCGGCTTTCACAAGGTCATCAGTCCACCATGTGGGAGGCCTTCCTACGCTGCGTCTTACGGTACGGGGTCGGAACACCAGAACTTTTCGGCCCCAATAGCCATTCGTTCTGTTCCCAAAGCACCGCCACTTCGACCAGTTTTGTGCTTCTCGCATTCAGCGGATTTCTGCGTCCAAGTCATTGGTCCACCTTGTGGGAGGCCTTCCAAATAATAATAACTTTATTTGCTTCATAAGAGTACAACCATATTATAAGTTATTTTTAACATTTGATAGATAGCCACTACAAGCGCAAATAAATAGGTTCCTGCACTTAAATACTAACTAATAATGTGATATAGGGTCCGGGTGGTGCCGGACGTAAAGAATAGCACCATCGTATTTCCTCCCTTGGGTGTCGTAAAAGGCGACTAAGGGAATTACTAGAGAATGGGCAGCAGCGTTCTCTATGCGTTTTTAACACCATACTGCGATCGACAACTCGCCTGCCAAGCGTGGCGATTATGGCAAACTCCCCCAATTAGGGGAGGCTTATGCGATCACTGGACGTCTTTAGGCTGAAATGATGAATGTGATATTATAATTCCAAAGCTACGTCTTCCGTTACGAAGTCGCCACTCCAGAAGCAATGTGCCCACTGCCATTTAAGTTAGGCAATTATTCGGGCTATAACGTTACTACTATGCTGGAATTAATGCGTTATTATATAAATAAGGGTCGTTTCCTACCACGAGCAATAACTGGTAATTTATCACTGACCGCACGTAGATAATATGCTACATTATTTACACTCACCGAATAAATCCGCTTTTAACCTGCGTTTTCCGCTGTATTTCATTTTGACTGTTAAACAACATTATTACATTATTTACGCTGTTGAGCAGATTTTTTTTTTTAAATCTTTGAAGCAATTTATTTGGGAGGAGCTTGTGGCTATGTAATAACCTTGTACCTTACGGGTCGATCGATCGGGTTAAGCTACGCTTGCCGCTGTCAGTCCGTGGATGGGTGGCTATTTTTACATACCAAGACTCATCCGTGTCTTGGAAAGCAGGTTAAGCCGTTGGACCCGGCTGTCATTTGTGGATCTTTGACAGTCGTTACGGGTCGTCAGACGCTCGTCACAAAAGGGGATCGTATTACCCAGTTACTGGGATGTGGAGGTCAGATAAGCAGTCGCTCCATGTAAAATACGGGTATTCAACTCCATCTGGTTAGACTGGAATCCAACCCCAACATAGCCGGGTAAGGGCTGGGCAGATTGTGATGAAGCAATTGATTAGGAATTTCCTTCGGGATGTGATTGAGAATTACACAATTGGGTTGTTGGTTTCTGACAAATAAATGTTTTAAATTGACTTTTACTTTACAAGAATGCCATAAACAGGGTTGGGGAGACTGGCAATATTCTAAAACTTTGCCAACTTCTTACGTGTAATATGTTCGCGTGCCTTCACTTAAAAGACAACCGACTGGTTGCGGTATGTTCAGAGGGAGCGCATTCCAAAGAAAGAAGAGTGAATGAAACCAAAGACATCGACGAAGTATCTGTTATGAGTATAAATTCTTACGCAATCATTTATTATAAGGAATATTACATTCATTTGTATTTTGAAGGTTGAAACTTTATCTAACCACTTTTTCCAACAATTATTGTTTAAATAACATTATTAAATTTTTATCAAAAAATCATCGGACAAATTTGAAATTATAAAGTTAACCTCAAATGTAAAAAAAAAAAAAACATCTTTAATGCGTGATTTAAAATTAGAATTTCAAGATTTCGAAAGTATTCAAAAAATCAAATCAAAGCAATTCAATAGTCAATCAATTCATAGTCATGCACAGGTACGTTTTCCGATCCATTTGTTTACATTTTCTTAGGATACCTTTGGAATAGACTATAGAATACAAATTGTCTGCGGTCAGCGTTTATAACTGATTATGCAAATACAAGACTTTTTAAGTCTACCGTCTGTGGTCATAGTAAAACTTAAGCACTAAAATATGCTAATTAAATCAAGGAACGTCTGAAATCTAGCACCTTAGGCGTAACTAACTTAGTCGGTGGTTTATAAGTTTAGTCTTCTAAAGCGAAAGATAAACTTCCTAACTTAGTTTAGTTAAGTTACTGTAGGGTCTTGAGTGCGGATTCATCGACTGGTTGTGGCATTCCAACTTTCTCCTAATTCTGCTACTAAGCGCCGTTGCTGTTTTCCGGATTTGTCCCTGAGGTGGCAACGCAATTGCGATGCCTTTGGTATTGTAGACGTCTACTGATAGTAGTGACCAGTTACCTGGTGGGCTTCTTGCCTGCCATCCAATAACAAAATATGAATACCTGTGTTTAACAAAGATCTGACCTCCACAACCAGATCCGTTCCTGTATGGAGTATGGCAGCCACTTGATGATGATGATGGGGCTCCCTTTTCCGCACTTAGACTCCCATTTGGTCCGTTGTGCGTGGGGATTTTGGCTAACAGAGCCAGCCTAGCTCCGCTCAAAAGCACAGAAGCTTCCTGGGAGCTTCACAAGCTTCACGGAGCGACCTCACTGTTCCGAGGATTATTTCACGTTGTGGAGCCACGGCCTCGTATTTCAGGATGACGTGGGCGGCTGATTCCTCGGCGTCAAGGCAGACCCTGCAAAGGGAGCCACTTATGGGATGGCTCAGAAAAATACCAACTTGCTACACTTGACTCGATGGAACGCAGAGTGTTTAGGCTTATTTATAGGGAACGAAACGTTGGTGTCTAAGACTCGTAGCCTGGCTCATCGGTGAATGTTGCTTGCCTGTCGGTCTTCTACAGACTGTACTTCGGTGATTGTGGGCAGGAGCTCAAAGACCTGATCCCACCATCGCCTTTTTATTACCGGACTACCAGATGTACTCCAGGGTACCGTGCGTACTTGGTTGATATCCCGTCCAGTCGTACTCAGGGCTTCTCCTCCACATTTATTATGCGCACAGCCAAAGTATGGAACTCTCTGCCAGCGTCTGTGTTCCCTTCCACATACAACCCATCTGCCTTTAAAGCAAGAATGGACAGGCATCTTCTGGGCATGTTGGTTCCATCATAGACCTCATCCATTGCTTTCCATCAGGCGAGATCGAGGTCAAGAGCAGGCCCAATTAGTAATTTAAAAAAAAACAGTTATTGCATAATACGATACCCCTTGGTAAGACTGGTTGTCAGACTTTCGGGCTTCTGACTATCCGTAACGACTGTCAAAGATCCACGAATAATAGCCGGGAACAACGACTTAGCGTGTTTTCCGAGGCACGGTAGGGTCTCGGTATGTAGAGATGGTTATCCATCCACTGATCGATCGTCCAGTGCGGTTGTTATTTCTTAGCCACTTCTAATAAGAAAATACGTGCAGTACTTTAAGGCGCCATCTACACGAGCGAGAAAATCGCGGCGATAGTCATACGGGGCTAAAAATTTATCGTCGGGATGATATCGCCGCCACCACCGTGTGGAGATTGATTCATAAAGTTTCTATTGAATTTGATGGTGCGGCGAGACTATCGTTGCGATTCTCTCGCTCGTGGAGATTGTGCCTAAGACAAAAAGATCGATTGATCCCAGACCTAGAGTATAAAATCAGATTATATTGTTAACTTTTAATATCGAGGTAGAGTATGCACAATTTTATACAAAACTTATGCCCGTTTCCACGAACACTAAGCGACACCTAAATGAATGTGAAATGAAATTATTTATTCTGTAAATAGGTTATCAGAATCACTTTTACCCGACGTACAAAAATAATAATAATAATAAGCTAGATGGACTCGATATTTCCTATCTATCAATATAATTAATAATTTAATATCAAAATTATTATGCCCTGTTACTACTTATCATTATTATTATCTGCCAAGCGTTTTCCCAACAACTTTTGGGGTCAGCTTCCAGTCTAACGGATGCAGCACACACCCCCACACACACCCTCACACCCTCTATCACACACACACACCCTCAAACGCACACCCTCGCACATATTATACATGGAGCAACTGCCTATCTGATCTTCATACCTGTTCCTACACACCAATTAAAATAAAACAAGTAAATTTGTTTTTATTTTCTACTTACTGGCAAAGCAATAAGTACGCTAACAGTTAAAAGCTGTGAACTAACTTGTACCAGTGTATTCTATGTAGGTATGTAAAACTTTAGCGAGCAGCTGAAGCTTCGCTACAGCTGCGTTTTTACTTAGCGTTCTAAACTCAGGTTCAGAAAAAAAAAAAAAAACCGAACAAAAAAACTATTCACTGAACTGTACATTGTAAATTTTTTTTTATATTTTTATCGAACAATCGCTTCCTCGCTCAGGCGAGGAAGCTTTTGTTCGCACGGTAAATGAAACATTTGAGCGAGCGAACATGTTTGTTCAGTGATGATCGGTTGGACTTGGCGAAGGATTGCTTGCTCGCCCATTCTTTCAGTGCAAAAGACGACACGGCGAGCGAGCATTCGTTTTCTCGTTGTAATGAAAACAGATGTTTACTTTTGTGTTTTGAGCGAACATCGGCAGAAAAGCAAACATTTGCTCTGAATAAAATGTTCACTCAGCAGGGTAGTGAAAACGCGGCTTAAACTTGTATGAAAGTTTCAATAGAATCTAGTTTTACAGCCGTTATTTTCCACTGCGTCTTACTTATTACTTGTTTCGCATGTACTTGAACGAGAAAAATAGCTAAATTCCTGTTTGGATGGTGCGACGGATTTAGAAAAAAGTCGAGTTAGAGTATGCCCAATGTTCAACAAAACTAATGCCTTTTTCACGAACAATAGGCGACACCTAAATTAATGTGAAATGAAATTGTGTATAAGAATAAAATTACGTAACCGGTGGGTATGACACCTGTTATTGTAATCGTTTTTTTTTTTTAACGAACGTCAAGGGCATAGTTTTGTGAAACAACGGTTTGATGATAGTTAGCGCCATTTATGACGTATACGCGTGCGTTAAGTGGACGTGAAACAACCCGCCCCTAATTGTTTTTATATTTGTCATTATGTACTGTGGCGAGCACATCAAGTTACCACAAACATCACACACAAACATCATGCTGAGTGGAAGCCTTCTTGTCACAGTCATGACGTGCAGCTGCCGACTATTTTGTTTTGTGCTCGTGATTGGAATGTAGATCTATTTAGTTTTATTTTTTATTTTTCTGTATACCATCTACTCAAGTTAATTATCTTTTTGTATGCACGTGTTTCTGTGACAAATAAACCTATTTTTCTTTCTTTCTTTCTTTCAAACTGTCAACTTGTCTCGTTCGATTTTGAACTTAATCATCAACATTATAAAGTTCAAAATCGTTTAGAGAAATACAGAGAAGTACAGCGCATAAGTATAATCAGACTATAATAATGTTCCCACTGCTGGGACACAGGTTTGCTTTCGATGAGAGAGTGTGGTCCGTAGTCCACCCCGCAGGCCCAGTGCGAGTTGGTATTTTACAGTGCATTCTTTTCGTTTAATTATTTTTCGGACTTGAAGGGGAGAAATTCCCTTTGAGACATTTCTTTGTAAACCCAAAGGTTGTTTGTGGGATAATGCCAAACCACTTAATGTAGGTACAGTGGGCTGCATCAATTGGGTAGGTATCCCATTTATATTAAAATTTGCTTTCAATGGGGGTACCCACATCGTGACGCAGACTGTACCACCATTACATAATGGTGCATAGTTTTGAACATCATATTTATACTGTATGACCATTTTGTGAAATTAAATGATATTGCATCGTTCTTGTCCAGGGTCTGTACACACGACTACAAATCAAGGTGAACTCTTATTGTACGGAAATCCTATACAATGCGAGTTTAGCCTAAACTGGAAATGTATAGCTTGATTTTTGGCCGTGCGTACGTGTAGAAACATTATAGTTTGGGACCTTGCGATAGGATGTATACTACCAAAACCTACAAGCGTTGGTGGTTAGAAATAGCCTCGTAGATGTTTTTTTTTTTTAATGGTGTTCAAGAGAATATTCGCGCGATTTTTATGTTTATGTGTAATGATGTATGCCATATTTATTGTATTTTATGTAAAAAAAAAAAATTGTTTTGTTTATGGATCATGTGGTATGCAATAAATATATTTATTATTATTATTATTATTCTAAATTTATAATACAAGCCAGTAAAATTAAAATGCCTCGCTAACTGTTCACGGCAATAGTTGCCGTGGCTAAACATCGGAACTTTATAATTACGTTTTCACATGTCGCTATAATAATTAACGACTGCAGTCGTTTCTTTAACATTGTTGAGTGGGATATAAGTTAGAATCGACGAGCGATTCCTATAAATATTTTTGATCCCAATTTAAAATCGATGTATCGAAATATGTGCAACATTTTAAATCTTTCCCGAGATATATGCTTCGAGAAGGTTAATTTAATATGCTTTCAAATACACTGTTGTTTAGGACAATAATATCAGTAAAAATACCGATATTTAAAAAAAAAATACACATATTTTTCTTAAGGGTTTCTTGAAAACCAAATCAGAAACTACAAAATGAGGAAAAGATTCAAGTGTCATACATTGGAATTATACCTCTTTCATATAAACTTTTTCAAGACAATAAGATCCATTTACTTTGTTCCTACATCGTGCAATTTATAAATAAATAGATTAATCGTATATTTGGTCCACAGAAAAGACATAGCACAACATTTACAATCCTATATCGAACTGCGACAGGCTAGAATGATAAATTGATATAGCTAAATCTCACTAGCCAATAACTGGCACATGATTAATTGATGGATTTACCTACTTTTCTCATTAATGAATCACTCCCACAAATCGTCACATTGTGAACACAATAATCTCGCAAAAACACACCTTGTTTTGCATGCACATGCTCTATTAATCAGTATCTCCTATAATTAGTATAAAATCACTCTCTTTATGAAAGTGCCCGCTTTCTCCTATGGCTTGGGCGTTGTCACTCAATATGAGGTATCAATTGTCTGGAAAGTAGGCCAGTGGTATGTGAGGCGTGTGAATTGTATCGTCAGTGTTAAGGGGATACTTGTCGATTTATTGATTAGATTATTATCTATAGATTTTTTAAATGTTTTTTCTGCATTAATTTATTATCTGGTAAAGTCACGTTAAGTAGGTTTTTGTTTCGTTCATACAATCACGACCGTTAAAATGATATATGGTTTTGTCTGCCGGCTTTTGGTTATACATTGGTGCCGATTCCCTTGTTCACAAACTAAACTAAATTTAAGTTCAGTGCATCTCTATGTTTCTATTTAATTAAGAAAAGGACATAAGAAAATAATAAAATAAAATAAATAATAAATTATAATTATTATAATTATGTCGTATCTCTATGTATTTAACTGTGTGTACATAAATAATAAAATAAATAAATAAGATAAATTTTAGTTTAGTCCTATCAAATTAATCAGCGCTTGACGTAATTTTAGTCGGCAAGTTTTTAATCACGTCTAAACTTAGAGGGAGTAGTGACAGGCGCTGATTAATTTGACAGGACTAAACTAAAATTTATCTTCTGTCCTTTTCTTAATGAAATAGAAAGACAAAGATGCACTGAAATTAAATTTAGTTTAGTTTGTGAACAAGGGAATCGGCACCATTGTCCGTTTAAAAAAATGTTGATTTTTTATTTTTATTTATTGAACTTTCAATCAATTACGGTGTTAACAAATTATCTCAGGTACGTAAATATTTTAAAGTGTATCAGACTATTATGATAATTAAATAGTTAGCAATTTTTTCATCCATAAATCACCTCTGAAACTTTGGATAGTGTTAACGGACTTTGCAAAGTAATTAACTTATACAGTAAAACACAATACATTTTTACTTTTTACAAAACATAATACATTTAGAAAAAACAAACCTTTAAGATTTCGTTATTCTATACCTTTAGAGCGTTGTTTTTTTTTTTCTTTGTATGAAAGTCTGATGAATTAAAAGTCATAGAACACAAGTTATTGTTTATGATGTTAGTAATATATCCTGAGACGTTGTTAGTGTTAGCGCCGGTTGTTTCAAACGGTTGGTTAACGTAACATACTCATACGTACGTCAAATAATAACGATTACATAATGATGTTTAACGTTCATTAAATACCAAGCGTTGTTTCACTGCATAAAAAAAACAGATCGTCAAACTTCAAATGTAGAAGAATAAAATGACGTTAACCAGTGGGTTACTGTAATCGTTATGTTATAACGAACGTTAAGGGCATAACTTTGTGAAACAACGCTTTTTTTGGTATGACGATAGTTAGCGCCATTTATGACGTAGATGTGTGCGTCAAGTGGACGTGAAACAACGCGCCCTTAGTGTTTTACCAATAACCCTGTATACATATATGCTGTACCTACAACCTGAATAGGTACTCATAAATTATGATAAGAGAAATTATGCAAAGCGATGCACACACGTTTAATTACAAGGGTCCATAAAAAACAGGCAAAGGATATAATTTTGGAACCCGACCGTAATTTTCATGGTATAATTTAGCATTGGGCTAAAAGACACGTCTATTTCACGTTACTGTAAAGGATTAGATTTTTTTTTCTTAAATATTATGCACGATGATTAAGGAAATGCTGCTCTAATTAGTTGTGGAGTAATTTGTGATGGAAATTATTTTTATAACGCTCTATTTTCTTAAATACTTTTTCTATCTATTAAAAGGTTGATTTTATCTTGAAAATTGTTTCTGTCATGCAGCTTCGCTTTATCACCACATTTATTTTCAATAAATCAAAGTAATCACACGAGCGTTGTATAACAATTAACAATAGTAAAGATCATCTCAATCAAGACACGTAATAATATTATGTGTACCTGATCAGGGGGCCAAGTCTACTAATGTACAAACGTTGCAATGGTCTCTTCATTGTGAATTTTTGACAGACAGACATAAATTAGTAGACTTAGGCCCCAGGGCCTCAAGTCTGTTATTACAATAGTGTCAGAATGGTCTATCATTGATTTCATAATTGTTGATTTTGACAAGTTTCGTAATCTACTAATATAATGGCGTCATTATGACTTTCCAATGGTCAGCCACTGACACTCCATTGAAAAAATTGGTAATCTCGTATATAATAACAAATGAAACTTCCTATTAAACTTACTACTAAACTTCCTACTACTTCAGATTGCTTAAAACACTAATAAATAATATGTAAAAATATATATAAATGAAATCTGGCATGAATAAATGTTCAAATTTAGCAGTAGTTTTTCGAAAATCTACTAACTGGTTTTATAATAATGGCAATACGGCAATGCCATTGTAATACAATTCTATTACGAGACTATTGACCGACCAATGATCGAACATTATGAATTTAGCAGATTACGAACTTTTAGCAAAATGACAATGGGATCGTGTTGGAGTGACGAATTTATAAAAATAGCAGACTTGGGCCCCAGAGCAGAGATTTATTTTTAAATAGGGAATTATAATGTGTTATCTTCTTGCGAAGGGAATGAACGATCAACGAGGGCTGATAGTAGATCAAAACCACCACCACCCGCCTCACGCTCAGGGCGACGCACCATGACTCATCAACGTGACTTGTGAGGACTCATTTAGTGTGAAAGTCACGAGAAGAGCTCACTATAGAAATTATCCTATGAAGTAAAGTCTTAATTCGAAATACAAAATCGAATCGAGTCATTAATTCGCGGAGAATCTTAACGTCGCGTTTTAATCGATCGCCTCATTGGCACAGCGACATCTAGTTTTTTTTTTTTCGACTAAAATAAGCACATCAAGCTACATGAAACTGTCAAACTGTGAATTTCCCCAAACGATTAAAAAATTTAAAATATTGACGATTAAGAGCGCTATCTCGGGTCCTCAAGCGCAACTCCTTTAAAAAAAGATTATCTCGTGACTGAGAAGGAATTATGAAAAACGGCTCTATCAGCTGCCTCGGTGTGTCTAGAATTTTCTAATACCTTTTTTTTAGGTTTAACCTAGTACAGGCATCATACTTTGTAATACCTACATTATTTCTAAGATGTATACTGTATATTTTCAATTTTTATTTTTGAATAAATTTTATTATTATTTATACTTAAACATAACTGGCGAAATGTGGGTATATATAAAGATATACCCCTATCATATCCTTCGGGGAATACAGGCGTGATGTTATGTTTTTTAATATTGATAAATAATCAATTTAAATTAACAATGAATAACACTAAACGGCCCTGGAAACATTTTGAGTTGACCTATATTTTATTGAAGTGAAAGAATTTTATTAAGTGACAATTTTATGAAGTGATTAGCGAGATTTCTCTAAATATGGCTGAATATGTAAAAACTGTCTCATTCACATAAATAGTGCTGAGGTAGCTGCTGTCACTAATGTCATATATCTGTCAGTCACCATGAATGGCGAGAAAATATTGAAAATTCAGTGACCCTGCACGAGGGTCTTGGTGTGGTGATGAGCTACTGTAATGATAATAATCAGCTTGAATACGGGATCAACAGGATTCTACATATATAATGTAGAAAAGAGTTATTTATTCATTCGTTCGTAGGGTAAGTTCGGCGCTGGGATACAAATTCCCGGCTACAAATCAAATTCCCTACTAATTTGGCAATATTTTTAATGTTGACAACATCGTGTTTCAACATTTTATACGTACAGTCTTATTTCAGCGCCGAACTAACTCCAACTTACTTACTGAAAAACCACCCAAAGAAAAAGCTATACCCAAAGTCTCAAATTCAGATCATTTATGTAAACAAAGGGGATAACATATCATAAAAATATCTTCGTAATGGTAATTCATATAAAATGGCGAAAAAAATGGATCCATTTTATTTTAAGCACTGAATTTAAGAAATAATAATTAAAAAATTATCATACCGTAATTATTTTTATAAATTTTCGGTTTTAAACAAAGTTATTAAAAAAAGGAGACTTTCTGGTATACAATATTTTATGATACTGGTAACAATGCAGGAGATCCAAACATTTTCACATTTTACATCTTCACCAATACTAACATTACAAGTCTCATGCATAGATTCATATTGTATGTAGCATATCTAGCCACATTTTGGATGAAAACGGCTGTAAACTGTTTCGAGTGGAAGTCGATTTTGGGAGGCCTACGTCTAATAGTGGACTTAAAAGGGCTGATTATGACGATCATAGGCCGTGTTTCCGACACTCTACATAAAACATTGTTTGGCTACGGTATTTTGATTGCATGGTTCTAATAATTAATTCACTTTAATTTCATAGATGATTATTTACAAGAAAAAAATATGATAAAATGGGTCGCACTACTGTCCTGTCATGTTGACAGTGACTTACTTGACATTAATTTGTTTACATAAATTATCTGAATTAGAGACTTTGGGTATAGGTTGTTATAGTCTTGTAAATTAATATTACTTTACTGACCTTTAACAAACTTTGGTTTTAATGCTTCGTCTCTGATCGCAGAGGTTCTCTTTACTACCTGCCACAGACATTTAAATATACTTACAATAGACGGAGCAAAGCGAACAACGTTAAAATCTCCTTGTTATTGCAGGTCACACCTCACTCTGTTTCTGTTCTCTGTAGTTCTATGGTTCTACATATGTCTTGTGTCATACGCTCCATATGACAGGACGCACTGAGTACAAAATAAGATTATTTTCAAAGAAAATGTGCCTAATTGTACATTGTGGTACTCAATATTTTATTTGCATTCCACAATGTGTACTTAGGTGGTAACTTAAAATTATATGAGATCATTATGGACCCTGTCAGCAAAAATAGTAGGAGAGAGGAAGCTTCAAAAACTTAGCTTATCACCTTATCAGTCTTCGGAACTAAATCAAATATTATTATATTTGTTTTTTTTTTTTACTCATAATATTGTTTACTTCACTAAAACTTGTGAGATCTATCTTAGCACTTATATAATTATTGTCATTTAAATATTCTTTAATACTATTCATTTTCATATTAAAAATTGTTTTATATTATTTATAAATATAATACTACTGTATGTCTCTGCATCACCCAAGGGTTGACTGGTAGAAAATGCCTATGGCATTAAGTCCGCCTCTGTACATGTTTTGTGCTTAAAGTATTAAATAAATAAATAAATAAATAAACTATTGGTATTGCAAATCTCGTAGTGATAATGACTGGACTTAACTACGGTAAAATTTTCCGGGTTTGTTATATTTTACCGAGTATTTAGATACATAAAATAATGTAATAATTTTGTTCTTAGATTATATGTTAAACTATCTGACGGTTGGTAATCAAAGGTCGGTCAAATTGTACCGCATAAAACTTGACTATTATGTAGTTTTGCTACATTATGCTAGATGGCGTCACTGAGACACTGATCACAGTTTATCTATGACATTATTTCTTCTGATAGCCTCTCTGTAGTATACCCGCTAACTTGAAAGTCACAGTCAAACTATTTTAACAGATTACATCTTGTTTTAAGCCTTCCTGGTCAAAGTACTCACAACGGATGGACAACTAAAAGGTAATCCAGTTTTAACCATTAGGTAAATCTGGATTAACTTTTAGTTGTCCATCCGTGGTGAGTACTTTGACCTTTGTGTTCTACTTTAGTGTTGAAAATGTTATTGTTTACATCCGAAACTCAAAGCTTACATTATTTGACTAGTAGATTTAACTTTGACCGGCGTAAGGTAAAATAAGGTACCCTAACAAACACTGATAGGGATCTTGTGAATTAAATAGTGTCATCATCATCATAATTTCAGCCGAAAGACGTGTACTGCTGGACATAAGCCTCCCCCAATTGGGGGGTTTTGCCACAATCGCCACGCTTGGCAGGCGGGTTGGCGATCACAGTATGGTGTTAAAAGTGCATACTCGTAGAGAATGCTGCTGCCCATTCTCTAGTAAGTCCCTTAGTCGCCTTTTACGACACCCACGGGAAGTAATGTATTAATAGTGTAATGTATTTGTATTATTATTTTATTGACGACTAGCTGCGCCGCGCTGTTTCACCCACAAACGTTTCGAATCGGTGGGAATAAAAAGTATCCTATTTGTTAATCCCAGTAATAAACTATCTGTGATTGAGTTTCGAGTTTTGTGTCTCTTTCATCCAAATGTGTTCAGACGTTTTGTAGTGATTAAGTAACAAACATCAATCCATCCTAAAAAACTGTATTTTTTTTAATATTAATAAGATTAAATAATCAGTACTTATTATTGAACAAAAATAAAAAATAAAATAAAAAAATAAAATTGTTTTATTTATATTTTAAAGGACAACAGATCGTAAAAAAACAACTTGTCATATGTACATTCATCGAAATAGTCTGTCTACTGTTGAATAGGTTATTTTTTTCACGAATCTGGTTAGATTTTATAGCGAAACTTGTTTATTATGACGAGTAGAATCACCTTCTTAAAGGACGCAGGTGATTCAATCGCCACCCCTTATTTTAATGCAGTAATAATTCATAATTCTTAAATATACTAACAAAAATATGGATCACTGTGTTTGTTCAATGTAATTCGAACACCCTTTTGCTGATCTAGCGAATCAATAAGGTCGCGTTGAGCGCGCACCGACATCAGTGCATATTCGGACAGCAACCGGGTGCGTGAGTTAAATAAAGAAATTAAAAAAAAAAATTGTTCGTGACTGCACCTACACAAAAGAAGAAAGTATACCTATTATAAATACATAACTTTGACTTTTGAAAGCATGACCACCTACACAGTATTTTAATTGTATCTAGTTGGTCATTCTTTTTTTTTTCTTTTTTACTATCCGCATTGGGGAAGTTTTTGGCCTTCATTTCACTTGATTGTAAGTGATCATAAGGCTGAAGGAGGAAGCGAGCTTCACCCGGAATCCTCAACCACAGAGGCTATCTTATCTCTAATTGCCGAAATAACAATGCTGTTAAGACTGCATCGAGCGCACAGTGGCGCCCTCATCGTTATTTCGGTGATGAAATGGAAAATGGTGGCCACTAAGCTCCGTTTTAATGATTACAATAAAACATAACAATTTAAAACTACTGTTTGTAGTAATAATAACGTATAGTCTTGTGAAGCACAACTTGACGAGCTTATTTGTGCATTTTCATTCTACTAAAATAAAAGACATCACCGAAATAACAATGAGGGCGCCACTCTGCATTCGGTAGCCTCTTAACATTGTTGTTATGGCAACAGACTTAGATATGATGGTGGTAGCTAATCTGACGGACTCAAAACAAGCCCTACCACCAACCAAACCGAGCAGAATTTTTTGCCCTTGCTGTAAATCGAACCCGGGACCTCTGGGTCTGGACAGGTGGTCTTACTACTAGACCACAGAGCCTAGCATAGCCGATCAACATTGAATTTAAGAGAAAACTTTTATTTGTCTACTATCACCTACTGTACTAGTATCATAAACCATATTTCATGCCACTTATAACAAAAAAAAAAAAAAATCTGTCCATTTATTTTATATCGCTGTTTTCTTTTTAAAACCAAAACAAATATAGAAGTAGAAAAATATATTATTTATAAAGAGAACCAATAGATTACTGTATTTGTCAAAGATCCTTATGTAGTATCCACACGATTTATCACCGTAGACCACCACAACATAAGAAAGTTTAGAAGTATCACTCTTTACAGTAGTTACAAACTGAAAAAAAAAAGTAAAAAACTAAAATCGGACTCCAACAAAAATGCTAACTTAAAAGGTTACAAGACATCGATGTCGTTTTGTCAATGAAAATTAATTAAAAATGAAATCTGTTTTTGTCAATACACGAAAACGGCTATACGAAAACTGATTTTATTTTTAAATAAATGACTAACTTTTAAAATTAAAATTATTTTGAGGTTTTTAATCTTATTGTAAACAGTCAGAGTGAAACGTAATTGTTTTACTCTTTATTGGGGTTAAAATTAAAAACGTATGTATCAATACATAACATAACTCATTCATACGTAATTAATATATTTTTAGACAACACTCCGGTCATTTGATATCAAACACGATAATTACATTAATTATTTTTTTATGGTTATGCAGTACGTCCGTTATAAGCCGCCATGTTGGATTATTTGTGACATCATATAACCTATGACCCGTGGAACAATATGTGGCTTACTGAGGTACCTCGTTTGTCAAAATACGACAGCAAACAATCATATATATAACCTGTTAAAATCTGAACCCTCCTTTGGCTTTGCCGTAGTCGGATAAAAAGAGCAACAACGCTGTATGCTGTAAAGAATAACCTATTTATCTTTCCTACTATAGCCGTGAGCTGCTAACCGACCCAGACGACCCCACGACTCTCCTCCAGGAGAACAGTAGGGAAACAAGTACAGTAGCTCGCAAACATAATACACGACCGTCATTCCGACCTCGCCACCGAGGCCCCGCGCAAAATCCTCGACTAAATAGTCCTCGCCGACCCTTGCCCGTAAGCGAAGCGCCAGCACGCGCTATAGCTGAGCCTGTAGCTTTAAATTCCCCCGATAATAATCATAACCCTGATTTTATCCAGCCACCGTCGGTCCCTTGCCATCCTCCCTCCGACTCTGCCCTAAGCCAAGGTTTGTACCCCACAGGGGGTGTCCTTAGCGCGCAGTCGTTTAGTTTGTAAGTTTTTTCGCCCTGGCTGGAGGCTTTAAGTTTTTAGGAGCTTAAGGCAACCACAGGAAAGACCGGTTAAAGAGTCTCAACCTCTCATGGTTAACTCAAAGATGCTAGCAAAAAAAAAGCCGTGAGCTGTTTAAAAATCTCATGTCGTGGTTATAATATAAGCCGGTCAGCAAGATGGTCAAAGAACTAACCCAGGTTTACTATAACACACGAGATCAATTCATTTGCAAAGCACGACAGATTCTGTTGTGTTTTGTATGGGTACCATGCTGACGGCATTTACAACATCACATGCCAACTATACGCATCAAAGACCTGACGCCATATAAATCCTGCATCGCGCAAGCAGAGTTTACCGCGCGACTGGCAATATACAATATCCCGTCATCAACCATCGGGCAGTTGATGATGATGATGATAATGGGGCTCTCTTTTCCGCACTTAGACTCCCATTTGGTCCGTTTTGCGTGGGGATTCTGGCTAACAGAGCCAGCCTAGCTCCGCCCAAAAGCACAGAAGCTTCCTGGGAGCTTCACAGGCTTCACTGAACGACCTCACTGTTCCGAGGATTTCTTCACGTTGTGTAGCATTCCAGGATGACGTGGGCAGCTAATTCCTCGGCGTCAAGGCAGCCCCCGCAAAGGGGGCTGTCTGTGGCGCCTATGTTAAAAAGATGTTTGTTAAGGAGATTATGGCCCGTAATTATACCTATTATCATCGAGTAGTTATCCACCAGACACAACACCCGTCTGGTCGGAGGATCCTTCCTTTTCTATAGAGGATGAGTGAACTATACACCCTTTTCCTCATATTATCCTCTATAGCTTCAAAATACAACAAAATGTCCTTCATTCATTATTCAAATGTACTCACTTGCGACCATTCATGTTGTCCTTCTGCACTCACTTTAGATATTGTGAACGAAAGCTTTGAAAGAAAACATCGTGAAAAACCAAGCTGTCCGTTAATAACAAACTGGAATGATAAATCTGCACCCAACAAACAGAAATAAATGATCATCATTGACATGATGGGCTACTTCATCGTACAATATAGGTTACCATGGGAGGTGGGAAGAGCACCCCGGAGTCTATATTTGTGCTCAATTAACTCGTCAAACCATTACCGTGTGGTGCCGGACGTAAAGAATAGCACCATCCTATTTCCTCCCATGGGTGTCGTAAAAGGCGACTAAGGGACTTACTAGAGAATGGGCAGCAGCGTTCTTTATGCATTTTTAACATCATACTGCGATCGCCGACCCGCCTGCCAAGCGTGGGGATTATGGGAAACCCCTCCCCCAATTGGACGAGGCTTATGTCTAGCAGTGGATGTCTTTCGGCTGAAATGATGAACTCGTCAAAAGGCAAAAGGCTCGCCCCATATATCAAGAGTCTTGTTAAACTGTGTAAATATATATTCTCCCGACCGAATTTCGGCACACGACACGCAGGACATGAAGTGCAGGACCAACGGCTTACCTGTTTCCCGAGGCACGGGGGCTTTACACCACCAACTTCGAAACTCCGGGCTACTACCAAGAAATTCCTAATGAAAAAACCCAATTAAAATCAAAAGTCAAATTAGGCTGAGAATCAGTTCTTTTCGAACGTCAAAATTACATAAGACAGTCCCCCAAAACGCCCGCTCTTCAACACTTCCTAGTGCTTTAGCTGGGAAGAAGAAGTGGCGCAACAAACTCCCCAGCAGCTTATCTGGCTGTTCAATTAGACAAACCCGACTCTATATAATAGTAGTTATGCAAAGCAATTAACATTACGAGACACAGAACAGTAAATTAAATTATTTGCCATATGTCAGCTAACACACGCCAATATACCAGCATATACAGTGAAAAACTATATTCAAGCAAAAAACAAAAAAAAATGTTAACAAAACTGATACCTAAATAAAAGTCTCCTGACATAAAAGGCGTGCCCGCTTACATATGCAATGCTGGATTATGTAACAGAAAATGATAAACTAGGACCATCGAAGTAAAATAAATAAACAGTTAATCACTAATAACAATAACGAAACCATGGTCAGCAAGACGACCAGGCACCACACGCAGCACCCGTTCACGAGCATAACGCAAAGATCAGCCATTACTCCCCTCGCCATATTTTAGGGAAGTAGGCAACCAGACCCCCGACGCTACCGCAAGCTGTGACATCTAAGGGAGAATGACGAACTTGCTGCTGGTTGCTCAGAAGAATAATACGATCAACTTACGATCGAGGTCGTTAGCTAACCACATATTTCAATACAACTCATTAAAAAAAACATTGTAATGAATAACACTTTTCTCGATATGGGAATCGAACCCAGAACCCCATGCTCAGCAGTCGCGCTTGCAACCATGAGACCAACCGTACTAAAACTGTGTAAATGTAGGATTGTGTGTAAATGTGTATAATGTAGTTGCGACCGGGTGTTCGAAACTAAATTCGGTCTAGCGAGGCATCTAACACGCATTAAAATTGATTTCCAAGAGTCGCCGTTATCGAAATCGATAAGGACTTATAAATGTAGGAGTACTATGTACTTCTTTCAACACCTTGGGAGAATAAAGACGTATTTTTATTATGTTCTATGTATTATCGTAACTTGTCAAAATAACTTCCTCACTATCTAGATTTGGCCAATTTCAACAGTATTGGTCTAGAACAGGGCAAGCTTCTTTTATCAGGTGCCAGAAATGCGTAGGGAATTCAAGAGTCCAGAATAAAAAGACACGCATTGTTTTAAGTTACAATTTGTAATAAGACTCTTCGAAGGCTAAAATACTACCGCACACCGCGAAAATAATCATGGAGCGCACCAGCGCAATTTTTTTATCTTGCAGTAATTCGAATGTGGTTATGTTTAGTTATTAAAGTTCACAATGGCCCTAGACGTACACGAACGCCAGAACATAATAATTTCTGAGAACAATACACTCATAAAGCAAAATGTAGTTGGCGGGCCGGATTAAAATCCTTTGCGGGCCGGAGCTAGCCCGCGGGCCGTAGTTTGCCCATTCCTGCTCTAGAAACCGGAGTCTCTGGTTAGAGAAGGGAGATGGATCCTCAATTTCTAAATTTAATGCTTATGTCTTATTTTTTATCTCCTCCTCTTTACAGACGAAATCCCCAGAAGAAACGCTGAAGCGAGGGCTGACCAACAAATGTGTGCAGCGGGAGACGTCATCATGCATAGCCATCGAGTTGGTAGGCTATGTTGACAGGATGCTCAGGACAGCATCCTTCCAGCTCGGCGAAGATGTCATGATTGTTGACGAGAGGTAAGCTATTATCAAAAAGAAATATCAGAGTCTCATAAGTCAAAGAAAGAGTTTTTATGCAGTTTTGAAACCACATAGTGACCATAATTCCAGCTTGTCCCTAACTGCCCTCCCCCAGCAATACCCTAAGCCAAGGTCGATACTCCACAGGGGATGCACTTAGCCTGTAGTCGCTTAATTTATAAGTTGTATACTCTGGCTGGAGGCTTTAATTTATTAAGGCATCCACAGGATAGTCCAGTTAAGCATCCGACAACCGCCTAGGTTGACCTGCAAGATGACATTCTCAAAAAAACAGTCGTCCATACGAAACGACTGTTTCTTTGACCCATTCAACCAGGAAACTCTATGAATTAATCAGGAAAGAAGTTCCAAATCTCATAAATTAAAAGGGTAGTTGAGCATAAACAAAAAGTAAACGAGAAACGTCTACAATCCCAAAACTTCCCCGAAAGGCTTCAAAAGTACACAACCCTAAATTATACCATTAATGAAAAAGTTTTTTATGTAAAACTCTGTCAAATTGTTCCGGAATTCACGGAATTCTTTTCGAACATTTTATCAAGAAGGATTTGTTTGTATCTGAAGTTTCTTGGTATACAAGATTCGTTACTTACTGGTATTTAATCTTCCACATTGTTTAATGTAAAGGTTGGTATATACATTGGTACTATTTAGAAACACTAGGCTGAAATGCTACTTCCTCCAGATATGTGATGGAAAGTGGTTCCTTACTGCTGTCTACGGACGTAACACATTGGAAGCTTCAACAAAGCGTTGTTTCATTAGGGTGCCAAAGTTGATAATGCATCAATCATTCATTTCACCCGAAAGACGTCCACTGCTGGACATAGGCCTCCCACAAAAGGAGGGGGATTTGCTATAATCGCCACGCTTGGCAGGCGGGTTGGCGATCGCAGTTTGGTGTAAAAATGCTTAAAGAACGCTGCTGCCCATTCTTTACTAAGTCCCTTAGTCGCCTTTTATGACACCTACGGGAAGAAATAGGATAGTGCTATTCTTTACGTCCGGCACTATACGGTACCGATAATGCATCGGGTGTCTATAATTTCACTGGCATTCAAATTATGTATGAAGCGGAGGCGTTGCTGTGATAGTTATTATACCAGGTTTAGTAGTAGTGGTACTGCTGTTCCAAGGCTTTCACATGGGTTCTTGTGTTCTAAGAATGTATCCAATGTAATACAAGAGCCCTTGGACTTAAGCGATAATTTACAAGGTAATCTGGACGAGGTTTGAATTATTACCTCATCAGCTTATTCTAGCATTCCAAACTATATTTTCCAGCCACGGCACTGCAGCGGAAATCCCAGTCAAATCAGAAACCTTAGCGAGAGCCGGTACATCACTTGAAGACCAAGCGCAGCAGCTCATCATGGACAAGCTTTGGCACTTCGTCAGCTCCAGGTCCTTGAGGTATAGGCTGCTCAACGATGCGGACCTGGTCATCTCTAGCAAACAGGAGAAGGATGGAAGCCTTGGTGTTGGTAAGTAATGTGGTTCAAAATTTGAAAAAAGAACACAAATTCACGCTTGTTTTCCCCGAGGGGTTAGGCAGAGATGTACTTATACACCACATTACCAATCAACTGGGCCCAAATCCAGACCTCAGTATCAGCCCGGATTTTGGATTAGTGCCTGGTTGAAAGTAAGAAAAAAATACTTTAAATCAATGTATTTTATGCACAGACTTAAATGCACATAACACAACGTATTATACTTTATGTTAAAAAAAAACATGCGGGGCAGTCTATGGGGACCGCCAATAGAAAACGTGCTCAACGCGCCTAAAGAAGTTTTCACTCAAAAAAAAAAGAAAAGAAAAAATGTTATGTGTGTTGTAAGAAACTAGCAGGAAAGTGTGCCTTGCGCCGGCGCCAAATAGGCCCAGGTTGATTAATATTTTACCACCATGGGACTAATACATATGAATGACGCATTTGGATGCCTTTACCTAATCCTCCGGAGAAAACAGGCGTAATGCTATCAATCGTTTTGTCCTCCGAAATGATAGTTCAATAGACAAATAAGAAGACCTTTCAAGCTTAGTCAGGTGTTATAATCGATTCCACCTAAGTCGATTACTGGCGCGCATCCCTAAGGATTAATTAAGGAGGTGAATTGCACAATTGGATTGAAAAAATTCACAGCTGTAGTATATATAACGACGTTAAAAGAAAAACTGTCACAGCTAAGTAAGCTTTACAAGTTACCGAAAGAAAGAAAGAAAGAAATTTTATTTGCTCGAACATGTGTATACATACAGAATTAGGATAAATACGTGCATGCAAGATCTTGAAATAAGAGTGGCTCCTGACATGTCTGCCATTTCTCATGGCGTGCAAATATATTTGTACAATTATTAATAATAAATTAATGATTTTTAACTATTACACTTATACATATTATATTATTATTCTTATATTTACATGATCCAATTATTTATTTTCCTTGTCCAATATTACAGATTACAATGATCACAATAACGATTCATATCACTTTTTATAGGCATTCACTTACCGAGTAATAGTCGACCAACCAGTTTTTAAATCTATTACTTACACGTCTCTTGAGTTTGTTTTAATAAATCGTTTGAAAGAACCTTATTTCACCCATTGTTAGAAATAACAACTAATATTTTATGAAAGTCTGAGATCTGTTCAGGACGCTACTCAAAAGTATCCAGTTATAAATTCCAACCACCACTGAGTAGCCAGAACACACAGCACACATGACGCAACCAATCACAAACTAGTTAATAGCGCGTATGTCGCTTCGTATAATTATGGACCACCATTGCAGCAGAATCTAGCAGTTTGATGATAGTGTAGTGATAATCCGGCTACTCATTTTGGGAACGTCATTCAATTATTTATTCTTGTGAATTCCAGGTGTATCAATGAAGCCACCAAAAGTATATGAGAGCGGCAGAGGCCGTCAGAAGCCATTTGGGCCCGTTTTGGCCCTAGCTGCGTTGAAGTTCGGCCTTTTCGGGGCCCTGACCTTCAAAGTCCTGGCCCTTATGGTCGGGAAGGCCCTACTGATCTCCAAGATAGCCCTATTATTGTCAACCATCATTGGACTGAAGAAGCTATTCTCTTCTCAGGTGAACGACTGATAATATAGCATGTTGCATGATTAAATTTTTTAAACGTGTCTCTTTTGTTTTTCTTGACTGTATTGACTTTGTTGACTGTCTTGCCTTTTCCGACTTCTTTGAGGGGGGCGTTTATTGTTAAGATTTATATTTGTTCACCGGCAAGGAAGCGCGGGAAATTTAAATGTTTTTTTTTTTTTTGCAATTTTTAGGTCACTATTAAGTATTAAAACTTTGTATACAGAATTGTAATAATTAAATCTTCAATCAATTAAGAAAATTTGAATTTCGCGGGCTTCCTTACCACATCCCCCTTAGTGGGAATTTGAATGTGTTCACTGCATGTGCGTTTTTGCATGTTTTATTATATTATGTTTGTCTCACGACCCGACGCGTGCATTATTGTGGTAACCAAGTGTACAAACACGCTGTGAATTTGTGCGTGAGGACGAGTAGCGTCAGCACATAACACACTCTCTGACTAAACACGAAGTTAAAATAAAACTCACAAATTGGTTGCAGAAGTTAACGTATGACGAAACCGAGAATCTTATTACAATTGTTTCTTAACAGAACTAATACTGTATTTAAATTAAGCCAGTATTTGCGTAATTTATGTTGTTGTTTCTTCAAACTTGCATGACACTCAATACCAGTTTTGTTGCTATTATATCTGGAGGAACATTGGCTCCCAAAACACAGGCTTCTGGCCTAGTTTAGGAGGCAGCAGTTCGCCCTTTAATGTGGCTCTATTGTACAACATATCGACGATTAAAAGGTAATGATTTTTTTTTTCGAAAATGTCGCTTAGGCCCTATTACCTTTTAACCGTCGATATATTTAATCCTTGTGTACTTGAGTATGTTTTTTTTATTTTTTTATTCACCTATGAGTTTGCTCTTGACTTTAGTCTAGGTCTGGATGACAGAGACAAAGTCTACGATGGAGTGAGCTTACCCAGAAGAAGCCTGTTCACTCTCACTTTGAATAGATTAGGGTTGTATGTTTTTCTAAGTGTAATAATAAACATTTTTTTTTACACACACACACTCACCCTCACGCCTCCGACTTTGCCATTGTCTCGGACGGTACCGACAGCGTGTTTTTACACTTGGTAACCACAAGTAAAACGCGCGTCGCTTCTTGAGATAAAAATACCGTAATTTTGAAATTGCACGAATTTTGTTATGTATCACAATGAGGTTTCGAAAATTTCATGTATTTTTAGAAGGTCGAGTTTATTGGGTTAATTTAAATTATCTACAGGTTTTTTTCCCAATAAAAAACATGTCAGGTTCATTAAAGTCTGGCCAAAAATGGTCTTTAAAATTTGAAAAGAAGCAACCTTGCTCTTTACAAAAAGTTTTGAAAAGCAAAACTGGAAACAAAGAATAGATTTTTCGGTCAATCCCAGAGGTTTTCTATTTTACCACATCGTGATTTACTAGAAAAACAGTACCTCTGTAAGAAATAAAATCATATTGCATGCATTGTTTTCACCGTATTGAATATTCCTACAAAAATTGGCTGCTGCTCCCGATCGATTTATTTTTCTATATTCTGGGTAGAATCTTTAGCAAAATAACTTTGGAAAACCGACAAAAGAATTTCAAATAGACTTCGCTAGTGAAAGGGTTTTTTTTAGTTAGGTAGGTACCTACTGTTTTTAGTGCAGGGCACGGGGACGCAATGGCGGCCGCTACTAGAGACGGCAAAGTCAAAGTCAACTAACTTTGTTTACTCAATGCAATGGTTGCAAGAAAATGGGAACAACTGACTGACCAAGTGAGCTCATTGGTGGAAAATGTAATCTTTAATAAATTGAACAAAAGATTTAAAGAAATCACGAAAATTATCATGACACAGAAGTTTTTGTAAGGTGGCTCTTAGTTGGTCATAAACTCTGATTAACACGGTGCGGTTTAACTGTCTGTGGAATACCATAAGTTGAAGAAACAATAAAAAATGTGTACCGTCTAAACAATGTTTAGACGTTACAAGTCATTTGTTGCTTAAGTGATATTATATAATAATAATAATAAATATTTATTTCTCAAAAAAACATAACACTTTGCACTGTATACATCGTTTGAAATTTTACATTATTATGCAATAGTAGACTATCCTTTAAACTAGGACTAGCCTGTATCTTAAAATATAGGGTTCAGCCAAATGGATTCTATTAATATTCACAAACAAAAACTAGTGAAGACAGTGTCAGTGATGTACAGAAAAGAAAATTAAGAATAAAAATAAAATAATAACAAAAACGAATCCCAAGTAACACAAATGGTGTGATAGACAGCAGACATGCAAGTATATGTATGTTAGAGTAGGGGTGTGAGGGTGTGTGTGGGGGTGTGTGGGTGTTTATGCCACAGGCAAGGAGCCTGCATCTTGTAAATGGGGCTTAATAGTCTAAAACGAAGTAATTTGCCATATGTTACGGAAATTACGTGATTGCACGTTAAAAAAAGGTTGCCATTTTTAATTTCTCGTAAAAAAGGGTAGCTTGATGTATTTTTAAATATTAGTCAAATTATGCGTAGCTGGTTATACATTACTTAACAGCTATCAGGAAGCGGAAAAATCATAATTATGAAATTAAAACATGTTGTTTATTTTTTTTACTAATGAGGGTGCGTGACTTTTGAAAGGGAAAACCAGAATTTTAGGTAGAAACATCAACAGCTCAGCATAATAATTAGTATTTTAGGCTTTATAATATTAATAAATAAATATTAAATGATAAAGATAAACATAGTTTATTTGTCAAACATGCGTTTACATACAAAATCAAGCATGCAATATCTTAAATACACCGAGATATTTTAGTGGTTGTTTTCCGGCAGCAGAACAACTTGCCATAAGGAGTACTTTTGGAATATAGAGTGAAACTAAAAAAATAAAGATGTTTTTGTTTTAAAATAATTTAAAAAATATGCATCAACTCGAAAACGTGAGAATCAATAGTAACACTAGAGGTAACTTGTAGGTACTACTCGAATCGCACGCGCCGCCAACAAAGGGAACAGCGATTCATAAATGTTCAAAGCAAAATAAACTCTCGCACGTGGTGGTTTATCCCAATGGTTAATCTGCCATTTTTTGTTTCTAACATTTAATTTGTTTATAAAACGATTGTATTACCAAGACAAAACCATTTCGCTGCGGGAAAACAACCATTTAAATTTCACGGTGTATAGTTAATAATTGCGTACATGTTTTGCCTGATGAGGCGTACAAATTTTTATTTTATTTTTATATAACAAATTAATAATTTAATTCACTATACTGGTTCAATAACATTCATAATTTAATTTTTATGAGAATAATAATAGAAATAATTACAAAAGTTCACGCATGTCAAAAGGTATCTGTCGAAAAATCATTTATATTATAGTAACACTTGTCTGTTAATAAATTTCGAATCTTATTTTTAAATTGATTTGTTGTCATGGCTTTATAAGTCTGTGGTATTTTGTTGTATATTTTCGGGGCCATACAAAAAAAGCTTTTTCTCTCATGGGAAAAAGCTTCTTTTTTTTTGCCCTCATGGGCAGTTTTTGACGAGTGCAGGCAAAGTTGGCCATTGTCACGTCTGTTGCGCGGAAAGTGTCGGATAGTCTTGGAAAGAGTTGGGGGTTAGACTTTACAAACGATGCAACTCCAAAAATGTATAGAGACGGTAAAGTTAATATCTTATTATGATCTGAATCAATTAAATAATACAACTAGAAAATTTCTTAAAGGCTCGTACAGACTCGCGCGATATCGCGGGCGTGACAGGCACCGACAAAGAAATTGTGCTACGAGTGTCGCGTCGCGCCCGCGATATCGCACTAGTCTGTACGAGCCTTAACTCTGTACCGTTTATTTTTGTATTTGACGTTGACTGTGTATCAGATAGCTATAAAATGTTGCCATTAAAGGATGAAAATTAACAAAATAGCCTTTGGAATCTGATCATAGTTTTAATATAACTGGCAATTTGGATTAATAGCTTCTCTTGAACGTTAGGAGTAGTTTCACGTCAATACTTTAGACGGTGAAATTTAATTCAATTGCCTCTTTTTCCGTTTTTAGGGTTCTGTAGTCAACAAGGAACCCTTACAGTTTCGCCATGTTCGTCCGTCCGTCCGTCTGTCCGACTAAGAGTCTCTGAGCTTAGCCGGGGGGCTTAGCTCAGAGACTCTTAGTACTAGAAAGCTATAATTTGGCATGGATATATATATTAATCACGTAGGCAAAGTGGTAAAATAAAATCATAAAAAAAATAGTTATTTAGGGTACCTCCTGTACATGTAAAGTGGGGATGTTTTTTTTTTTTTTTTCGCCTACCGTGGTATTGTTGGGTGGGTCTTTCAAAAATATTGTGGGTTTGTGAAAACAATTTTTCGGTTAAGGGATCCGTTTCTGAAATATTAGGCTTTAAAATGCTAATTTTAGAATCAAGTGTCTCCCTCCCTGCCAACTACACGTTTAGTTTTGCATAGGTGAAAAAAAATCATGATAGTAGTAAATATAATGAAGTTCAAACGAAAACTATCACAGCTAAGTAGGCTTTTCAAGTTTAGGAGTAATAGTCGACCAACTAAAATTTGCAGTTGAAAAACATGTTCCCCCATCCAACCTGTATAGGTTGCATGTTTCTCAACTACAATGTTAAGTTTGTTCTTGGGATAAATTCATCGCAACTACGGAACCCTTCATTGTGCGTGGTCCCACACGCACTTGGTCGGTTAATTTGGAAATCTCGCCCCGTGAATATTTTCTCAATATGGCTAAAAGTCTGCATTCCCCGCCTGAGAAATTGCCCCTGAAAATAATAAAACAGGAATTTAAATTGAATTCTCAGAGAATCCAGACTTCACGATATTAAAATGGCGTCGAACGTCATTTTTTAAACCTAGACGTGACTGAGCATTTGACAGCTTCTAACTGGGGCTGCAGTATCCGATATGGCTTATAAAATATTTTCATAGGATGGTACACAAAGCTACAAATCAAGCTATAATTTTCTAGTATGAGTTGACCTCTCATTGTACGGAAATCCTATAAAATGCGAGATCAGCTTATACTGGTCGATATGTAGCCGTGTGTACAGTAAATCTATTTATACTTTTACTAGTTTTTGCCCGCGGCTTCGCCCGCGTCGACGTGGGAAAATATTATTACTGGGGTTAAAAAGTATTCTATGTCCTGTCTCAGGTGGTCTACCTGTGTGCCAAATTTCAAAAATATAAACACATAATATTACAATAATGTTCTACTTATAATTATATTTTTTTATTTTCTATGTTTGCATAATAGGTATAGGTAGTAATATGATCCACAGCTGCTAATCACAAAGATTGGATTATTATTCAACCAGTTCAGGTCAAAGAATAAAACAAGTTCCTTTATAAACCCTTTAGGGCTGAAACTGCGTGAAGCGGGCGCCCGCGACGGGTAACCGTCGCGTGTTTACGCGTATGGGCACCCAGATGGCCTCCGTGGGCAATTAACTACCCGTAGTTTAATTTTAACGGTGCGCATGTACAGTCGTGTCGATGGAGAACTTAGCAAAACGTCGACTAGCAGAAAATAAACGACAGCCAGTAAGCTGGCGCTACCTGGCCCCGCGCGTACCCCCGCAACGGACGCCTGCGCGGGTCTCCGCGACGGAGCACTTTTGTATGGAACCGCGCGGACGTCCGCTTCACGCAGTTTCAGCCCTTATTGATATTATTAAGAACAGTTACGAAGAAAAGTCTCTGTTTAAGCTCTTGCAACTTTACTCATAGTTAGTTCGGAAAATGAAATTGCAATTTAATTTCATTACTTTTAAAATAAAGAAACGTCTTATGTATACGCACATACATAAGACGTTCAGATGTATCTCTGTTCCCTCAAAATAAATTATAAGTTTAAGTCGACCGACAAAAAATACCTACCTGCTTTAACTTTTCTTTCTAAGTTTGAAATCGCAAAAAAATTGTGATAAAACTACAAATCTAAGATTTTCGAACTTTTCCCTTTACCTTTCTTCTTGTCAAACATGATTCTAGGTCGACGGGAAGGTTTATTCCAGAAATCGCCACCGACAAATCCCCACCAGTGGGGGTTGTTATTTTTTTTCCAAAAATCCCCACTAAGCTGCGTTTATTTAATTAGTGGGGATTTCTGAAAAAAAAAACAATCCCCACTGGTGGGGATTTGTCGGTGTGGATTTCTGGAATAAATTGACGGGACGCTATAGATTTAGATTTATTTGCGAGTATCAAAACATGTCACATAAATGGCCGTATTCTTATATTTTTAGAGTTCCAAGTGACCGTAGACCTACGTATTTTACATTAATTTCAAACTTATCATCATCATCATCATCATTTCAGCCGAAAGACGTCCACTGCTGGACATAAGCCTTCCCCAATTGGGGGGGTTTGCCATAATCGCCACGCTTGGCAGATGGGTTGGCGATCGCAGTATGGTGTTAAAAATGCATAGCGAACGATGCTGCCCATTCTCTAGTAAATCCCTTAGTCAACTTTTACGATACCCACGGGAGGAAATGGGGTGGTGCTATTCTTTACGTCCGGCATTACACGGTTCAAATTTATACCTCTACATGTTCCTTAGAAAAGGGCCAGACTGACAACGAAGTGATTCTATAAGGGTTCCATTTTTTTTCCTTTCGAGGCACGGAACCCAAAAAAGAGACTGTCGTTTAAAAAAGTTTTTCTTTTTTCCACAAAAACGAAGTTTCAGTAGTAGTAATGCTATGTAAATACCTAAACGATCTATGAACTCTTTCTAGCGAAAAGGGACTAAGTACTTTAGAAAATGGTACGAAATGCTTATCACGTAATGGTAGACCTTTTTGAAGTTTTGTTAGCATAAGTAAAGCCCTATTCAGTTTAGTAATATTTTAACCTGAATATACAAGTTATGAAGGATAAGAAGGAGTATTCACGGGCAGCTGGCCGTTTGATAAATTATATTGAGATTTTAAAATCGCTTTTATTTTCCACGTGATTTTCAGTGGATTTCAAATCTATACTAATATACTAATACTAATATACTAATTCTAATATACTAATGGGCCTATTAGAAGGCTAAAAGTCACCCAAAGGGCAATGGAGAGGGCTATGCTTGGAGTATCCCTACGTAATCGAATCAAAAATGAAGAGATCCTCAGGAGAACCAAGGTAACCGACATATCTCGAAGAATTGCCAAACTTAAGTTACAATGGGCAGGGCACATTGCACGCAGAACAGATGGCCGTTGGGGCTGAAAGGTTCTGGAGTGGCGACCGCGTACCGGAAGACGTAGCGTTGGAAGGCCTCCCACAAGGTGGACCGATGACCTTGTGAAATCCGCAGGAATCCGCTGGATGCGGAAAACATAGAACCGGTCGAAGTAGCAGTGCTTGGGGGAGGGCTATGTCCAGCAGCGGACGTCTTTCGGCTGAAATGATGATGATGATAATTATTTATTGTGTTTTGTACACCAAATGTTTTTGGCATCGTTTAACAATAACCTATACTGATATAATCAAGCTGGAGAGTTTGTTTGAAATATTTTTTCAAATCCAGCTGCGGTAGTTCTATCAGTCGGATTTCTAAAATTCTTTTTGCTTTTGATAGGCTATTTCTAGAGAACGGTTATAGATAGGCTTTTAACATTACGCTAAAACCCTTAAGAGCTAAGGAAAAAAATAAAAACTGAAAGAACGATCAGCGAAAACGAAGTAAAGCCGCGGGCGGGCGATGGGAAGCGATGCGGTGGGTCTTGACTTTTATAAAAATGTAGCTGTTATTTTAGTATATTGGGTATCTTATGACTTCCACGCGAACGAAGTCGCGGGCAGAAGCTAGTAATTCTTATATAAGAGTCTCCCAATAGACCACAATGACAAATAGAATAAATATTTATTCAGAACCTGGATTAAAGCTTTTTTATGAGTATTTTCTGGGATAAAAACCTTTTTCCCAGAATTATTAATTTGTTTGAACTTCGTTTTATTTGCGAACTCAATTTCAAATTTTTATTTTTATAATTTTTTTTTATGTCGCTCGGGGACAGATTTTGCCAACATTTATGAGTAGGGTTAATTAAATATTTTGTCAGAATTCCCGGGAATTAATTCCCCACATTAGTACCTGAATATTTTGTTTTTAAATGACGGTAGCTTATTTCAATTAATGTTCTAGACGTAACTGCTGCTAATTACGAGACGTCTACGGTTATTTCCTTTAAGAGGAATCACGGTCACGTGGTCGTAGGCGTTCACTCCATCCTAACGTATTCCTCTGTATTACATGTGTTTTTTTTTTTTTAATTAATATAATTATACCTCAAATTAACATAGGGACATGGCAGAGGTATATAATTATATTATATTATTTTATTATATATATTATTGTATATTATATCGTAAAAAAAAAATTGGATTATAACATAACATCACGCCTTGTTAAGCCTAATAGTACACACACATTTCGCATTTTTTCATTTTATGTTTAAGTCTCATGTATAGTATATTTATATTTATTATTTATATAGTATATTTAGTATATTTATATTTATTTATTTGCTCTCATGCACATCACTCATTTTTCAATAGGTTACCGTCGGTTTTTGAACATGAACCCTGTCAGGGAACTTCTAAACAATACCAGTTTGACTATCACATTAGGTTAACCTGTCATGATAGATTTAAGGTGTTACAATAAATAAAATAAATAAAAAAACATAAATGTTGGTTTTCTGTTGTATTTGTGACAAAATGAGTATAAACTTATAAAATTTAGAAAAATTATATATGTCTTTATGTCTAGATGTCTATATCCCAAGTCTCTAATTTAGATAATTTATGTAAACACAGGGGATAAACATATCAAAAAAATATTTTCGCTTTTAAAAACGATACTGAAATTCTCATAATATCCTAATTTCTTTATGATTTCACAGTTTTTAAAATAAATTTACACTCCATTTATTTTAAATAACACTTAACCTTTTTGTAAATAGCTATACAATACAATTTGCATGTATTATTTTTATAAATTGTTTCACTGTATTTAAGGCACAATTCGAATGTTACAAACATATGTTACAAACATTTGCTTTTCTTTAGTAGTCTAGAATATTAGTTTATTAAATTTAGTGGAGTTTTGATAGTAACTTATATTTTAGTACGCATGTCGCCAGGTTTCTTCGCTTTTCAGCGGCAATATCAGTAATTCATTGTATTTTTATTCGAGGAATTTTATTCAAAAACAAAAACTGCTTTTCACTTTGTTGTGCCTCATACAATTTTGCTCGTAAATGAGACTTTATTGTTATTGGTAGCTATACCGGCTGTTTCTGAATACGTGTAGGTACCTACTCATTTTGTGTAATAGAAACAAGTTGTATGGGATTCTGTGTTTCAATGATATTTTTTTTTGAAACTAATGTGTTCCGGGTCTGGCTGTTTGTGTATGTGAGTTTAAATGTTTGTAAACGCACCCACAATACAGGAGTAATACCAAGCGTGGGGAAAGGTTTACAAAAAAAAAAAAAAAATTTGAATCCGCATTAGGTACATGCATTTTGTAACAGCCTGTATATTTGCCTTTTAAAATTAATTATCCTTCTAATGTTATTGACAAATGTTTTCTAACAAGTCCCAAAATAAATACTTTTGTAAATAATTTCATAACTAATAATATCAATGTACCCTTTCTTTTCAGTCAATCGATTCAAGACAATCGTTTGGAACTGAGTAAACCATCTTTTAATGAAAGTACATAAATATACTTAAATTAAAAGAAATTAAAGTACGAATACTTTTCAGGCTAATGTCAAAAAGGATTAAATCAATTGGATCAATGACACTGAATGGAGTTAACGGCGATACTTACCTCAACAAATAACCATTAAATGAGACTTATTACACAATCTAATTGCTAGGCAAGATAAAAGATTGAAAAAGATTTAAAAAATACGGGACAAAAAATGGAGAGTACAACAAAAACAAATCATCCAGACTTTTGTGTGTGACTGTACAGTATAAATGTGTATGAAAAACATTATTCACTTGGGTTCCGCAGCATTCGGGTAAATACACCAAAGATACAACAAGAAAACGTCCTTTTATGAAGTCTTTAGTAACATCTTTAGCAAACGGCAAAGTTGTTAGTTGTTGTTGTAATTGTTAAATTTTTGGTACGCGAGTCAAAATAAAAGGTACCAAATTGTGACCAAAACTATGGGAATGATACTAACCCAAATAAATGCAAAGAAAAGCATCGGAAAAGTGTAATAGGTTTTGTTTATGTAAAGGTTGACAAAAATACTGAAGAAAATAAAAACAAAATATAATTATGACTTGGTAAAATGTAAAAAAAAAAAAATTAAGCTCAAAATAAGTCAAACACAATGAGCCAAATATTTTCGTCTGCTTATTACTTAACAGATAAAATACGGCTCGTTTTTTGTCAACTTTTACTATATTATTTTTCAATTAATTAAGTGTATACGTATTATTAATGTAAATAAAACTATTTATTTATTTATAACATATTAACTTTAGATGTACTTACTAACTTGTACAATGATGCTAATTTCGCATTTAAATAACTAAGCATTTGCCTTAATTAAAATATTAATTTATTAAAATTGCATTAATTGTACTAATTATTTATTGTGGAATAAACGAAATCAATAATAACACTTTTGTTTTATGTGTACCTAACCCTACTGATATATTGGTGCTATTGAAATTAACATGAAGGAAATCATTAGGTATACCAAAAGCACCTATCCCACCGCCAACGAGGAAGCGACTAGCTATCAACAATTTTCTCACACAAGAAACGTACAAACGATTTTAGGTCCCGCGTATACAGGGTGAAATTGAATTCATGGGCATCTTCTTAAGGGTTCATTAAAATCATCATTATGAACAACTTTCACTATGAGACCAAACCTGTCAGCAGTTCCTTAAATTTATGTTCGCATAGCTCGTCAAAATGTAGGGAACAGCAGATTTTTTTTTCGAGATTTCAGGGTTGGCCCCATAGTGAAATTTTTACATAATGATGAATACAATAACCCCTTAAGAAGATGCCCATGAATTCAATTTCATCCTTTATAAGAGACAATACATGAATAGTTGGCCGCTGACTGTTCACACCGCCGGCGAGTACTCATTTATCGCAGCGACAAGAGCTATCAAAGAGAGTACTCGCTCAGCGACGCTCGCTAGGTGAGTAGAACACTCGCTGAGACCTTCTCGCTTGGCACATATATGTATACCAGCGAGTAATCGCTCATTGCTCTGCTCTCCGTTCGATGCTGATCGATGCTCGCTAATCGCTGGCGGTATGCCAAGTGCCTTATAATTAATTATTAACTCCCATGTGACTTACTAATTATTACTACTAACTCTTGCCTATAACAACTATCGAGAAACTCGTCAAATTCAGACTCCATGATAATTATCAAGTTTTTTCTCTTACAAACATAAAGGCGGAATAAAATACACGCAGGTGAACGTGATAAAAAAGTCTTGCAGTTTTTAAGGCAGATAACCAGAGACATAGTTTAAAATTCTCATGTGGAAATTATATAATTTATAAATACATACATAAACTCACGCCTTTTTCCCATGGGAGTAGGTAGAAACAATAGAACGACACCTGCTACGCTCCTAACATACTCCTTTTGCTTCGTTTACGTTCATATATCTGTTCATACACGCACGCTGGTTGCGAGTATTACGCATTTGACATCACCAATTAGGTCACTATATTATGTCCTACTACGGTGTCCCCTTCCGGCATTTCAACTCATTTATTATGCCTTTTATTCATCCTCTCAACATGACCAAGCCATCTAAGCATACTCTTTAAAATTGCACCATTACCTTATCACATCATTTTACAGCATATCATTCATAGTCTCGCCAAACATGCTTCACAAGGAAAGCATTGTCATAGCATTTATTCGACTTTTTTTTTTCATTTCTGTTATATAATTTAAATCAATTATAATTTAAATTAATGTTATATAATTTAAATTAATTAATTATCCAATTATGTATACGATAATTGGAATATTCCCGTTTGAGCACCTTTACTCCATTTATTATAACATTAGACAAATAACTGTTCTCACCCTTTCGTTATTTCGATGTAAACGTTTAATAAACTCCGTTATTTCACGATAAATACAAAGCACTGTAATATATTTACTATTTACATTAAAAAAATAACTCTAAAGTGCAATAATTTCAACAATATTACACAATAACTGTCGTTATTTAGCCGTTATTAGTCTAATACTATAGTAAATGGAGTATAGGCATTGAGCACCAAAGGTATTCTCACCATATACCTTTGGTGCTCAAAAAATTGGTGCTAACGCTAAAACGGGAATACTCCACCAATTCAGCTTAGCAGCAGAAATAGGTTAGGTATTTAGGGGAAACAGCTCACTCTCACTCTTGCTATGAGTACTCAGCAGTTTTAAGGCTTTTCTTGAGATGTATAATGACCTCCTCTTCTGATGTAGGCTCTGCGTATATAAGGTGTACCTATTCAACATAAAATATTTTAAGAGATACACCTATAGGTGGTTAAGAAGCCTTGGAAACGATTTTTTTATAATCTGAGTATGTTATTTAAAAAATTAAATAATTTAAAATATAATTAATTATCAAAAGGCACCGCGCTCGTGCCACTACCGTCGCCGCGTCCGGGCGGGTCATTCATTGAATAAGTAAGTAAAGATTTTTTTTGCAAAATGTCCCAAGCAATTTTAAAATAAAAATAATTATGTAAAAATAAAAACACTTAGATAAAAGAAAAATATCGCTGCTATGCCTTTTTTACCACCTATAGACGTTTCTCTTAAAATATTTTCATGTCTGAATAGATAAACCTGATATTTCACCCACAAGCTGCACGTGTAGAGTTTGACAGTATGCACTGAAAAGCGAGACTTTAACATCCTTACTACAATGCGCAAACCTGCGGGCTACCATATTACATCAAACCGCCAACGCCCTCCGCTCCCTCTCTTTATCAGCATCGTCAGATAAGTCCTCAGTGACTACATGCCCAAAGTATTCTAACGGTGTGACTATCTGTATTTGCTTCCCGCTTAAAGTCACTGGGGGAATGTTATCTAATGAGCAAGACATAAACAAAAAAATCAATTGCTCACTTTTCTTAACATTATACATATGTGAGTCCATGTGACGCAGCATAGGACTCGCAAACAACCAACAACTTCCTGAGCGCGCCGATTGATGGACTCAGCAAGACCAAGTCGTCTGCGTAGCTGAAATTATTTACCACCAGCTTTTGCCCGCAGCTTCGCTCGCACTTAAATACAAACTCGTAACACACTACTAAAGTTTCTATAATAATATAATTCAATCATGATTCGAAAGACACGTGGCCCCATCTATTATTTTAAGAGCGTTATTGTTGTTTTCCTCAGGAACAGTACATTTTTTCGAGAAGAAAGGTACCCTATGTCCGTTTCTGTACACCTGTCAACGTATATGCAAAATTTCAGGATGATCCGTTCAGTGGTTTAGGCATGAAAAGGTAACAAACAAACTGACAAACTTATTTTCACATTTATGATATTAGTTAGGACAGTGCCATCAATCGAGCAACCGACGACGTTGATCTCGCTGAGCTCACCAATCAACTGGTTCATGTAAACATTAAACAAGGCCAAGGACGTAGGTCCACCCTGTCTAACACAAGACGTAGTTTCAGTGTGAATTCAAAACAAAAACAAAAACTTTTAACACTTTAAAATTTTGCAATGCAAGCAAAATTGTAAGCAAAGCCGAAACTAAGGTTTATTCATAAACGTTGCTTAAAGTTAAGTAACGTTCAAACGTCAAAAATGTATGGTTAAACAGTCGCTAACCATTACTTAACTTTAAGCAGCGTTTATAAATAAACCCCTTAATTGTTATCAATGTTTTAATAATCCATAAAACACTTTGTAACGAAATTTTTAATAAACCTTTTAAATGGATCTTGATCTTGATTTTTAAGGGTTGGTAGAATTTATAAAAAATATTATATTTTGGCGTAAAATACGTCAGAGAGATGTCATGTCAAAGAAATAACAAATAACTATAACTTAGGAAGTGAGTATTAAAAAAAAAAATACGTTTGATTTGGTAAACACAAATGTTTTAGTATCTAATCTTGGCTTATTTTACGCGTAATTACTTACATTAATATAGTCTTTTGATCAAAAATAAACGGCTTATAATTATTGTTGACACATTTTAAAGTTAATTAAGAGATTAAATGGAACGTCAAAAACATTTCATTACATCGTTTTGAACATGGCAAAGCGGAAGCTAAAATAATATTAATTATATTTATCAATTTTTGTAATAATTTTATTCTTTTAATTTAAAAGCCATAGTAATTTAAATCAATTAAAATCAAAATATTTTATTTCACATATACGAGTACCTACATGGGCACTTATGAAACGTCAGAAGCTAGGTGCACGGTTCCAATTAGTCGTTTCCTATGGAGAAGAGCCTCTTCATTTTAAAATCATAGTGTAAACTCGCAATCCTGAACATTGCCCGTAACTATAGAGCAGGAGCTAGACAAATTAGACATGTCCAGTAAATGTATAATTTAATTTGGTCGTCAATTTAGTCTGTATCAAAACAATTCCTATAATGGAACTATTTTTAGAAATACCCATTCAAACGTTTATGTGGCCTAAGTATTTTAGGTTTGAACCTAAAATACTTAGGCCACATAAACGACATAGACATAGACTCTTTTACATTGATGTAAAAGAGTCTTTTTATAGAAGGTAAAAGGTCCTTAACAATGAACTTTACTATGTCTAGACGAAATTCCTATGGCTTCTACAGTTCAATTACTCCAAGATTTTAAAATAAAACTTTTAAAACAATTTAAATTTAGTCGAATTAGGTACAGTTGCCAGCACATCAAGCTACACGAATATGTCAAATTTCTCCAAACGATTTTAAACTTTAAAATGTTGGTGATTAAGTTCAAAATCAAACAAGAAAATCTGACAGTTTGTGGTAACTTGGTGTGCTGGCCACCGTACATAAAACTTATCTATTCACAGAGGGATTCTTTTGCAAGAAAACTATACCTATCTATTGCATAGTAAACTTGAAGAATGTTCAATGAAGATCATCATTTGTTATAGGCTTGAATACGAGTATAATTAATTATTGATCTTTATTCGGCGAAATGTGGTCGTATAGGAACTAGCGAGATAGATAGATAGAATACTCTTTATTATGTACACCATAAAAATTACAGATACAAATGTAAAACTGTTACATAGGGTGTCACAATGGGCGGTCTTATCGCTAAAAGTGATCTTTAAGAAGAAGAGACAATACTGCAGGTAGTCAGTGGTGTACCATTTACATATACAATAAATACATACATACATAAAGCATATAGATACTTATCCATATAAATATGATACAAGAGCTACTTTACTTTAAGTAATGATGATGTTTAAGGAGAGAGGAAGTGATTTTTAACCAGAATTTTAAAAGTGGACAAAGATTGAGCACGCTTTATCGAGACGGGCAAGGCGTTCCATAACAAATAGGAATTGGCGAAATGTGGGCGTATAGGAACTGGCGAAATGTGGGTGTATAGGAACTGGCGAGATGTGGGTGTGTAAGAATTGGCGAAATGTGGACGTATAAGAACTGGCGAAATGTGGGTATTAACTACTAAAAGAAAAGGCGTTGGTTCGTGGTAGTAGGAAACAAAAGGTATATTTGTCAAAGGGTAAAAACCAAAAGGTAGCGAAAACATAGACAAAAGGTATAAAAAGGTAAAAATAGCTTAGTGCAGACTTGCACAGTGGTTCTCTGCCTTTTCACCGAAAATTGTTTGCCAGATTTTCACTTGCCAACTAACGTTTCGCAGAATTTTATTTCGCCGAATAAATATTTGCCAACTTATCATATAATTTTGTTATAATTCCCAACCTCACGGTTACCAACTGTACGTTTGGTCTGCTTGTCATAATGACACTTTTTAAAATGCCAACTTTCAAGTAGCAGAATGTTTTAGTTTGTTCCTTTTACAAAAGCGATTCGCTTCTGGCACATCGCCGGCCGCTACCGCGGCACGCTTGCTTCGCTCGTTCAGCTCGTGCGTTGTTTGTCATACTCTAACCTAACTTATCCTATCGTAATATATTTCTGCATTGCTGCTAATTAAAAAGGTTTAATGTTTTTTTGAGATTCTCAAATAAAAAATATATGTAAAAATTACACTGATAAAACGTCATTCGTCTAATAGTTGTGTGGCCTAGTGAAATGTTTGACAAATAATAAATGTCCCAAACGTTTTGTGTCATTATAATAATCAGCTTAACAATAATTCTACCAAATGAAATGTTGTCATACAAAAATTTGCTAATCGTTAGTTGTCAAAGTGAAACATCGGCGAAACGTTGGTTGGCAAGTGATAATCTGCCAAAGAATTTTCGGCGAAAAGGCAGGATACCTTGCACAGTGGGTGTAGAGGTACTTATACCTCTCTTTCGGGGAATACAGGCGTGATGTTAGATGTTATGTATGTATTAATCTTTAAAATGAAATAAATTATACTAAGCTAAGCAATAACAGCCTCACGGGTCGATCAAACAGATTAAGCTACGCTTGCCGTGGTTGGTCCGTTGAAAGGTGACCATCTTTATATACCAAGACCCCTCTGTGCCTTGGAAAGCACATTAAACCGTTGGTCCCGGCTGTCATTACACAGAAGGCCGAAAGTCTTACAACCAGTCTTACCAAGGGGTATCGTACTACCCAGTAACTGGGTTGTGGAGGTCAGATAGGCAGTCGTTCCATGTAAACTACTGGGCACAGACCAAATAAAAAACCAAGACAGAGCGCTGTCAACAGTGACATGAGGCCGGTTTCGTTAGCATGTGTGCACTTAGTGAAGTGTAGTTTGATTGTAAAGGGTTGTAAATGTGTGCGTGTGAGCGTGTACGCACAGCGCGGAGGCGTAGTTTTGGCATGCTTCACTGTATTGTTCGCAGCGCTCTGTCTTGGTTTTTTATTTGGTCTGAGCTATTGGAATTCAGCTACATCCGGTTAGACTGGAAGCAGACCCCAACATAGTAGTAAAAACGCTAGGCAGATGATGATTTAAACTGAAATAAAATGTGAATAAAGTACGAAAATTTATAAATATAATTCAGAGCCTGGAAAGGCTGGAATTTCATTTTTTTTTTAATAACATCATAACAGTATGTGGCGGCATCTACAACGCCACATACGAACTACGCATCAAAGACCTGACGTCACAAATCCTGCATCGCGCAATTAGAGTTTACCGCGCGACTAGCATATGTATACAACATCCCGACATCAACCGTCGGGCAGTTGCCCACCAGACACAACACCCGTCTGGTCGGAGTATCCTCCCTTTTCTATGGAGGATGAGTGAACTTTACACCCTGTTCCTCTTACGTCTATAAGTCTAATCAGAGAAATTACTTGAATACAAAAGATTCGAGAGACCACCACACTCAAAACAGGTAGATGAGTCATTTTGTTATCTACTTGGGTCTTACCACCTCCAGTCTTACCAAGGGGTATGGTGTTACGCAGTAACTGGGTCATGTAAAATAATGGTATTCATCTGCATCTGGTGAGACTGGAAGGAAACCTCAACATAGTTGGAAAAATGCAGATGTTGATAATATATTTTTGGGTCATTAGTTCTCCAGCGGAACAGTAGAGTAATTCTTACACAAACAACATAATATTGGTAATGCTAAAGCAACTTGATATTAATATAAGCAAGGAACAGACACAGATCAAGTTTTCATTATACTCGTAATTTAATTAAATATATCTTGAAATTTTACAAGCAACACGTGTAACCCTACTGGAAGGCAAGCTGTCCTCAATGCCAGCTGATATGATTAGCAAACTGTAGGACACTTCAGCTTGTGAACTTGCGTAAGGACAAAATTGTATTATGTCCACATTGTGTCCTTCACGCTTCATAAATAACCAGCTAGCCTTTAGCTAGAACTAAGAAAATAGCAGTGAGAAAAGAAATTCTAACTCAGAGCACGGACAATCATTTTGTATATTCCACGTACAATCTTCAAGTACAGATGTTAGTGCAGAATGTAGTTATTGCATTTGGACTATTCAATTAGGAGATCTTCACTTCTGCTTCTTCTATTCCTAACGATGATAACTATCTATAGTATACTGTTTGGGTAAGGTGCCACGTTTATTGCAGCGTCACAGGTGAATTGCTCTGTCCAGCAGTACTTTAAACTCACTTCACCTAAGTTTTCACCGTGAGATTTTGACAAAATAGCACTAAAGATCGTCAATGGTGCAGGTGAGCGGGCACTTCAGCAAATAAGGAAGTTTCCAATTATTTTAATTTATTTTTAAACAATCATACTAAGCTTTCTTTAAAAGCCAGTGAAAGAATTTTTAAAATCGCTTCATAAATGACGAAGTTATGATTTTTTTTCTCTTCCGTTTCCAAACTGCAAGGCGCGCTGCCTGCCGACACGCGTGTGACGTCACGGCTTCCGCCCGACCCTCCGAGCGGGAGCTCGGCTTGGCGTTTGTTCGTTCATTCGCGTGTCGGCCGGACGGCGGCAGTCAGTTTCTGTTTAAATACTCGTCGTTTCGTTGCTATCAGTATGGATACAACTAAAAAAAACAGTCAAGCTGTTTAGTCAAGCTCTATGATCGTGTCAGTGTCAGTACACTTTCTCGCACTAAGAAGCGGTTTTGTGTGGGACAATGGAGATAACGGTGCGTACAAACTATGCCACAAAACATTGTTTTAAAACACGTTTTCAAACAATGTTTAGTTTTGGACGTGCCACATGTTCACTAAACATGCCACATGCATACATTTGACATAATGTTTTACAACAATGTTGCATAGTTTGTACGCACATTAAATACTAGTCTACGATTTGTATAGGTACCTAATAGTAAAACATGCATGCATAGGTACAAACATACTGCAATCACAATCTCGCAGGCAGATTGCGCCCGCCCAGTGTGAGAATGTAAGTCACCGGCTGTTAATATAGGTACCTACCTACAACCTACAAGCGCGCGCGGGCGAAGGGAAATCTTATTAATGCGTTTATATCAACTTCTGTTACGATGTCTTATGTTTATATTAGATATACTACTATCTACTAAACGAATTACAAAATAGATTGTACTAAATTAAGTCCTGAAAACGATTAAAACCACCTCGAACCGAGGAGAAGTTACCAGGTAAGTAGGTAGGTAGGTATAAGACATTAACATTACATTATGTTTGATGATTATTAAGTAAGTACCTTACCTTAGCTACCAGTACCACATATAATCACTTAGTACATACCTTGAAAGCTTGACGCCTCTGATCTCTGCACTTGTGTACAAAGGATTGTTGGATAAAAAATCAAACACCATTGACATGTCGACTTTAGGTAAATTATCTGACTGTCCGCGACTAAATCCACTCTCCATCGTCAAAAACTTATCACCTTAAACTCGTATTATCTACTGAGAGCACGGAACACAAACGCCTTGTTTGAGATTGCGGGTCAAAATGCACTGGTGTGCTTATTATCCGTCTCATACGCCGCGGCCGGCCACCCGCGCCCCCGCTCTCGGAAGCCGTGACGTCACACGCGGAACGAGCGACTAGAATTTTTGATTTTGTACGCGTTAAATTAAAAAATTCATAACTTCGTCATTTTTCAAGATATTGAAAAAAATCTTTCAGCATATTTAATGTAATACTATAATCTTATAATTAAAATTATAATTTTTAGTTTTCGTGCTATTGGACACTTGCCTATTGGATATAATATGATCAGGAGTACCACACTCGCACTGGGTGTTGGAGAAATTGATAATACCCCATTTCGGTAGATTATGATTGCAGCGACCACATGGGTACGCAATTTTTTAAGGATTACCACGCAAGTAAAAGACGGTACCGTGCGGTGCCGGACTTAAGAAAGGCACTACCTTATTTATCCCCGTGGGTGTCGTAAAAGGCGACTAAGGGACTTACTAGAGAATGGGCAGCAGTGTTCTCTATGCAATTTTAACAACATACTGCGATCGCCAACCCGTCTGTCAAGCGTGGCGATTATGGCAACCTCCAATATTGGGGGAGGCCTATGTCCAGCAGTGAATGTCTTACAGCTGAGATGAAGTTGAAAAGAGGGTAATAAAAATATAAAGAAAACACTTTTATTTGTGGTGAAATATGACGTAAAGAAAAAATACAAGCACTAATAAGTTGGAGGAAAATATTCGTCAGACAAACCACAACACAAACACAACCCTATGTAAGACACAGCCATAGCGCTGAATTTCAGTGACAGCCAGCGTTGACGCTACAATTATAAATGAGTTCTAATGTCATCTATCAAATATAATAATTGTCTATTTTATAGCCGTAGAACCATAATGATCTCATTGAATAAGAAACATAAACCGACAAACCCTACATCAAATGTTGACAACATTGACACTGATACGTAGAAGGAATCCTTTAGGTTCGAACTCTATTGTTTTAGAATAAGGGTTGCCCATTGTCTTGTGTCAGGTAATTTATATAGGAGAAAATAGGGTAACACTCAATTAAATAGAATGTATGTTTAGGTAGCAGAGATTGTTTAACTACTTTAAGGTAGATTTTGATGGGTTAAAAATTGAGGCAACATTATTATTTTACAAAGGTAGATTTAAGTGCTTTAATTTGATTGTTTAGAATTTTCATCAGCATTGTGTAAGTTGGAGATGATTCATTTTCCAGATAGAATGTACGAAAGAAAAAACCGGACAAGCGCGTGTCGCACCACGCACAAAGAAGGGTTCCGTAGTAGGGATGAATTTTTCCCAAGAACAACCTTAACATTGTACAAGTACTGCAAATGTAAGTTTGTACGCACAATATTGAGAGATTTACCATGTTATTTAATTTTAAGACCACAGACTTCTTATAGGTTTGTTTCTATTGTAATCTATAAGTATAGAAACATTTTCTGGATATTTTTCAAAAATTTAGGCTCAGTAGTTTCGGAGATTAAGCCCCTTCCCCCCTAATCTCCGAAACTTCTGAGCCAAAATTTTTAAATGGTCAATTTTAAACAATTTACTTAAATAACTTTAAAACTATTCATTTTGAAGTTGAGAGATTATATTTGAGACCGCCACAGTAAGCCCTTTCATTAACTAATGTGTCACACGGTACAGTTTGGAAAACTTTCTTTTTTTCTTCTAATTAATCCCCACAAAAGTGATCCCCATATTCGTTTATTTATTTAGGTTACACGTCCGTGTTTGGGTCACAGGAATATATGTAACTAATTTCAACTTAATCGGTGCATTCGATTCAGAGCAAATTGGCTGTGGCAGACCGATCGACGGACAGACAAACACACGAGCGATCTTAGAAGGGTTTCGTTTTTTCCTGCAGACGTACGGAACTCTATAAACTTTGAGGCCCTACAATCATGACTATGTAATCAAGGATGCGTTATATTTCATACTTTCTTAATGTCAATCAAATACAGTTAAAATACTAAATTTTAATTCTCAAGAACAGTCAACTAATGATCACTCTGTAATGTTTTGCACGTTATATCTGATGTTCATGCATCAAGAGTTGAACAAATAATAATATTATTGTATTATCAACTGAAAGTATAGTTATAGGAAAACAGAAACTCCGGCAAAAAATCGTGCTCTTACTCCATTACTCTGACCTTTGACCGAATTTTCATCAGATCCCTTTAACCCTAATCTATTCAAAGTGAGAGTGAACAGGCTTCTTCTGGGTAAGCTCACTCCATCGTAGACTTTGTCTCTGTCATCCAGACCTAGACTAAAGTCAAGAGCAAACTCATAGTAGAATAAAAAAAAAAAAAAAAAAACAAATCTCCATAATTTCCGTCCAGATTCCCTGCAACACGTTTTGTATAATTTTGTTGTATTTGAAGACATTGCAATATTTCTACATCACCAGTCCGACTGTTTTGCTGATCCTACTAATATTAGTCAGGGAATCTGTTGCCATACTGGAATGGAGGATGAAGCTTTTTGATGCAATGATATCGCAAGGATTTTCCATTATGACTGCATTTGCTTACACAAAGGCGATTCAAAATCGTAATGATCTATTATTATTTCTTCTCCTTTTTGTATGGAAGGCCCTAATAAATAGTAAGAAACAGCCAGATTCTTCTTTTGATTTTAATTCCTCACAATTTTATTTCAAACAAAAGCCTTTTATTGGCCGGCAAGAGTGAAGATTCGCAAAAGCAAACGTGCTCTCAGGAAGGAAGTATTCCAGTAAGTGTTGGTAGGGATCTTGATCATCTTCTGGGCTTTGGGATTATCCTGATAGCCGTGAAGTACCTCTCCAGTCCTCAAGCACCTTAGGATATATTGCCCCCATGTTGCAACGACACTAAGTGCTAGTATAGTTTCTGAGGGCCCATTATTGAGTGTGTAAGTCAACCCCTGTCATTTTTTCGTGTTTATAATAAAACATTGATCAGGCAGGGGCCATAGTTCTTCCAAAGTTCTGGTAACCAGTCCACTGTATCCATACAACACACATATTCCAATACCTTTGTTTCCATATTCTGCAATAGCCGCGGGTTGTTCTTGGGTACACTTGCATAGTGCGGTATAGGGATAATTGTCGGCCGGTACCTCATTTCATTAAAAATGTCTTAACGGACCTCTGCGAGTTGGCTTTGGTCCCTCGTACGCCTTGCAAAGTTCCGGGACCCCAAGGTCCCGAGATATTTCAAAGACACTTAAATAAAAATAATAATATATAATTTTAAGACGTGATCACACATTTCATCATCTAGCATATCGTAAAATTATGTACAAAAACAGTGTAGTCTAGAAGAACATTGACACTGTAGGTATATTTGAATTCATGAAAACAAAGACAATAGCAAGGAGGTTTGATTGAAAATAAATTGGATTTCATTTTGCAACGGTTCAATGTGTCAAAACGATTTATTAGATTCTTGATGAAATGTGGGAGCAGTGAGCTAGAAAAGGCACCGTTTGTCGGCGATTTGATATGAAACATATACTATTTATTAAAAAACATTATACTACTTTGATGCTACACATCTTTCGCCTGTCAATCAAATATGACGCATATATACGAAAGATGTGATAAGTTAATGGGATATCAATGGGAATTCAATGCTCTGAAAAACACAGGCGTGTCTTTTCACTGTTAAAAGGAGCAACTTTCCGAAGTACATCTGTACCAGTTACCGACCGCCGTGCTTTTGGGCATGGCGTTGAGGTCTGATCTCAACTTCGGTTCAACCATCCAGTCAAAAGCACAGACTGCAGCCAAGAAGCTGGGCATCTTAAATACGGTGACACGATGCTTTACATCTGGACAGCTTTTAAGTTTGTACAAAGCACAAATCCTTTCCTGTATGGAATATTGCAGCCACTTATGGGATGGCTCAGCAAAATACCAACTTGCTGTACTTCACTCGGTGTAACGCAGAGCGAAAAGACTTATAGGCGACGAAACGTTGATGTCTAGGTTTCACAGCCTGGCTCATCGGCGTAATGTTGCTTGCCTGTCGTTCTTCTACAGATTGTACTTCGGAGAGTGTGCGCAGGAGCTCCACGACCTGATCCCATCATCGCCATTTTATTACCGGAATACCAGACGTACTGCAGGGTACCATGCATACTTGGTCGATACCCCGTCCCGTCGTACTCAGCGTTTCTCCTTCACATTTATTATGCGCATAGCCAAAGTGTGGAACTCTCTGCCAGCGTCTGTGTTCCCTTCCACCTATTATAACCCGTCTGCCTTTAAAGCAGGAGTGAACAGGCATCTTCTGGGCACGCTCGTTCCATCATAGACCTCATCCATTTCTTTCCATCAGGCTAGATCGAGGTCAAGAGCAGGCTCATTCAGTAATAAAAAAATGGGATAGAATCAAAAGTTCAAAAAACCTTCTCTTAAGTCACGGTTTTACAGAGCGGTGGCCACGTTACAACGGCTGCAGTGACGGCTGTAATGAAAATGATGGCAGCGGGGTTTGACTTTACGGTGTCAAGAAATGCTCGCGTCATGTCGCGTCTACGCGGTGCCAAGAATTATTTACCTACAAATCGAATTCCATTTCTTTATTAGTGGCTTTTGTGAACATGATATTTATTCAGATATGTTACTGTAGTTGTAATTGCAATCATGTCATTAATCTTTTATATACTTAGATTATTTTCTATTTTGAGAATGTGAGAACGTTGTAGGCCTAGCAGAGTGTAGATTTGTTGGCACTTTTCTATTTTGTTAAATACCTGGTAAGTATTTAAAGGCACTCTCCTCCCATACCTATTATCGCTGTTATTTGATAATATTGTAAAGCCAATTATTTTTAAAAGAATAACCGTGGAGTTTCTTGCCGGCTCTTCTCCATAGGAAACGACAAATTGGAACCGTGCACCTAGCTTCTGACGTTTCATAAGTGCCCATGTAGGTTTATGTGAAAAAAATATATTTTGATTTTGATTTTGATTTGCTCTCTAGGAAAACACACCAACTTACTTTCATAAATAACGTTTCAGTGACATCTTTCGCCGGTAATTTACAGACGCTATGTGGCAGCCACCGCTCTTTTCAGAAACCGTAGTTTTAGCATTTACTCACTGCAAAAATACTCATAGCCTATTCAAGAACAGCTAGTAATTAAAAAGATTTTTTTAACATCCATTTTCCCCTTCTTCTTCTTCTTTTCGTGTGATTAGTGACTAACCTGGTGTCAGAGCTTTTATGCCACCCAATGGGCCTCTGACTTGGCCCAAAAAATATCTCTCAGGCTTGTTGGTTTCCTCAAGATGTTTTCCTTCACCGTTTTTTAAGCAAGTGATAATTATACAATACGCACATGAATCCGAAAAGTCAGAGGTACATGCCTTGGGTTCGAACTTGAGCCCTATGACTTGGTAGTCCGACGGTCATACTAGGTTATCACTGCTATTATAGTCCCCCCCTGAAATGTAAGGAGAAAATGTGCTTTTTCTCAAACATGCATGGAAATATTGTCATTATTTTCGAAAAAAGAACACGTGAAGTATCCAATTTACGGACAAAGAAAATCAAATCCATTGCTTTTTGAATTAGGAACATTACAACGCTCCAGCAATGTTGTATGAAATGGCGTGCTGGGGTTAATAAATACTCTTTGATTGGATCTCTTGTCATTCTTGGCATACCAAAATATATCTCTTTGCTTAGCACAAATTGCGATCTCGTGGCTGTATAGCCATAAATGCGTTTACCTTTTGGCACAGATGACAAATATAAAATTGGCGGCAAAGCTGAAAATTCTTCTTGATTTGTTATTTACATACTTAATGAATATAAATTTAATTAAAATGAATTCCCTAGGTTCAGAGAGTGAAATGAAGATTGATTGTACTGCACCATATTTAAGATCAGAAGCCAAATTGGCAATGGAAAACCTGCTTCCAGCGAAGTCAAAAGAAAAATACATGAAAGTATGTCTTATTTCCATGCATTTTTTTGAGAAAAGCACTATACAGGGTGGAAAAAAAAGACCGTGGTTGGAGGAAAAGTACCCTTAATATTGATGATGGCAAATTTTACTGAAAGGAAACATTCTTTATTTTCAAAAATAATTAAAACTGCATTTAAATATTTTTGAAAAATCACCTGATTGAGCCGGGAATAGAACCGGTGAAATGTGAAAAAAAAAAAAAAAAAAAAACTAAACTAACTAAAAATGACAAGTGCTGCTCTTACAACTGTGAGAGTAGCGCCTGCAATTTAACAAACGCAACTCTTGATCACAGGTAATATTGTAGCTTTTTCTTAACATACGGCTACCTACTATACATAGTCTGTCTGCGGTGATACCCCAGTGAGTCGGTGTGGCGCTGCGTTATACTCCATTGCGTCGGATGTGGTACAGCGCCGGGTTGAGGCTGACTGCTTGCGTCAACCAGGAGAGGTTTGAAGGGCTCTGCTTGTAGACCGGCCGAAAGTGCAGTGTGCTGTGCGAAGGTTGCTGATGAGGCTGAGCGTGATGATACCCGTTGCTGGTGATCGCCGCTCGAAAGCTTGAGGAAGTGATAATGATGTCACGCTGAACTAGCTGCTCGAAGGCTGCGCTAATTTCCATGTTCGGGGTCACTAGTATAGAGGTATGAGGAACAGGGTGTAAAGTTCACTCATACTCTACGGAAAAGGGAAAATCCTCCGACCAGACGATGTCGGGATGAATGATAAATGCTCGTCGTGCGGTAAACTTTGATTGCGCGATGCAGAATTTATGTAACGTCGGGTCTTTGATGCGTAGTTCGCATGCGGCGTTGTAGATTGCACACAAGTAATAAGTGTTATAAGTAATCATAATAATTTAAGTAATTTTACTTTAACTTCTATGGAAAATTACTTAAAAATGCCTTCTTTCTTAAATTTTATTTCTCAAGGTGCACTCAGAGTTTTGATTAGAACAGTGCTATTTTCAATCAAACGTTTGCTGATTATTACAGAAGAAGAACGTGACTTACGAAGTATTCACGGATCCGAGTCTATACTACGACTGGAGCAACTGGAAAAGAAACATCGTGAAAAACCTGAGACTGCCAGATAGTCTTCGTGGAGCTTAAAATAGATTATTAAGTTATTTGAAAAGTTTTATCGATGCTTGATGATGAAAATTAGTTCAAAGATGTCAAATTATTTATTTTCCTAATATTTGACATGGCTGTATGGATTCAGCCGATAGTAAATCAAATCAAGGATATTTCTTGATAGCAATTTATAAACAAAGAGTACAAAATAAGCCATCAGTTTCCTTACTTTTTTTTGCAAGACTAGTTCATAAAATATATTTATTTTTCCTTGCTACTAGTGAAAAGAAATCCAAAGATTAAAAATTGTCTTCACAATAAAATTATTGCCATGAATTTCAGATGTTGTTTTCTTTCAATACACCACAGCTAACCAGTCAGAAAACTTTACATAGACTGGCAAACAGAGCACAGTAACCCCACCCCATCCTTGCAATCCTAAGTCTATCAGAAACAAGCACTGGAATCATATTTCTGGAGTGCAGCTGTATAGCTTTCCCGGCGAATTATGTTTCTCATTGATTTCTATCTCCTTACTATTATAGTCTTGATCTAATGACATCATCCGTCATGCTCTTGTCACCGCCGGGGTAACAGCTGTTTTAGAACCCAATAGCTTGGCACGTGACGATAGGAAGAGGCCAGACGGAATGACTATAATACCTTCGAAGTTGGGTAGGCCTATCGTGTGGGATGCAACCTGTGTCGTCACCCTCGGGCCACATCTTGCTGCACGGCGGGCTGGGCTGGGGCGGCTGCTGCAGGTGTAGAAAACCTCAAAGGGAGCAAATATAACAACCGTATTGGGAGCTTGCTTGCGCCTTTTGGAGTTGAAACGCGAGGGCCCTGGGATCCGAGTGCTCATCGAGTTTTGCGGGAGATCACCAAGCGTTTGGTCGACTCTGCACGTGACCAGAGGGCTGGCAATATTTTTTTTCAAACTGTTTAAAAATGAGAAGTTTCTCAACTCGTTTTTTTTAATGCTTGTTACCTTAGGACTCCGTCGTATAAAAACCGATTTGGAAAATTCTTTCTTTATTTGAATTGAAAGGATATACTTACAGATTGGTCCCGTTTTCATCAAAATTCAGTTCTGATGATAGGATTTATGAAGAATTGAGGGAACTCCTCAAATATTATTGGCATATAATAGCGATTTATTATTTTCATCAACAAGTCAAACATTTGCATTCAGAATGTATCCTTTGGTGAAGTGGAACTGATGAACAAGACAACAAATGGCAACTGGCACTCTTCAATGATAAGTATTTCACGGGTGGCAATAAGATATCTCGATTAAGATAGTTAAGTGACTATGACGCGGAAAATTTAAATAAATGGTTCTAATTTGATCAGATATGGTACCATCAAACTGATTTGATGATGAAGCCGGAACTAGGTAGGCACCGGAACTCCGTAATAAAACAATGTATCCTAGCCATGTTTGGGCTTATGGGAATTGTCATGAGATGCACTCTGGCTATAATTAATTTTTAACTGATTTCAAAAAAGGGAGGAGGTTCTCAATTCGTGTATAAACGAGTATATAATTATATTATAATTATATATTCGGGCATTACTTATTTGTTAACACTGATTCATTTTCTTTTTTTTTTTTGCTATAATATAGATTTCCTAATGATTAAGTACAGCTTTTAATCATGTAAAAATGATAATTAAATAGTTAATTTCAGTTTCCTTTGTTGCAGTTAAGTCTTTCGTTTACATACCTGTTGAACAAGGTTGAAGGTTTTAATGTTCTAACGTGGCTTGTACAATAAATAATGCACTCCTTTAGGAATCTTAGATACAACTGACTGACTCGGCTGCAACCGGCTAGAGAAGGAAAATATGTTGTAGGACAGTTACAGTCTAATTATACAGGTTGTCTCAAACGTACTGGTTCAAAGGCAAATGGGATAAAGCGGAGGTGGCCACCTATCATTTAAAAGCTAGGATCTTCTCAGCAGTTCAGAACGCAAATTTAATAATTTTCAAGAAATTTTACACTTTTTCTTGGATTTTTCGTCTCAGTAAACAAAATTTTCGACGTGGTGAGTTCAAATCTGGCTGAAAAATGCCTTAATAATGTAGATACAAGATTATGTCCCCATTAACGTTCAGTGTGGCTCTGCAACGCTTTAGCTTTTATTTTTACTTGTATTTTCTATATTTTCATTAGACTTTACCGAAACCGTCTAAGCCTAGCAAAATATCAGTAATGTGATATTTCAGTTTGCCTTCGAATAAATCCTGTTCTCTTCAAGAATACAATAAAATGACATTTCCCTGCAGTTATTACAAGTTAAAAGCTTTTTAACAATTGAACATTAGTTGGAACTTCTTCAACAACTTCCAATCTAATCTTGATTGGCTATGAACTGACGAACGGCCGGCCTTCCGTTTATCCCAACGTCATTTCCAACTAAGTGTTCTTTGAATACTCTCACGTCTCAAAGGTGGTTGATAATAGGTTTCAAAACTTGTCACTCCCTAGAGATAAAACTCCACTTTCTTCAAGGGAAACTGTTCATGTTACTTCTGTGTGATATTTTTTATCGTGTTTTCCGTCATTTGAAACTGATATGGGTAAACGAACTTTGACGGTTTCTTCAATCGTTTTGCTAATTATGTGATTTTTGAAAGAATCTAAGATTGATTCCTACAATTTATTTTTAATAATGTACCTAATGAATTGCTGCACTGCTTGGGAGTAAATCGCAGCTGCAACCTTTTCACATCGGTGTTGAGCTTGTAGTACGAATTCTCAGTTTCATCAAGTTTGGCAACGTCACAAAAGTAACGATTCATCATATGGGTGACAATTTTTGATCTTAATTAATTTATGATTGATGATAACTTCGAAACTATGCATTTTTGGACCACATATTCTAGGGATTTTTGTAATATCTATACTTATAGAATATAATCCTAGAGTTATGGGATATTACAAAAACACGTTGTATAGAGCAGTGTTAGATTGTGTGGGTTAAGTTTACTAACATAGTTGTTAAGAAATACTGTTACTAACATGTTGAGTCCATTGTTACTTGTAAACTTGGTTGGTTGGTGGTAGGGCTTGTTCTAAGTCCGCCTGGCTAGCTACCACCATCTTATCTAAGTCTGTCGCCAAACAACAATGTTAACAGCATTTGTTGTGTTTCGGCAGTTACAGGTAAGATAGCCAGTTCCTCTGTGGTTGAGGATTCCGGGTGAAGCTCACTTCCATCTTCGGCCTTATCATCACTTACCATCAGGTGAGATGAAGGCCAAGAGCTTCCCCGTTGTGTGTAAAAAAAAAAAAAAACTAAATTAAAAAATATATATATATGTCTCCCTAGTTGCTTTTGCTTTTATTTTGATGACTTCATAGAATCAAAATCCCTAAGCATTTTGGGAGTTCTTTTAGTATAGGAATAACTTTAAATATCTGCATATCTAAGGGATAAAAACGAAATTAAACAAACAATGACTTTGTTAACATTATTTTATTTAATTAAGTGCTGAATAAATAAGTCTTAACAACTTAAATTAAAATAAATTACAATTAAAATAATTAAAATAAAGTCGACGGGCTCGCGCATTTCAAAAAATAAGTATTCAGTCTTAAGGGTGGGAAGTTGCAATGTCTTAAAATCTGGACAGGATAATGACCAAATGGAAGCAAAAAGAGAATTTCAAAGTCCAGGGTATTAAGACACTGCTGTTGTTTTTAAGCTAAATGCCAGACTGCCACGTTTATCACAAAAATCGGATCAAGCCACGTGACAGACTGGCATTTAGCTTGGCGTTATGCTTGGCATTAAATTATCGCCACTAAACTTGATCCATGGGTGTCCAATTTTGTTTACTGGGACGGCGGCATAGTGATGGGGGGACCATACATCTGTGGCATTACGTACATGGGCATAGTCATGGTCTGGGCTGGATTCAATGGCGGTGTCGGAATGCCGAATAGGATTCTGAAGTAGCGCGCGATTGTCCATAAAACATTGGACGTCTCCGGTAGCCTATAACATAATGATCATGATTATATATTACAGTACAGTGCAAATATCAATTCAAATTCTGGTCTTTGAGTTGAATTTGGGTGCTCAGTTTCTGAAATTATGGTAGAAGGCATACAGTATAAAGTCAAAGGTAAATAAAACAGTATTAATAACATCCTAGAAGTTTCAGTAACTGAGCACAAAGAAATTAACTCGATATTTCAAAATCTCAATCTTGTACACAATATTATTTATCTTATTTATAAGATTCCGTAAGGCATGCAGAAATGAGGAAATATTTAGGTAACTCATCGAGTTAAATTCCGTTTTTGTATATGCACGATTTTCATTGATATTTACAAACAAACCCTCCCTCCAACCCTCTTAAAACCTAAACATCAGTGGGACATTACTATAGTACATATCCTGTAATAAATACCGTCACCAACAAAAATATTATTGTAATTACAATAAATGCTTCTAGAAATGCAAATAACATTACTACTCAAAACTCTATATAATTTCAAATTACAGGTTTTAATTCCTCTGTAGTTGAAGGAGTTGTTAATTCAGTTGTCGATTTAGTTGTATTTTCAATAGTACGTGTACAATTAGATACGACATTGACTTTATCCATTTTCCTTTTATACTTTCTCCTCTTTTGTCGTCTCTTTTTAAGATCGTCTTTAAAAAAATGATTTTCTAAAGCTTCGTTAACATTAAGGAGACCTTCAAATACATCTAGGGTCATCATAACCATATTATACGCTGCTGTATAATAGCCTGGTTCTTTAGATTTTAATGATTGTTTTAGAACTGATTTAGCATACTCATTAGATTGTTGAATTAAATGCCCTACTGGATCTGTTAAGAAAAATATTTGTAGGAAATCAAAAAATCCTCTACCTGTGCTGTGTGATTTGCTTCCATGATAAGACCTAGCACTGGCATTACGATAGTCTGAACTAAAATCTAAACTCCTTTTTGATCTAACGCGACGTTTTTTAGTATGTTTTCTACGAAATCTTCTCCTGTGTGGACTTTTAGATACATTTTCTGAGAAGGGATTAGTATTATTTAAAACGACTATGGGTTTCCAGTCAGATTCACTTAGAACTGTGGTGCTTATTACTTCTGATGCTTCTTTCTTGTACGGCATAAGTCTACTGTTGTTGGGTTTATAAAAAGTATTAGGATTAACAAAATATTTTACCCTAGGATAAAAATAAGTGTTTGGATAGTTATATTTATACTTTTTAGTTTTGACATACTCGTATAAATCTTTATTTTGTTTCAGCCTATCTAAACTAACTTTTAAATCCGCGTATTTCTTGGGCCTATTCCTATTCTTTCTATGAGTCATTTTCCTCTGAGCAATATTCCTAGGTTGCGGGATTAGTATCTGTCTGGGTTTTTTAACAATCTCCAACTCATCCAGATCATCGTTGACAGTTTCAACGCTGTTCGCTTTGGGAACATCAGAGTTGAGACCTCGGAAGGTAGCGGGCATGGCTCCATAGAAAACGTTCGCTATCGGGTCTATAATGGATTTGACGCCATCGACGATTGGTTCGAGAAATTTGAGCAATTTCGACTTACCATCCCATCTTTCAGCCGCTCTCGTTGAGTTTACGAGTAATGTGGGCGCCTGTTGCGACTGCTGAGCTGTCGCGTCGCTTTGGTGTATGATCTCATTGGTCTGCCCGTGGGCACCCATCGCGGTGGGGCTATACATCTCCGGGGACGCGAATTGTGGGCTCACTCCGCTAACGGAGTATGCGTGCGAGGAGGCGCTCGGAAAATCGATCGGATATTGCGAGTAAAGATACGGGTGGTTTTGTAAACCGACGCTGCAATAAACATTTTATATTGTTATCGATGGTTGACTCACCTCTTCCGATATTCATTTTATGATCTTCAGATGCATTATCTAAGTCATTTAGATGTCTCACTCAAGTCTGTCGTCTTATTATTAGTGGAGTTTAAAAGGTGTCTTTAATAACACGTCAGATATTTTAAATTACATTGACTGACACGTGTTTAGATCTACTTACGCATCATACTTAAGTAAATTTCTTTCTTTTTTATATCAAAATGTAAGTTTATATTAAGCCCTAGGCTGTCAACAATTCAAAAGTCTACAACAAAACAAATTATAGACTTGGTAACAAGAGCTTGAACTTGAAGTTTTTTGAAATAAAATTACCCAGTGTTCTTGTACTTAAATGTAAAAAGGCGAGGTTAGACATTGATATCTCATTTGAATTACTAAAGACTTATTAAACATTTTATACGTAATTTTATATAGAAAAAATATAGGGCAAAAACTCCGGTTTACGTTAATTAATTTTCTTTTTCCAAATAAAATTTCATTTATATATATGTACTTTGGAAGGCTATGTTTAGCCATAGTCTTCCGTAGTATGATCATTAACCGACTTTTCAAAAAAGAGGAGGGTCTATGTTTGTCCGTAGCTTTTTTTTAATGTCGTATATGTCCATCATTACAATTTAATTTTTATTGGAATAATTTATATTTTTAGTCAATCACATCGAAATATTTAAACTTAAGTTAGTCATTGCAACTTAAATCGTTAATATTAGTTTAAAAAAAGTTATTCATATTCCAGCAAAGGTTTTGCCAATACCTACGAGAGCGTCATTGATATCTTTCAGAATTTAAAATATTCAGTAACGAAACAAGGTCTGTCAACCTATCTGTTGATATCATATATGGTAGAATTGTTATTAGTGTCTGTATGTATGAGAAAGTAAATGTCATAACAGATCTATACAAATATGTAATTAAAAAGTATCTGTTTGCAATGAAGTCACTCGCAATAATTTTTAAATTTGTTGTCAGTCTGTTTGTTCCGGTTAATCTCCGAAACGGCAAGACCAATTTTGATAGGACTTTCACTGCTAGATAGCTGATGCTATATGGAGTAACGTAGGCTACTTTTATTTATTTGTAAAAGCCACGCGGACGAGTCTTTATCTACAGTATTTCTCCAATCTTAATTTTTTTTTTAGATATTCATTATCATTTCGTCAAGTCTGTGCATTTTTCATTACAGTGCTCAATTTTCATAGAAATGGTTCATTTACATTACATTACTTTACTACTGCAGAAACTGCACTCGGAAGGAAATCATGTTTATGGAAAACATATCATTATATATTCACTTTCCTTCACGATTTGTATGAAGAAATTATTGTTTGCACGTTTGGAATATGTAAGTTTATGAGAAGTTTTTTTTTTTTAAAGAAAAATATCTTTTGAAAATATAAATAAACCATTGATACAAAATATAATATCCTTGAAGTAAGTTCCGTAACAATTCAGTCTATACTCGTATAACAAAAGTTACATATTCCATGAAAACTCGATTTAGCGAAGAAACTGACAGACGTAAAAGCAATTCTGTTGAAATCGTTTTATAAGGTGAATTAACAGACGGGCCACTTTTTGTTGCTTAAGCTGGCATTCTATAAGGTTGTCTACAACAAAGAACATAACAGTATGCCGGCTGGCAGAAAAAATACTCTAGTTCCATTCACTTTTCTATCACTCTGCTAAGGAGTTCATTGCAGCACTTCTTCTTTCCAGCGAAAGCACTAGGAATTGGGGAAGGGCAAGCGTTTTGACGATAAAAAAATGCTAATTCTTAGCTTATTTTGAATAAATGACTTTTGAATTTGAAAATGTATAATCAGTTTCAAGATATTATGTAATTAATGAAGAGTTTGTTTATCATTTTATTTTTGAAATAGTCGTAGGTGCGTTATAGCTCACATCCTCTTGAAATAAACAGCAAAAATTCAGTATTACTTCTTATTTAGCGGCAACCTCATATATATTCCAGTACCAGGGCTTATACGAGCTCAACAGTACCATAACCAGATCATTAATCTTGGGTCTGTGGTCAATGTGTAAAATCTGCAGCTATATTATCTATTTTTTTCTTTTTCTATATCATGCAGATTACACAACTGGGTTACATCATTTTTTTTTTTTTCTATTTGTGATCATGTTTAATTTTCTTCTAACATGAACTTATCATTGCCATCAGTCAATTTCTGTCCGGTATATATTATGTACCTAATATTTGCGCGCCACACGTGGCAGAATATTATGAAATCATTGTACTAAACTTAAGACCATAATAATGTACCATATTCCGAAAAATATGTAAATGATTATGATTATGATCTAAATAGGCAACTATTACTCGCTCGTCTGTTAATATCTAAGACCATCCACTGAATCGAAACTTGAATGGACCGCCTTTGTATCATGTCTATTTTTACTCCTGACAATATTCGATTCTTGAAATGCTATAAAAGGCTTATTGGCGTCTTGTCCGATATTACGACGAATACATTCAAAATAGGCAACTATTACTCGCTCGTCTTAATATCTGAGACCAACCACTGAATCGAAACTTGTATGGACCGCCCTTGTATCACTTTTATTTCTACTCCAGACAATATTTGATTCTCGAAATGCTATAAAAGACTTATTGGCGTCTTGTCAGATATTACGAATGAATGCTTTCCACCCAGTATAGTAATTATACAATATTTTGTATGTAATAGAAATAATACGAAAAATATGAGGGCCGTAGGGGGAAGAATATCCATCGGCTAAATATAGAATTTTCAATATTTACCGGGAAAGAGCTGATATTATATTATATTACATATTAATTAAAGCTGATGTTAATGGTACTGTTGAGCATGAGGTCCTGGGTTCGATTCCCAGGTCCGGCAAAGATTAATAATTTATATGGTATTGGGAATTTCTCAGTAGCAGCACGGAGTCTGGATTTGTGCCCGGTTGATGGCAATAAGCTCGCCCCCTATTACATGGGACTTAAACATAACTGCCAAATGTGAGTGTTCTTTAAGTAACCCCTAAACAAAATGTGTTAATTAGTATTTATTAATTAGTCGATGTGCAAGTTTGTCCTCAAAGCAAGAATTTGTATTTTAAAACATTCAGCTATTTTGATAAAGAATGTTGATCAGAGAGATACAATATCTTTTCTCTCAGAAATTACATTCGCATGGCCCTTAATTCTTAAAACCCTAATGTCTTTAGGAACAAAATTGACAAATTTATCATGATAGATAATTGAAGGGCACAGGAAAAGGAGGGGGAGCACATAAAAATAATATATTCAGAGATAATCTATATATATAAAAATGAATCCCTATTTCCCTTGGTCACGGCATCACGCGTGAACGGCTGGACCGATTTCGCTAATTATTTTTTTGTTGTGTTTGTTATTGTCAGGAGAAGGTTCTTATGTAAGAAAAATTTAAGAAAGTTAAAAAAAAAAAAAATTGTAAGAAAACGACCATAATTATTTACATTTTTATTGTAATAATAAGTAGGTAACTCTATCTTCTAATGTAACTTTATGGCGTTTGACATAACGTGTCAGTCATCATTTGGTAGGTCTGAGAATAGATTTTATCAAAAAAAAAAAAAAAAAATTGAAGGTTTTGGTTAGGTAGGGTAGGGTAGGTAGGGTTGGTAGGGTAGGGTAGGGTAGGGTAGGTAGGGTTGGTAGGGTAGGGTAGGGTAGGGTAGGTAGGTGGGTAGGGTAGGGTAGGGTAGAATAGGGTAGGGTAGGTAGGTAGGGTAGGGTAGGGTAGGGTAGGGTAGGGTAGATAGGTAGGTAGGGTAGGGTAGGATAGGGTAAGGTAGGGTAGGTAGGTAGTTTCCTTTGCGCGTAGACAAACTGCCACAGTCAAATAGCTTTTGACAGAACGAAGTCTATCGGGTCAGCTAGTCGCTAAATAAATTTTCAACAAGTTTCTGTAAAAAATCTGCGCTTTTATTTACTAACTGTAAATTTTATATATCACATATCTAGGGTGTCTGTAATTATCGATATATTATCCATATTATCTATTATTATTATTTGAACTGCAAAGGGATCCTTTTAGTCATTTATGGAATTTTTTGTTTGTGGATTATCTTTACAATGGGCTCGTTTTATATTGTTCTGAATTAACCAATTAAAGGCCCGCTTATAACGAATGGAATGGCATAGTTAGTTAGATTTTGCGAAATATGTCAATGAGCTCCATAACTCCTTCTTTTTCTTTATCCTTCAATTGTGTTCTTGAATTCTTAACTAACAGGAGTAACAGTGTGCTTACAAAAATAATACATTCTTGTCTAACCAAATATTCTACAAACTCCTACATATCAGTCGTCATGGTAGAAGTAACATCTTACATTGCAATAAGAGCAACTATTTCATCTCATGTCTCACAAACAACATTGCTTGCAACAACGGAACTTTCTTCAAGTAATATTTCATCGTGTGCACGTCAGTCAACAGTCATTCTAGTCATGCTTAGTAGATCGTATTAACATCATTTAACACTAATAAATATTAAAATAGAAACTAGAATATCATACATTGGAATGAAAATAAGTTTCAGGATTACAATATACAGCTTGGATTAGAAAGGTGTGGTCGTATTGAAGGATGGGGTACACATCATCAAATGGATAACTTTCTTCATGAGACCAGCATCATAATCGTAAAAAAATTATGAACTATCTCTAATAGTGGATCCATACAGCAAGGTGGTGAGGCCGCCGCGCCCCGCTGCCAGCGGCGAGGGAAACAGTTCGATCACGGCTTTCGTATTTCAAAATCTTCACTAGAAACCCTTAGAAACAATTCGAATTTCGAACGAACAGTTCATCGGTTTATGTCATCCATTCTAAACTCTTGAAGCAATCTGGGAATATCAGGCCTATTTCGAATCTTCTTATGCTAATTTTTTTTCTGTTGATAGAGAATATAGACCAAAATTGCAGCAGAAATTGCGATGTTATTGTCTATTTTTGTCTCCAATATCTGCGTACATCTCTTACTTCGCCGAGAGTCACTAGACAACTGAGAATAACGATTCAGAGCCGCACGGACCGGCGGCTTTTTGGCACATTTGCTTGTGGCCATTATAAAACTTCAATACCTACTCGACTCAATCGTATGGGACAGCTGATTATTTTTTCTCGATTAAGGTGTTAGTTCCATGGAGAAATTTATTCAATTTAATGGTCACACATACCCTTAATTTGACCACACTTTTCTGATATACACTATTGAAATATTGAACATGGAATATTAATTCAGTGAATATTCCAAGAAAACATTTATTTTCATTTCAATAAAAAATATTGTGGAAAGTTGAAATCAATTCTTGTTTGCCAATTAAGTTAAATTAAATACTGGGAAGCTATTATAATTAGAGGTATTGAAAGCCTGGCAAATAATATGGAAAAATGAGAAGATAAAAAACAAAAATAAAAAGATGGATGGAAAAATGAAGGTACTCGTAGAAGACATTTTAGCTCAGCTATGGTAACGTAAGTATATAATTCATCATCATCATCATCATCATTTCAGCCAAAAGACGTCCACTGAACATGGGCCTCCCCCAATTGGGGGGGTTTGCCATAATCGGCACGCTTGGCAGGCGGGTTGGCGATCGCAGTATGGTGTTAAAAATGCATAGAGAATGCTGCTGCCCATTCTCTAGTAAGTCCCTTAGTGGCCTTTTACGACACCCACGCGAGGAAATGGGGTGGTATTATTCTTTATGTCCAGCATCACAGGGTATAATATAATTCGCGTTACGTAAAAAGACCGCTGGCTAACCGCACAACAGTAACATTGTATAGATCGTGTCACATAAAAAGCGCGCTGGCTAACCACAAAACCATACGTTGTATTAGTTCGCGTGACGTAAAAATGTTATGGTGTTGTTGTGAAGTTGGCCAGTGCTCTTATTACGTGACACGGTCTATACAAAATTACAGTTGTTTGCTGGCCAGCACTCCTTTTACGTGATGCGAAATAAAAAATTTGCGTCTCGATCCAATCAAATGAATGTAAAGAAGATTATTTCAGATGTGAATAAAAACTGCTAATAATGACCAGAATCCTAATATTCTCTAAACTAATTAAATAAAAAGTTTAAATTGTTTATTTGTTTGTAAGAGGTACACTGAAAAAAAAAGTAGTTGCCACAATCAAGATTTTGTTTAGATTGACTAAGTAACTTGTTTGCATCTGAGCCTATCAAGCACAATAATCACAGCTACTACTTTTCTTTGATTGAGATTTGAAACGGGATCTTGATTGGAGTTATCACAAACCTATTTGCAGCAATCAAGTCCAAACATAGTTGCTCCAACCAAGATTTTTAGATTAAAGTATCAATGATCTTTATTGAAGTAATCAAAATGCTTGATTGACACAACTAGCTTACTTTTTACAGTTTTTTTTTTAACTTGTCTCTTTTTGAACTCTTCTACAATGATGTCATGTTAAGGGTAATCGAGAAACTTGTTTGAGCGTTCAATCATTTGAACTTGTATTGCTGCAATCATGTCGTGATGATCAACTTAACTAAGATTTTGATTAATCTAAACAAGATATCGTCAATCAAGCTAAAAAGTCACTTGATTGGAGAGCATTTTTTTCAATGTAGTCTCCGGAAGTGCTGAACCAATTAGTTAATATAATGGCACGGTTAGCGCAGTAGTTAAACGATTGACTGCTGCGCTGCGTGTCGCGGGTTCGATTACCGCACGGAAAAAATATTTATATGACCTACAAGTAAGCATTCCGGATCTGGCTGTTTATGTATGTGAGTTTAAATGTTCGTAAACGCACCCACAATACAGGAGAAATTCCTAGTGTGGGGCAGCGTTTAAAAAAAAAGGCTTTACAAATTTTTTCGTTAATTGATAATATTGGCGTTATTTGATAATAATGTAAAGCCAATTATTTTTAAAAGAGTAACCGTGGAGTTTCTTGCCGGATCTTCTCCATAGAAAACGACTAATTGGAACCGTGCACCTAGCTTCTGACGTTTCATAAGTGCCCATGTAGGTTTATGTGAAATAAAATATTTTGATTTTATTTGATTTGATGGATTTGATTTTCTATTAAAATAACTTACCACAATGAATTTACTTTTATCAAGGAAAGAGTATTTAATTTCAAAATAGCCATTCACTGACGTCATCATCACATAATTCAAACTAAATGAGAACCCTTCATTGCCTTTGCAGTAGTCGGGTACGAGTATTAAATCGTAATGACATCAATCGATTTGAAACTAGAAACCTATAATTAATTGTTTGCCCCTTTCCATGCCCTCATCTATCTATACTAATAACAAAGCTGATGAGTTTGTTTTTGTGTTTGTAACGAATCTCTGGAGTCGAATTTAAAAAAAAAACATCAGTCTTTTTGAATTAGTTAGGCCAATTATTGAGGTTATAGGCTATATATTTTTTTTAAACCTGACTTGGTTTCCGTACGTCTTTTTCGAGTAACCACTGAAAATCAGCGCTATACTCTTGCAGCCTCATTGCACAGCATCATGCTGAGTGGAAGCCTTCTTGTTACAGTCATGACGTGCAGCTGCCGACTTCTTCGGCTTGTGCTCGTGATTATAATGTAGATCTAATTTGTTTTATTTTTCTGTTCACCTACCTACTCGAGTTAATTATCTTTTTATATGCACGTGAAACTTCCAGAAAGAGGTCAATCGTCGAACCAGACTCGGCTGGGCAGCGTTCGGGAAGCTACGCAATATCTTCTCGTCCCACATACTGCAGTGTCTCAAGACGAAAGTCTTTGACCAGGGCGTGTTGCCAGTAATGTCATATGGCACTGAAACGTGGTCTCTCACAATTGGCGTTATTAGAAGGCTAAAAGTCACCAAAAGGGCAATGGAGAGGGCTATGCTTGGAGTTTCCCTACGTGATCGAATCAGAAATGAAGAGATTCGCAGGAGAACCAAGGTAACCGACATAGCTCGAAGAATTGCCAAACTTAAGTGGCAATGGGCAGGGTACATTGCGCGCAGAACAGATGGCCGTTGGGGCCGAAAGATTCTGGAGTGGCGACCACGAACCGAAAGACGTAGCGTTGGAAGGCCTCCCACAAGGTGGAACGATGACCTTATGAAAGCCGCAGGAATCCGCTGGATGCGGGAAGCACTGAACCGGTCGAAGTGGCGGTGCTTGGGGGTGGCCTATGTCCAGCAGTGGACGTCTTTAGGCTGAAATGATGATGATGATGCACGTGTTTCGGTGCAAATAAACCTATTTTTCTTTCTTTCTTTCTAACATCACGATAAGTCCCTTAGGAGCCGAGCAAAACGATACAAAGGCAGAAATAACACTATGCGAAAACGAAGTAAAAGCACGGGCAGGCGATGCGATGCAACGGGGTGAGTACAAGGGGGTCAAGAAATTTCACGCGGGCTAAGTCGCGTTCAAAAGCTTGTCACACTAATATTATAAAGGCGAAAGATTGTGAGTGTGTGTGTTTGTTTGTCACTTCTTCACGCTCAAACGGCTGGACCAATTTTGATAAAATTTGGTAACGTAGCTGACACTCTGAATTTACACATAGGCTATTTTTCTTTCCGAATGAATGTAGTGTTCGCGGGTAACACCGTGGGGCGCAGCTAGTTGAAAATTACTTCACGGACCGTGAGAATGGTGTCCAGTGACAGTTTCCATTAAATCCCTGGGGGTATGGAGTAATTCCATTCAAAGTCCCTAAATTGGAATGGAGGAGGGAATTGGCAATTGCGTCATTATCTAAAAATATCTTGTCACTGTTGTTACTTCGAAATTCTATTTTTTGTTGATATTTGAAGGAGTGTCTCTGTGGGTAACACAATTCAAACGAGAAACTAATTATTATATTATTATTATTAAAATTAATTATTCATTTAACTAGGACAACTTTTAGTGCGCAATCAAACTCAAAGCACTTCAAATAAATCAATTACAGGCACTTTTGAATTGTCAAGGGGTCGGTCAGTCAGAAAGATGATAGTTGCCCATTCCAAAGCGTAGTAGGTTCCTATGGAGAAGAACGGGCAAGAAACTCCAATAAGTTAGTAAGTAGTACAATAATCTATAGAAAGTACCTATTTTAGAAATGATAACTCATACCTAGCTATGTTTTTGTACGTGGTTTAGAAAATATACCTGTTCAAAAACGAAAATCATAGTCACATAATTATAGTCAATCTTTATTGTCTACACCATATAAAATACAGATATAAATGTGTTTTTTTTTTTTTAACACGATGGGCAGTTATATCACTAAAAGCGATCTTTTAAAGACAATCTTTAGAGGAATTAAAGAGAAAGAGAGACAATAGTGTCATCCTAAAAAGATTATAAAAAGAAGGCAGACAGGCAAACAATGTTACAAAAAAAAGAATTGATTTCAAAATCACTTAAGATTTTATATGCCAAGCAATTTCTCTAAAATAAAATGAAAAATATTATTAGAATTTCTTTGCACGTGGATTCCATCGTATTCTCGGTACATATAGATTAAAGAACAAACCGTAGAAACTCAAGACTTCCACTTGCTAAACTGCTTTTGCTTTCATAAGTTTTGAACTGGATAATATTAATTTCACTTTTCAGTTCTGAAACTTCTACTACTTAAATTCTTATGCATAGTTTTAATTTTATAGATTCCATGACGCAATTTAAACTAGAAACTGTGTAAAAAATGGAAAGTATTTAATTTCAAGAAATAGTAGTGTGGTAGCTACTAGGTATATTTTTCTAATGTTTTCATTTAATTGTTTGAGTCTTTTTTAATTAATCTAAAATAACCCATTATTATTTATTATTGCTGTACTTGGCATAACAAATCTCCACAAAAACAACTAGTCACTAAAAGGTACCAAAAGTCCCATTACTCACCCACTTCCATAAGTCTCATACAGTTTCTTGACAGCCATGCCGACTGTCACTAAAAGTGCCACTTTGCTCGCAAAGAATGCTTTCAGCGTAAGCGTAGTTACTATTGCCATGGCAAACATAGCCATTCCAGCTGACTTCATGCCGAAAAGCAGGGGGATTATTACTTGCATCACCTTCTTCTTCTGTCTCCTGCCTGGAATTTGAGAAGTTAAGTATTGAGAAAGGTTGACTGATTGTGCCGTGTGGTGCCGGACGTAAAGAATAGCCCCACCCCATTTCCTCCCATGGGTGTCGTAAAAGGCGACTAAGGGACTTACTAGAGAATGGGCAGCAGCATTCTCTATGCATTTTTAACACCATACTGCGATCGCCAACCCGCCTGCCAAGCGTGGCGATTATAGCAAACCCCCCTCCCATTGAGGGAGACCTATGTCCAGCAGTGGACATCTTTCGGCTGAAATGATGATAATGTTGACTGAATGTGAAATGAAGTAATAGTGTTTATTTTATAAGTACTCGTAGATCTTTTAAGACACTTTTTCACGTCAAGTTTTTGGTTAAATCGCGCTAATAAAGCTGTCTGATTCCTGAGAAGGAATGCCTAAAAACATCAAAGATCATGGTCTCTTTTAAAGTGCAAATATTATATTATTTAGATTTTTTATGAGTCTAACAATGCAGGACCATGTCTGGAAGGGCCTTTTGAGGAAAAAGCCATTGCAGCTTTGAGTTGACCTGTCCCGACGGACGCCATGCCTGCATCAGTTATCGTGTAGGTCAAATTTATTTTAGAGAGCTCAATGACCCGACACACAAAGCCATGGGATATGCAGGATATTTGTGCAGGTTGCATAAAAAATACTCAATACTCATTAAGGCTAAATGAGATACTTAATCATAGCGGGTAGGTATTTAATAGGCATCCGATTTTCGAGTGATATAGGTTTAAAAAACACTAGGACCTCGATTATTTGACTTAATTACGGATAAAACTGGCTGTATGTAAAACCTAGACGGATAAAATACCTATGAATAAAAAATAAACAATAATGTCAATAAGTCAAGAAATTCTCCGATTCTCCAGTTACATATAATTATTCCAAACTGAAAATTAAATTATTAATTTAAAGAGGCCTATGTTCAGCGGTGGATTTCAATGGGCTGAGTTGATTAACGCAAACGGAATGCTATATTTTATAATAAACCACAATATTTTGGATTATTGGAATAACTAGATTAAGATGCCTCAGTGAAATTTAAAATTAAATGAAACAGACCAAACCCTCTAGTTTGGGTCTATTTCATTTAATTTTAAAAGGGTTTTGTGCCTTTAAATCCCATGGAAGGGGAACTAATAGGGTTCATTTAACATTAACCCTGTGTCTTTGTTTTCTGTAATGAGAGGAGAGGACGCACAATAGTTAATTGAATATTCAATGAAACTTTATCAATAATGGGTGTGTAATATATGGCATAATAACAGATAATATAATATCACTTGAAGTAACGTTCACATGATATAATTTTCATATGCTAAAAAAATAAAAATAAAACACACAAACAAAAATACTGAAAAAAATACAAAGTAGACGTTTCTATATTAAATTTACTTATAGATTTTGAATATTATAGTAACTGAATATTATACTACTTAATTGAATATTAATTCAAATGTGCATTATAGAAAATGTTCATTAAACCTTATAAAATTAGGCAAAATGAAATTATAACAATAATTCATTAAAGCATTTCATCGCTAAATAAAATAAAAAAAGAAATTTCATTAAGTATAGTCATTAAGATCGTTAGAACTTTTGTTATTATTTCAAACGTTACGCAACTATCAGTAATACATGAACCCAAATAAATTATAGGAATAAAGGTAAAAAGATGATAATTAACAGAAATAATTCATATAAAAATCTGTGATTAAAAAATAATATAGAAATAATTTTTACAAAACAATTTTCAAAAAAGATAATTATTATTCCATACTGTTCAAGATACAAATGTAAACACAGGGATAAATTTTCTCTTAAACAACAAGAGAATACTTTTGATAAAACCTTTGGCAAAGTGTTTTACATAATTCCTGTACCAAGTAAGTTATTTCACGTTGTAAAAGTAGGTAGAAGTATAAGATAACGCTGTATGAAGCTAGAATATTCTTCCCAGCAAGTTCTTAAGTTATCTTAATAAGTTTAAGTAATAATATTAGCATAGTCTTTAGTCGTATTAGTTTTCGTACTTAGCTCCCCGTATATATATTATCAAAATTCACAGACTTTTTAAAAGACTTACTGCTGAATACTCAAACGCAATTTAATTTTAAGTCGCCGTTAAGTCTAATGCTGTCTCTGTCACTTTAAACTGTTTTGTAGCGACAGAAACACTTATAAGAACGTCTTAAAGTTAAGTAACGTTTGAGTATTTGGGCATTAGAAGCTTAAAAAAAAGTGGGATTTGACATTTTACGATGGAATTGAAACAACGTGCTCTGCGTGCCTTGATTGCACTTATGGTCACTATTTCTTTCCACTTTTCTCTCTTACGTTTTTAAATCAACTGCTCGACCATTCAGTTTGATTTACATCAAAAGAAATATTTTTTTATTTCAAATACATTAAAATGATTGTATACAATATTTATGACGCAACTATTTACACCAGGTACCTACTAAATGAAAAGACTAACAAACTAAATATACAAAAAAAAAGGACATATAGGAGGAGGTATGAGGAACAGGGTGTAAAGCTCACTCATACTCTATGGAAAAAGGAGGATCCTCCAAATAGACGGGTGTCGTGTCTGGTGGACAACTGCCCGACAATTGATGTCGGGATGTTGTATACACCGTGACATTATAGTCGATTTACAAAAGTGGTCCACTCAATGTATCCGACATACTGCCGAATACTCAAACGCAATTCAATTTTAAGTCGCCGTTAAGTCTAATGTTGTCTCTGTCACTTTAAACTGTTTTGTAGCGACAGAAACACTTATAAGAACGTCTTAAAGTTAAGTAACGTTTGGGTATTTGGGCAATAAAATACCTCTAGGCGTGATTAAAAAAAGAAAGATTGAAATTTAGATTAAGTTTAAGTTGCAATAGTAAGAAACACATTTTTGCGTTAGGGTTGAATGAACTCTGATAAAAATGTCATCGCTCCATTCCGCGCCGCTCTTGGAACACAAGGCTCGGACTGCGCTCGTAACAGGATGTTTCAAACTATGTCATGTGTCATAATTAATAAATATAACAAAAAATATTATTCAAAAGATAATTTTTTAAGGTTCCGATTGGTAAAAAGGAACCCTTATGGTGTGACTCAGTCTGTCTGTCTGTCACAGCTGAATATCTCAAGAACTACTGATGCTATCAACTTGAAATTTAGAATGGTTTTAGATGACGTTTGCCCAACTATTTTGCAAATAAGAAAGAAATAAAAAATATTTTTTTTTTTTTTCAACAGGGACTGAAAGGTGGTCTTAAAAATGCAAAATGCCGCTACTAGTGCATGTGGGGTATCATATGAAAGAACGCTGTTTGCACATTCTCAAACATTTCTTTTTTCTTTAGGACGCATAGTTTACGAATTTTGATGAAAAATGTAAAAAAAAAAATACCGTTCCCCCCCTTATCTCCGAAGTTTGTATACAGAAAAATCTGAAATTATTCTATGTGATAGAAGCTTATGTAAAGATTACAGGAAAAATAAAACTATGTCTCTAAATAGCACACTTTTTCAGAAAACAACAAAAATTACATTAGTTCCTTTATCTTTCAATAGATGGCGCTGACCTAAAACTGCAATATTCTATACCGCAGTGTTAAAATTCTCTGACGAATATAGGCCTCGCCGATGAAAATTTAAAAATATTTCGCGGTTCACAATCAAAATATCCTCCTTCCTACCTACTCGCAGGTTGCTTTGGGTGAAGCACAGTTGTAGTTTTTTCTGGGCACATAACTGTTTTTTTTAATTTTTATAAATGACTAGTAGTCCGATATATATATGATGTAAGACGATTAAAATGCCACGGTATATATGCTAGTCGCGCCGTAAACTTCGATTGCGCGATGCAGGATTTGTGTTACGTCAGGTCGTTGATACGTAGTTCACATGTGACGTTGTAGATGCCGCCACATACACTAAAGCGTTGAAGTACTTGTCCGCATGGCTGTCATCCGGAAACGTGCATTCTCTCTTTTGCATTAGAGCCCAATCCTGAATCTCTTCATTTCTGAATCTGCGGCTACTTTCACCTAATTCTGATACGACATACGGCAAGTGTGGCCTGCCCAGTCTCATTTTAATTTGGCGGTTATTTTACCTACATCTGCGATTTGTGTCTCAGTACGTAGTATACTGTTTGTCTGCCTCGTTGGTTTAGTGGTTGCAAGCGCTACTGCTGAGCATGAGGTCCTGGGTTCGATTCCCAGTTAGGAAAAAATATTTCTGGGTATTTCCAACAGGATTTTTTTTTAGTAACAGCCCAGAGTCTGGATTTATGCCTGGTTGATGGCAATAGGCTTGCATTACATGGGACTTAATAGTAGATTGTTATACAAGGGATGAAACGGACCTACTATTATAATAACAGGCTTCTTCTGGATAAGCTCACTCCATCGTCGACTTTGTCTCTGTCACCTCTAACCTAGACTAGAGTAAAGAGCAAACAAATCGTTTTTTTTTTTTTTTTTGTATTCAAACGAAAAAACTCAATTTACAGAAACTCTGTGTTCGATAACAACTATATTAATATAAAACAGTGTCGCAGCCATTAATGCCCACCTTAAAACTTGGCAAAACTAAAATAAATTAAATTAATAAGAATTAAAAAAAAATGATATTTAAATTAAAACTGAACATAATTCTCACTGCACAATTTAATGTGAAACTGTGTAATTGTATGGAAGGATTGTGTAGTTTTGTGGTGGAGTGTATGTGAGGGTGTGTGTGTATGTGTGTGCGTGGGGGAGAGGTATCAGTTTGTGCAGGAGGGTATTCGTAGGTACGAGATAATAGTTCGAGTGCTTAAATAGATTCTTTCAACCGAGGTAAAGACTGTATTTCATTTCGAAAATATAATGTAAATAAAGTAAATAAAAACCTGATTAGTTAAACAATTACATATCTGAATCTGATGAAATCATTTTATACAAAAATCTGTATACCTACGTCAATAAATAGCACTCGACAAAACAACTGAAGATCGAATTGCAGCATTCCTGCCTTTTTATGTTTCTTTTTCTGTGGTATTCTACCAGCCAGTATTTTTATTATTGATGGTGGTAAATATTTAGCTCAAATCTATGTAAATTAAATAATAATTTAGTGAAAAATAAATTATAAGTCATGTTAAAAAAAAAATAATATTTTTAATAACAATTTTACGCCGCGATCTAACAGAGTGGCTGTATAAAAAGTTGGAACATAGCTTGGTTTTTATATTTTTGACAGCAGGGAAAATTGTTTCCCAGGAATGAAAAGTACTGTTTTCATCCCTCTAATCAGGTAACTTCAAGCGTACTTTCGCTTTGGAGGCGGCGTTTTGGACTTTTCGAACGTCAAAATTATATAACACAGTCCGTCTTATATAATTTTGACGTTCGAAAAGTGCTGATTCTCAGCCTGATTAGTATAAAAATGACTTTAGATTTTCCTTTTTAGGGTTCCGTACCTCAAAAGGAAAAAACGGAACCCTTATAGGATCACTCGTGTGTCTGTCTATCTGTCTGTCTGTCCGTCTGTCTGTCTGTCTGTCTGTCCGTCTGTCACAGCCAATTTTCTCCGAACGTAATGAACCGATTAGGTTGAAATTTGGTATACATATCAATTTTAGTGACCCAAACACGGACGTGAAACGTAAATAAATGAATTTAGAATATTGGGGTCAGTTAAGGGGGCAAACAAGAAAATAAACAAATAAAAGTTTTTCAAACTGTACCGTGTGACATATCAAATAAAAGGGCTTACTGTGAGGGTCTCAAATATATATTTTTTATAATTTTATAATAAATAGTTTTAAAGTTATAAGTGAAAATAGACGAAAATTGACTATTCCCCCCCTTTATCTCCGAAACTACTGAACCTAAAATTTTGAAACAAATACAGAAAATAGTTCTATACTTATAGATTACAGGAAAATATATAAGAAGTCTATGGTCTTAAAATAACATGGTAAATATCACGATATTGTGCGTACAAACTTACATTTGCAGTTGGAATGTATGGGAGATTATGTTTACCAACTACAATGTTAAGTTTGTTCTTAGGATAAATTCTTTCCAAGTACGGAACCCTTCATTGTGCGTGGTCCGACACGCACTTGGCCGGTTTTTATTTGCACGTGGAGAATGGACAACTTTAAAATCAAGTTTAACTTTGGATATTGCTCAACTGTCTTTTTATATGTGATTCGTTATGCCAAAGGCAAAATTGCCTCTAGATAGAGGCAAATGTTGTTGTTATTAATATCTTTGAAGATCCAAAAACATTAATAACAACATTTTACCTTATATGCGTCTGATGATGTATTATTAATGTTCACTAATGTAATTAATATGAGCATTTCAAGAGAGTAGTGTGGAGATATTAATTTTCCTAGCAATTTATCTCTTGAATAAAGCTAAGATATCCCTCTTGCAAAGGTCACACTTGTAGTTTATCCTAGACTAGCTGTTGCCCGCGACATCGTCTACGTGTATTGTGTATTTCATATTTTTTTAGTACAAATCGTCACATTAGTGATGAAGAGAGCTAAGCCACACTTTTGACCGTCGTTAGATGGAGATTCTAGTGGTGAAGAGATCTAAGTGACAGCTCAACTAGAGATTTGGTTTTTCATACCGACGTGAAAGGAGTTAAATGAAACTAGGAACAAAAAATTAAGTGGTGAATTTTTGATTTATCTTTATCTTGGAACCAGTTTAGTGTAAAATAGCTCCCTTCACTACTAAGACGACGAAATATCCAAAATATAAAGCATCGAATGCCAGATTACCTATCTGCCAAATTTCATAACAACCTATTCCGTGGTTTAGGCGAAAAAAGGTAACTGACAGGGTTCATAATCAACCTACAGCAGTCAACTACTGGACATAGGCAGAGGCCTATGTCCAGTAGTGGACAGTAGTGGACAATTGGAGAGCCAATGGCACGCCATTCAGCTCGATTCTCGGCAACTCTCATCCAGCTGCTACCGGCAACCCTGCAAAGATCGTCGCTCCACCTAACCTGAGGACGTCCTACCTTACGTTTGCCGATTCGCGGCACTCAAGAACACGTCTACCCCAACGGTTATCGGCTCTACGGCTAACATGGCCGGCCCATTGCCACTTTGCCACAGACTGAGTTACTTTAGCATTTATAATATTAAGTATGGATCAATCTTTTACTAAGCTCTATAAGTACATGATGTTGTTTTTTCCACAACCATTATTACACGTTATTCCCACTACAATTTTTTTTCATACATTTTCACCCAACACACATTCCTCAGCCTTCAAAAACTTCGATTCGAATCAATTTCGCAAAAAAATACAATACATCTATCTAATCTAAATCGAACTTTAAAACCGTATAAATAAAGCTGAAAATCAAACCACGTGATTCGCTCCAACGTGATTTATAATGTCGTTAGTGCTGCTCGGCTTACGATCAGTGTCAAATCGATTCACGTCCGGTTGTAAAGAAAGTTGAATCCGTATCGATTCGGAGAACAATCGAGCGATTTTCTAATATCTCGAGTAATAAGTGGTCTGACCAGTAAACGCATATTTAAAAGATGAGCAGACTTTTAACATGAGTTACGATAATTACAGCAGCAAAAGATGTATTAAATGTATTAACGCAAATTTTATAAGATTTCCTACTACAGCGCCGTGTTTAGCTTTGCGCACCGCGAAGTAGGTAGTAAAAAAAAATTTGGCCGTCACCGGCTGATGTCAATCATCGAAATTGATGGTTATTGAACGAATGTATAATTAAAGAAAACCTAAAATACACATCGAATTTTTTTTTGTATTATTCTTATTAGAATGATATTATTATAAACTGATTATAAATACAAAAAAACATTTATCATATGCCTATATAAATTTTTTTTTTTTATATAGTGAGGCATCACTGCATAAGAGAGCGTCATGCCGTTTGTCGTCACGGCATACGCTTGCTTGGGTTCGATCCCACGACCTCGGAAGTCGGTACAACTCACAAGTCGGAGCCGTTACCACTAGGCCACCACTGCACACTGCTCGGTTACCCACTTAAAGTAATAAAAAATAATAACTAACTTTTTCTGACGAGATAATTATTCAAAATTGGCTGTCACTACCTATTTCAGACATAAAGACCAATAGGCTTTCAGTAATCGAACACCATTCCGTATTTTATGACAGCAACAAATATATACTTTTACGATCAGCTACTGAATCGTAAAACGATGAAATATCGATGTTTGTTTACTCGAATCTGAATATTTATTAGCCGACGATTTTATTGGTACAGCCTGTATAGCTAAATAAATTATTTGGAGTATTTTCAGTTCATCGTCATTTATAGGTTTTATTTTTTAACGGGTGAGTGCTTGTAATTGTCGGAGTTAGCCCGTGGATGGGTCCACCGATCAACCACGACCAAGACACTAGGCGGCGGCATGACAAATGTCAGCTGCAGTAAACAGTTGGTATTGTAACCACTTTTTTGCTTTTAATGCCATCCTTATGCCTACGGAATAGAAGTCAAAATCGGTTGAACGGACTGTAAAAAAGGTTTTTTTAAATGTCTAATCTAAAATCAAATGGAGTATAGGTTCTGGGCGATGTTTTTGTCAGTTGAAGCAAGAAGAAGAAGAAAATAATAGGGCTTAGTAACTTATCTTTACTTCTTATCTTAGAATCTATAAATTTTAATATTATTAACTAGCTGCGCTCCACGGTTTCACCCACATAAGTCTCGATTCCGTAGAAATATCGGGATGAAAGCTATCCTATGTGTTAATCCAAGTTATAAACTATCTGTATGCTAAATTTCATCCAAATCCGTTCTGCCGTTTTGTCGCGATTGAGAAAAAACATCCATCTATTCTCACAAACTTTCACATTTATATTAAGTAAGATAAGATTGTAAGATATTACTAAGATAAGATTAAAGTACATAGCTTTTCTTATTGGTCTGTGTGACCGCGTTGTTTTTCTAAACTACACAATGCGATTTGATGCGGTTTACACAATCATTTAGTACATTTATTACGGAAAGTTTATGTGTAACGTGTGGTGCCGGACGTAAAGAATAGCACCACCCCATTATCTCCCGTGGTTGTCGTGAAAGGCGACTAAGGGACTTACTAGAGAATGGGCAGCAGCGGTCTCTATGCATTTTTAACACCATACTGCGATCGCCAACCCGCCTGCCAAGCGTGGCGATTATGGCAAACCCCCCCCCCAATTGAGGGAGGTTTATGTCCAGCAGTGGACGTCTTTCTGAAATGATGACGTGAATGAAACAGCCTCAGAACTAGCGCCCGGCCCCCGCTTCGCACGGTTTTTATACCGTGCGAAGCGGGGGCCGGGCGCTAGTTAAGTAGACGTTGAGAAATTACTTAGATTTAGTGCAGATTGGCATAATAAGCAAGTTTGAGCAGTAGTGGACCAGTGATATCGGCCCTGACTAACGAATTGTAGGTCGTGATTTGAACCCAGGCAGACATTTTACTTTGTGTATTTAATTTAATCACCGCTGCTCTCAAAACGTTGAAGGAAAATATCGTGAGAAAACCGGCATGTCCTAGACCCAAAACATCGAAGACATGCGACATTCACCAATCCGCACTGGTCCCGCATGGTGGATTATGGCCCACTCCCTCTCACAGAGAGGTCTGAGTCCCCGCAGTGGGAAAATTATTGGCTGATTATGCTTATGGTAAGCAAGTCTTTAATTTTCAGAATTCAACAAAAATCTAGCTCATAATTCAAACTGATCTATCTCGGCCTTTTTTATATATTTATACAGGTATGAAAATTTATGATCAACCCCAATCAGACTGAACACAAACAAAAACGTAATAAAATACATTTGACCTTGGAATATTTATTTACGACTAGCTGTTGCCCGCAACTTTGTCTGCGATCCAGGATGTTTTTAAAAAAAAAAAAATATCTAGGGCATCTCAGTGTTGATCATTATAGATCGTGACTCTTTAACCGGTCTTTCCTGTGGTTGCCTTAAGCTCCTAAAAACTTAGAGCCTCCAGCCAGGGCGTAAAACTTATAAACTAAACGACTGCGCGCTAAGGGCACCCCCTGTGGGGTACGAAACCTCGGCTTAGGGCAGAGTCGGAGGGAGGACGGCAAGGGACTGACGGTGGCTGGATAAAATCAGGGTTATAACTATTATCAGGGGAATTTAAAGCTACAGGCTCAGCTACGGCGCGGGCTGGCGCTTCGTCGAGCAAGGGTCGGGGAGTACTATTATTTAGTCGGGGATTTCGCGATGGGCCTCGGCGGCTAGGTCGGTTTTCTGTTTGCGAGCTGTACTGGTTTCCCTACTGCTCTCTTGGAGGAGAGTTGTGGGGTTGTCTGGGTCGGTCAGTGCATGCCGTGGACGGCGGGTCTTACTGATGCGAGAGGGGATATAATTGGCGGCCTGCACAACTAGGATGTTGCTGTGAGTGGCTGCGGAATCGAAGAAACGCTTTGAAATGCACTTCATGAATTGAACGATGGTGGGGAGTTTGAGGTCGTGGAGGTTTTGGTTTCGAACGAAACAGGGGGCTCCCGTGATCTTACGAAGAAAACGGTTTTGGAGGATTTGCATCTTATGGATGTAACGGAGTTTTGCGTGTGTAAAGACTGGACTCGTATAGATCATGATTGGGCGGATACACACGGTATAGATGCGCAATTTGCACCTGAGTGACAATTTGCTTTTTGCATTTAGAACGGAATGGAGCCTATAGAGAGCGAAAGAGGCGCCCGAGCGCACCAGCTTTATATGCTCCGAAAATGAGAGATGATGATCGAGAGTTACACCTAGATATTTAGCTCGCTTCTCCCAAGGGATAGGCTTACCGAACATGGTGATTGGTCGGAGGGGGGGGGGATAGACGGGATTTACTTCCATACGCCACTTTCTAAACCACTCGCCAAACTTGTTGGCTGCGGTCTGGAGAGTGATGGTAATCATCTTTGGACTACGCCCTTTGTAATAGATGGCTGTATCGTCTGCGAACAGAGCCAACTGTGCCAACCTACTCTTGGGGATATCGCTGGTGAATAGTGTGAAAGCAAGGGGAGATATCACAAAGCCCTGAGGGACTCCTGTGCGTATGGGATGGGGGGAAGAAAGAGCTCCTTCTATGCGATAGCGAAAGGTGCAATTCGACAAAAAGTCTCGTAAGATGAGCACGAGACGGTCCGGCACACCGAGTTGGTACAGCTTGTATAATAAGCCGTTGTACCAGACTTTGTCTAAAAAGAAGATCTCTCCTGTCATGAAACCAAGGCTGATGTCTTCTACGATACAGTGGACCTGATGGGTCGAGGTGTGTTGGGTTCGAAAACCAAACTGTTCGTTGGGGATGAGGCCTTTAGTCTCGGCATAGGCTCTGAGACGCATAGAAATAAGCCTCTCATAGATTTTACCGAGAACTTTGAGCAAACTTATGGGAGGATGAAATGTAGCCTATGTTCTTCTAATATAATTCAATCATGATTCGAAATTAAGAACGTTAATCTTGTTTTCCTCGGGAACAGCATTTATTTTTTATTCACGATTCACAGTCGGTCATACACACAATGATACTTTATATTATTTATTTGCAGCATTTCCTTTCCATAGCATTTTTTATTATTCACTCATTCTAAGCCAGCGTCAATACACAACAATACTCTTATCTATATTATTTATCTGCACTACTTTCTTACTATTACGAGTATTCTATCACTCGTAGACAAATCGTCTAATACCTACATTATTACATTGACAGCCGGACGCCTGCGCCCGCGTCTCATCGCTTGTCATAGACTATAGACAACAGTCTATAAGCATAGACAACTGATGATGGAACGTCGGACCTGGGTCGATCGTAATATTTTATTTATTGTGCGTACCTAATTACGGTTTTATTTATTTGTTGTATCTATAATTTATATTTTATTGCCACTTATTTTTTAATCCCCTAGTGGGACTTATAGATTCCCGTAGGTGTGTCCGTGGCATTACTGCGGGCCCTATCAGAATACCAGCGCTGCGGTATTAATTTTTTAAATATCGCAGCCTTATGCTGAGGATAGTGGCCTTTTTGGCCTCGCACAGGTTTACAATGTTGTTAGTTTTAAATGCTCATGTTTTATTTTTTACTGTTTGTATTTCTTGTGCGTGTCCCAAATAAAATATTTTTCTTTCTTTCTTTCTTTCTTTCATTTTTCGGGATGAAAGGTACCCCATACCCGTTTCTGTACACCTAACAACGTATGTATATGCAAAATTTCAGGATGATCGGTTCATTGGTTTAGGCGTGAAAAGGTAACCAACCAACAAAAAAAACTTACTTTTGCATTTATAATATTAGTTAGGATGTTTCAAAATATTCGAGTAGGTATTCGACAGCGAAAAATACACAAAACTTAAACAGTCTTATTACAAAAAGCGGTTTAATTAAAAACCCAGGTTTAAACCTCTGTAAACTACGGTTTAAGCAAAAATGATATTACAAATCGTGGTTTTTCGAAAAACCATAGACCATATCATGGTCTAACGCTAAACCGCGGCGGCCGCTAGTTTAAACGATCAAACTTAGGTCTAAATAGTATCTATCAAAGTTTCTCTTTTAGGTTAAAGCATCTTTTTCATTGTGTTGTGTTGTTTTTACCCGAAAATGGATATTAACATGGTCGATTTAATTGATATTGAGGATATTGAAGCCGCTGAGTTGCTGGGAACGCCACGCCGAAGTAATTTATGTTTACTTACTTTTTCCTCGGTACTCCAATTCTCAGATCGTTTTTTCTTTTGTTGGTCCATCACAATATAATATTAAAATTACTAAAGAAGGTAATACTATTAACAAAGAGGCAATTGTTCTATTAGAGACTTCGATAAATTAAAAATTACAACGCTAAATGAACTTTGTTTAACTTGCGATAGTTTTGTTAATGTTAGGGTTTCTTAAAACGCGCGAGATTGTTACGTTTCGTTACACGTCTTAGATGTAATATTAGTAAGTAATTAATACGACATTAAGTAATGTGCTTAAACCTAAACAAAACTGCAAACGTCGAAATAGCTATAGTTCCATGCAAGATAACAGTCTCAATATTTTTAACACTCCTAAACATCATAATAATCAATAGCTTACCAACAAAAAGATTTATTTTCTGAGCATACGGAACGTTGCAATAGAATGATATCATGGTGAACGAATAATATTTGTATTAATCTGTGGTTAATATAAAGACAATGGTTCAAATGTATTAAGCAGACCACGGTTTTTAAAGATTTGTAATAAGGACAAATTTAGACCATGGTTCTGCAGATAAGCCTGGACTTGATAGGACAGGTTTAAACCAAGGTTTATTTAGTTTTTTGTAATAAGACTGAAAAAGTTTTGCTTTTTACACTTAAACCATGTTCAGGCAGCTACTTAAATGAATAGTAGTTGTAGTTGAACATTTTTCTGTCACGCCAAGGAATAAATAAATTCTGGGGTATGTAAGATTTATCGTTTTACAATCAAAGTGTATAAAAGAATCGTTGTACCATATAACATGTTATTTATGATGTTGTAAATTCTATATTATCGTCCCGAAAAACAAGTTTGATTTTCATGCTGGATTTGACGTGAGAAATAATGGGAAACTGAACGAAAAGGTATGAAAAGACTCCGTTTTATTACTTCAGGACTTTATTTGAAATAGTGGCTATTTAGTTATTTATAAGTCTTGTGGGAATTTGTGTAAAAACCTCTACACAAAAAATAAAGGCAATATTTAATTTATAATGTAACCACCTCTGTAGTCTGAATTCGATTCACAGCGGGGGCAGAATTTTCTGCTCGGTTTGGTTGGTGGTATGCCTTGTTCCAAGTCCGCTGGAATGGCTAGCTCCCACCATCTTATCTAAGTCTGTCGCCATAACAACAATGTTAACAGCATTTGTTGTGTTTCGTCAGTTAGAGGTAAGATAGCCAGTTTCTCTGTGGTTGAGGATTCCGGGTGAAGCTCGCTTCCACCTTCGGCTTTATCATGACTTACCATCAGGGCCTCAAGTCTGCTATTAAAATAGTGTCAGAATGGTCTATCATTGATTTCATAATTGTTGATTTTGACAAGTTTGGTAATCTACTAATATAATGGCGTCATTATGACTTTCCAATGGTCAGCCACTGACACTCCATTGAAAGAATTGGTAATCTCTTACATAATGACAAATGAAACTTCCTACTAAACTTCCAACTTCCTACTACTTCAGATTGCTTATAACACTAATAAATAATATGTAAAAATATGTATAAATGAAATCTGAAAAAAATGAAAAATGAAAAGTTCAAAATGCCATTGTAATACAATTCTATTACGAGAGCATTGACCGATCAATGATCGACCATTATGAATTTAGCAAATTACGAACTTTTAGCAAAATGACAATGGGATCGTGTTGGAGTGACGAATTTATAAAAATAGCAGACTTGGGCCCCAGGTGGGTTGAAGGCTAAAGGCTTTTTATATATTATTTATTTACTATATGTCCTATTTGTTTTCAGTTTCCATAAATACCCTGAGAATAATTTTATGGTTTTTGGTAACGAGCCCGAGTTAATGTCATGTGAAATGATGTCATAATGCCTTTATAAAAGAATGAACAATTGTCCCGTTTATCAAACATCGTTTACTTTACTAAGTTTCTTTTATTAAAGTCTTCAAGCTTATTTTTAATCATAGCTTATTTTTAATCAAGCTTATTTTTAATCATACAACTGTTCCCGCGAAAAAACGGTTTCCTAAAAAAAGAACTCGAAAAGACATAAATTCACAGCCAAGTTATAAATCATGATCACATTTTGGTTAATTTGAAAATTCCACAGTGAAAATATGAGCCTTACACGACTACAGAGGATTCGCGAGTTATTTATGCCTTTCGCTGCGCAATGTTGAAAAGTTTCTTTTACTTTTAACTCTTTTTTGCTGGTCTTACTTTTATCCAAGGCGGTATTCTGAAGTACTTCCTCGTTGGTCTAGACTAGTGGTTGCAAGCGCAACTGCTGACCAAGAGATCGTGATTTTTAATCCCGGTTCGGGCAGTGTTATAGGGTTTTTCCATTGTAACGTTACAAATAACCCGATAGGGCTATTTACAAAGTTAACTTATATAATATATATAGGATGTGTCTATTCAAACACGAAATATTTTAAAAGATACACCTTTAGGTGGTAAAGAAGCCATGGAAATGATATTTTTTTAAAGGACATCGTCGGAAATGGCCCCAGGATCAACAAACATCTGACCTACATAATAATTATAAATATATTTTATTATTATAGACTGATTGTGAATATCTGTATGAAACGGACATTCTGCGTTCTATAATGAACAATTAAAAGAGCGACTATCGACATCACATAAAATATGCCGCCATCTTTAACAATTACATTAGACATGACAATTAGTGATGTCCAATCTTTCAATAACATGACTAACATACATGAGGTAATATGACTTCCTATCTAAGTATAAATAAATAAAATCAAAAACATTAGGATAAAGTCGTTTGCATTTAAGTTAAATAAATAAATACTTATTTACCTACCTACCTAATTTAATACAAAAACTAGAAGATTTACCAAATACCTAATAGGTACTTATGTAAGTACTTAAATGTTTTTCTGATTTTCTTAGCTTAATTAACCACATACAGGCAATAGAAATAAGTGACATGCATTTATTAGCATGTATTTCGAAAAATTGAAAAGATTGTTTCTTACTAAATATAACCTTAAAATCTTTGTTTTCTTTTGAAATAAATCCTTACTGCAAGTTGTCCGTCATTAAACTTTGTCTTCATGGGCATATACTTGTAATTTAGAACACGCAAAATAATTTTCGTTTGCTGTTGGTTCTGGGGCGAACGATGTATGGATGCAGAACAATATCCTTTGAGCATATTATTTAAAAAATTAAATAATTAAAAAATACTTGATATTATGAGACCGTCGCGACGTCGCTGCGTCCGGACGGGTCATTCATAGAATAAGTAAATAAAGGTTTTTTTATACCCTTCCCCCTCTAAAAAGCTTATTTTATTCACTGAAAATAGTGAATAAAATAAGCAATAATAATAATAAAAAGCACTTTTAATCACTATTTTGGTGTTTGAATTTAGAACATAACAATATGTTCACCTCAATCTCAAAGCTTTAATACAACCTCCTTGCGAAAAAATAATCGATACAAACTCCTTGTGCAAAAATTATCGACGTTTTGGACAAGGAGTTTAGCATTAGAATAAAAACTGTTATGTATTCTTTGCTGTCATTAGTAAATTGGCGCTATTTTGAATACTGTAAGATAAACGAACATAGAGTTTAGTGTTACTTAATAATAAATCGATTGAAAATGCATTCAAGTGGTGAAGATGTGTTAAATCACTCTTAATTTTAATAATTGTTCCAATTTTAATGTTCATTTTAATTTATTTAAAATCTTCCTTTTTTCTTCACTAAATGTCTATTTTCGCTTAAATCTTTCTTTTTCTCGTGGTCATGGTATAAAGTATAGTATGCAACTATTAAATAAAACGGATTTATATCGAGGGCCATGAATCACTCGCGTCGCTCAGGATTCTAACACTTGAATCACTCCCAAAGGTCGTGATTCAGTCGTTAGAATCCTTCACTTGCTCGCGATTCATCTGTGGCCCTCGCTTTAAATCCGGTATTTATTCAGTAGTTGCATAATATACTATTTTTTTGCAAAATGTCTTAAGCAGTTTTAAAATTATAATAATTATGTAAAAATATGAAATACTCAGATAAAACAAAATCGCTACTATGGCTTTTTAAACCACCTATAGGTGTTGCTCTTAAAATATTTCGTGTATGAATAGATACACCTTATATATAAAACACAGTAAATAAAATAAAAGAATTAGACTAGTAAAAAATAGAAATATTTTAGTGTTAGATTATATTTATATTGTATTTTAATATTTACGTAAATAAATATTTATGTACCTACCTTGTTTAATATTGAAATAGTTATTTCGTTCAAAATCAAAATCAAAATATTTCATTTCACATAAACCTACATGGGCACTTATGAAACGTCAGAAGCTAGGTGCACGGTTCCAATTAGTCGATAAAATCGGGAATCGGATTTTATTCGTTTCGATCTCTTCATCGCGTTTTTTTTTAACCAAAATGGGTGTTTTTTTTACTTATACCTGAAGAACTACGTGATTAATATTTGCTAAGACAAAGTCAAACTCAAATCATTTATTTCAAATAGGAACATAAAAGGCACTTTTGAATGTCAAAACTTACAGAAAAAAAAAAAAAAAATTGATTCAAGTCGACGAAATATCGTCTGATTTATTTCTATGTAACAAAATAAATGTCATAATTTTAAACAGCTTTAAAATATAATAATTGAAACTAACACGATTATTCTTGTAACACCAAATAGCGCGGAATCATTAATTTAATTTACTTTTCCTGACACTTAGCGGTGTTGACATATTCTGTCCAACAGTAATGCGTCATAATACACTGACAAACTCATTGTTAAGTAAACATTACTTATTTATAACCAAAAAGTGACAGCTTGATAATATATCACATAACCAAACAAAGTTCCTGTAACTGTTTCCTTACATGACATAGATAAATGGCAAAACAAACATCCGACTTTCTTTCACCGATCACCAATTAATTTTATGTAAATTTACGACAAAATCAGCATATGCGCACACGCAACCTTCTTGCTCGAATGAACGCATAAACGGACATTTGAATATGGAACAGTTGAATTTGTTAATACTGAATGGAAATCAGAAAAAAAAAACGCAGGAAAGTCTGTACTAGTCATCCGAAACGGTCCGTCGAAGATAAATACTGAAATATTGTATGACATACCATAATAGTACGTCAAATCGTTTGGGAGAAAAGTAAAATGGTCTAATTAAAATTTCTGCACGCCTCTTCTTCACACGCTATATTAGAAACTTATTCAATGAAAACTTGGCAAAGATTCCTTTGCTCGTTTTTTTTTTTTTACATTTCTACTCGTTGATTAGTCAATTAATGACAATTGTATGTCATTCCTTTTATTAAATTGGCCGTTATTTTGACATTGATGTGTTGTAAGTAACGTTGTGTGTAAATGGGATTTACTCGTATTTATGTGCTATTACACTTTGATTGGTCAATTATTGTAATTTAATCGATGACTCCATTTTATTGGTGCTAATGGATCACTTTCATTGGAAGAAAATGATACATAAAGTTTACAAAAACGTACGATTACGTTACTTTACATATTATGTATGAAATTGAAAGGTGGAAGTGTATTTTGCTTGCTTTATTAACATGTCTATACATAAACATAACATCACGCCTTGTTTCCCCTAAGGTTTAGGCAGAGTACCTACAGTAGACTCACATTTCGCCAGTTAGTTTCAACCAAAAAAATGGCTTGAATCCAGTTTTATGTAATGCTTGAGCATTGAGTGACGTTCTGTAATACGGGCCTTACATTTTACATATACAGCGTGTATCTGAAACGTGTGGTCAGATTTAAGGGTATGGTACAGACAAACTGAACAACCTTCTTAACGGGTTCAACATCGTAATCGTAAAAAAAATATCTAATCTATACAAATTGATAAAACTTAATTGTTTGTTTGTAATGTCATAATAACAGTTTATATATTTATAGACGGTATATATTATTAAAAAAACAACTATACAAATTAAAAAAAAAATTGTGTCTCCTCGTAATATTAAAATAATATCTTTTACTAAATGCATAATACGAAATTAGAATATACGGTACTTATTTTTAATGTTTTTTTTTTTAATTTTTGACTCTGTCTGTTTGTTCCGGCTAATTTCTAAAACGGCTGGACCAATTTGTACGACATTTTCACTGGCAGATAGCTGATGTTATAAGGAGTTAGGCTACTTATAATTAAAAAAAAAAAACCACCCGGGCGAAGGTACAGCATCGAGCACCTGCAGCAGCGAGTATTAGATATACATAAATATCGTCCGTTAACTGCAAGAACTCATTAGTGGCAAAAAATCATAAAGTTCATAACGCCTTGAACTCGTCTTGGTGAGTTTTTTACGTATAAGTAATGCAAAAACGGTGTTTAATTTTTCATTAACATAATAATAACGAAGATGATACAGGGCAATCAATACAACTAAAACGAATTAATCTAATTTCAAAGTTTTGACTATTTCACTTAAGAAGGCCCTTCCCGGTTTATCTATCGTCAACGCGAGCATGCTTGAAAAGCTTGTTGTTTCATCCAGCGCAATGTTAATGCTAACAGGCAAGTGAGAAAGCAATAACATTGAACGAAAAATAGTGTGCGGAAATTTCATAAAACTTGTTCCAGGAGATACTTGTTTTTGAGAAAGCGATACAGGTCTGTGAAATAAATGTGTGTTATTTAGAATCTCCATTACATGTGCAATGTTTCTACGATGATGATTTTTTGATTTTTACAGTTTATGAGTACATTATGAATGGCCAAAGTTCAGGTAAAATGTGTGCAAAAAGCAGATTTTTGGAGGCTTATACTGAATTTGTTTATCCAAATTTTAATTTTTTGCTTTCATAGAAACCTAGATATACTGCACATGATACCAATTAGTTCAAAATTTTCATTGAAAAATGTGTTCCAACGTCGTAATCGCGTACGAGCGTTTGTATGAAAAGTATGACGGGTTGGCCGCTCTTAATGAGTTCTTGCAATAAACCGACGATATATGAAGTATGATGGTCTATACTATACCCTAAAATATGACCACACATTTCTGATAAACTTTTATTTTAAATAAACCAATTACAGGCACTTTTGAATTGTCATACACGCTGTATTATGAACCATCGCACACTACACAGGCAGGGCGCACGGCATTTTTATTGTGTTGAAATGCGATTTGCTGAAACTTGACGCGGCTGTAACGTACGCTTAGCTTCAGCATGATAAAAATATGACAAGTTGAGTTCCTTTGTATGTTTCCACAGACCAAGTCAGATGCAAACGTAAATTAGAGCAATTCAAACTTTCAGTGAACATAATGATAAAGAATTTTACCTTATATCATGAAATAGACCTAAAACATTGATCATTCACACATAAAATAAGCTAATTGAGCATAAAACGATATTTATTGCCACATTAGCGAAATAATTTTTTCTCAAAGATTTTCCGAATGTTTCTCTTGTAATACGTGAGAAGTGTTTAGAATACATGTTTATTTATTTTTCTTTTACAGCATAAAATACCTTGTTTAGTCTTTTATTTTATTATGTTTTCTATCTCGTTTGAATTTGGCAGAGTTTCTGTTTATGACAAGCTTTTATGAATTTTCCAATTCATAGCTTTTATTATTGTTGTCATTCTTCAGAACAAAAATATTCGTCGGGGTTTTGAAATAAATGAAGGCTAATTAATGCTTTTTTTCAGGAGCGGTTCAACTGTGGAATAACCAAATATATTCTATTCCATTATCAAATATAATTGTTTACAAAAATAAAACATTTGAAGATAAACCAGTACCAAAACCAAAGTATCGATATACGTTTCACACTTTATATACGCGGATCTTATGACCACGTCAGCGAACGGGGTTCGCATGGCTGAATTTTGGGCTAAACATTATTTGAATTTTCACATCATCATCATCATCATCATTTCAGTCGAAAGACGTCCACTGCTGGACATAGGCCTCCCCCAAGCATCGCCACCTCGACCGGTTTTGTGCTTCCCGCATCCAGCGGATTCCTGCGGCTTTCATAAAGTCATCGGTCCACCTTGTGGGAGGCCTTCCAACGCTACGTCTTCCGGTACGCGGTCACCACTCCAGAACCGTTCGGCCCCAACGGCCATCTGTTCTGTGAATTTTCACAAACAAATAATTATATACAAAGTCCGCTACTAGTGCCACTTTTTCCTTCAGTAGTAATTCGGAACATAAATTGGAACTATTGATTTTCGCCATCTTTAAATGTTGTTCTGTTTACAGCATATTTATTATACTTTAAACGGAGCCACCACTAACTACTCATTAAATTTGATTTACTGGCTAAAACCAATTAAAAAAAAAAAAAAAATGCTGATACTTTTTGTATTATTTGATCGAGATCTAACTTTTGAGAGTATTTGTACGAATGCATGCGACTTCTCAATGCGATACCCAGATTATATGGAGTCCTGCCATTCTTATTCGACATCGATACGTTTAAAAGAAGTTCCACATCTGCATTTTGACGATCGTAGCGTGATTTTGTTTGAAATCAAAATTCGAGTAGAGATTAGTAAGTATGAAGTTCGTTTCAACCTGAGAATCAAGGCGTAGGTGAACACGTTGCTTCGAGCCGGTGTATTCTGTAAAAAAGCTGACCGTGGAAACTTGGGTAAAGTGAGCTGTCTGGAGTTATCACTCTGCCTAATGCTAGGGATTAGCAATATTGAGAGCTCACTTAAAGCTCACTTCACCTAAGTTTTCACGGTGAGGTGTTTTACAGAATAACACTCCAGGCCATTCACCAGTCACTATCGTCAACCACAATATCGACATCAGAGGGGCAATTCCGGTATTTTTAAGAACGATTGCATTCTAATTTCAGTCGTGACAGCCATTTTCAATATTATATTTATATAAGCATTTAGAATTTAGTATTGTGTGTTTATTTTATTTTTTATTTCTTATGTATATCTCATTGTATGCTGCACCGCTAGACGTCATTGACGTCAACGCCGGCTGCCACTAAAAACCAGCGCTGGGGCTCTGTCTCGCATAGGGTCGCAGTATTAAGCTGAGCGATGGCCGTTTTGCGTGAGCTCAGAACGGTAAAGCGAATCACTCTTCGCCGATATGGTATGGTTCTCCGAAATGAAGGGTTTTCGGTGAATAGTTCCATCGGCGATGGATTTATTCGTAGAATCAACCGTACCATCGGCGAAGGGTGATTCGCTATACCGTTGGCGGCTGGTTTTGCGTGGATGTGACACATATTTTTCCTCAACTTGTTCTTTTCTATGTTTGTGTTCTTTCTTTGCATCATGTTTACCGCAAATAAAGTTATTTTCTTTCTTTCTTTCTCAATCTGTCAAAAAAACCTATTTAATGTGCTACAAGGATCTATTGGCTCTTGAATGACATTGACAGAGAGGCGTTGTTGGTAAACATTTGATGAAATATTTTTGTCAAATTGTATTCAAAAACAAGATGGCGGCGTTCGTTTTGATTTTGACTACGAGTATACGCCAACATAATCCATGTACAGCTATACCTACATTATTGACAAGTTGTTAACATTGATTGATTATTTTTTTATTATCTATACAAGTAAATAAAACTGTAGTGTCTGTTTGTAATGTCGAAGTAGCACCTTTTTACTACATGCATATAAAAGTTTATTCGGTACTAATAAAAAAAAAACTTTTTATTTTTGTCTGTCTGTTTGTTCCAGCTTATCTCCGAAATGGCTGGACCGATTATGCCAAGCGATTGTGAAAGCCTAAGTAACAGCTATATAGTTATTATTAATAACTAACTTATATTTACAGTTTTCATCAGTTACAAGTTAATAATAATAATACTTCTTGTCACTGAGATGCGATTACAACTTCGCACACCTAGATGAAGGGTGGCACAACTCAAAATAATCCAAAATCGAGTTATTGCGATTATCGGAATCAGTGTTGAAAACTACATTAACTCCAAAGACACCGGTGTACAAACTCCATTCATAAAAGACTAGATTGCGCTGTAAGTCAGTCTTTTTGAGTAGCTCCACGGTCACCCCCCATCAACAACAGTAACGCATCACCAGTTACGACATGTCAGCTGCAGGGAAAGATGCTGTCAATACGCTCAAAGAGTAAATTATTTCGACTTAGTTTTGTATTCGTGGCTAATCGCAGTAATCAAGCGTGAATTATTTTGAGTTGATTTCGTATTCGTGATTGAATCGGTCTTGTTTCTTGTGTGTTCTTCAAATTATTTCCACTTACCCCAGTATTTTTGACAAATGAAAGTAATTGTTGTTTTACTAAATTAATATAAAAAATATATATATTAATAGCAAATTAATATCTTAGTAAAATAATATACAACATCATACAACAATAATTTAAATCGGTCAAATAGAAAATGAGTAGAACGTTTTTTGCTGTTCCCGAAAAAAGAGATATTTTGAGTTGTGGTACTCTTTATCTAGGTGTGCGACTTGTATTTGAACGTTTTTTGAGGACGAAGTTTGGCCTTTTGGTGAGATATTGGTCAAAGGCAAAACAAAAAATCACTGTCTAAAAAAAAATTGGTTTAACACTTACGTAGACCCAACTTGTTGTGTACTTTCTTGTCATCTTCCTTTTCCTCTTCGTTTTTGCTGCTCGATTTTTTCGCATTCGGATCCGAAACATCTGGAAAAAACATTGTTGTAAGTTAGAATATTAATATTAGTATGACGTTAAGATTTTTTCTTGGACCCTACACCAGGGCCTCAAGTCTGCTATTACAATAGTGTCAGAATGGTCTCTTCATTGTGAGTTTTTGACAGATTTGCCATACAAACACTGTCAAATACTCACAATGGCGAGACCATTCTGACACTATTATAATAGCAGACTTGAGGCCCTGGAGTCTGGATTTGTGCCCGTTTAATGGCAGTACTCATAGGGTCACCCCCTGTTGTTCGCGTCACATAAAAAGAGCGCTGGCCAGTGGCCAACCGCACAACCATACCATTGCATTTCTACGTGACGCGAACTAATACAGCGTGTGGTTTTGCGGTTGGCCAGAGAGCTTTTTCCGTGACACAATCAACGTTACAGTTATGCGGTTGGCCAGCGGTATTTTTACGTGACGCGAATTTTACATGAGACTTAAAAATAACTGGCGACATGTGGGTGTACTATAAATAAGTACACCTCTGCTTAACCTTTTGGGAAGTACAGGCGTGAATGATGTTATGTAAAGTACCTAAAAAAAAATAAGAAAAAAAAAGATGATGGAAAAAATTTAGTAAGTAAATAAATTCATATTTATCTAAAACCAGCAAATGCGTTGCAAACCCATTTTTTTTTAGTAAGGAACTTTTTCCCGTGCGCACTCAACAACATACCAAAGTTTCATCACAATCGGTCAAGCCATTTCCGAGTTTTTGCGAGACTAACGAATGGCAATTGATTTTTATATACAGGGTTATTGGTAAAACACTTTCAGGGCTGTATTTCTTACATCATAAACCATTGAGTTACTACTACTTACTAGAGAAGCAAACGTCATTAAAAAGTGTCAAAAAAATGTAGTGTAAGTGCGTTTTGTTTGTGCAGAATAAACAATTTTTCTTTCTTTTTCTAACCACTATTTAAGCGCGTAGCTTTGAAACCACTAAACATTTCAAAGTAATAAGATACTGATTCTTATTCTTATTAAAAAGTTATTATTAAGTTATTAATATTAAAATATTTAGGTTCACTTCTGTTGGCGTCACACAGAGCACTGAACTGACGTTAGCTACGCATATGGCTGTGGCCATATGTCCAATGGGCAACGCCTTAGCGCGGTAATTACTAATCTAGTGTAACATATATATCAATGTTATAAACAATAAATTTTGTTCTAGGACTTTAAAAAAAACATAATACATTAACCAAAAACAAAATCTTCAAGATTTCGTTGTTCTATCTAATACGAATAGAATTTAAATATTTAAATGTTTGTATGAAATCTGATAAATAAAAATTTTATGAATTATTAAAGGTCATAGAATAAAAAAGTTGGTATTTGTGATGTTAGTACCTAATACTTATAGTTCACGTTGTTAGTATTTTACCATTAACTTGCTTTTTTGGATAGCTGGATTAGAACCGCTACATTCTACTACTTAAAATGCAAGCATTACCCAAGGGGTGGAGACCCAGGGCCTCAAGTCTGCATCAACATTTGTTGTGTTTCGTCAGTTAGAGGTAAGATAGCCAGTTCCTCTGTGGTTGAGGATTCCGGGTGAAGCTTGCTTCCACCTTTGGCCTTATCATGACTCATCAGGGCCTCAAGTCTGCTATTACAATAGTGTCAGAATGGTCTATCATTGATTTCATAATTGTTGATTTTGACAAGTTTGGTAATCTACTAATATAATGGCGTCATTATGACTTTCCAATGGTCAACCACTAACGACCCATTGAAAGAATTGGTAATCTCGTACATAATGACAGATGAAACTTCCTACTAAACTTCCAACTTCCTACTACTTCAGATTGCTTATAACACTAATAAATAATATGTAAAAATATATATGAATGAAATCAAAATGCCATTGTAATACAATTCTATTACGAGACCATTGATCGACCAATGATCGACCATTATGAGCAGATTACGAACTTTTAGCAAAATGATAATGGGATCGTGTTAGAGTGACAAATTTATAAAAATAGCAGACTTGGGCAGGCAGGGGGTGTCCTGAAATACAGACCTCACGTCTAGTTTAGGCACCAGTCTCCAACAGTATTATTATTGGCGTTATGTAGTTTGTATTGATACCTCTCTGTAACTATATTGTGGAGAGAAAAAAACGATTATCTTATCGTATCTTATCTTATTTTGAACCGTTCTATTTACGTCAGTAAAAGTGTAATGGAGTGTTATAATGTGGGAAAATGTTCCTTTTTGTTCCCGGCATAAACGACATGGTTTAACATAAATCTTAACCATTAAAGATTCGAAGATATTTATTTCGTTTACGCACCAATAGTACGAAAATAAAACTGTCTCTTAAATCAGAAAGTTTAAATAATATAATTTTTAAATACATAATACAAAATTAAATTTATCTGCAAGAATTGTAGTAAATTAGATGATTATGATGAACGAGCTGGTGACCACGGTTACGCCTGCGTGGCTTTTTCTAAAATAAAAGTAAATAGATAGATATAATACTCTTTATTATGTACTCGTACACCATAAAAATTACAGATATAAATAAGGAACTGTTACATAGGGTGCCACAATGGGCGGTCTTATCGCTAAAAGCGATCTTTTATAGACAACCAAATATTGGATGGATCAACAGTAGAAGGAGAGGTACCATTTACATATACAATAAATACATACATCATCATTATCATCAGCATTTCAGCCGAGAGACGTACACTGCTGGACATAGGCCTACCCCTGTTGGGGTGGGTTTGCCATAATCGCCACGCTTGGCAGGCGGGTTGGCGATCGCAGTATGGTGTTAAAAATGCATAGAGAACGCTGCTGCCCATTCTCTAGTAAGTCATAGTCGCCTTTTACGACACCCACGGGAGGAAACAGTGTGATGCTATTCTTTACGTGCGGCACCACATGGCACAAACATACATACATACTTAGAGCATATAGTTACTTATACATAATATTAGCCTACGTTACTCGTTATAAATTCAGCTATGTGCCAGTGAAAGTTTAAAAATTGTTTTTATTTTTTTGTTATATGTACCTTCCGTATTATAATTATATTATATTTTATTATAATTATATTATATGTATTATATTTTAGTTTAGGTTAATTTATTTTTAATTATCTTGATTTACTTTAAAACTAGATTATATAAGAAATGTTGTATTTAAATAAAATAACCCCGTATATTATTATACTTTCATATTCATTTATTAAAAAGCTGTATTTTGACATTACAAACAGACATTTCAATTTTGTTTATTTGTATAGTTGAGGTGATGTTATTCAAATACGATAAAATAATCCGTCATAACCTGTGTTGATACATAAATTATTCATATTATAATGAATTGTAATTCAGAAATCAGGGTACGTCTTTGCGACTTTTAAGTCGATAATTAAATTAATTATTAATATTTTAAAAAATATTTAAAGAAGTAATTATTAATATTTTAATTATCTAGAATCAATATTTAACGACTAAGGGACTAAGGGACTTACTAGAGAACGGGCAGCAGCGTTCTCTATGCATTTTTAACACCATACTGCGATCGCCAACCCACCTGCCAAGCGTGGCGATTATGGCAAACCCCCCCAATTAGGGGAGGCTTATGTCCAGCAGTGGACGTCTTTCGGCTGAAATGATGATGACGATGATTAATATTTAACGTTAGTAGAACAGTAAGAGCACCGTAACTAAATGTGCATATTCATTTGGATAGACATTTTTCTACATAAAAACATAAGCAAAGCAGTGCCCCAGCTGTTGGACCGTGGAGTTTCTTGCCGGCTCTTCTCCATAGGAAACGACTAACTCGAACCGTGCACCTAGCTTCTGACGTTTCATTTCACGCCCATGTAGGTTTATGTGAAATAAAATATTTTGATTTTGATTTTTTGATTTTGTTGAACTATGAATTAGTAATCCAAAATATTATTGACTAGCGACCCGCCCCCGCTTTGCAAGGTTTTTGCGAATTGGCGAGATTTATTGGATTAATTTTTTGGAGCGCAGCTTTAGCAATCAGAGGTAACATGCTGGCCCGAAGATTCTCCCATTGCTCTAAACATGTAAAGATAATGTTATTTAAGGCGTATTGTCAAAGCTTTATACGGGAAATCTGTGGGTCAGCCACATCAAAAGATCGCTCGATGTCCTGTGCGTCCCAGTGTAACATCTTCAGAATGATGTTGGGGCTGCCTCGCTTCTGTAGTACATCGGGGATGTTTGTGCTATATCGCACTGATGGCTTTCATGCCATCATCCGCAAGAAAACTGTATCCCTGATCTGCAGAATGCGTGGCAGCTGCAATGGAATTCTGAAGACTGTAGTAGATAGGATATCTTTTTAGTTTAGTAATTTGAATGCATTTTAATATTTAATTTTAATAGAACTGTATGGATAAAGTTATCTGAAATAAATGTTTTTTTTTTTTGCGCTTTTGTGTTTGTTGTAAGTGCATCAAGAAATAATAATCGTTAAATAAATCTCGCCGACTGACGACCGACACTTCGTCTTCCTGTCCTTGGACGTCACTCGGTAACTCCTTATTCCATGTCATTACTTCGCCTTACCAGGTGCCTGCCCAACAACAATACCTAATCGAGTTTGATAAATCGTTTTCGGATGTCGAAAACAACTCGATTAAGCCTTACGCCAAGCATGGAACGCTCCCATGGCTCTTTGTGCAACTCTCACCCTGTACACTGTAGGTAAATATGTATGATTAATATTTCCGGAATAAATTCCCTAAATAATTGTGGAAACAGCATAAAAACCGTTGCGTTGGTTGGAAGATCAACGCTTTCACGCAGACAGACACCACAGACGACAAAAAAGCGGCTTTAATTTTTTAACGTTTAGATATAGATTTTAATCTTATAACTGTACTTCTTATCTCTCTAAGGAATGTCACAGGACAATGACTAATTGTGTACAAAAATCACGTAGTACACAAAGAATGCTTGTTTACTTAACTGTCATAGTGATTAATGTGACCTTCTAGAAGAAAAAATAATAATTGGTACATAACAATGTTATTATAAATCAGTAACTTGTACACGTAACTAAAATAAAAAACCAATGTTTTTTGTATCTTGTAGTAATACAGATAACATTTTTTATTAATATTTTCAGCAATTTTTTTTTTTTTTTGTTGTCTGTAAAGTATATTTTTTTTGCCTACGCTTGAGAATTTCAGTCTTCACTTTTTTTGATATTTGAGGCCACAAAGCATAAATCATGTCAAAAATATAATTTGAAAATGAAATACCTAGTCATTAATTTCTTCAAAGGAAATTGAGTACGAAACAACGTTTGAACCGGAACTTTTGAAGTAAAATTTTCATATACGAGTATTACCTTTTACGATATTACATAGAATAAAGAAACGAAGGAGATGTGGCACTTGTGTCTGTCTTTTTCTAAAATAGCTAAGTTACTACTTATAACATCAGCTTTCTGCAAGTGAAAGATCCGTCAAAATCGGTCCAGCCGTTTCGGAGATTAGCCAAAACAAATACACAGACAAACATTTTTTTTTTAATATATAAATACCGTATACAATTTCGTATGCATTTAGTAAAAAGCTGTAATTTTGACATTACAAATAGACACTTCAATTTTGTTTATTTGTATAGATTGGCCTTAATTCAATAAAATACTAGAATAAAATAGGTTACCTTGTTGGTTGCCTTGGTTTGATTCCCAAGTCAGAAAAAGCGATATTGGGTATTTCGAAAAAAAAAAAACGATTTTTTTTTGCCAATATTGCTAATGTGTTAAATTGTATAATGGAATATTCATGTTCTTTTCCCTGCTATTGTTATAATGTTGCTATTAATCTGAGTAATGGTCCAAGAGACAGAATTAACTGTTTTTGAGATAACGGTATTTTATGGAAATGTAAGAAATATGTTGATAGAATACTTTAATATTGTTTCCATGGAGTTTCTTGTTCGTTCTTCTCCATGAAGACCTAGTCTTGCGAACGGACAACTAGGTTTCTGATTTAATACTGAAAATTCTCATTAAACAAATGTCCTTGTCGTTCCGTGCTTTACTTTCTTTTCCTACAAACCTCCTCCCCAGTTTCCTGTCTCAGATCCAGAGGTCCCGGGTTCGATTCCCAGAGGGGGCAAAAATATCTGCTCGGTTTGGTTGGTGGTAGGGCTTGTTCTAAGTCCGCCTGGCTAGCTACCACCATCTTATCTAAGTCTGTCGCCAAACAACAATGTTAACAGCATTTGTTGTGTTTCGGCAGTTACAGGTAAGATAGCCAGTTCCTCTGTGGTTGAGGATTCCGGGTGAAGCTCGCTTCCATCTTCGGTCTTATCATCACTTACCATCAGGTGAGATGAAGGCCAAGAGCGTCCCCGTTGTGTGAAAAAAAAAAAAAAAAAACCTTATTCATAAGAACTTTCATACACCGTAAATAACCAGTAACCAATCTGACATTCAAAGCTTACCGTTTGGGTAATATCTATACAAGAAAAGTTTTTACAAATTTTGACAAATAAAACTTAAACGAGTTTTATTAAACACCTATTTCCTATTGATATGTCCGAAAGATGTTTATTTTGCAACTACTATATTGGATATACGCCGCGCGCCAGCGTGTGTAGTAAAGCGGAACGCAGTAGTAGGTACCTATCACGGCACCTACCTAGCCGACTGGCGCACGCGCCCATTGATATTATTACAAATAGATTGTGTCCATATTTTGCTGATTTCAAGTCGGACAATAAAAAAAAAACGTATTGAACAAATAATGAAAATGTGTTCTATTACTGATATTGATCCACCAAAAAAAATTGCGCACCGGTTATTTTTTTTTTCCTGTATACAACATTAGTTTTAGTTTATGCGAAACCCGAAACACGTGTCTAGTATTTTTATGTAAAGAATTTATGTACAAAATTTCAAAACTGTGTCATGAAAAATAACAAAGTTATAAGCTTGTTATGTTACCTGGTTGTCCGTACAAAAACATGCTCACCACGCGGCGCACCCGCGCCGCCCTCGCCTTGCGTTCATTAATAACAATATTAATTTGGCAGTAGGCATCTATCCGTACGACGATTGTATTGTAATTAACTGGTGATAATATTTTCCATCACACTTGCAGGCTTTGGACTTTGTCGTAGTGGTCAAGTGCGGATAGGTACTTAGTGTCGCTCGGTGTCCAACTTGTAACCTTTTTTAAATATTTTTGGGAAAAAATATAACATCGTGTAAAAACTATTGGAATCGATTCAGTTACTTATTCTGAACAAACTATATTCAGGTTTTGCATATACTAAAAATAATGGTGTATACACACTTATAAGTTTTACACCACTATTCTGACCCTGATCCCGGAGTCTGGATTTTGGCCCGGTGGATGGCAATAGGGTCGTCCTCTAATATATGGTACTTAAACATAATTGGCTAAATGTGGGTGTACTATAGGTACTACACTGCTTAACCCTTTGGGGAAAACAGATGTGATGTTACATTATACGTTCAAAATAATACGGAATTATACGCGCCTTGATTTCGATAGCTACTGAAAAAAAAAAACCCTATAATTTGTCTAAAATCAGTTTGTTTTTACAAGCTTTTTAATAGGGATATGTATTTCCTGGGTAAAAAAAAATCTGTTTAGTCCGTCAGTCAGATAATAAAGATAGCTAAAGTAAAGCTAGTGTATTATAAAATAGTAACGAAGTCAAAACTGTACATAAAATATTTTTTGAAAAAGTGATTGCTACAGGTTGGGAACGAGTCTGATGCCAATGAAAATAATAGATTTTAGATTGTTTTTGTTTGTCTGCGTGACTGTCTGGCATGTACTCCCAAATAATAACAATCTTATTTTAAATTCTTATTTTTAAATTGTCTCACGATATGTGGCCTCTTAGAAACACATTAAATCTCAATTTTATGGTCTGACAGCTCGACACGTTACTCCAATTTAATAACAAAATATATTACATTTATTTAAAAACCAGCACGTGGTTACAGCCACTTAGAAACACATAAATTCTCTATTTTATGAGAAACAAATTAAGAGGCCGTGCACGAAATCGACTGATTTTGATCAATTTTGTTCATTGGTTGTGAGAAAGGGAAAAATAATTTAAACAAAATTATTTGAGATTTGAAAAGTCGTGTTCTTTGTTTTGCATGTGGCTGAAAGGGATTTTTCAAATAAATTAAGTATTCACGGTAAATCACTAATATTTGCAACAAGTTTTCCGAAAAATGACGCGAGACTGACATTTGATCATCATTCTACAAGAAACTACTTTTGATTTTGAACATTAAAAAAATATAATTAACATCATTATATGCTCTTCTTGCATGTGGCGGAACCACTTTTTTCAACTTCAATACAAAATATAGCAGAAAAATAATATTGATAAAACCTTTTTTTTGTTTTAAACCTCGTCAGTAATATATATTTTTCCTATTATTTAGCAAATCATATCAAGAAATTTAAAAATCACAAATTAGCCTTCAGCTATCCTTGAAATATAATCAAAATTTTATTTAATGATTATACAATATCTTCATTAAGTAAATCCATGGCGAAATAAACTATATTTTGGAGAGCACAAAAATGATGAAACTATTAAAAGCTGCTGTGACTGACACGAATGGTTTAGCACCATGAAAACTGTACTTTTATAGTTACACAGACTTAATGTTTCGATTATTTCAAGTTTTCTCACAATTAGATAAGAAATTGCCAAAAGTGAGTTTTTTTCGTGCACGGACCCTTAAGGACAAGTCCGAAAGGAGCAGTCACATTGTTTAACGACATGATAATTTGACTTTAATGTTATTTTATTTTATTGACATTTTGTTTATGATAATTATCTTGTTGACATGATTATTGTATTTTGATATTTTTTTTAATTACTTGATGTATTTGACTATAATTTTATTCGTTTTTTTTAATTCTCAATTTTACCTTTTTATTTTATCCTTTGACTTTATTCACTTATTTAAATGAATTTACGAATTTAAATTTAAATTAATGATGATTTTTAAATGCTACTCTCTGCCATGTGAACTTTATTTTAATTTTAAGATCTTGTAAAACACATGTGATATGAAATAAAGAATTTAATTTAATTTAATTTATCTAGATGTATGTTCCGGATTGGCACAAAAATGGCTGAATGAATTTGGATGGCATTTGGCACACAGATAGTTTATAATGTGGATTAACACTTATGGTACTCTTAACCGGTAGTACCTGGAGATATTTTGTGCGCCATCGACGTGGGAGAAGCAGCGGGCAAATGCTAAGTATAGATAATAAAAACGATCAGTCAAAACATAAATTACATAAATCCCTCTCCAAAAATGAAACTAATATATTATTAGTTATCATAACAGAACATCCAATAGCATAACACAAGAAATTATAAAACTGTAACAGCCAATGGAGAAAAGAGCAAATTCAGTTCGGACAGCTTTATTTGATATTGATGATTTTTATATAATATACAATGATATAAACATTTACTTTGTAAAGTATTATAATATTATTTTAATTATTGTGAATGTGAAGACTATGTGGGTCATAATTTATTTCTTTTGTTTTGTGTTTTATCTCATTTAGTTTTTATCGTGGTCTGGCAGTTTGAGTAATTTATGCGACCCACCCAAATGTCCTTTCTTTGGTATTGTTCGCCGAATCGTTGAGCTCCTTAAGTTCTGAGATGAGCTGCACGATTACTGACAAATGCGTGCAATAACTGGACAGGTCCACTCAATCTGTGTGGTTCTTTCATCAAAAGCCCATTTCAGACCCCAATCTACATGGTCTTCACATGATCTGACCAAGATTATGTCTGGACTTTAAAAGAGATATGACCTCGGAGTTTGTTTCGGCCTTTCTTCTCAGAGAAGTCAGATAGGAAACGCCGACCTCATCTAGTTTAAAAAATATGATTGACGTGTAAAAGTGTTTGTACAAACCAAACCTACTTACAGAAATAAAATCATTTATCTTTTAGGTATCATTTACAGAAAATGATGCCTTCCTTTGGGACAAATTTCCCAACAATAGGACTAGGCGTGTTCCCAATGAATGAACCGGAATTAGAATTGACAATACATTATAGAATTGTACGTATAAATGGATAGTGTTGAACTAAGGATACCTGGCTCTATATAGAAGGTGGCCCATTGTTAGATTGCTTTACCGGATTTAAACCAGGCATAATATTTCACGTTTCAGTTTGTCTAAAGTACACTTACTGTATTATAATAAAATGCCAGATATTCTCCAGCTAAATATGAAGAAATTTAAAACATGCATTAAACGCATACTATGTAGACAAACATAATATTATAAGTTGGATGATTATATCCGCGACAGCATATGTCTATCTTTTAAGATTTACTTACTATAACCTTTTTTATGGTAATAAAATTTGTTCCAAATTAATGCATTATTTGCGAAGGAGTTTTATCAACATAATATTGATCCTTATCCAAGTAAATATGTTATTAATCACAAGTATTTAAATTTTAACAAAATTGTCCTTGACAGCACTAGATTTCAGTCAACATCTTAGGAGTCCAGCGCTGCGACACTTATTTTTAAATGTCGCAGCATCATGCTGAGATAGGCCTTTTGGCCCCGTACAGGTTTTGTTTTCATTCTACTTTTGTTTTTATTTGTGTTACTATGAGTGTGTTTAGTTTAAAATGTGAACTTCCTGTATGAGTCCCAATAAATACGTTTTCTTTCTTTCTTTCTTTCTAGATATCATAATTTTAAAATATCTAAGCTGAAGAGTTTGTTTGTTTGTTTGGTTGATCGCGTTAATCTCAGGAAGTACTAGTTTGAATTTAAAAAATCATTTAGTATTGGTTAGCCCATCTATCGAAGAAAGCCATAGGCTATATAACATCACGCTATGACCCTTAGGAGCCGAGCAAAAAGATAAAAAATCAGAAAGACCGCAAAGCGAAAACAAAGTTATAGCACGGGCAAGCGATGGGATGCCAAGTGGTGGGTCGGGTTCGGGCTCCGAAATTAAATGCGGACGAAGTTGAGGGCAGAAGCTAGTCGTAGATAAAGATGCTTGGTTTAATGCTGGTCCAGCTTCACAGCCACTTAGGCTCACTAGTTAGTTTAGTTTGAAAAAGATACTTCCTTTTTTTTCTGACACTACAAACTTAAAGTTATTAAAAAAAAAAAAAATAGGTGTTTAAGTCGCATCGCTCAAAATGCATATCCGGTACGGCTCAAATAATTCTTCCATATCCTATGGGCACGTCTTCCCTATACCATTATCGTGCCCCCCGGTCTACTCCTTGATATGCAATGGTCTCTGCAGCACTATGAAACATGAGGCTCCAGAAGCTAGTGTGAATATTTGGATTTATTCGAGTAATCGAGTCTGGTCAAACCAAGCATGCATGGTCGGTGCATTTCATTCATTCACTCATAAATAAGTGTTTAAGTCGGATTGTTCAAGGACGTGAACAGAGCCTAAATGATTAGGAAGTCAGGCGACTTTCCGCGCTAGTTTGAATACCTCCACAAGTTAATCGACGCGAGCGAATTTCATCCCTCTTCTGAAGAAAATGCGGTTCCCCGTTAAAAAAACAATAATATTCCGTTTAGAAACAGAACTGAGCGTTTCATAAGCCCTAACACTGAATAAATATTATAGTTTCTTTAGTTTTATTGTTTTCATTAAATCTTTTACTGTCTGCCCTTTTGAGTTGCTTTTGAGTTGCTAATACTGTGATAGAGCCGTTGCTATAATATAAATTGGTTCTTTAGAAACTTTTATTTCGTCATTCCGACCTCGCCGCCAAGGCCCATCGCGAAATCCCCAACTAAATAGTCCTCCCCGACCCTTGCTCGTAAGCGAAGCGCCAGCCCGCGCTAAAGCTGAGCCTGTAGCTTTAAATTCCCCAGACAATAATCATAACCCTGATTTTATCCAGCCACCGTCGGTCCCTTGCCATCCTCCCTCCGACTCTGCCCTAAGCCGAGGTTCGTATCCCACAGGGGGTGCCCTTAGCGCGCAGTCTTTTATTTTATAAATTTTGACGCCCTGGCTGGAGGCTTTAAGTTTCGTTAGGAGCTTAAGGCAAACACAGGAAAGACCGGTTAAAGAGTCTCAACCTCTCAAGGGTAACTCTGAGATGCCAGAGCAAAAAAAAAACTTTTATTTCGGAATATTTAAATATTTTTTGTTTAAACAGTGTAACGGTGGCTTTATTTATTTAGGTATTTTCTTAGAAAGAACGCTAAATAAGATTCAAATGTTAGCCTTTGCTCGAACAAAATTTTTCTGTTTATAGTGTTTTACAATGTTAGCAATAGTTTTCATTTTACCCAACTGCGTGACGCAAAGGATGATGTGTTTATCAGCCTACAAAATATGTAGGTATATTTGTTCCTTTGTGGCGCTCTAGAAACCAAACGCGTGGGCCGACATTGATATTCTTACGTCAATCGATTTGTTTCAATATTAAACGACAAGCAGACGCCTCAACTGAGAAAATCAAAAATAAAAATTGTCGAAGAACTATGTCAAGTATGATTGAACAGGTCTTTAAAAATCATCTTACGGTTTATTGAATAACTTTTCATTTTGAATGACCAGTTAGGATCTATACCGATTTACAGTTGGTAAGCAACCGTCATTAACTTTTTGAGATTGCCAGCTTTGACTGATGATTCTTTTGTTTTGCACTCATAATATTTTTTTCTATATAATTTGATTGCTATGGTAGTCATGATATAACACTAAGGTCATACGGCTTTGATCTTGAATAAATGAATGATGATCAAGTTAAAGCTGGAAATACCGAATTCTGGCTATAATAAACACAATTTCCACATAACTCACGTACCGAATTCAGTATTGCTGCCGTAAAATCCCACACTTTTGCGCTTAGTTATAATTCCATTATATGTGAGCACCATGTATAGACACATGGTGCTCACATATAATGGAATTATAACGCATAATTAATTTGTCTTCACTTTTCATTATTTTTACCTATTGTGGTATAGTAATTTTATTCTAGGTAAGTGCACAGAATATTGTTAACATTTTAAAAGAGTATGTATAGAGTTTCTTGCCCATGCTTCTCCATACGTAACTACCTTTTTTAAGGGGCAACTATAATCAATTAAATATTTTGGTTATTTTTGACTTTCAAAAGTGCCTTTTATGTGCCTATTTGAAATAAATGACTTGACATTGACTTAAAATTTTCGTTTCTATTTACAATGATTATCATGTTTGTTTTATTATTTTTGGGTCAGACTTTTATCACACTGTTATTAGAGGGTCGGCCATAATGTGGATACCAGTAAAAACGTGTTCAAATTATGTTCCTGATTATCACAGATACTGCCACGAAAACTGTTGTACAGCAGTGAATTTGTAAAGATTTTCTGAACGGAGATCTTTAATTGCAGGGCTAACTATGTAACAGCCGTTTTCAAAATGTATATACCTTTGGAAGGCGTACGAGGGGCCGAAGCCAACTCGCATAGGCCCGTTAGACGCTTTTTAATTATATGAGGCGCCAACCGACGATTATCCATGTACGCACTATGCAAGTGCACCTACGGACAACCCCCGGTTGGTGTAGGACTATTGCAGGATATGGAAACAAAGGACTATGGGTTTAGGTGGTTAAAATGGACTGGTTACCTAAAACTATGGAAGGACTAAGGCCCCTGCCTGATCAGTTTTATTATACATGGATAAAATGGCAGGGGGTGACTTGCACACTTAATAATGGGCCCCCGAAAACGGTCGCTAGCACATAGTGACTTAACGACAAGGGGGCAACATGTCTTGAGGTGCTCGAGGAGTGGAGAGGTATTCCACGGCTCTTAGAACAATCCCAGAGCCCGGAAGATGGTCAAGATCCCTACAAGCACTTACTGGAATACTTCCTTCCTCCGAGCACGTTTGCTCTTGCAAATCTTCACTCAAGCCGGCCAATAAAGGCAAGAATGAGGTGGGAGCTTAGTTCCTCATCAGTGTTCACTCCAGCCGGCCAATAAAGGCAGGCCAGAGATGAGGAACAATAATCATATGGATATAATTACGAGGGAGAGAATTTAACGATCGGAACGTAGCACCTGACTTTTAAAATTATACCACCCTTTCCAGACCACTTTTATCCAGAGGCTTATTTAATTAAACCGACAGATTTATCCGACATTTTAATAAGTTTCGTAGTCATGAAAATGTGTAATATTTGTATTTTTTATTTATTAAATAGGACCCTGTAATAGGGATAATGACAAAAAAAAAATTTTTTCGTCCGTAATGTAGATTATTAAAAAATATTGGACCCGTATTTTTTCTTTTTTTACGTAATCAAAACATTACGGCGATACATTGAGTTCAAATGTGGCATGACGTCACTTCTCAGTAGATTTTATACGTAGCTGTGACGTAACGAGCCCTTACTCCCCAAGTTTAATGTGTTTTATCAAAGTTATTTTTTATTAACATGATAAAGCAAAAAATACGTGTCTAATATTTTTTTATTATCTGATTGACGGACTAAACAATTTTCCTTTTTTTTTACCCAGGCATCATCCCTAGTATCAGCTATTGTACATAAGCCTCAAAGCATCATTTAAGTACACCCTTTGGTTTATTTCGCCTTCAAATCGAGCTCTCAAAACTCCTATCAAATCGGCTTTAGCAAATATTACATAACACGACTTGGCACAAGAGCAAAATTACACATTGTACAAGAATCTAGATTAATACCCCTACGCTCCACTAAGATATAATTAGACAATGCTCCCTATGGATATCTTAAAAGATGTCTGCCATCTATTAGCCTGGTATAGCACTAAATTCGAGTCTTTAGGCAACTGATGTTCAAATATTCAGAAAATGTGCGGTAGACGAGAAATCCCGTGTGGGATAGCCTACGTAGGTAATTAATGTTTATTTTTGGCAAAAAACAGAAATTAACAGTCCATTTGTAAAGGCATTCATTAAGTACTGTTTTTGGATGCAACATGTTTTTTTTGGGTAAAAATACTGTATTAGGCGAACCATGAAAAGGCGCGGCTTTTACGCAGCGTCTCCGTGGCATTTACACAGTGTCTACGCGGTCTCTAAGCGTTATCGCCTACACTAGATAAACACTAAAACAACCTGAACTACTTTACTATATCATCCACTTACAAATTGTTTACAAAACAAGTTTCTAAACACCAGTTTCAGCTAATGACATTTCAAATGACACCGGGGAGTGGCAGCCATATTGGATTATATTTAATGTAGCACCCGTTGCTAAGTACTTTACGATGCTCTTCGGAATAATGTGAAACTAACGAGGTGCCATTTGATCAAATCTATAGAGTAGTTAGGGTTGATATAGTGCAGTCTGGGCCAGAAGGGGCTCGTGGCTAATTAATAATAGCCGCACGGTTCGATCGATCAGGTTAAGCTACGCGTGATGCGGTCGGTTCTTGGATGGGTCACCATATTAACATACTGAAACCTCTCCGTGCCTCGGAAAGCACGTTAAGTCGTTAGTCCCGGCTGTCATTCTTGCATCTTTGACAGTCGTTACGGGTCGTCAGAAGCCGGACTGTCGACCACTGCAGACCCACCGTACCCCTGGCCGTACCTCTGGTGGTACGGTAGATGTTTTAAAGTCTAACGATACCACTGTATGAAGTGATCGCATTGCTGTGCTAATAATTGGTCACGCATTAGAAAAATTGCGCACATGTAATTATTACATTTTATTTTCCAAGCACAGCGGGCTGTGCTGGGGCGGCCGCTGCAGGTGCAGAAAACATCAAATGGCGCAAATATACATATTATTGAGAGTTATATTTTTGAGGCCAACCATGAATTTGGTCAAGACGAAAGTCATGTACAATTCCCACGTCCTGCCGAGTCCAATCCACATCGAAGGGTCGCTTCTCGAAGTTATGAAATAATATGTCTACCTAGGGCAAGTAATTCAGCTCGGTAGACACAACTTTGAGAAAGAAGTCTACAGGAGGATCCGGTTGGGCTGGGCAGCGTTTGGAAAACTCCGTCAAGTCTTTTCGTCGCCTATACCGCAATGTTTGAAGACTAAAGTCTTCAACCAGTGCGTCCTGCCCGTTATGACATACGGTGCTGAAACGTGGACACTGACAGTTGGGCTGGTCCACAAATTTAAAGTCGCTCAGCGCACTATGGAGCGGGCTATGCTCGGAGTTTCTTTGAAGGATAAAATCAGGAATGAAATTATCCGGAAGAGAACCGGAGTTACCGACATAGCTTGCAGAGTAAGCAAGCTGAAATGGCAGTGGGCTGGCCCAAGGAAGGTTTGTCGAAGGACCGATGGCCGGTCGAGCATACGAGTCCTGGAGTAGAGACCGCGTATCGGCAAGCGTAGTGCGAGACGCCCCCCAGCTAGATGGATCGACGACCTCAAAAAGGTGGCTAGGATAGACTGGATGCGGAAGGCGGAGGACAGGGTGTTGTGGCGCAGCATGGGGGAATCCTATGTCCAGCAGTGGACGTCTTTTGGCTGAAATGTTGATGAATGATGATTAGAATGAAAAGACGTGCACGTTAAAACGTACAGAGTAAAAACAAAAGAAACAAAAAAATGTGGCCGTCACGACACCCGGCAGATGTGAAACAATCCAAAAAAATAATAATATTGCCGTTGCAGCTAAGTCCAGTCCCAACTAAACCCCTCGCATTCCCAACTGAACCCCTTCCAGTCCCAACTGATCCCCTTCCAGTCTCTTAAAAGAATGTCTGTGGAGTTTCTTGCCCGTTCTTCTCCATAGGAACCTAATACGCTTTGGAATCAGCAACTAGCTTCATCTTTCTGACTGACCGAATCCTTGGAAATTCAAAAGTGCCTGTAATTGGTTTATTTGAAATAAATTGTTTGAGTTTAGTTTACAATACAAGACGCTATTTTCCTTTCATGAATTTTACCACAATAGTCTAGTTAGTTGTACAAACAATTAATTTTAACATCAAAGGTACTACGAATATTGAAATAATCAATTGTTTGATTAGTTCCTTTCAAGCTTGTGGTTGAAAAGATTTTAGGAGCTTCAGGAGGCTTTAGTGTTTCGTTGTACTTACTTAGTCAATCAAAAACAAGTCATTTATTCAAATTAGCCTGAGAATCAGCACATTTCGAACGTCAAAATTACATAAGACAGTCCGCTAAAACGCCCGCCCTTCACCACTTCCTAGTGATTTAGCTGGGAAGAAGAATTGGCGCAACAAACTCCCCAGCAGTACATCTGTTTGTTCAATTAGATCAACTTGATTCTATACAATAGTAGTTATTAAATGCAATATTTTTGTGTACCATAAACATAAACTCACGCTTTTTTCCCATGGGGGTAGGAAAAAACTATAGAGCGCCACTTGCTACGCTCCTTACATAGGTACACCTTTTGCTTCGTTTACATTCATACATCTGGTCATACATGCACACCGGTTGCGAATGCTACACACCCGACTTTTCTGGAGAATATCACCAATTAGGTCACTATATGTTCTGCTAGGGTGTCCCCTCCCTAATTCCTCGTCTCCTTCCTTTTGTGCACCTAATAAGAATAATTTTAGACCCTGGAAAAGCCTTGAAAACTTACAATTTCAACTGACGTCTCTTACCAAGCCTATACGTTAATGTACGGTTCTATACGTCTTTCTTCGTCAGGCATAATTTTGTTCTAATTTATCATCTACCTAGCTTTTTCCCAACTATGTTGGGGTCAGCTTCCAGTCTAACTGGATACAGCTGTACCAGTATTAGTAATACCAGTATTTTACATGGAGCGACTGTGGAACGCAGAGCTAAGAGGCTCATTGGCGACGTAAACCTGGTGGATGCCAAGCTTCGCAGCTTGGCTCATTGCCGCAAGATTGCTTGCTTGTCGGTCTTCTACAGATTGTACTTCGGCGAGTGTGCCCATGAATTCCACGACCTCATTCCACCGGCCCCCTTCTACCATTGGACATCTAGACGCATTGCAAGTTACCACCCCTACGTAGTTGATATTCCACCAACTCGCACTAAGCGTTTCCAAACGTCTTTTATAATGCGCATAGCAAAGGAGTGGAACTCTCTGCCTGCGTCTATGTTTCTATGTTCACACAACCCTAATCTTTCAAAGTGAAGGTGAACAGGCTTCTTCTGGGTAAGCTCACTCCATCGTAGTTTTTGTCTCTGTCACCCAGACCTAGACTAGAGTCAAATTTAAAATATAAAATAAATTAAAAAATAGGACTGGTTGTCTTACTTTCGAGCTTCTGACGAACCGTAACGACTATCAAAGATTCACGAATGACAGCCAGGACCAACGGTTAAACATGCTTTCCGAGGCACGGAGGACCCACGGTATGTACAGATGGTCACCCATCTACGGACCAACTCCTTACGACTTACGAATTGTACTCGTATGTCAGAGCTGCTCCCACCATCATACTGTATTTAATTAAACATCATATTAGTTAACTACATCAGTTCCAAAACATTATTATAAATTCATAAGCGTGAGATTGATGTAATACTCAAGATTAAACTGTTTGTCTGCATAAACAGTGTGGATTATGAAGAGCTGTCTTATTTGAGATTACATGATTTTGAAAGTGAAGGATTAAATTTATTTATTTAGGACTTGCCCTCGACGTTCACCGAGTAGACCTTGAGTTTAGAAATTTAACGTTTAACATAATATTATTACGCCTGTATTCCCTCTGCACATGTGGCTTATCTGGTACCTCATAAACGACATAACTATGTAAATGTCAATTAAGTACTCCCAAATAACGATGATTATTTAGATTTTTTATTTTTTACATACTTTCTTGACATAATCTTTTCATTTTGACATTATTTACCTACAAATCGAATTCCAATTCTTTATTAGTGGCTTTTGTGGACATGATATTTATTCAGATATGTTACTGTAGTTGTAAGTGCAATCATGTCATTAATCTTTTATATACTTAGATTATTTTCTATTTTGTGAATGTGAGAACGTTGTAGGCCTAGTAGAGTGTAGATTTGTTGGCACTTTTCTATTTAGTTAAGTACCTGGTAATTGTTGAAAGGCCTACACTGTCCTCCCATACCTGTTACACTGTTATTTGCTAATATCGCTAAGCCGATTATTTTTAAAAGAGTAACCGTGGAGTTTCTTGCCGGCTCTTCTCCATAGGAAACGACTAATTGGAACTGTGCACCTAGCTTCTGACGTTTCATAAGTGCCCATGTAGGTGTATGTGAAATAAAATATTTAGATTTTTTGATTTTGAAGGGTACCAATACTTTGCCAGTTATGTTTAAGTCACCAGGCACATATTCAGACTCCGGGCTGCTACTGAGAAATTCCAAATTGAAAACCCCAATATACTTTGCCCGAGCCGGGTATCGTATATTTCTCCTTCTTTCTGTCTGTCTGCCTGCCTGTTTGTTGAAAATGCAGAAAATAAGCTCATCAAGTTGTGCTTCACAAGATTATACGTCATTATTACTACAAACAGTAGTTTTAAATTGTTATGTTTTATTGTAATCATTAAAACGGAGCTTAGTAGCCACTATTTTCCGTTTTAATGATTACAATAAAACATAACAATTTAAAACTACTGCATTTTCATTCTAAAATAAAAGAAATCACCGAAATAACGATGAGGGCGCCACTGTGCACTCGGCGCAGTCTTAAGCAAATAAATGCCTATAATAGGACACCACTTTTAGTTTACAAACGACGTTTCATAATACTATTTATTTCACAAACAACTTATTCCGCTGTGTGTTATTTTATTTTATATAAAAACTCCCTTTACAAAAAAAATATTTGGCACAAATGTTTTGCATGGTATTTAATCATGTATACATTTTTCATTTGATATTTAGATTATTTTGGAAAAATCTAGTCTGTATCATTGTATAATATATTTTCTAAACCAGTGCCAAAGTGATCATTACAGTTTTTTATATAGATTCTACTAGTCGTTTATGACACTCGCCGGCCGCTGCCGCGGCACGCTCGCTTCCCTCGTTCGGCTCCTGCATAGGGGGTCGCAGTTCTAACCTAACCTAACCTTTTTTGCCAGTAATAATATTTAACCTAATCTAACTAATTGGGTTATTTTTTTTTTGTTGATTTATTGATTAAAATTACCCTTTTGCCTTTTTAATGAGTTTCATTTTTAAGAAATTGCTTGATAAAGCAATAAGAAAAACTTTTTTACTCCAAACATTGTTTTATGACATAACATGAATAAAAAATGAATTGTTTGTCAAATAATACGTTATTAAAAAAGTTTATCGGGTAATTATTTTCTTAATTGAATTATTTGGCAAACTTGTTGTTGTATAATGATGAAATTACAAATTATGTTTTTGCCAATCGTTACTTGTCAAGTGAAAATTTGTAATGTCATATTCGGTGAAATGACAGGACACCTAGATTCACGTAATGTACTATATTCACATACAAAAGTTATGCCAGTATCTACTATTTATATGATTTGAGAAAGTAAATCAATACAAAAGAGAATTACAGAAGATTAATAATTTACATTAGCTTATTCAAATGAGTGTTCGTTTTGTGTATGTTATAATTATGTGAGTTGGATATGTGTGGTGTATACATGTCTGTACGTGTACATGTACATGTGAGTAAGTGTACATGAGAATGAGTAAGTTATGATGTGCTGAAGGAGGGCCTCCGTGTCCTCATATGCGAGTGATTTTATCATTTTATTTATATGTGTACAAATATATGTTTGCTACTTTATTGGAACTGTTTAGAATAAATAACTTATTTTCATAAAATAAACATTGCTTGCAAAGTTCCATAGCTGCACTATTATTATTTAGATCAGAGTAAACTTGCTATGAATATGCTAATGGAAAAACCTGTTATGAACGGTCAATACGTGGCACAGACAAAGAAATCTACATTTCTGTATAGAAGTAGGTATTGAAAGTGGGAGAAGTGTGGAAGCGCAGAGACGCAATAATAAGAATGTTATGTTGTAGGACCTATTAGACATCATCTCTTGCTCCAGCCCTTATCCCATATTTTTTGGGGTCGGCGCAGCATGTCTCCTTCTTCCATACGAATTTCTAAGAAAAAAACTCTGTGAAGTTAAAAGTGGAATGAACTTGGCCTGATAATAATAATAATAATAATTGCTTTATTTTCAGGCAACTAAGGCCCATAGATAAAATACACAAAAGAATCTTAAAAATAATAAACTAATACATAATGCAGAATGGTGTAGTAGGTAACGTAGAGTTATCCAGTTGAATAAATGCTTTCTAGATCACAGTACTGGTTTTCAGTTCCATGCTATCCGAAAACTATTATATTTTAAGTAGTTTTTCTCGAACATGCATGAAAATTTTGTCATTATTTTCGAAAAAAGAACACGCAAAGTATCGAATTTACGGACAAAGAAAATCAAATCCATTGCAGGAGCGTTTTTTGAATTTGGAATATTACAACGCTCCAGCAATGTTGTATGAAATGGCGTGCTGGGGTTAATAAATACTCTTTGATTGGATCTCATATCATTCTTGGCATACCAAAGTACGTCTCTTTGCTTAGCACAAATTGCGTTCACGTGGCTGTATAGCCATAAATGCGTTTGCCTTTCGGCACAGATGACAAATAGAAAATTGGCGGCAAAGCTGAAAATTCGTCTTGATTTGTTATTTACATACTTAATCAACATAAATTTAATTTAAATGAATTCCCACGGTTCAGAGAGTGAAATGGAGATTGATTTTACTCCACCAGATTTAAGATCAGAAGCCAAATTGGCAATGGACAACCTGCTTCCAGCGAAGTCCAAAGGAAAATACATGAAAGTGTGTCTAATTTCCCTGCATTTTTTTGAGAAAAGCACTATATATGCCTCGGCGGAAATGGCGCCTGTCTCGTATAAGTGAAGTCCTCGACTTCGGCTCGGCCTTCATACTAATACTCGACCTGCAATTGCCTATTTCCCGGCCTTTGCAATAATGTACTATTCTCTATTAGTCTTCATATCAGTAATCAACACCTTTCTGGCCATTTCTTTCACATAGTAGTTTACGTAATTTCTATGTGGGGCAGTAGAGAGAGGCCGAATATTCAACTCTCGGCCGAAGCGCAGAATAATCGCCTGCTGAGTGTTCTCTACAGTTGCACGGCCCTAATCCCGATCCTTGGCTACTCTCATCTATCAAAAATCAATTTTATATTAAACTAGCCTTTGCCCGCGGCTTCACCCGCGTGAATTTCGGGAATTCTCCCACGGAAATATACTACCGGGGTAAAAAGAATAAGTATGTTCCGACTACCTAAAGACAACAAATACCTACAAAAAGACAATAAAATGGATATAGTATGTTACTCTTAAGAGGTAGACATTTGCCATCGGGGACTTTTATGTAGACCTATATAAGATTCACAAGCCCACCATACATTATTTTGTTATATCTCAAAGGGTTTAGACAGCGTTTTCGTTGAAAGCTCCCTCAGACGGCTTATTTTTTTCGACAAATATCGTTAATGTATACAAAAACTTAACTTTCCTCGAGAACCACGCTATCCATTGGTGAAAACAGCATGAAAATCGGTGCAGTAGTTTTTGAGTTTATCGCGAACAGAAAGACAGACAGACAGACGCGGCGGAGGACTTTGTTTTATAATATGTAAGTAGTGATATCAAAATCAATCTGCCTAGCCTTTTCCCAACTATGTTGGCGTCGGCTTCCAGTCTAACCGGATGCAGCTGAATACCAGTATTTTACATGGAGCGACTGCCTATCGGACCTCCACAGCCCAGTAACTGGATAACACGATACCCCATGGTAAGACTGGCTGTCAGACTTTTGGGCTTCTGACGACCCGTAACGACTGTCAAAGATCCACGAATGACAGCCGGGACCAACGGCTTCACGTGCTTTCCGAGGCACGGAGGAGTCTCGGTATGTAAAGATGGTCACCCATCCACGGACCAACCCCGGCAAGCATAGTTTAACCTGATGGATCGACCCGTGCGGCTGTTATTACTTAGCCACGAGCTCCTCAGTAAGTAGTGATATCATTTTATACAAAATTTTCTAAACCAGTGCCAAAGTGATCATTACAGTTTTTTTCTATATATTCTAGTCGTTTATGTCGGCGGTTTTGCTGAGATAGGAGCCTTTTTGCCCCGTATAGGACTTTATATTTTCATATTACCTTTGTTTTTTTATTATATTGCTAAAAATGTGTTTAGTTTAAAAACTTCCTGTGGAGTCCCAATAAATACTTTTTCTTTATTTCTTTCTTTTCTTTATCAATTTTATCAGCTTACTTGTGAAGTCATCTGTCGAAGTTGTTATGTCGGACGTTGCTTATTATTCTAACTTGACTTCTAACATATTCATACTTAATAATATTATCATTTTAATTGCTCAGGAGCCGAATTTTGATATATTTTTGTCTAGCAGTAAATTTGTGATTAGTGTTTGCATGAATTTTTTTAGTTCACTGTTTGTTGTTCGCTTGCTGGTGTTTACTGTTAGTGCAGCAAGCAATTTTTTTATAAATAAATAAGAGCAAAAGTCACTCGGTCTATCTGTCAGTCTGTATGTCCGTCTGGTACCTGTTTACGCCTTAACGGCTGTACGACTTCAGATGGAATTTAGGACGCGGATTGGCCATGACCTGGGTAAGATACTTTTAATACATAGGATACTTTTAATCCCGGTAATGCATTCCCGTAGGATAATTGTCGATTTCCACATGGACGAATTCAAACACAAACGCTAGTAAACTATAAATCAATTAGGTATACGTTCGCTCTAACTGTTATCAGTTTTACGGGTAATTTGAGCAATACAATGCCACTTCATTTTAGTATCTGCCTATTGTTGGTTTTACTTAAACGTTATTGTCATTGAAATTCAAGAGTACCAAAATAATACTTTTACATTACTTAAATCCATACTTAAATAAAATTATAAATGTGAAAGTAACTCTGTCTGTCTGTCTGTCTGTTTGTTACATTTTTAAGCCTAAACCGCTGAATCGATCGTCATGAAATTTGGCAGAGACATAGTCTGGGATATGGAGAAGGACATAGGATAGTTTTTTACGCGATAACCGATATCCACACGGGCGGAACCGCGGGCAAAAGCTAGTTAATTATAAATGTGGAAGAAAGACAACCTCTAAGTATTCAAAAAACGCTCAAGCAGGTCAATAACAAATTAGTCAATGTTATATGAATGATTAATTCCCAGTAATTGGGTTGTGGAAGTCAGATAGACAGTCGATCCATGTAAAATACTGGTACTCAGCTGCGACCGGTTAGACTGGAAGCCGACTCCAATATAGTTGAGAAAAGACTAAGCAGATGATGATGATATGAATTATTCATTGAACATTAACGAGTATCGTGAAAGAAAAATTTCAAGCTGAATTCTTGCTAGGAAAAGCCGGAACACGATTCTGTACTAACGAGATAATTACCGTACAACATGACAATGCAGACTTAGGCTTTATTCACATGCTATTTTATGGATACAATAAAAAGATTTTATTTAACTCGTAAAATAACTGTTTGCTGATGTTAATTATCGTCAGCTTTGATAATTTCATATTTTAACAGTGCTGACCAATGCAATAAAAAACAGTTAATAAGGAGCTATTATCAATAATGCGACTTGTAAACATGAACGCTTTTGCAGTCATTAATTACGATACAAAAACTGTAGAAATAAAAAGTAATAAAAGTTCTTTGCGTAATTAAAATTAATAATTAACAAGTAATTAAAATATACTACATCATGAAGATTAAACAAAATACTACCGCACGTATTGAGGACAATACTGATAAGACTATCGAAATTGTAAAAACTAAAGACAGATAGGAAAGACTAGAAAAAAATGAGGCAGGAAATGGTAGCCATACTACTGTAACCTCTTCCCTATTCATTTCTCTTGATACAGTAATTACCACTCCTACCTACTTAGAATCAACAGCACATGACGTATGATTCACAAAACCTAGTCTTAAATTAAAACTTAAACTAACGGTAGCAAAAACAATTTTATCAGAACTGCGTCTTGTACACATGCCTTGAATGGTAACGGTCTGATGCATCAAAGCGTGCTTACAGATGTGAATTAGCACACTGTAAATGATAATCTGATTGCACTTGATAATTCATTGGCTGTTTCTAACTTTCTTTTTGATAATTTTGTACGATTATTATGTTGCTACTAAAGTATTTAAGGGTAGGGACGTTATTGTAGATGGTATGGATAAACCTGAGGATTCTGATATGGTTAAAATAGACGAGAAAAATAAGGTTTAGATTTTCATGTAGAAAATAATTTAAAGGAATGAAAGCATTGAATAAATATTTAATAAAATGTGAGTACTTTACATTAATTTCAATAAAGAATTCTGCCAATGTAACTTTTTTTTTATCATAAAAATATCTAGTAATTATATGACCGAGGTTAATTGGGTTTTTAAAAGCACTTTCGTTCATGTAATAACATTAAATTAGAATTACTTTTTTATTTCGTCCAGATTAAAATACAAAATTTGTATTGTTTTAATATAAAAATCTACGTGAATCTTTTTATTACTTTTGAAACTAGCTCTTTAATTTTCTTTGTTATAGCTTTATACAATTTTAATTTTAATATAATGGTGATAGAATCTAACACCTACCTTTAGCAGTTCTTCCGTCATATATCTCCAAATCCAAGGCGTCGTTTCCGTCCGCCTGCGAGACTCTGAAAGTGTAGTCACTCCAATCGAAGCTGAATGCGTGACTGTCTAGGAAGTTTGTCAGCCACCAGTCCTTCGACCTGGCCTGCCTCGTCTTCAACGGTTCTATCGTAAGCACATTGAACACCTTCACAGATTTCTGCTGCTTCAAACTCCTCAGAATCTCCTTCGCCATATAATCGATACACGTAGCATTATCACTACAGTTCAGTTCAACAATCGCCCTAACATCCCCCATCAGCATAAAAGCGACCAAAAGGGCAAGGGGATTCATTTTCACCTATGTCTTTTTCACAAACACTGTGTCACAGGTCTTCACCAATCCATTTGTGGGTCACGCCTTCCCGAACCATCTACATCGATGGCTACTTGGTTAATGAGTCCCTCTATGCCTGCCTGATCATTTTTATCTGGCGTCACGCTGCACTGACCACTGCGGACGGCGTGTGCAATATTTTTTTCATTGAGTTCTTCACTTGCATGTATACGCTACACCACTTTTCTTTCCACCGTACACGTTTTTATTCAAGAATTTTCCGTGATCCGCACATTTAAGGTTCTTTATCGCGAATTATTGATGTGTGACATAAAAAAATGTTTTCGTTTCGCTTTGGTATACGTCGCTAATAGGTAGAGTGAATCAATATTTTACTTTCATATGTGCGGTCAGCAAATTCATTTGGACTTGAACTCTTATACAATGACGCTCAACTGAGTTTGACATGAGCTTTGACAATGTTTGTTAATTTCAAACAAACAGTAGAATCTGAATATTCTCATTGCAGCTTTTTAATTCTGGAGAACTCTAAATTGGTCCTGACATAAAAAATAAATAAGTGGATTTTGCTGTTCCCTTCCATTAAAGGGCATTAAGAAGCCTTTCCGAGCTTTTGAGTTTATTAAAAAAATATCAAAATGGACGGGAGATGAGAGGATTTGATTGAAAGCTTAGAGGTTCTCTATTATAAAATGTTAATGGAATATTTTATTCACTCAATATGCGATGAGTAAAATTAGAAAATTTTATTTAAGAATCTTTTTAAAGCAAAATAGCCAGTATTTTTGTTTGAACTTTGCTTTATTGGTAAAACCTTACACATTTTGTGATCGGATTTAGGTAAATAATTAAAAATTCAATTAGTTACGAGACAATGTTGATTCTATTTCGGGAATGTAGATAAAATTGGTACAGTGGTCAAGAATGGGTTAATAATTGAGGAGCACCCTAAGTTCTTTATTAAATGGTTCTTTAATGAATTTATTCGCTACACAATAGACAGTGTCCCCAAAAAAGGGATACTTGTTTTTAGACTACTTAACTTCAATGGAAGATTTCGTATTTTTCTTGTTTTACCTGTAAATAAAAAGGTTTATTTTTTACCACCTCTCGCACCAACATCAAATAACGTAGAACTATTTCCAAATTCACAACCATCTCCAAAAAATCCTTCGTGCCACAAAATTCACTTTAAAATGAAAACTCCAAGATGACTAGTGTACCGACATCTGGCACGAGTTTGAAACTCTAAAGTTTTAGTAATTACGCATATCATTACAAAGGCATGACGTTAGTTGGTTAAGAGTTACCCGTTAAAGTTCTGTTTCAAATTGATTCTGCGGTAGCTGAATAATTGACTAACTAAAGTTTTAAATGTTTGACTCTTTCAGTTTGAGAATGGTATGTATTTGGAATCTTTATGTGCATTTTTTCTTGAACGTTGTCAACATTTAGGGTAGGGGTTTTTTGGTGTGATAAAAGGATGTCGTTATTGTCTAAGTATACTTGTAGTTATTTGACATCTTAATTTGGTAGGAGTCAGCATTATTAAAAATTTGATATTGATATATATATATTGTGGTAAGTGTTATCTAGGTACTGGGCATTTGGCTTCATTTCTTGAATTTAATGTTTTTATTTTCCTTATTTATTTAACCATTTATGTTCACACATATCAAAACAGACAAGAATAAAATAACAGAAAAAGACGTACTATGGTAATGCTTATTTATAAAGAAATCTCATCCAGCATACCTGCGATAGGAAAATTGATAAGAAGAAAATGTAGGCACCGTGTGTAAAACATAAAATATAATAAAATAAAATAAAAAAACAATTCACTTATTTAACTAAAACAAATAATATGAGAATATCACTAAAATATAAATAATTATAATTTCGTTTAAAATAATAAATACGTACGCAACTATGACGAAGTGATGAGATCTTCACTCTTCTTTTAAATACTGAAACAGTTTGGCAGTTCTTAATGTCAGGCGGAAGTAAATGTCCACAACCGCACTGGGTGCATAGTGAAGTCAATAGATTGGGGCAAGGATTTTAGGAAGTTTCTTAGATGTGGCCTGCAAGGTGCATGGGAAGGACGGGCGTAGGAAAAGCGTTCCTGCAATTAGAATGGCATTTTAGGGGTATGGAGGAGGTTCAATAGCAGACACAATATTCGAGATTCTTAGTAAACATTCTTTCTTTATTCCCATCGTTTGTAAAACCCAACCATCAAGCTACGATGATAATCAAAATGATATCAAATACCAAAATAATAGAATAGAATAATAATAAGTAATAGAACGATTTAGGCAATTAAAGACGTAAACAAATGGAAATACAGTGAGCCTTCAACCAATAATATAGCTCTCCAGAGTAAAAGTGACCGGAATAAAAATATATTCTTGCAAATGAAAATGAGTTTTCTGACCACGAACGAAATCAACTTCTTGAACTGGCGACGAACAATTTAAAATGTAAAACAGCTGAAGAAAAGGCAATAATATTATATTCCATGAAAGTAGTTTTACTTCATTTCGAGAAATGCTCCCTTATAACTGGCTGGAAAATGGAATAATGAAGCAGGAGATTTAGCAGCGAAAATGTTTGAATGCAAAGCATTTCATGGGAATCAAGATATCAGACGAGCCTCAGAATATGGAGAGATTTAATTAACTTTTAATCGTTAGTTGATCAAGAAGCCCATGGAAAGAGGTTTTCGCCACCTTATGAAAGCAAAGAGATTTGCGATGTAGTTATTTGATAAATAATTATATCGATGCCAATAGTCTTCAAACCATATTGTAGTCAATGTTATTGATTGGAGATAGAGTAGTTGCCTGCAGGAATATTTTCATCTATAGTATATATTCATTCTTATAACTGGCAGTTCATTGATCTTTCGCTTTTCTTATAAATTTGCACTTTCCGAAAATGTTCGTGCTCATTGCCAATAGCCCCTATTCTATACCAACCACATTATAAATTAGACCATCTACACTTGATTTGCTATCGGTGCTTACAAATGAAACTTATTTTGTTTAATCGCCTGCGTATTGCACGCGATCACTGCTCCAGTAACAAAAAACAATATATCACATTTTGCGTCCGGAACCACGCACTACTGTCTATTTTCGGCAGTCCTAGTCAGTTCTCTGTTAGTTGTGATTGTAATTTCATTATTTTTGTCACGAAAAAAAAAACATTATTGGCAATTTAAAATAACTATTTCCTCTATTACCTTCTCCGACCAATCTCCCATAAACACCTCTAAAACAGCACACAGGGAAAAGTAGAAAGCTGCGAGGGAGATTTTTGCCCATCAGTGGGAAAATACATATAGAAAAAAATCTATGTTTCCCCACTCTTGGGCTAAGACGTCCCTCTATTTCCTCCTCTTCTTTTGATCTACGTTTGGCCTATCCATCACGCGTAGCATGACTACTTTATCTCTATGAAAAATAGACATAATATATGTATCCATACAAAGTGTGATTGCTTTTTCTTTATATTTGACACTGCGCCGTAGAAATCTTTCTAAAATCTGTATCATTATGTTTTTTTTTCTTCAGTTTTTATGGTGTTCAAGTTACGCAGGTTAGTAGTGAGGAGTTGTTGTTCAACACACCATATACACTTATTAAAGTACCTACAGTGTTATCAATCTTGTAATCATCAATTTAGTTATCCCTTCTATATACGTCAAATCAGCATTTTCCTCGTCAAAGACGGTAATTATTTCAAGTGGCAATATAAACACCACTTTTTATAAGTATGTCAGTAGCTATAAGTTTATTGCCGTCTCCTTTTAATCAGAAGTAAATGAAAACAACAGCAAGATTTATCGAACGTTTAAAAGTGTCAGGGTTTGTTTTACATCATATTGTTTCTTTTTCAATGATCATCGTTGATAGCAGCCATAAATGTTCAATTATGAATTATGCTTGTGTGTTCGTAAATTACCGGTTGACTAGTTAATTGTAGGAATAAAACATCTTGAAATATTATGAACAATATCTTGAAAGTATCAGACTTATCAATCTATTGGCAGTGTCTTTTGAGTTATAGGTAACTAGTGATACATTTATGAGTCATAATATAATTGACAAGTTCGCTATCTTTATAGAATAGAGGATGACTTAATAAACAATAGATGAAATTATGAGAGCGATGAGAAGACTGAGGTGACCCCTGATAGAGATATATGAAAGAAAAAGACATGCTACGTCTACCTCCTTTAACATAAGATAAGGAGGAAGATGATGATTTTTTTATTTATTTATTCATTAACAATTAACATTGTGTTGAACATTATATATTAAATAAAATTATCACATGCAGAAACAATACATTTAATAACCTAATTAAAATTGAAGTGAAAAGGTAAGTTCAAGAGTCAAATTAATTTAAAATATGTCAACAAATAAATACAATGTCAAATTTATATTTGTAGGTAATTATGTAAAATTCAGTGTCAAGAAAATTTTAACAATTGAGAGTATAAATTCATAAAGGTCCTGTTTAAGTCAAAAGATAATTTATCATATAGCTTGTTCACTGCTATTATTATAGGTGACTATTATAATCATAAATATACATACGTTTTATCATTTATCATTTGAGATATATTCTGATACTGAGTATAAACATTTTTCCAATAAGAAGGCTTTTAATTTAGTTTTAATTGAGTTTTGAGAGAATTGACAGACAGCAGTTGGTAAGATATAGGAACAGTTAGTTAGGCAACTAACTAACTGTGGGTGATGTGGGTGATGGTATAGTTGCTTAACTAATAACTAATAATAATAATATTTATTATTATTTGTATATTATTATATAATATATTTATTGTTATTATTATTAGTTAGGAAACTATACCATCACCGGGAGCAGTGTTGGCCCAATGGTAACGGCTCCGACTTAAGAATTGTAGGTCGTAGATATACCCAGGCATGCGCTTTATTTTGTGTAAATAATTTCATCACCACTTTCTCTCCTCTCTCCAAAACGGGGAAGGAAAACATTATAAGGGAAGCGGCATGTCCTAGAACAAAAAATGGAAGACATGTGACATCTACCAACATACAATGGGCCCGCGTGGTAAACCCACTGCCTCTCGAAAAAATAAGGCCAGTGTCCCAGAAGTAGGAACATTATGGGCTGATTATGCTATACCATCCGAAATATAGTAGTTCGTCGTGGACGTGGTATGACAGCGGTTCCCCTGACATCATCTGTTATTAGAAGACAACCGCCGCGCAAACATCGATGCGACGCGTTGCATCGGGTTACGTGGTGGCTGCGATGGCGACACTCTGCTAGTATGACTGTCACCAGCCAGTGTTACCTTTATCCGACCTTTTCGGTGATGTCAGTAACTCCGTAAGAAAACTAGGCGGCGCCAATAGGGATGTTACCTCGGTGAGAAAAAAAAAACTGTTTAGTCTGTCAGTCAGATAATAAAAAAAATATTAGACGCGTATTTTTTGTTTTATCATATTAATAAAATGCCTTAGATTAAACACATTAAAGTTGGAGAGTGGTGGCTCGTTACGTTACAATCTTAACAAACTACGTATAAAATCTAGCACAGAGTGTTTTTTTTTTTGTCTATGTCCCTATTGCAGCGTCGTCAAATATATATAATGAAAAGAGGACGACCCTCTTTTCATTGTGAGGATAAGTATAAACGGTCGCACGGGTCTATCAAAGGTTAATTTGCGGTAGCCCAGGTCAGTTCGTGAATGGGTGACCATCCATACATAGGTACATATCGAGACCCCCATATGTTATTCGTAGATCTTTGACAGACATTAGCGCTTGCGGCCGCAAGACCAACGAGGCATTACTAAATAACATGTAAAGTACTGCTTAGTGTATGAAAATAATAAATAATATATTAATGTATACGATGTTCGTTGTCAATCACTTATCACGCTATCAACGCATCATCATCAATCCAACATAATAATAATACTATTTTTATAGTAATGACTGTTTGAAAAGATTTATGTAAAATTAAAATTCAATTCGGTTTGAAGTAAATAAAAGAACAAAAACAACTCGCTGAACAGTTTAAGGAATATAAAGTGATTACTGCGTTTGAATGCAAGTAAGATAATCAAAGAGGTTTGCTGTTGCGTTCCTACTTTTAGCAATCAAGCTGCAATGTCATATGACGAGTGCTTCGACGCCTAAGTATCATTTTGTTTTTGTATTTATGAAGTTTGTTAGTTAGTCATTTGCCTGATATACTTCCTCTTGCATTAGTTGGATTCGCTGACCGAGGTATACTCTCATCGTTCCCGATGACGTTACCACTCTCCTCCAGGAGAGTAGTCCCTCTACTAGCACTGTTAGGAAGCACATCTGCCGACATCCGTCCTTCCGTCCTCACCGACGAGGCCCACCGCGACGTCCCCATCCATTTCCGCCTCGATTCTTGCTCTACCCAGCCCGCGCCGTTAAGCCTATAGCTTTAAATTCGTCCCCAATTAATCACAATCCGATCCAGCTCGTCCCTTGCTGTCCTCCCCCAGCGATGCACTAAGCCAAGGTTCGTTCCTCCGCAGGGGGATGCCCTTAGCGTGTAGTCGCTTAGTTTTAAGTTTTATGCCCTGGCTGGAGGCCTTAATTTATGGTGGCACCCACAGGAAAGTCCGGTTAAGCAGACGAGAAGCATTTCCCAAAAAAAAAGTTATTCATGTAATTTAGTACCTATTGTAAATAATTAGTTGTGTAATAATATTGTATATAAGCATTTTAATGTTAATAATAAAATAAAATAAAAATTGTATACCCAATTCTAACCTACCTGTTCTTAGGATCAATGGCTATCTTTGATCCTAAGAACAGGTAGGTATGGTTGTACCAAATTATCCCCTAACCGAATCTATGTAAAAAGCTTATTTAATATTCTGACTATACTAGTAAATAGTATAGGTAACGTGCAGACTATTTTATTTGTCTGTTTGCGGTGTTACTTGGTGTAGATAGCATGATTAGTTCAGTGGACATTATGCACTTAAATTCTCACAGCAAAAATCTCGTTCTCTTTATTGTTATGATAAAAAAAAAGAATTTAATACAAAACATACAAAAAACACATTCAAAGTACAACAGCTATTTAGTAAAAAAAAATATTGTTCGTAGTAACATTTTTGCCATTTGTGGCGCGATGCGTCGGCGGCCATTTTGCGTCAGTACGAGTGCTAGCGCCTTGCATGCGACACGTATTTCCATTTGCCATGCTGTTGTTTGTTTTAAAAAAATATATACTTACAGTACTACAGTACTACTAACTTCTTTGTCTACAAAAATATCGACTATCCATCATAGCAATAGATCCTATCACTAAACATTTTTCTGTCTTTACGTTACACGCATAACAATTTGCTACATTTTTCTTTCAATTTGATTTTATTTGTAGACAATAAAATGTTGGCTGGATGAATTGATTTAATTTATTACTGATTCCGTATTTTATGACTATGATATAAGGTGTAGCTAAAATATTCGGGCATAATCGTAAATCGCGGTAACTTTCAAGACTGAAATGGAACGGTTCGTCAAATGTCACCCGCACACATTTTTGCTGGAAATCATTCATTACAATGATGAATGTTGTGATGATACTGAATTTGATGAAGTAGGAAAAAAATCAATAAAATTATCTTCGTTCTGTTTTTTTTTTTCCATTCGTATTATTGGCATACCCATTATGATTTAAGGTGTGAATTTACGAGTACTGGTACTTAGGAAGTGGGCAATGTATGAAGAATAGGAATAAAATCGACGCACGCATGGACAGAGTCGGCGCATACTGATTAATTTCCTATTCATTAAGATTATGAAATACAGAGGGGTAAAAAGGGATCTGTAAAGTATTCTGCCTACTGTGACAAATAACCTTTTCGATATATGATCAGATTCAGATGCTTTTGAATAACTTTGTCCTTTCAAGTGTGTTGAAAAAAGCTCTCTGCAGATTGGCTATCGCTTTCAGCCCTGCTATCTTCACTAATATAATAAATAGAGGCAAAAAATGTTATCAGTGACAGGCGAGCCTTCTCTGTTACAAACTTAATATAATATCTGACGGAAACGAGTTGCATCCGGTACGCCAGCGCCATCTAGTGGCGTTCCATGGAGTTATTGGAGGTCGTGCCATCGAGTCTTGACTAATCGGGACGCCAGTGCTGTTTAGCGGCTCATGACAGTGTCTACAACATAACGTTCGACCGTTGGCAAGTGATCGCCGCTCATTCGACAAGTAATATTCATCGGTGGCGGTCAAGCTGTGAAGACGTCTAGAAACTGTTGCGCGTTCGGTATGGTTGTATCGTGTACCAACATTAATTACTTTGCATACCCATTACTGTATAGAATCAAGTTCTTCTAACTGAACAGACAGATTTGCTGCTGTGGAGTTTGTTCCACTAGTTCTTCTTCCCAGCTAAAGGACTAGGAAGTGGTGAAGGGCGGACGTTTTGGGGGACTGTCTTATATATAACATAACTTTGATGTGCTGAATCTCAGGTTGAGTAAATGACTTTTGAGTTTAATTCGGTTTTTTTATTGCGCAATAACGATGATCACGAGAGAAACCTAACGTTCTCTGACATATCTATATGATAAATTAAAAGCTAATAGTCTTATAATAATAATAATATACGTACAAGAATATAAAAAGGGAAGGGAAAGAATCCAAGGGCATCAAAAAATTCTTTCGCATCGCTGTTAATAGTAAAAGTGCCCAAAAGGCAGGCAGCATTGCCACGTTGTATAGCAATGCTGAATTTTTAGGCAGGTAATAATCCAGCCCTCTGGTCAAGTGAAGAGTCTACCAAATGCTTGGCGATATCTCAAAAAAAAATATAGAAAAAAATCTAAATTTCGAGCTCAAATTTTTCCATAATGTCCACGTGGACATATGCAGCTACACACGTAGCTGGTGAAATTACTCCTTTCTCACCTCTTGTTTTTCAGCAGGTACCTATGTTCCGTCCTATTAATGAGACCAATTTAAAATTGTAGCCAAACAAAGGAGCTTATTATGCCCCTTCTCTCCGACGTTGTAATGTTGCAGTGAGAGCCCCATGTAACCGCTACCATTTTCAATTCATATCTTTAATAACACAGGTTATACCACTGTACATTGTGTTAGCTTGTATTTGGTAAATCTACTTATTTAATTGACTAATACTCGTATGTCACTCCATCGATTATTCGTTCTACATGGCATTCACACATTCACTGCCATTCTCTATGGAAGACGACTGACAGCCGATGTCTCCTGTTCAAGTTATCGAGCGGTAAACACATCTGTTGTTTAAATTAACAAATTGGTGTAATTTTAATATTAGCAAGTAAGTACAGGACTTATTATTTTGGTGATATCTGAGTGTTTTTACAAATAATGTGGAAAGGGAAATAAATATGTTTGTGTTTAAATGATATTTTTCGTTTTCTATTGAGAACCCCTTTATTTTCTGAGCTGTAGCTTATAACTGTTTTTACTACTTACGACGAACTGTCGCTTCTGGATTCACAGTACTCTATGCCCGTAACGGTCGACATGTGGCACGGACCTCACGCTTGTAATTGCGCCGCCTGACCGAACGTTTCCGTTATCACCAGGAAACTATCCACTATTTACATTCTATGTTTTATCGGTGCTTAAATTTGTGTTGTTTAATAAAGGATTATATTTTTTTAAGTTCATAATTTTGAAGATTGTCACCTGTCCACTAGCGCCACTCCTTTAAAAACATATTATCTCGTGACTGAGAAGGAATTATGAAAAACGGCTCAATTATATCGGTAAGTGTGTCTTTAGAATTAGAATTTTCTAATACCTTTTTTAAAGTTTCATATTGGGACACGAAAGCAAATCCGAAAAAAATTGGCAGAATGGTCAACATTCTTCCAATGTTTTTCGGATTTGCTTGTCATAATAAAAAATAGAATAGAATAGTTGTCATGTTTTATTTGTACTACATTAATGGCAGAGTTAGTACATAATTATTAGTCGTAAACTCAAAAAATGTTTATTTTGTACTAACATGAAGTGTGCAAGTATATAAAACCACAATACGCTAAAAAAAACATGGGTACGCTATGAATAACTCTAGTTTAAAATCTTGAGTCGACTAACTACGATGCTTCCAGTTTTCTATCACCAAGTGACAATTTTACCAATGTAACGGAACGCGGTTAGCACATCACTATTCGCCAACAATATTGACACTGATAGCTTTATGTGATGATAGAATTCAGTAGTGCTATTCCGTAAAAATCTCCCAGTGTAAACTTAAGTTAAGTGAGCTTGGAGTGACCTGTAATTTCACCTGATGCTTGAGATTGACACTTTTGTCAGCTCGCTCAACGCTCACTACACCTTAGTTTTCACGGTGAGATGAGTACAGAATATGAAGGAAATCAGCCCTTAGCCGCATACCGTCTTATTCACTTAGACGGTTATTCATTAACCTCTTGGGAGTCTTCATTTACGTCACTAACCGTTAATTTTCTACAACGTCTTTAATTATTACATTGAACCTACAATCTCACATACCTCACAAAGAAAATCGCATCTAAACATCGCATCTGATAAGACTTCTACCTACCTACCTAGCGTGAAACAATAAGGTGTATCGAATCGTTCAGAAATGCGATGTCGTGATGAACCTCCTTCCTTCCTGCTTTACATTGTGTTTCTAAAGTATCAACATAATTTATTACTGTTATTTTTTTGACAGCCGTAAGCCGTAACTTAGGTTTTCTTTTGTAGGATATTGGATTGACTCAAAAAACCCTGCAGAGAATTACGTCTTGCCAAAGTGGTATGGAACATCAATCAACTCAGCCTATCACAGTCCTCTGCTGAACATAGGCCTCTCCCATCCTGCACCACAACACCCTGTCCTCCGCCTTCCGCATCCCGTCTATCCCAGCCACCTTTTGAGGTCGTCGGTCCATCTAGCTGGGGGGCGTCCTACACTACGCTTGCCGATACGTGGTCTCTACTCCAGGACTCGTCTGCTCCAACGGCAATCGGTTCTTCGACAAGTATGGCCAGTCCACTGCCACTTCAGCTTGCTTACTCTGCAAGCTATGTCGGTAACTCCGTTTCTCTTCCGGATAATTTCATTCCTAATTTTATCCTCCAAATCAACTCCGAGCATAGCCCGCTCCATAGCACGCTGAGCGACTTTAAATTTGTGGACCAGCCCGACTGTCGGTGTCCACGTTTCGGCACCGTATGTCATAACGGGCAGGACGCACTGGTTGAAGACCTTAGTCTTCAAACATTATTAGGCGGGCGTACAACGGTCCACTAGCCCCACTCCTTTCAAAAAATATTATCTCGTGACTGAGAAGGAATTATGAAAAACGGCACAATAAGATAACTCGGTAAGTATGTCTAGAATTTTCTAATACCTTTTATATAGTTTCATATTGAGACATGAAGCAACAAAATATGATCTAGAGGAATGTGGCCACTTTTCTTTTTTCATAATTTTCAAAGTTTTTTATAATTCCTTCTCAGTCACGAGATAATATTTTTTCAAAGGAGACGCGCTGATGGACCATCGTATGCCCTCTTAAAACGTTATTCAAAATAAATTAAATTAATATCTTCCGAGTTTTTTGTCAGTTACCTAACGTTAGCAATAATAAATACGGACGTACGAACAAAGAGAAGGCGTTAGGTATGTCTTTCACTTATAATAGTTAGGCTATTGAATTGTAAGTATTTTAGAGTGGTTGGCGGTTGTTGGTTGGAAGTATAAAAGTAGGTGTGAATAAAACTGATTTAAAATGTTATTTATTTATTTAAATACTTAGGAAGACTTACAGCTAAATACAATGGTGATAAATAACAGTATGATAATCTGACAGCCAATAACAGGTCTTCACGTCTAGAGTTTGTCTGGTATAAAAGTACTCTGGAACAAAATATACACACTGCCAAATATTGCCAAAGAAAGATATTTGAAAAATACATAGATAAAAAATTAAATCTGCAGATAGATCATCACCTAAAATAAGTAATAAGTAAAAACGAATACAATTGCGACAGGTTATTTCCCTTTATGATCATGCTGACTAGAAATCAAAACGTCTATGCCAAGTATTGCCTAAACCTTATATTGACTAGGAAGCACAATGCCTACCTTGCAATATGTTTATACAGTATTTAAACTAAACCTTATTCTGACTATGAACCAAAATGCCTACCTTGCAATATGTCTATTATTTTAGGAGAAGAAAGGGAGTACCGTTTCTGGCACTCGCCGGGCGCTACCGCGTCACGCTCACAGCGCTCGGCTCGTGCGTTGTGTGGTCATAGTTCTAACCTAACCTACAGTTCAGAGGTCCTAGTGTGAGTTTATTTTAACCATCTCGACTACTTAGAAATTATTGCATTTTAGGCATTTTGCTTGTTAAACATTTTGATCTCTAGGCGATTTACAGCTTAGGCAATTTGCTGTATAGACATTAATTTTAGACATTTTGCTTCGTAGACGAATTGAAAGTTAGACACTCTGATCATATACCGTTATTTCCCTTGAGAACCAAGATGTTAAAAATTCAATTTAAAAAATAAAAATAAAAAGTCTAAGGAATTTGAGCATTAAACAAATTATTCAAAAGAAACACATAATAATCAACCTAAATTTACCTAGCTTTTTACCAACTACGTTAGGGTCAGCTTCCAGTCTGATCGGATGTAGGTAGCGAAATATCAGTATTTTACATGGAGCGAATACTTCTTTGACCTCCACAATCCAGTTACTGAGTAAGGGACTAAACACACTTATTCAGCTATGTTTAGCTTTTGTCCATAGAAAACAATATTTGGCTTATTTTATTCTGCGTAAAATATGTTCATCATCATTCATCATCATTTCAGCCGAAGACGTCTACTGCTGAACATAAGCCTCTCCCAATTGGGGGGGTTTGCCATAATCGCCACGCTTGGCAGGCAGGTTGGCAATCGCAGTATGGTGTTAAAAATGCATAGAAAACGCTGCTGCCCATTCTCTACCCAAGCAGCAAAAACTAGTACTATAAAAAGCCATAGAATTTTGTAAAAAAACTGACCTTGGTCCTATAAAACCCCAAAGAACGTATCTTTTATTCGGAAGTGGCGCATTTATATCTCTGTTCAGTGAGAAAATAATTTTATTGCAGTGTTCTAAATGACGAAACAGTCCAATAAAATCTATGTAACAGTGATGCAGGTCTCAAAATAATGATGTACTGGCTACTGTAGGGCCTTTTATAGTACTTTTTCATACTATACAAGAGTTTAGTTTCCTTTACCTCACATTTTTCATTCACCGTTCTACAAAAGTAATAAAATAAAATAATTTTACAAAAGGATACAAGCAATCTGAGATGAGAAAGATTTTATTTTGTTATGATAATATTAGTCTATTACGGTGGAAATGATGTGCGACTGCAGCTTTACTGATAAACTAGGGATAGGTTTACCATGAATTTAAAGTGCCGCCCCTTGAATTGTTGAGCTTTTACTAAAATAATTATCATATAAAGTGATTTCGATATTCTAAGAGCCATTATAGTACTTGCCGTGATAATGTTTTCACTGTCAGTCATCGTGGATTCAAACTAAAATTGGGGTTCTGTGTGACTGAATATAATACAGTGTTTTGTTTACTATTTTTCTGACCATAGGTAATGAAAAAAAACTTAGTTATAAAGTGTTTACTGACGAATAGTGTGAATTAATCATGTAACCAGTTTTTTTTTTTTCTTCGGGAAGAACTTACGTACTTATTTCAAGGTTAGTTTTGTTTAATAAAAAGTTTAGTTAAAATTTTAGTTTTTATGTTTTGTTTTATTTTTTTTATTAAGTTTGTTCTTCGGATACATTCATACCAATTACGGACAAGAAACAATATTTATTGGGACTCGCATTGAAAACTTAATATTAAACCGGCCTTGTGCGGTCGGACCACGCCCAATGAGGGATCATCGTGCGTGAAAAGAAATGAATCGTTAATGAATTAATTAAATGTTTTATTCAAAACCGCGAAATCATAATTAGAAATATGGAAAAAACCAGCCAAGTGATTTTTTTTTTTCATGTTTTTTTCTATCATCATAATATTAAGTTTTTGCTTTTTATGTGCGAGTCACAATGAATACTGTTTCTTTATTTCTTTCTTTCTGGTTAAATAATTTTGATTTCGCAGTATTGAATTAAACATTTAATTATGTAATTAATTAATGATTCTTTTCTCTTCAGACCCATATCAACATATCAAACCCAATGAAAAAACAATAAAAAAACACAATATAATGACGACAGCGAAGTACAAAGAGTCAACTACACTTAAATTAAATTACTAAATTCAAGCGGATAACGGTAGTTGACTCTTTTAATTTACCTTTTTGTACCGAATTTAGGAATTTAAATGTTTTACAGTAAGGTCCTGACCATTTTCTTGGTAATGCCCTACGAGTATTAACTAAATGTTGTAAAACAGGGCCTCAAGTCTGCTATTACAATAGTGTCAGAATGGTCTATTCATTGTGAGTTTTTGACAGATTTGCCATACAAACACTGTCAAATACTCACAATGGCGAGACTATTCTGACACTATTGTAATAGCAGACTTGAGGCCCAGATGAAAATAGCTTTGTTCTTATATTAGTTATTCCAGATTTCCGATTAAAATCCTGTAAAAAAACATAGCTTTGTAGATAACCGTATACGAGATACTTTGCAGCCCTCGATATCTGTCCTACAAACATTAAAGAACTAGTGATATTTTATATGGAAACGTAATTAACAATAATATTACAACAATACAGCAAAAGAAAAACGTCACCCAAACTACACTAGAAAACCTATCTAAGGAAACAGAGACAGCAACACAAAACGCATGCGTTAGACTGAGATGGATAGATTTTGTCAGTGTTGCGCTTAACAGTGAAAGTGCAATCAACTCAAGCGCATGTAGAAAGCCTAAAATAGTTTAATGTTCTTCTTTTTTTGGCAGCACAATAGTAAGAATGATTGTAGTTTTTAGTTTTATTTGTCGAAAACGAAAGTTATTATCGATCGGTTACGTTGACTGAGACAGTTTTGAATAATATTGTGGCGTAAGTCACAAGTTATTTAAAAACTATTTGACGTTTATTGTGACGTTAAGTTTACTTAGTTTTGGTTTTTTGTCCAGCAGAGGAAGTTACAAATTATAATGTAACATCATTACATTACGCCTGTATTTATTTATTTCATACTTTGATGTTTTGATGTATGAGGAACAGGGTGTAAAGTTCACTCATACTCAATAGTAAAGGGAGGACCCTCCGACCAGACGGGTATTGTGTCTGGTGGGCAACTGCCCAACGGTTGATGTCGGGATGTTGTAAACCCATCCACGGAATAACCGTGACAAGCAAAACTTGATCGATCCACCCGTGCGGCTAGTATTACTTAGCCACGAGATCGAAAAATATATAATAAATTTGGTTGAAGACGAAAGATCTACCCCTAGCCTGAAAGTAACTATCCCTTGAGATAAAACACATTGAATAGTCCCAATATTTAGCAACTACCGTAGCGCGCAAACCAAAATAAATTAGGCTAATAAATTAGGGCAGGATAGCGATAATTTAAAGGATTATTCCCAGGAGCTCCAAATCTATTGTTTTCCATACAATTTATCATTATATTAGCCATTTTGACTTTGGCGTGGTATGAATAAGCGACAGATACCACTTCTATATCACGTTTATTAGAAGACGAGGTTCACAGACTCAGGGTGTAGGTTCTTAGCTTAAGCGTTTTTTCACTGACAGAGAATAGAAAGGGAAAGTACTGTCCTGGGCCTGTCCTGGACCGTCCGGTTGGCACCGCAGAGACAGTGTTGGCGGGGAGCAGACGGCGCTCGCTGCCCTTGGTGCAGCGGTAGGTAGTGCGATAGCGGCCACGTGGCACGGCGCTCACCGCTCTTGGTCCAGGTGGTGTAGGTGGCAGTGGCTGTAGCGGCCACGCAGGGTAGAGATCGGCCCACAAGGCCCAGGCAATGTAGGGTGCTGGCTGTTCTCGGTGAACGCCGCAGCAGCGTCGAGCCGTAGAACAGCCGGCAGCGTCAGGTAGATTTAGAAGGTATGTAGGTAGAAAAAACAATTTCTCTCTATACATTGATTTCCAAGAGTTCCCTAATTTTATCAGTTAAAAAATAAAATGGGAAAGGTTTTATTTATTATATTATTATATTGCTTTTTTTTAATTTAGGGCCGCAGGGATTAACATTATGGAGCGCCTGGGAAAAAGCCGATTTAAACGGACTTCACACTTTATTCCATGTTATAAATAAGCCCTTGTTTTCGCAACAGGTGAAATAGTAGTTACGAAAAACGCCCAACAATATTAGCTCGAACAACAACGGTCCAAATGAAAAGCCTTCTGCGTAATAATGTTGTTATTCCAGTCAAAGTAATAGTTAAAGGTCTGAGCCTAAACCATCGCTAGAGGGATAGTTCATAATTAAACGGTACAACTATACAACAAATTGACGAGTTTATTATTTATTTATTTATTTAATGTAAATAGCGTTTGTTGACTTCTAGAAATATAGACGGGTGTATTACTTTGATATTTCATGCGCCACTTCTTCTTAGTAGAATTTTTCTTAGGAACACTGACTGAAGAATACGACGTACCCACTACATAGCATACGCATAACATAATCAGCCTATACTGCTGGGACACAGGCCTTCTCTCTGCGATAGGGATTGGGCTATAATCTACCACGCTGGCCTATTGCGATTTGGGAGATGTCTCAATACATGTCTTCCAATTTTTTGTTTTACACTGAAAGAAATGATTAGCCGAACTAATTAAGTTACTTCAAAAATAATTCAGCTTTAGTTATAAGGAAATAAACTTTGCTTAAATAAACAAAACTGATTTGTAGTGTGCAAAACAGGGTTTTGTAACAGATAACATCTAGTTCGCAAGTCACAATTTTTGTGTAAACAGTATCCAAAACTTTTGTTACAGTTATGCAAACATTTCTTTCAGTGTAGGACACGGTTTTCTCACGATGTTTTCCTTCACCGTTTTGAGAGTACTTGTGATGAAATTGTTACACTACCTCTACTACTATATAACAGCTAGGAAAATTAGATAGTTAATCATTTAATTACAATATAACTAATTTATACTCAAAAAGTAATAATTAGCCAGTGCGTGAACAACCTTGTTTGTCGAAGGACTGGTAGCCGGTGGAGGAGACGAGTCCCGGCAAGCTTAGTATGGGATGCCCCCCAGCTAGATGGACCGACGACCTACCAAAGGTGGCTGGGACAGACTGGATGTGGAAGGCGGAGGACAGGGTGTAGTGGCATATTACAATTAAATGAAAGAAAATTTAAAACTCATATTAAAAGTACACTTTGTAAACAAGCATATTACAAATTAGAGGATTATATCCAAGATAAGAATGCTTGGAAACATGCTGGTCCTGCTCCATAGGACAATTTAGAGTCTAGACAAAATCAAACTGGTTGCTAATTTAACTGTATAATTTATAATTTTTATGATATTAATTTTATTTTCTGTGATTAATATTTTAACTCACACACTGACTTATTATATGTTGTTTTTATTTTTTATTTTTTTTGGGAAATCATATACAATGTTTGTAAATATGTGAGCACCATGTACCTATCGCATTTATTAATTTTTCTGTTATTACTTCACTTTTCATTCTTTTTACCAATTGTGGTAAGTAATTTTGATGAATTTTTTTATATTTTTTATTTTTTTATTCTAGGTACATAGTCTTCACCTATAAATATTAATTAATGTATACAAACTATTGTTAACATTTTAAAAGAGTAAGTATGGAGTTTCTTGCCCATTCTTCTCCATACATAACTACATTTTGGAAGGCGCAACTAGAATCAATTAACTATTCATGTAATTTTTGACGTTCAAAAGTGCATCTTCGTGCCTATTTGAAATAAATTATTTGACTTTGACTTTGACTTTGACTATAGCCTGGGATATGCCTACATCCAGAACAGGCCTGCGATAGGATGAGTTGATTGATGGGTAATAAGATCCAAGCAACCAGTGTTCAGGATCCAGAGAGAGAAATCTCCGAAAAATGCGTGTCTTCTACAAATTGTGAGCGGTGTTAGCTCAAATTATACACAGTCTTCAATTTCCTGAAAAAGTTCAATCATTATAAGCTACGGCTACAACTTTTTCTTATTACAATAAATGTTTACAAGCGCTTAAATTGGTAAAAATGGCATTTTTTTTTTTGGTTGGGAAATTATTTATGTCTTCTCCCGCTCTGGGTGGACGAGGTGGGAGGGCGTGTAAGACTTTTACTGCCTAAAACCCACCCATGTTCCTTCAGTTGCCTGTATGCCATGGGCCACGGTACCCCTTTCGGAAAAACCCGCAACCCTGGCTGGACAAGCGTTAGCCTAACGTTCCAATTGATAGTGGCCGCCGGCGCTGTCCCTCATTTTTTTCATGTATCTGTCAATTCAAGAACTTATTTCTTTCATCAATTATTTATTTAATGTGGGGGACGCTAACAAAACGAACGAGTTTTAGTCTGCAAGCAAACCTTTTGGATAAGGATTTATTTAGTCCTTGACTCAACGCCTAACAAGAACATATTCAGGTCAATTTATTCCGTTCTAATACCTACCAAAAACTAATACCACTATGTATGTTTTCCAACAAATTTGATGAAACAAATATCAGTGGTGGTTTTTGGTATTAGAACGGAATAAATCTTGAGGTTATTCTAAAACCTATTAAATGATTTCGCGAGTAATAATGATTATTTGTGTTTATCTATAGGTACTGCTTGCTCCAAAAATAAAAAAAATATGTATATATTTAAGTTAAAGTGGAAAGCTCTTCCTCAAACTAACTATCCCTTGAGAGACAAACACGTTAAATAGTCCTAAAAATAAAATACACACGGTAACATATATGTATAAACCATATTTACGCAGACTGAGAGCTCAGGCAAACACAATACCCACCGTAGGCGTGTATTGCAGTTTGTCTACGCGCAAAGGAAATCTAAATATATAAAAGAAGAAACTGACTGACTGACTGACTGACATATCAACGCACAGCCCAAACCGCTGGGTCTAGAGATTCCAAATTTGGCGCGTGGGTTCCTTACGAGGTCTAGGGGTGCACTAAGAAAGGATTTTTGGAAATTCCACCCCTAAGGGGATAAAATAGGGGATGAAAGTTTGTATGAAAGTCCGTCAGTTTTGAAGTTAGGATCTTCAAATTTTGTGTTCAGGCTGATGATTGAAAATTAATTTATATGTGTCTCAGCATTTTTGATAATTCCATCCCCGAAGGGTTAAAAAGGGGGATGAATTTAAGTTCCTTAATTTTCGAAGAATAATCACAAAATTTACTATCTAGGCTTATGGTTGGAAGCTAACGCGTGTTGTCGGATTTCCAACCCTTAAGGGGATGAAAAGGGGGGTGACATTTTGTTTTAAATTAAAATTCTTTATTTTTTAAGTTAAAATCACTAAAATTTCGGCTTATGTTTAGAAACGTAAATCGTTGTATTTTTTAACCGATTTTCCAAAAAGGAGGAGGTTCTCAATTCGGTTGTATTTTATTTTTAATGTTTGTTACCTCAGAACTCCATCGTTTGTGAACCGATATGGCAAATCCTTTTTTTTTTAAAGGATATACTTCCAAATTGGTTCCAAAATCCAGTTCTGATGATGGGATCCATGAGGAATTGAGGGAACTCCTCAAATTTTATAGGCAGACATATAGCGATTTTTGTATTTTCATCAAAAACTCAAGCATTTGCATTCAGTAAGTATCATTTGATGAAGTGGAACTGATGAAGAAGACCACAAATGGCCTCAAATGTTCCTCAATGATAAGTATTTCACGGGTGGCCATAAGATAATTTCAAATTTAAATAAATAATTCTGATGAAAATGGTACCATCGAACTGATCTGAAGATGAAGCCGAAAGTTATGCACCGGAACTCCGTAATTAAACAATGTATCCTTGCCGTGTTTGGGCTTATTGGAATTGTCATGAGATGCACTCGGGCTATAAATGATTATTAACCGATTTTTATTAACTTTGCTTGGGTACTTTTTGAGTTAGCTTCGATAATACGTACTTAATCCACTTCGTATATCTTGTGTCACTGTTGTTTTTGCGGTTTAGCAAGTAGTGGTAATCGAATTGTTGTGGGGTAGGTACCATAACTAAAAAGTGAAAAATAAAAACTTTTGAACAAAAAAACAACCGACATCCAAAATAAAAACACTAAAAAGTGAAAAATAACTTTAATTTCGGAAGTCAGTGGCAAAAAACGAAAATGCAGAACCAAGGTCACCGAATTCCGAAATTAAAGTTATTTTTCAATTTTTAGTTTCTTTTTTTTGGAAGTCGGTTGTTTTTTTGTTAAAAAGTTTTTTTAATTTCAACCCACAAGGGTCTGAAAAGGGTGATGAAGTTTTTTATTGAAGTTGTTCAGTCGCAAAATTTTGTATTCAAGTAAAAATAATATAATTACACGTGTACTGTTTCTAACTTTACAATATTTTACATGGAGCGACTGCCTATCTGACCTCCACAACGCAGTAACTGGGTAATACGATACCCCTTGGTAAGAATGGTTGTCAGACTTTCGGGCTTCTGACTTCCCGTAACGACTGTCAAAGATCCATGAATGACAGACGGGACCAACAGCTTAACGTACTTTCTGAGGTACGGACGGATCTCTGTATGCAAAGATGGTCATCCATCCACAGACCAACCGCGGCAATTAAGTGTAGTTAAACCTGATCGATTGACGTGTGCGGCTGTTATCATTTAGCCACGGGCCCCTCCCCCGGAGTACCCCCCCCATCCCCTTCTCCGGGAGAATCGATATAGATTAGGATAGATTAGGTTAGATTAGATTAGGATATGTAGAGTACACGCCAGCTAAGAAAGGATTTTTGAAAATTCAACCTTTAAGGGGGTAAAAAGGGGGGATTTCGTTTGTTTGAAAAATCTTATTTCTTGAGTTGAAACTTGGCACAAATGCGTATCTTATTTAATAATAAAGTTTGATTATTTCAGTTTTTTTTTAAACTGATGACTATCAACACATAGCTCAAACCACTGAACGGATTTCGTTGAAATTTGGCAAACAGATATTTATTGTGACGTAAGCATCCGCTAAGAACGGATTTTTGAAAATTCAACCCATAAAGTGGTAAAAAGGGGTGATTTTATTTGTTTGACAAATCTTATTCCTTGAGTTATTAATAAACATTAAACTTGGCACAAGGGGGGATTGGGAGATGTCAAAGATTGTATGGAAAAAAAAACCGTAACGGACTGATCTATTTCAGAATAAATTTCCATTCCATACATTGTAGGCTCTAAGAAGGGCTTTAAAGGGGTGAAATGGGGGAGATTCAGATTGTATGAAAAATCAATTTTTTTTAGTTCATAAACTTGAAACTCAACACAAATACGTTCTTAATACATAAAAAATAACTCAAAAGTTTTTATTTTTAAGTTTTTGAATTACTCAAAAGTATTTTTAATCCCGGTCATAGGGTACTTTCAATCCCGGTAGTACGTTCCCATTGGATTGTTTCCGACATCCACGTGGGCGAAGCCGCGGGCAAAAGCTATCTCTATATCTTCTATATATATAAAAGGAGAAATTGACTGACTGACTGACTGACATATCAACGCACAGCCCAAACCGCTGGGGCTGGCCTTATGAGGTCTAGAGGTGAACTAAGAAAATATTTTTGGAAATTCCACCCCTAAGGGGATAAAATAGGGGATGAAAGTTTATATGAAAAATCTTAATAATTTGGTTGATTAACTTGAAACTTGGCAAAAATACTTGCTTAAGTAAGTAATAACATTTTTCATTATTAATTTTTCAGCGCAGTTCGATTAATTTGAAACTCAGTAGGAATACTTGCGACCAAAAATAAAGAATAACACGTATCAGGGTTTTTCAAAAACTCTACCCCTAACGGGGTGAATTAACTTTAAACTTGGCACAAATACTTTCGTGAGTAAGTAATAAAGTCTGTCATTATTCGTTTTCAAACTACCCCTCAAAGGGAATTGGGGGTGTCAGTTTGTATATATGAATTTCAACGCGCGGTCCGATTAACTCGAAACTCGGTATTCCCACTTGAGAGCAAAAAATTAAAAATAACGTGTATCAGGGTTTTTTGGAAATCTACCCTTAACGGGGTAAAAAAGGTAGTAAATCTTAAAGGGGAGGAATTTAATATGTGTGTGATATGAGTATAATTATACGGTTCTTATGCCAAAAAAAAACATTTTTTTTAATTTTTGTATCTGTCTGTCGGCCTGTTTGTTCCTGCTAATCTCCAAAACTGCTGGGCCGATTTTGACGGGACTTTCACTGACAGATAGCTGATGGTATAAGGAGTACTAAGGTTAATTTATTTTAAATAAATAATTTATTAGGGTTACAAACAAAATAATTAAAACCCATGAAATTCCGGACAAAATCCGATTCAACTAGGGAAGTACTGACATCCACGCGGGCGAAGCCGCGGGCAACAGCTAGTGAAAGTATATAAGGTACTTATAAAAAAAATCTACTTTATATTTTTTTTTGTCTTTGTCTGTCGGTCTGTCTCTTTGTTCCGGCTAACCTTCGAAACGGCTGGACCGATTTTAACGGGACTTTCACTGGCAGATGTTATAAGGAGTAACTTAGGCTAAAAGGCTTTTATTTTAGAAAAAGCCACGCGGGCGAAGCCGCGGGCGGCAGCTAGTATAGTATAAACTTCACTACTCTACCCTACCCTACCTACCTACCCTACCCTATCCTACCCTACCCTACCTACCTACCTACTCTACCCTACCCTACCTATCCTACCTACCTACCCTACCCTAACCTACCCTACCTACCCTACCTACCGTCCAACCTTCTCCTGATAATAACAAACACAACAAAAAAATAATTAGCGTAATCGGTCCAGCCGTTCACTAATAGTTTTTTTTTCCTTTTCTCACAGTTTAAACTTCCCTGGACTACGACAAACATCTCAAAACCAAAATCAGCTAAATCGGCCCAGCCATTCTCGAGTTTTAGCGAGACTAACGAACAGCAATTGATTTTTATATATATCCATACTAATATTATAAATGTGAAAGTAACTCTGTCTGTCTGTCTGTATGTTACGTTTTCACGCTTAAACCGCTGAACTGATCATCATGAAATTTGGCAGAGATATAGCCTGGGATATGGAGAAGGACATAGGCTACTTTTTTACGCGATAACCGACATCCACGCGGGCGGAGCCGCGGGCAAAAGCTAGTAGATATATATGTAATAATGAAGCGCTGCGCATCTCTTGTGCGCAGAGTGCGAGCCAGCTCCAATATCGTTCTGAATAATTATGATAGCAAATAGGTTGGACTATCCTTATTGCTGTGACATGGCTGTGACAGACAAGTTACATAAATAGTGTCGCACTTAAAACTACTGTAATGAATAATTATGACTAAATATGAATAATTGAATTTGAATTATCTAATTTGTGTGTTGATGTTGTATTTATTCGTTTGCATTTATTTATGTGTGATTTTGTATTTATTATTGAATAAATGAATCTGGTGGTGGTGGTATGGGGTGGTGGTGGTGGTGTGAAATGTTGGTATGGATGGTGGCGTATGTAAGTGTTATTGGTTCTTGGAACAGCTTCCATGAATTTTTGCCGGTTCTCCTTTATAGCCTATATAAATAACTAGCTGCTACCCGCGGCGGTTTCACCCGGGTGGCTTTATCCATACCTACTTCCATACTAATATTATAAATGTGACAGTAACTCTGTCTGTCTGTCTATCTGTTTGTTACGTTTTCACGCCGAAATCGCTGAACCGATCTTCATGAAAATTGGCCTGACATATGGAGAAGGATATAGGCAATTTTTTTATACGATAACCGATATCCACGCGGGAGGAGCTGCGGGCAAAAGCTAGTCTAAAATAAGGAAGGAAAGGAAGTTACTCCTTACAACATCAGCTATCTGCCAGTGAAAGTCCCGTCAAAATCCAAAGACAGACAAAAAATAAAAATAAACTGTTATAAGTATACACTTTCTTATGCATAAATGCATAAGAAAGTGTATACTTATAACATTTTATTTAAATTTATTTAAAAAGCAGTTATTTTGACACCACAAACAGACACATCATTTTTATTTATTTGTATAGATGGAAAATCCCTAATTTTTGCAATTTTTCTTAGCTCTATTATTGCTTAGCGCATGGCCCTACCATTGTAACATTTTCTTCATAGCCCTTTATTATATCGACGCTCTCACCGCATCCAAAAATAGAAGAAAATGGCGGTTGCTAAAGAAAATGTAATGTTAATTCACTATCTATAACATAGATATTACGGAGTCTAGATGTGGTACGAGTAAATATGGCTCCTTCTTGTGTCACCATCTTAATATTTTTTATGCTATATTGTGTACCATTCCGCCACTACCATTTCATTTGCGAGACCACTACCATTCTGCTGACTAGCTAATTCCTAATATATCTTTATTGTTATCATTCTCAAGTCAGTCTCGTTACCATTCTGCTGACTGGCTTTATATATTAAGCCAGTCAGCAAAATGGTAGCGAGACTGACTTGAGAGTGGTCGAAATTTGAAACATTTCTCCAATCTTTGCTTGTAATACCTAATGTATCATTATTGGAAGGAGGAAGCTAGTTTGTTGACAAATAATATGTCATTTTTAGATAGAATTCTTAATAGACAGTATACGCTCTTAAGTCAATTCAACTGCCACATCTAGCTTGTCTATAGCTTTTACTCAAGTGTAAACTATTGTTTTATTTTTATTCGACAGCATTCAATGTTTCGCTCTTTATAATAAAAGAGTTATTCTGAAAATGTTTCAAAAATATTCTTAGGCTTTTTAAGGCCTCCCACAAGGTGGACCGATGACCTTATGAAAGCCGCAGGAATCCGCTGGATGCGGGAAGCACAGAATCGGTCGAAGTGGCGGTGCTTGGGCGAGGCCTATGTCCTGCAGTGGACGTCTTTCGGCTGAAATGATGATGATGATGATGATTTATAAAACACGCGAAAACATAATATTTATTTATTATTTATTTATATATGCTTTATGCTAAGTTTCTAAGTCTATTTAATTCTAAGTTAACAGTACTAGAATTATTTTAATATTATTAAACACAAAAACATAGACTAGTTATGAGTAAGTCTTTTTTAATGTCTTAAATTCATTAGTCATAGTCCGCTAATTCTAAACAGTAAAATTATTGTTGTAAAAGAAAAAGTACTCTGTTTCACTAAATACTGAATGGTTTTAAACAATAATGTAACAGCTATCTGCCTTCTACATAATATCATTATAATGACAATAACAATACAAAAGTTCCAAGTTAATCTGAACTAAAATCAACTTGTCACTTGAAAAGTGTCAAGTGCCAAGCAATTTAACACTACGGGAGACATTATAACAACCATAATTTTACAAACAAACAGAGTGTGTAACTTTGTGTGAACTAGTGAAATATACTTACTTTACTTGTATTTTTTCTTCACGGAAATATATTGATGAAACTAGAAAATATAAGATGACTGACGGGACCTAAATAATTATAATATCCCCTTAACAACAATATAGGTTGCTTTGCAAAAATTACGCATCGTTTTTATACTAAGAAAAACAAGATAAAAGTAGACTTTCCTCTTTTCAAAGATATGTGTAAATTAGTCATACACCTTGCATATAGGCTTGCGCCGACTGACACGATATCACAGGCGCAACAGGCAGCGCGACCCTTGTCGCGCCCGCGATATCACGCCAGTGTGTGGAAGTCTTAATCCTATTTTTTTTTTAAAGTTTACCACACATAACTACAATTACCAACCACAGATCTTACCGACCGCACAAAATAAACACAAAAACAAACAGACAAACAAAACCAAAACTTTCTTGCAACAAATTGCAGAATCGCTACACTTTTTTACCACTCACAGAGATAGCTTCAAAGAAATTGTTCGGTCTTACTTCTTATTTTTTTTAACCAAGTATATAAGCCTCTTAGTCTCCCTTTCTTGCTTATTGCGCGAATCACCATCAGCGAAAATGTATCGAGAAGCGTCGGTTTTAGTAGTAGCCCTGTTTGGTATAACCTTCGCTTCGTTACTAGACGGTGATATCGACCTGTTAGATGGAGTGCGGTTAGCAAGAATACCAGTGACAAATTCTTTGGAAGATGAAGGCCGGTCTTTCGGGGAGAATTCCCCTTTATTCCGGATGGCGAAGTTCCTACAAGGACATGAGCTGCATGTGAAGTTACCGAATTTGATCGAGAAGGATCGCGTGACGCAGTTTCTGGCTGACTCGTTGAAGGTCGTCGATGATAGCTACAAGGAGAATTCTGGTAAGTTCTGTGTTTTTTTGCAAGTGATTTTTATTGTGGTATAATTTGGAATCAATTGAAAATTGTCGTTCTATCACTTACTCGTGCTGGGTTAAGCTACTAATTTAATCAAAAACCGACATAATCTGACAGAAATTCTTTGTGATAATAATTATTAAGGCGAGGTTCTTAAAGAGTGCATTCTTGTTCTTGAGGTGGCATCGGGGCGCGAGTAAATTGTGCTGTGAACTTCGTTAATTTTGGGTTGAAAATTATGTTTTACGATATTAACAATGTTCAACCCGACAGACATTACATCATCATAGACATTTATTTTGATGTAATTTTCAATTCATAAAGTAGTATAATATTGAAATAAAATGAGTTTTAATAAGTATGTTAGGATTTTTTTTTTCTATCGAGCGAACTTTGTCCAATCATGTAACGAGTACCCGACGTACCTACAGAAAGGTCTCAAAAGAAACATATAATTTATGTGTTTATTGTTTATCGTTTCTAAATGAAATGGCATTAAAATTACATGTCCTAGAGGTTAGCCCGCCTTAAATATATGTATGATTTTACTACCCGCGTTTCCAAATAAAAGTTTGAAATGACATGAGTTTGACGGGTCACTCAGAGTAGATCTTAATAATTGAGCTCCCATTTATTAGGAGCTTCTTTGGCCGGCCCCAAGTTAGGCAAAAACAATCAATTTTCTTTTGTCATTTACCAGTAAACATTGATTTCATCCAATATAAGATTTATTTTAAAGTGATTTACTACCATACCTGCTTTTTTACAATACAAAAATTAATACCTGCTGAAGTTGCACTTTATTTTCGGTTCATAAAGTGACCCATATTCGGGACCAAAATCAAACCTTCATTCATTTTTCTTCGTCATAATCGTTCAGTGTGGTGCCGGACGTAAAGAATAGCACCATCCCATTTCCTCCCGTGGGTGTCGTAAAAGGCGACTAAGGGACTTACTAGAGAATGGGCAGCAGCGCTCTCTATGCATTTTTAACACCATACTGCGATCGGCAACCCGCCTGCCAAGCGTGGCGATAATGGCAAACCCCCCCAATTGGGGGAGGCTTATGTCCAGCAGTGGACGTCTTTCGGTTGAAATGATGATGATGAACGAAACATAAAACTTCAAACAACAACTTGTCACTTAAAATGTCTGCAAAGTATAGCTGAACCAATTTCCGGTGGAACGACATTTCCGCTTTCCATCAACGTTCACTCAGGCGGGCTGATATTAAAGTGATTGTAGTTTTATAATGGATAGATTGCGGTAGGGAAATACAATTTTTTCTTTTATGAGGGATTAAAACTAGCCAATTGATGGGGCACGTAAAGTACAAGTAAAATCGTGTGTTTTAACATTCAAAATAACAATATTGAGGTATCGTTGGTTCCAAACTAGGCACAGCCTGTATCTTGGGCACCTCAAACTCAAAGCATTTATTTCAAATAAACCAATTACAGGCATTTCTGAATTGTCAAGGGGTCGGTCAGTCAGAAAGATGAAGTTAGTTGCCCATTCCAAAGCGTAGTAGGTATCCTATGGAGAAGAATGGGCAAGAAACTCCACAGACACTCTTTTAAAACAAAATATTGTTACAAAAAATGGGTTACATGATTCATGTTGAAGTTATACATGCCAGAACAATGTAGAAAGACGTGCACGTTAGAAGCGTCCGTAATAAAAACAATTCAAAAATTAAAATAAGCCGTGGCAGCTAAGAGATGGCCGTGGCACCATTAAGTAAACAAAATTTTGGTGATTTAAAAATAAAATAAAAGTTGGAACTGGCTACGGACAAGCTACACGCACATTCTCATAATAAAATTTAAATATAAAAGAAAAAACTTTGTATGATTTCCGTTTATGCTGCTGTTCTGTATTATGCGAGTGTATGAAAGTATATGAGGGTGTGTGAGAGTGTGTGCATGTATGAGTTTGCATCTGTGACCTGACGTAGCACCTGATACGTGGAATTTCTGCCTGGTAAATACAGTTGATATAGTTATTATGCCGTTGATGACAGGAGCAACTGGAGATGAAGATACTGTCGTATCACCGTATATGAGTCGTATATAATCAAAAATAGCAATCTGTCAGTTTTACGCAATTTGAGTTATGAATATGGTAACACTGTCTTTTTAAAATATTTTTTACTTATTTAGTCACATCGTATCAAAAACAGCAATATTCCACCAAAAACCAAAATGTAAAACCCATATTGGTATCAAATACAGCAATCTGCATACGACTGTTGAAACAATTTTTCCTAATTACCGTTAATAAGTCAAAAGTCAGATTGCTATTTTTGATTCTTTTCGATATTCAGTTCCAAAAAATATTACTTTAACTTCTCCATCTTTATTTTTGGTCGCAAGTATTTCTACTGAGTTTCAAGTTAATCGAACCGCGCGTTAAAATTCCTACATATATATACATAATAATTAAAAATGTTATTACTTACCTAAGCAAGTATTTGTGCCAAGTTTCAAGTCAATCAACCAAATTAATAAGATTTTTGATACAAACTTTCATCCCCTATTTTATCCGCTGGGTCTAGAGATTCCAAATTTGGCACGTGAGTTTCTTATGAGGTTCTAGGGGTGTACTAAGAAAGGATTTTTGGAAATTCCACCCCTAAGGAAAAGAATAACATGTATCAGGGATTTTCAAAACTCTACCCCTAACGGGGTGAAAAGGGGTAGTCAATTTTACAGAAGAGGATTTTACTGCCGTGGCCTGATTAACTCGAAAATTGGTATAAATTATTTTTAGGTCAAGTTATGGAAGCCCTCAAATATATTTTTTTATTCCACCCCGGGGGGTAGTGAAAACAGAGAATATAGTTTATATGAAATATCTTATTCATTTGGTTAATTAACTTTAAACTTTGCACAAATACTTTCGTGAGTAAGTAATAAAGTCTGTCATTATTCGTTTTCAAATTACACCTCAAAGAGGATTGGGGGTGTCCAACAAACAAAACCAAACCCAACCTACATGGGTTTGTAAGTTTATACCCCTGCTAGAGGCCTCAATTTATTGGAGCACCCAAAGGAAAGTCCGGTTAAGCAGACGACAATCTCCTAGGTTGACCTGCGACAAGCCATTTACAAAAACCTGCAAAGTGCGAGTTAAACTCGCGTCCCGAGAGTTCCGTACAAACTTCGTCAAAAAGCAAGTTTGTAATAGTAAACTCGCTTTTTTTTTGTTAATAAACTACATATTTACAGTTTTCAAGTTTTTCTCTTTACGTGCTGTAAGACATTGCTTTCTGGCCAAATTTCATGGTTCTAGGTCCAACGAGAAGTACCTAATAGGTTTTGATTCCAATGTGAAATCGCAAAATATGTCAAAATATGCGACATAAACGGTCATATCTTTTGTCCGCGTGGACTTACAAGTTTGACTTTTTACCCGAATCGAGTATTTGACATAAAATGTAATTGATACCTCTACGCGTTCCTGAGAAAAAGGGTTGTGACAGACAGACAGATGGACAGACGGACAACAAAGTGGATCCTATAAGAGTTCCTTTTACCTTTTGACGTACGGAATCCAAAAAAAACAAAATATAATTCGCTTTCTACTACTCAACAGGGACCAATTATGACATCTCATGCAACAGATTTTACATAATCAATGACGTGCAATATCTCTTTTCTTTTCCCCAGTGACTGGAAGAGGCAAGGGCGGCGGGGGTGGAGGGGGCGTGGCCCTGATTGGTCTCATGTTCGCCAAGGCGCTTGGAGCCATGGGTATCGGTGGTCTGGGTCTACTGACTATGAAGGTAAGATACTATCATCCTTTGTGTTTTTTGAGAGGATACTGTGATGAGCAGAGATCGGGATAGGTAGAGTTAATTTACCTAAACTTCGAGGAAGGATGTAACATAGAATGGATAATTACCTCCTCTAAAATCCTGAAATATTATACTGACGTTTAAATCTCGGGATTTAAAAACCAAAAATTATTTATTGGACTAAATTTATAGTTACAAATTATTGATTTGAAGAATTATAACTTTTTTCAGGGTTACGTAATAAAATTGCTAAAAAAACATAGTTTTAGTGCGGGACCCTAAAAAATGTTTGAATCTTCTAATTTATGGTGTACATTTTTTTCTCTGAAATCCCGAAATATTATAGTCACGTTTAAATCTCGGGATTTAAAAACCACGAATTATTTATTGGACTTTATTTATACTTAAATAAAATTAAAATTGCAAAAAAAAAGCTTTTTAATTTATTAGTTTTATACGGAAACCTAATTTTTTTTGAATCTTTGAAGACATTTGACATCAACCAGCCTGCATTGGGACCGCGTAGTAGATTACATTTCATTCCTTCTCGAAGAAAGGAGGCCTGTGTCTCAGCAGTGAAATAATAATAGGCATAATCACCTTATCATTATAAGCTGATTATTCTTATGTAAGGAATTTGAGAATACGGGTATCTGAGACGGCATGGTTACCGCGGTGGTAACGATATATGTTATATGTTTATTATATGTTACACGCGATACGTGGCAGCGCCAACAGCATCCTGAGCATGATCGCTAGTCATTGCTGCGCCATTTGTCATGGAATGGCGCAGTAGTGATTGTTGAGTTTACTTTCCGGTTGAGTTTACTGTCTTCTATATGTTTTGTTGTTTGTAATTTTAAGTATTACTAACACTAGTCTATAAAAACATTGTTAATAACAAAATGGACACCATGGTCTGAAATAAAGTAATTTTATTAAAGTATTTTATTATATGTGGGTTCTGTTTATGCGCGGAACATAATCGGTATTTCATTATCAATTAAAAATGTATGCACAAGTAAAAAAATACTGTAATGAGTGTAAGGCGGACTTAATGCCTGAGGCATTTTCTACCAGTCAACCTTAGGATGATGCAGAGACAAAACATGGCAGGTGCAACATAAGGGATAAATAAATCGAAAAAGGAAAAATAAATATATACATAGATACATACATAGGTTCATAAATATAAGCAAAATAAACAGTGTCAGGAGAAATAACGATTGGTAGGGGAGAAAACGAATCAGCGCTGGGATGATTCAGCCAACTTCTTACGAATATGTTCACGTACCTTCACTTTAAATGATAACCGACTGGTTGCCATCCTGATATTCAGAGGGAGCGTATTCCAAAGAAAGACCGCTTGGACAAAGAAAGAAGAGTGAATGAAACCAGAGCGGTGAGACGGACATCGTAGAAGACGATTGTATTTATTATTTATTTATTATATCGGTATATATGGATTACAGAAAATTTTCACGGTTTTCACCGTCGGTAGAGGAGAGATTCCCAACAATTCAGGAGTATTATCTTGATGAGGGAAAAGGTCGAAAAAGAGAGAGTTAAAAAACTTCTTGTGCGAAATGGCAAACTGTCCGACTAATCAAAAAAAATTGATAGATAGAATACTCTTTATTATGTACACCATAAACATTACAAATATAAATGTAGAATTGTTCCATAGGGTGTCACAATGGGCGGTCTTATCGCTAAAAGCGATCTTTTACAGACAACCTTTGGATGGATCAAAAAGTAGAAGGAGAGATAATACTGGAGGTAGTCAGTGCTGTACCATTTACATTCACAATAAATACGTACATACATAAAGCATATAGATACTTATCCATATAAATGTATATATATATACATACAATAATAAACATGATACAAGGAACTTTAAGTAATGATGATTTTTAAGGAGAGAGGAAGTGATTTTTAACCAGAATTTTAAAAGTGGACAAAGATTGAGCACGCCTTATCGAGACGGGCAAGGCATTCCATAACCGTATTGCTTGAACTGTAAAAGACTTGTCATAAAAGCTAGTGGAATGTATTGGCATCTCTAGTCTCAAGTTTTTCGATGACCTCAGATATCTATTATGTTGAAATACATTGCGTTGCAGCTGGTGTAGTCGATAAACAGACCAAGTTTTCAAACAATGCATTTTTTGGTATTGCCCAAATGAAAACGTTCGTCAATACGAGTAACAGGGTGTTACAAAATTAAACTGCAATTAAACGATGCAAAAACTTTCGCGCAACCGCGCGATAACTTTCGCGTCACATATCGCGCCCTCGGGGTGATGGATAGTGTAAATATAGATAGTGTAGAATTTAACTTTTTCAATTACAGTGTACTTTTGATTAAATCTTAGACACCAATTACCTGTTTGAGTCGGTATGTATATACAATACCTAAATTTTATCTAAAAATATCTTTAGTAAAGAATAACAGAGGTCAGAATACTTAGGTACTCTATCTTATACTCGTACCAGAAAAACATATTTTACAAGCAAAAGCAGTTCCTACTTACTAATCAGCTCAAACTACTAATACATCACAACATAAGCACAAGGACAAGAGTAAATATCCGACAAAGACTTAAGCCCATTGTCCACGACGCTACTTGCAAGTAACTTGTTACAAATTACTCAAATCACCAATGAGTAGCCAGAATGCCACAGCAGAAGTATTTCAATGGAGGTCCGTACTCGACGCAATCAATCACAAACTACATAGTAACGCATTAGTAAGTCACGTCGTGTCATAATATAATTATTTGCAATGCGAAACTGCTCAATATGTCGTTCCAGTCGGCTTCATGGAAATTTAACAATAATAATTTAATGTTACGTCTAATTGAGAATACTGATTTAAAAAATGCACGAATGGAATGTATGGAATATAATAACAACAATGTATGGAATCAGGGGAATAAGATTGTGTCCAGAAGTGGATCAATAGTGAACTGTGATATGTCGATAATGATGAATGAGTATTGCCAAAAAATCAAAAGAAAGCGATTTCATAACTTAATGCGTTGGCAGGAACACCTGCTAGTCGGACGTGTCCTTAAGTGGCCTACATAATAAAAAAACACATAATCGTTGCACAACCAAGTAGGCCGCTGCCAACACAATGCAATATGCGAATGGCAAAATGGGGAATTAAAGATCCTTCCGATACTCAGTGTGGATGTGGTGCTCCCGACTACATGGCCCACTTGCTAAGTGTCCAAAGTGTTCCTACAACTGTACTTTAGAGGACATAAAAAACGCCAATGATGCGCGATTAATATAAAATTACTTTGGCAAGTAATTTGCCAAGATGTCGATACGAAATAAGAAGAAAAAAATAATGCGTTAAGCTATTGGGGTTCTTTTCTTTTTGATTGTTACGCACTCATCGTAGCGCCACTGCGTGACTATGAACCTTAGTCTCTGTCGCCTAACTCCTCCTGTACCACCAAGCATGTATAGTATCTGGCACACGTACCGTCGGTTTTCTTCGTCACGCCGCGCGGACTGGCCCGCTTATCCGTAGTAATTACACACTTTTCCCAATTAAAATCACTGTGCAATCATTGTATTTTGTTACACTTATACACACACGACATTTCCATGAACATCTTTGAGTCGATTTGTTGTTCAAAAAAGTATAGAGAAATTGTAAAAAATTTGGACTATCGTAAATATTTTACTTTTTTTTATGGCAGACAACGCTCATCCTAAAACACTGGGTCTAAAAGCATGAATTGCACTAGAGTTCCATAAATTAAGGTATTTTTTTTTTAATGAAAGTGCTTAATGTTTGCCGATAGAAAATCCCATCGTGTACATTCCTAAAATTATAACAATAATTAATAAAGTCTATTATATTTTCACATGATCGACACATACCTGATCCCCCCGATTTATGTACCTTAATACTGTAGGTAATTAAGTATGAGTGGTAGTTTGATTTTATAAAACCGATTTTAAGCTGAACAATGTACCATTGAAGTTGTCTTAATCCAGAACCCGTTTCAGAAAATTCAATATGGCTGACGCCTGACGTCATAATTACTTCGTCGTAATCCGAAGTTCCACCAACTTTCTCAAGATAGCTTTTTTATTCAGTCAGGGAAATTAATTAAAACTCAAACTCAAATCATTTATTTCAATTAAACCATTTACTGGCACTTTTGAATTGTCAAGGAGTCGGTCAGTCAGAAATATGAAGCTAGTTCCCCATTCCAAAGCGTAGTAGGTACCTATGGAGAAGTACGGGCAAAAACTCCATGGACACTCTTTAAAATTAAATTATTACAAAAATATTAGTCACATCTTTAATAACAATAATATTTATTTCAGACCAGGTCCATATTCTTGTTAGTAACAATATACTTAAAAAACTAATGTTAGTATTTACACACACAAAACAGATTAAATTGCGACATGAAGAAATTGGGGAACATGGGGAAATTTTTCCCGATGCTGCGAAGATGGGTGCAGCCATCTTCGCAGCATCGGGAAAAATTTCCCCCAGTCTGCAAAAACACCCAGTATAGAGTAGGAACTACCACGAGCGTGTCTGAGTAGGGAGGCACATCTTTTCCTTATGATGGCGGCAAATCTATCAACCCGTGCCTCAGCAAACATCCCTGACGCACTGCAACGCCATAGCAGCCCCAACAGTAGCCTTGTATTGGACACGCAGGTCGCTGTAAAGGCATTCGAGAAATCAATCAACACTAGAGCAGTAACTTTGATGTTTTCCAGTCCTGCCCTCATATCACCTGTCACTTTAAGGAGGGCGGAAACAATGCTGTGCCCAGGCCTGAACCCAAATTGTAGAGGGCTAATGAGTGAGTTGCGATGAACAAAGTTGGAGAATTGTTTGTGGACACAGGCCTCGAGCACTTTAGATAGGAAGGGAAGGATAGAAATTGAACTGAAGTCGATAGGAAGAAAAGGATTGGAAACCTTAGGTAGTGGATGAACATAGGCTTTGCGCCACAGTAAAGGGAATACTTCGGTGTACAGCGAAAAATTTATAATATGGGTAATCGCGGGTAGGAGATGATCCAGTATAGTACTGATCATACCACGGGTGATATTGTCACAACCCACCGCTTTCGATTTGATGGAGAGAATGATCTTTCTGATCTCTACCTGTTCTACTGGAATGATACTGAAAGGGTTAATATGAGGACGCGTTAGACCAGAAATTAGAGACAGAGTTTGTTGCTTGGTTAGGTGATCCATGGTAGGAACAGTGGAGAAATGCCGGTTGAGATCGTCTAAGTCAATTGAATTAGGTAGGTCTAAATGTCACGATTTGCCGAAGAAGTATTATTATTATTAAAGATGTGACAAATACTTTTGTTATAATTTAATTTTAAAGAGTTTTCATGGAATTTTTGCCCGTTCAGTTCAGTGCAGTAATTTAAAAAATTAATTAAAAGCTGCTTAGACAAGCTACTATAATCTCGCTCTAACTTTCTGCTAAGTTGGTTTTAGTTCTAATTATCATGGGTAGCTCAAATGATCACGGGTTTTATCTTTGTCACAATTGATTCGTAGCCTAATCTATATCACATCATTTTTCTGTATTATGTAATTTTGACGTTCGTAAAGTGCCAATTTTAAGATAATATTCTTCTCATCCCCAGGCTCTAGCCGCATCAGCCCTCGCCCTCATGCTGGCAGCCATCGTCGGAGTCAAGAAGCTGACCTCCCACGAAGGAGGAGAAGACCACCAGGTCATCTACGCAGGTCATCATGGTCACCATAGACGGAGGAGGGATGCCAACGATGTCACACCCCTCCCTTATAGGGGGTGGAGGCAGTACGAGGGTAGTTCGTAGGGTAGATTAGTTATTTATTTGTGGATGTATAATTTATTGAAGTTATTTATTAAATTATTGTTTTTTATTTGTTGGTTTTTTGTACTCTTTTTTTGTGTGGTGGGAATCTGGAAAATGGCTTAAGTTTTGTCTGATGATTCAGATTCAGATTCAGATTCAGATTTATTTATTTGCAAAAACTTTTTTGATGAAATGACTCATGTAAGTGCTGTACTTTCCTATTCCTATTTCCAGTCCTACGATTGTGTCTTTCATATATATACCACCATTATACTTTTAGTACCTATGGATACATAATATACATATATGTAGTATGGATTATGATATCGTGACGTTTAGAGGCAAATAAAACCACACAGTGATGAATTTTCTTTACAAAACTGTGTCCAATATGAAGGACTGCCACTTCATCTCACACCATAAAACGCTCTGTATTCAATTAACAAATTATCCACCTTTACCATGGAATGTAGTCACGATCGCTTACACCCATTGTGGATAAATTGGTGCAAAGCGATGTGCTGGGATTCACAAGTAGAGTGATGTTTTGATTCATTAGGCACCGTTCATACCTCAATGATCTGTATAATATTTTACGGTAAAAAGTTGGAATCACACATCTACATCCTTTTTGTTCGTGCTAAAAATCAAATTCAGTACGAAACTGCCATACTCGATGAAAGTTTGGAAAAACTGATCGTGGTTCGGAACACCGAAGGCAAACGATCGCGCATTCGTTCACCAACACGGTGGACCGATCAGGTGAAGGAATCATCGTCCTCTAAATTCTACACGGTGGTAAGGGATGCGCTGGACAGAAACCGGTGGAGGCGGATCATCCGCTCCAGATGCAACTCCGAAGCTGACCATGACCCTCAGACATGAGGGACGGACCACAGAGAGAGTATTACTACCATAATAAAAATATGTCTAGAATGAGCTGAGTTATAAAGAACCTGGTTAGTTGAGTCAGAAACTGAATTACGAAAAACCAAAAAATAAATAATTAAAGACTATCTCTGCTCTCTGAAGAATTTTATAATAAGCCACACAAAAAACTTAAAGTAAGTAAACAAAAAAAGACTGAAATCTTTTCTCTTGAACGGACGCTAGGTACCTACACTTTCACCAACTTTGAACGATTTTGTTTTATTTTTAAAGGCCTTTCACCAGAAAATTGGTGCAAAATAAACAAGACTGAGTTATTATGTCAATGGAGTTGTTACATTTTGGGAGCATTTATAATTGATGCAATACTTTTGTGATGATGATGAATTTTGTAGTCGCTCGCCAATTTTAACCGGTTTTCCGCACTAGATTTTTTCCTGTCGTCATTAACAAATACTAAGGCTAATCAGTAATCACACTAATATTATAAAGGCGAAAGTTTGTGTGTGTGTATGTTTGTCTATTCTTCACGCTCAAACGGCTGGACCAATTTTGACAAAATGTTGTATGGAGATAGCTGACACCCTGGATTAACATATAGGGTACTTTTTATCCCGATGTTCCCACGGGATCGACACTTATGCGGGTAAAACTGCGGGGCGCAGCAAGTAATGAATAAATATGTATTTATTTCTTCCATATCTTACATAGTAGATAACAATTTAAATTACATAAATGTTAGTATGTGGTTAAGTGTATGATGATAGTGTCATGATGGCCATAGTGTTATGATGGCCCGTTGGTTAAGGCCTCGCCTCTTATGCATGAGGTTGTGGGTTCAAATCTGGGCAAGTACCAATGTGACTTTTTCAATTCATATATACTTTCTGAGTTTATCTTGGACATTACTGACATCGGTGAAGGAAAAACATCGTGAGGAAACCTGGACTTATAGTTAATATAAGTCTGAAATCGCCAACCCGTCTTGAGCAAGCGTGGTGATCAATGCTCGTGCCTTCTCTGTATGAGATGAGGCCTTTGCCCAGCAGTGGGACAGTTATAGGCTGGTATTATTATGTGGTTAAGTAGTTCGCTTACTTCTAGTGTTAATATAATTAGTTTAAAAAAGTTTTTAAAGATTTGGGTTTGAGATATCCCAGCTGAATGCCTCCTATAGCATTTTCCATTTATTTCGATCTTTTTCTATTTGCATCCTTCCTTTGACTGCTATTTCGGTGATATCGATCCATCGTTTGTTAGGTTTACCAACTTTTCTGTTTCCTTCTGGTACTTTCCAGCTTGTGATTGGTTCATCTATTTTATAGTCTGTTAGACGGGAAAATATTACGCAAACGGAACCCTAAATCGAAAAATGGTTTTCACAAACTCGTAATATTTTTGAACGGGCTATCCAATGATACCCAACTCCATGGGATACACGAGAAAAAAAATATCATCCCCACGTTACGTGAAGGTAGCCGCAGACAGACGAACAGACAAACGGACATCGCGAAACTATAAGGGTTCATTGTTTACTACGGAAGCCTAAAAATTGCTGACTTTAACCAATAGTGCTAAACAAAAGATTAAATAAAATTCAAAACTAATTCAAAAACCGGGCACAAAAAAGTTTAACGCCATCTAGTAGCGTTTGTATGAACCTACTAAATCAACTGTACCTTTGCGTGAAGCGTATTACTTTCCCACATTAATTCTCGTATTCAACTGCAGTTTACGTTACACAGATAGCGCTGTTACCGTCTTACTACAAACTTCCACTTTACTTTCACTACAATATTTATTTATAAATACTGCCATCTAGACATGGTCGAGGAAACTATCAACTATGTCACAGTAGGGACCTTTCTCTTCACGTACACTTTAAATCATCTGATAGGTGGCAGTGCTATGTTTAGAACACACGGCTACATATATATCAAGCTATACATTTCCAGTATAAGCTGACTTCCTACGGATATCCTATACAATGCGAGATAAGCTTATAATGGAACAGTATAGCTTGATAATGTAGCCGTGTGTATCTTCTCGTTTAATAAGCCACGAGAACTCACGAGGCAATAGTAGATAATATATAGACATGTGGACAACTTGTGTAAGAGTAGAAGAGAAAAAATATATAAATAAAATCAAAATAGCTATACACTAACATACATACTTATAAAAATACAATAAGAGATCAATATACTTACTTACATACTTCTAAAATAAATATCACTCAAATATATACTTAGAACTACAATGGAGTGGAAAATAATAAATACAATAATTATGCAACTATGACGAAGTGGAAAGATAGTGATCTTTTACTCTTCTTTTAAAGGCTGCAACAGTTTAGTTGTTGGTGAACCAAAATAAATAAATAAATTGTTGACTGGCAGCCTGATGGACGTTGTTCTCAAGACACGCCTGACCTTAAGTTCATGGTAGCATTGATATTCCTTTAATATTATCTGGAAGATTTTAGTCCATTTGCGCTAACACTTTCTCGAACTACGAAAGCTTGCATTTTTGATTGCTTGATATTATAATTTAACCTATGATTTGACTTGTCAAAACTATTAGTTTATCATCATAAAAAAAACTGTTTAATGCGTTAAAGAATCTGTCACAAATTATGCTCCTTAAATATAACCCAACAACTTACTTTTTAGTTTTTCTAAAACAACTTCAAAGCGTTACGAGTATCTCGGGTCCACTAGCGCTACTCCTATAGAAAAAGATTATCTCGTGACTGAGAAGGAATTATGAAAAACGGCTCTATCAGCTGCCTCGGTAAGTGGGTCTAGAATTTTCTAATACCTTTTATAAAGTTTCATATTGAGACACGAAGCAATAAAATTCGATCTAAAGAAAAACGGCCACATTCCTCTAGATCGAATTTTGTTGCTTCGTGTCTCAATATGAAACTTTATAAAAGGTATTAGAAAATTCTAGGCACACTTCCGAGGCAGCTGAAAGAGCCTTTTTTCTTTTTCATAATTCCTTCTCAGTCACGAGATAACCTTTTTTTAAAGGAGTGCCGCTAGTGGACCTGCGATAGCGCTCTTAAGTATAAAGAATTCGTACACGTACTGCACGCGTTCAGCCCCGCTTGATATCAAAAGTGAAGTTTACATTCATCCCACATACTGTGTATGGCGTAAAGCAGGTTACCAATGTGTAGGGAGTGGTGCGTTTTACTCGATATATCGATAGACCTGAGGATTAAACCTGTTATACCTACAAATGTTTAATAAGAAATAATTAGCTGTGAATGGTGTCATTAAAGACAACTTTTTAATAAAAATCTTAAATTCATTTATTAATTTTTTCACTGTTAGACAACGTACAGCCGGGCGAGCATGTTTCTAGCGAGGCGATCTGTGAACGTGCTTTCCAAGGGTACAAAGCGAGCTAACCGCGACTACGCGAAGTGCTCTCCGCGTTTCCACAATATTGTACAGTCGCTTGTCTTGCTCTCTCTCTTGTACGAGTATATTCACGTCAATCGCTCTTGTTACGCAAATGCGGCTAAAACGTTTTGCACATGTGGCGTTCTCGCTACGCACACGCAGCGAGCGCATTGAACAATCGCCTCGCTGATAACTCGCTCGCAAATCACCAGTGTCTTAAAGCCCTAAGTCACTGGATCTAGAAACATGAAATTTTAAACCTGAGTTCCTTTTATAACGAAGGTAAGCACTATGTAAGGATTAACAAACAACATTCCATAAAGGGTTTAAATAGTTGATGAAAGTTTGTATGGAAGTACGATATTTTAGCTGGTGGGAAAACCCTACGGGCGCCCGGCTTGTTTATAATATAATAATAATAATAATATATGTTTGAAAGGACATGTTTTATGATTTTTTAACAATAAACTGTAAATTTCTGTCATTGCGGATAGTGCTGAAATAAAACTGTTGTATTATTGTATTGACCTTATATCTGTGACATTAAACAACAATTAACGTATAATTATTTTGCATGCAATTAATACATACCTGTATGGCTAAATATGTGGACTTTAGATTAATACCTGACTATAACAACTTTATACCATGTTTAAGGCAAATAAAGACTTATATTATCTTATCTAATAATATAACAATAAAATTGTTTATTTATCCCAATAATACACACAAACACAGTTCAAAACAAAGTGGTACAAATACAATAGCATGAAAATATAGCTTGTGCTCAGAATATTTAGGTCTACTAAGTATAAGCATTTAAAAAAATAACGAACCCTGTCTCTTAAACTAGGAGATCTGTATCTTAAGAGACAGTGATCGACCAAAATATGTATTTAATAAAACAGAAGTTTATATGAGTGAAAGTGTGAGATATAGCTTTATATCTATCTAACGATATTCTACTATTTTCTACAAATCTAGATAATGAAATAAAATGAAAATGTACCTAAGCTGTGTGTTGTTGGTCAAGGATTCTTATTTATAAAAAAAAGTGATTTACCAAAAAGTACCTGAAACAACTTAAACCGAATAGTTAACCCTCATGAATTAATTTACCTGTCAACAGAAAGATAGGGAAGTAACTATGAATAAAATAACATAAAAATATATTTTTTATTTACAACTGGGAAACTGCCTTATCTCATCTGATAGTAAGTGATGATAAGGCCGAAGGTGGAAGCGAGCTTCACCCGGAATCCTCAACCACAGAAGAACTGGCTATCTTACCTCTAACTGCCGAACACACAAAAAATGCTGTTAACATTGTTGTTAGAGCGACAGACTTAGATAAGATGGTGGTAGCTAGCCAGGCGGACTTAGAACAAGCCCTATCACCAACCTTCCCCCGCTGAGAATCGAACCCGGAACCTCTGGGTCTGAGACAGGTGATCTTACCCTTAGATCACGAGGCGTGTCTTGTTTCGATATTCCAAGAGTTTCTCAGAGCACATCACTAGATAGTACAGGAAGTAGGCATAGCTACAATATGTATAACTATGTCACAAGGTGACAGATGAGAACCAAAGATGTCAACAAAAAAAATGTACATCATCTACATACCTGGTGCATACCGATGAGAACTTCCCTTGTCTTGTTGAAGATATTTTCTGATTTGATTTCAAACAAAACGCTCTCTTTCTTTTTAACTAGCAGAATGTTCAGTAATAAGCTCGCTAATTAGAAGTTTGGCTTTAAAAGATGCTACATCAAAAAAATTAATGGAAGAAATAGGTATCAGGAAATATGGTCAATGATCACGTATCCTGAGAATCTTTATTTCTATTCCTTTTAGCTACCTATAGAAAAGCTGGAATTATTAAACGTGACCCAATTATTACAAACTTTTTCCGGAACAAATCTCGCTTTTCCTGCACTAAGTAGGCCTAGATATTACCCACAAAAGGCTAAGGGCCCGTCCTTATCACCACGGCGCGGCGCCGCCCCGTACACGGAACGTCCCGCGAACGGTGCGACTTCTAAAAACAGAAGGGTGGAAAGAGGTTTGCCGTACAATTTTTTTAAAATTTTCACCGTGCAACGGCACGGCGCCGTGCCGTTGCACGGTGACGGCTCCGTGCCTTTATACGGTGGCGGCGAAGCGCCGTGGTGATGGTGCTTCCTTAGGGGGAAGCGCTAAGGTAGCCCGATAAAAACCAAATTTTCTTACGATTTTTGCAATTTGGAGCTCATTATCTAAGGTTTGTTGCTTACAGTAATTTCTTTCTGTTATCTATTCGCGACTGTAACAAATATGTATTTACATAATTATAATCATTGGAATCCCCACGCACAACGAACGGATTTATGATTATAATTTTATCAATAAATATTTGATACGGCCGCAAATTATACTTAAATCAACATACAACCTGATACTGACCTGCAATTTGGAAAAAAAACGCAAGAAAATTTTATTTGCGGGCTACCCTGAAGCTTTCGACTTAACTAAAATTTCCCGACAGCCGGACATCCTGACGTGGACAGAGGAAGTGGCCATTATGTGAGAAGCGGCGCACGCGGCCACGGGCGATCGGGACTAGTGGGTACAGATGAGAAAACAACACTATAAGAAGGAAAATGGAGTTCGCTGCATCTTTTGCCGTATTTATTTAGGGTCTCACACATACTGATAAGATAATGTACATGGACATCTTGGGCGTTGCTAGCCGCGCTACAGTATTTTCATCATCATCATCATTTCAGCCGAAAGACGTCCACTGCTGGACATAAAGTTGCCTGAAAATAAAATTAGCCTAAGTAACTCCGTATAACATCAGCTATCTGCCTGTTAAAGTCTCATCAAAATCGGTCCAGCCGTTGCGGAGATAAGCCGGAACAAACAGATCTAGACAGACAAAAAAAATGTTTATTTTTATTTTTATAAATTCCGTATATACTTTCATATGCATTAAGTAAAACGCTCGTGTTTTGACATTTTAAACAAACACTTCAATTTTATTCATTTGTATAGATGTGTTAATTACTAAGAAAATTAAATTTCAAGAAATGTCATGTTTTTAACACAAAAAAGCAGAATAATGTTTAGAGTATTTTTTTTTTTTGTTTTGACTTTTAATAATTCATCGGCTTTTAATTCACCAGACTTTCATACAAAATAAAAATATTTTGATTCGACGCTATATATATATAAAGTGTATCTATTCAAACACGAAATATTTTAAGAGTTACACCTATAGGTGGTAAAGATGCCATGGAAACGATTTTTTTAAATCTGATTATATTGTTAAAAAAATTAAATAATTTAAAATTACTTAATATGATGATTAATTATCAAAAGGCACCGCGCTCGTGCCGCCACCGTCACCGCGTCTGAGTGGGTCATTCATAGAATAAGTAAGTAAAGGTATTTTTGCAAAATGTCTCATGCAATTTTAAAATTATAATAATTACGTAAAAATAAAAACACTTAGATACTTTTTTTTCGCTTCTATGGCTTTTTTACCATGTTTCCTTTAAAATATTTCGTGTATAAGGTATGAGGAACAGGGTGTAAAGTTCACTCATACTCTATAATAAAGGGAGGATCCTCCGACCAGACGGGTATTGTGTCTGGTGGGCAACTGCCCGACGGTTGATGTCGGGATGTTGTATATATGCTAGTCGCGCGGTAAACTCTGATTCCTCCCCGACCCTTGACTGTAAGTGAAGCGCCAGCACGCGTTTTAGCTGAGCAGCATGTAATCCAAACTCCCCACGTTACTAATCAAAACACTGATTTTATCCAGCCACCGTCGGTCCATTGCCAACCTCCCTCCGACTCAGCTGCCCTAAGCCGAGGTTCGTACCCCACAGGGAGTGCCCTTAGCGAGCAGCAGTCGTTTAGTTTATAGTTTTTACGCCCTGGCTGGAGGCATTAAGTTTCGTTAGGAGCTTTGATGCGTAGTTCGCATGTGGCGTTGTTGATACCGCACAGATACACCTTATATAGAAAAACGAAACCTAAAGGTTTGTTTTTGGTAAATGAATTATGTTTTGTAAAAAATCATAGAACAAAAGTTATTGTTCATGATGAGAGTAATACAGTCCGGCAAGCTTGTTAGTGTTATAACAATAACCCTGAATAAGGTTTAAATCTAGAATTATTTATATTTAAAGCTTATTTCTCAAAATAAAATAAAAACCTGATGAAAATAAAATAACTAATGTTGTCACACTTTTTCCAAAGACTTATATTCATCGCGACTGTACTAGCAGACCAAGTTAGTCTCCTCACTGGCCATTTCGCATTAGAAACCCAGCTGTACACTTAGTCTGAGATACTACACTACTCGTGGTGGTTATAGCAACTACATAGTAGTTATAAACTTAACTGGAATGTCGATTTCCTAGCCTGTAGGCTTTGTAGCTTTGTTACTTGGTAAGCCCCTGACAAATTAACAAATAACAAATTAATTTTATTTTTGCAAATTAAATTCATCATAGTACAGTTACAAGAATGGCAGCCCAATCGAAACTGGTAGTACCGAGATGCAAAAACTATTACGGGAAACGAATGAACGCTTATTTAATACCTCCTCTAATTAATGATGTTCCAACAAAAATTCAATCGGAAGTAACAACATGTAATATGTCTTTCATTGACTTGAATGTGCCCTGGCGGTTGAGAGTATGTCATGCTCACTTAAAGGTCTCGCTGATGGTGGCGTGTGTGTTGGGTCATTTAGCTCCCTTCAAAATGGTTGAGCTGAATGGTGCTAATCCATGCGTCATGTTCGTGAACGGGCGCCGTCAGTTGGGACTGGTCATCTCTTAGCTGCCACGGGTTATTTTATTTTATTTTGTTTCTATTTGTTTTACCTACGCTTGACGCTTTTAACGTGTAAGTTTTTATTATTTTTATTTTTACATCGTTCTCACTTTTAGTTATAAATGCAACATTATTGATGTAATGAAAATACTTTTGTAACAATTTAATTTAAAAGAGTGTCCATGGAGTTTCTTGCCCGTTCTTCTCCATAGGTACCTACGCTTTGGAATGGGAATGTAGCTTAATTTTTCTTACTGACCGACTGCTTGACAATTCAAAAGTGCCTGTAAATGGTTTAATTGAAATAAATGATTTGAGTTTGAGTTTGAGTACTTTTTTAGTTATTATTGACGAACTACCCACAATGTTTAAACTATGTTTTAATCATAAATAATGATATTTAGTTAGTATTAAGATTGCTTAAGGCGAGGTTCCGTGTGATGCCGGATGTAAAGCATAGCACTATCCTATTTCTTCCCGTAGGTGTCGTAAAAGGCGACTAAGGGACTTACTAGAGAATGGGCAGCAGCGTTCTCTATGCATTTTTAAAACCAAACTGCGATCGCCAACCCGCCTGCCAAGCGTGGCGATTATGGCGAATCCCCCCCTTTTGGGGGAGGTCTATGTCTAGCAGTGGACGTCTTTCGGCTGAAGTGATGATGATGAAGGCGAGGTTCTTCGAGCGTACATTTTTGTTTTAGAGGTGCAGCTGGGCGCGAGTAAATTGTGCCATGAATTTCGTTAATTTTGGGTTGAAAATTATATGTTTTACGATATTAACAATGTTAAGCCCGGCGGACATTACATCATCATAGACGGTTATTTTGATGTAATTTTCAATACATAATGTGGTATAATATTGAAATAAAATGATTTTAATCTACAAAATAAGGGTATTTTTGGATTTTTTTTCTATCTAGTGAACTTTATCCAATTATGCAACGAGTACCCGACGTACCTATAAAAAAATCTCAAAAGCAACATATAATTTTTTGACGTTTAATCATTGCCGTTTCTAAATAAAATGACATTAAAATTACATTTCCTAGACGTTAACTTGAAGAACCTCGCCTTATGTGTTTCAACATCCAGACAACATCCAGACAAACCTTTTGAGGTTTTTGTGATGTTTCTGTTTATATTTTGTTTTAATCCTTAGTTAATAAACATTAAAAAAAAATGATTTTGATGGTAGATTAGAAGGTCGTAACTATTGATTCTATGGAGTGAGAATAACTCAGCTGGTAAAAAGAGGTCCTAAGTTTGAACCTCATTCAAGTCGGTAAACTATTGTCGTGAACTTACATAATAATGTTTCGGCTGGTCATCGGTACACAAAAATACTAGTAATATTTATTTTTAGCCTCGTTGTGTAGTGGTCGCAAGCGCTACCACTAAGCATGAGGTCCTGGGTTCAATTTCCGTTGGTGTCGGGGAAAGTGTTATTGGGTTTCTTCCATTAGAAATTTCTCGGTAGCAGCCTGGAGTCTGGATTTGTGCCCAGTTGACGGCAATAGGCTTGCCCCCTTTTAAATACATAGGACTTAAACATAACTGGCGAAACGTGGGTCTACTATCGCCCTATAGGGACACCTCTGCCTAACCCTTCGGCTAAAAAAAGCGTGAAGTTATGCTATGTTATTTATTTTTCTAATATTTGTGACTAAACAAAAAAGAAAACTAACTCTGAAAGCAACTTTTATTGTAACCCTTTCACTGCACCCGTTTAAAAGTCATCTAAATTCGGATAACACCGAAAGTATTATCCGAATTTCACAAATTCGAAAACCTTAAGACTGTATTTGAATTATTATTCCACAACCGTAATCTATCTAAAATAGGTGTCGTTTAGTTCGATCAATTGAATGTGAATTGGCTTATCCTATAGCGGCATACCATCACATCGGAAAATAGAGATTTAGCTTAGTTGACCGAATAAAAGTGCTTGGTTTTGAACTCTCAAATTTAGGTTTACCTACCAAGTGTCTAGAAAAGAATGTTATCATGTCGTTATTTTTATTATATCTGCTGAGTATTAAAAAAAACATCTACTAGGTACCTATTTAACTTCAGAAAGACAGAAAGCAAAATGTTTTATTGGCATAGTGGACAAGGAGCATATTTGACCAAATTAAAAACTCACTCACTTCCTTCTTTCTTTACTCTCTTGTCTCTTACTTTCATGTTGGCACTGGCTTTGGGTAAAATACAATATCTTCGGCAATACTAAAGGCTTAAGCCTACTCAATCTTCACAGCATAGTTTTACTCATCTGTTAACAAACATTAACGTTTTTGAACTTTAAACCATACACATACCATTAAATTTATTAACATACGAATTTATAAGCGTAACAACCACGCATAACAGCAACTCATTACCATAATGTGGTTACGCTTTTACATTTTACATTTATTTTATACAGTCCCAAATTTTTCAATTACGTACTTCAGAAAAAAACAGAAATGAAATCCAACCGACATCTAACACTCATAATGGCACCCCATTTGATGCACACGATATAAATGTGTAGGCAATTTACTTGGAAAGTGCGTCGCAGAGCGATTTACCTCGAAACATATAAACCGGACACTGAGCGCGCTCGCGGATATTTATACGAGTTTATGTACGCAAGCATTTATAGTGTTAAACTTTTGAATTCTGAATGGAACATGATGTATGAGAGTTTGAACTATCTTTCGTATGGGTTCCATCCACGCAAACGTATGGTAAAGGGTTTTCTGGGGCATTGTTGTGATTTTAAATGTCCTTTTGCATAAATGAGGTTTGATATTGTGTTTCCATAATGTCTATCAATCAATATGCACTTTACTATAAAATAAATCATGTATTTTTTTTTTTGAGACTCGGAAAATCTACTAAAATATCTATGTACTAAAAAAAATCTTATGAAATAAGCAGTACATTTGTACTCAAAATTATTTAAATTATGTCGTATCTCTATGTATTTTATTGTGTGTAAATAATTAAATAAATAAATAAGGTATATTTGATACTATCTATATTTTAATGCTATGTAGTTAAAATCACCAATCACCTATTTACGACCCGAGAATCGAACTCACAACCTCACATTCCACAGCTGCATATCCACCCACTGTGCCAAATCTTCATAAAAAACAAACGAACAACGAAAGTGCAATAAACAAATACTCATATACTTTCAAAAACAAATGAATGGAGCGTAAACACATTGTGATTCGGAGGCACGCGTGACAACCATAACAAGTAGATGTCGGTAGTTTGACATAGATTTTATTCTTACACGGTAACATTGACAACGTATGGAAGAATGCAGGTCAAGTTCGAAGCAAAAGTAAGGTATATGCTGCAGGTTGAAGCATTTTGTTCAGTTCGTAAGTTCGCTTTGACTGTATGCAAAAGCATGCATTAAAATAGCCTTCACGAGAGGCGTTACTTAAATGTACCGTGCAACTCGGGCACTCAGCTCTACTATAACCTTACTGACAAATATCGGAATAGAAGAAAAACTACATGGTATAGTGTATTATGAAGAAGACAAAATTCAGGGATAATACTCCCCAACCTCTTTCTCTCATAACTACCTGCAGTAATTTTTCTCCTTCCTCCTTAATCCATCCAAAGATTGTCTTTAAAAGATCGCTTATAGCGATAAGACCGCCCATTATATCACCCCTTGTCAAATTTTCTACATATGAATCTGTATTTTTTATGGTGTGCAAAAAAGAGTATTCTATTCTATTCTATTCTAATACTCTATCCTATTTTTTTGTGACAAAAGTTAAAAATAAAAAAATTGAATACCCTCTTTATTATATACACCATAAGAATTACAGATATGTGTCGAAGTTTTAAAATATGCAATATTCTCAGCACAGAACCAGCCAGGTCACAAAGAAATAAAGAAGACAGAATAGTAATATAATGTCTGCCGCATGTCAGATGAGCTATGAAAGCTGACTGGCTAAAAGAACTACAGAGTGGGTCCTATTGAACGCTAGGTGTCGCCGTGGCAGACCAAGGTGAAGATGGCGTGCGGGTAACCTACCAAAAGGACTGGCCCATACAGCAGAGACACGGAGTCCGGAGGACACGGTGAAGCATACAGTGGAGGTCTGCCCAGCCGGGCAGAGCACCGCCGTGTCCTCACGGAGGCGATCGGCAGCGGCGATCGCTCGCGTCCGGCCCTGATCCAGGCCATGGTCCGGAGCGAGAACCTCCTCCTTTTGCGAAGCAGTAATACTCGCGAAGGAGGAGGCGGGACGCGTGAGAGAGCGGTAGTCTGTGCGCCCTTACGCCCCTAGTCGCCGCTGGAGACTCCCTGGGCAGCGGGAATCGGTAGCCGATTCCCGGCCACCGTAGGCGCGGGCTTGCAGACGGCGAGCTATGGGCAGCTCGCCGTCCGGTAAGGACCAGGCCCGAGTCGACACGGTGCGTTGTGTCCCACGCGCGCCTCAAAGAGATGTTAGCACACACTGACGGGTCCGCTAGGATCGGTGCCTGCCAGGGTTGCGAGTTTGTCCGAAAGGGATACCGTGGCCCTGGCACACAGGCAACTAAAGGAACACGGGTGGGTTTTAATCAGTAAAAGTCTGACACGCCTTTCCGCTCCAGCCAGAGCGCGAGAAGTTATTTGATAATTTCTCACCCAAAAAGAAAATACAGCAGAGAACATAATTGTGCGGTTAAAAGAAATGGAGACTTTAGCAGAAAAACGCAGGCTAGATAGATTGGTTGAGATAAAATAATCAAACATATTAAACATGTACAGAATTTTCAGAAGTTCTGAAAGATCAGATAATAAGTGTAAGTATAAGTTTTTCTTTTCTTTTGTAATGTGTAATCTGATGTACAATAAAGTATATATAACTAAAGAAATAATTGTATGCTAAGTATTCTCAGTAGCAGCCCGGAGTCAGGATTTGTATTGATGGCAATAGGTTTGCGCACTATTACATTTCGCCCTTGGTATACTTCTGCGTGATTTTATGTTATGTATTACGAATTTATTCACACAAAATTTGACAACGACGTCTAGATGCTACTAACCTTCATAGACAGATGACACGACACAAGTTCAAGAGAACCCGATGCCAACGTTCTCATTCAAATGAACTATAACATACGTCTATTGTTTTACTTTTTATCTGACCTGACGAGCTCGAAGGTGACCTAGGCATAATGCAGTGTAGAGCACCTAATTATTGACGGTTGAGTTCCCGTGACACGGCCTAGGTTGTGGTTATTGAGTGTGAGAAATTCCGTGTGCATGCGATATGTTGGGGATTTCTTGTGTGAATGACTCACCATCTATTTATGATTCGTAACATGATCATTTAGAAAAAGTCATCAAATCATCCAAATCTATTTAATTCCCTATGTTTCATTAACATTAATTTATTCTATGTTCAGTTAAAATGTTATATTAAAATTCCTCCCCACATACTTCAACTGAATGAGACTAAATTTAAATCTTGTATAAAACGCACACTATGCAGGCAGGCATATTATAAGTTGGGGGATTATATCACCGATAAAAATGCTTGGCTGAATGCTGGTCCTGCTCCACAACCTCAACTAGGAAAATAATGTTAATGTCATTTGAAAATAATGTTGGAGCTGCTGAAGATTGTAAGACTATCTTTGCATTGTATAAACTCAATCTCCTTTGTATTATATAATTGCATAGCACAGGTGTGAGTACTATGTACTATAGAGCTACCATTGACCGGGTAATATGTATTTCATTGACTTGAATGTGCCCTGGCGGCTGAGAGTATGTCATGCTCACTTAGATGTCTCGCTGATGGTGGCGCGTGTTTTGGATCATTTAGCTCCTTTCAAAATGCTAATCCATGCGTCATGTTCGTGAACGGGCGCCGTCAGTTGGGACTGGTCATCTATTAGCTGCCATGGCTTATTTTAATTGTTTTATTTTTGAATGGTTTGGTGTACCTACTCTGGACGCTTTTAACGTGTACGTTTTTATTTTTTATTTTTACATCATTCTCACATTATGTTATAAATTCAACATTATATGTGTAACTAATATTTTTGTAACAATTTAATTTAAAAGAGTGTCCATGGAGTTTCTTGCCTGTTCTTCTCCATAGATACCTACGCTTGGAATGGGATTGTAGCTACATTTTTCTTACTGACCGACTCCTTGACAATTCAAAAGTGCCTGTAAATGGTTAAATTGAAATAAATAAATGATTTGAGTTTGAGTTTGAGTTTTGAGTTTCAGCTTTGGATCTACTTACTTTGGATACTTTAAAACTGAGGACTAAGTTTTTATTTTTATTTTTATAATTAATCTTCAAAATGTAGATCGCAGAGATTAAAATATTGTATACTCAAAACCACAGAAGCCTTTGATGGCTTATATATGGCTAGTGAGTTCGAAAAAATGTATCTAATATAGGTACTACAAAGAAACTTTAGACGGTAAGTTTGTAAGTTTTACATTCAAAGAATATTTTAAAGAAAGAAAGAAAGAAAAATATTTTATTTGGGACACACACAAGAAATACAAACAGTAAAAAAAATATACATTTAAAACTAACAAAATTTACATTGTATACCTGTGCGAGGCCAAAAAGGCCACTATCTTATTTATGTCTGTCTGTCTGTATGTTACGTTTTCACGCCTAAGCCGCTGAACCTATCGTCATGAATTTTGGCAGAGATTTGGGATATGGAGAAGGACATAGGCAATTTTTTTACGCGATATCCGACATCCACGCAGGTGGAGCTGCGAGAAAAAGCCAGTATGTCATAATGAGGGAAGCTTTTTAATTTAAAAGCTAAAAGTTTTGTGATAAAAGACAAAACATGCACTCCGCAACAAAAGAAAACACTTCACTAGACGAAGCTAAGGTTATGTAATGAATTACCGTTAGGTTGTCTGTGGTTAGAGATTGTTTCTTAGCCTTGGCATCCGATACAAAGAATCTGGTTTTCCTAAAGCTTCGCCTGAATATTTCAGTCTTACAAAACGTTGCTGTAAATCCAAAAACATAAAGGTTTTCCAACCAATGTCACTAAAAATATTTATACTCCATTTATTAGATACTAGCTTTTGCCCGCGGCTCCGCCCGAGTGGATGTCGGTTATCGCGTAAAATAGGAGCCTATGTCCTTCTCCATATCCCAGGCTATAGCCTGGGATATGGAGAAGGACATAGGCGGTATTTATTTCGTCATGAAATTTGGCAGAGATATATCTCTGCCAAATTTCATGACGATCGGTTCAGCGGTTTAGGCGTGAAAACGTAACATACAGACAGACAGACAGACAGACAGACCGACAGACAGACAGAGTTACTTTCACATTTATAATATTAAGTATGGATAACATTAGACAAATAACTGTTCTCACCCTTTCGTTATTTCTATGTAAACGTTTAATAAACTCCGTTATTTCACGATAAATACAAAGCACTGTAATGTACCGTTTACATTAAAAAAATAACTCTAAAGTGCAGTAAGTTCAACAATATTACACAATAACTATCGTCATTTTGCCGTTATTTGTCTAATGTTATGAAAGAAAAGAAAGAAAAATAGGTTTATTTGTCACAGAAACACGTGCATACAAAAAGATAATTAACTTGAGTAGGTGGTATACAGAAAAATAAAAAATAAAACTAAATAGATCTACATTCCAATCACGAGCACAAAACAAAATAGTCGGCAGCTGCACGTCATGACTGTGACAAGAAGGCTTCCACTCAGCATGATGCAAAGTATAGTGATGTTTGCTATAGTAAATGGAGTATAGGTCCATTCAACTATCTCATCTGATTTCGGTTTGCATACATCGTCAATCCTTTTAATCATAATTTCGTTTCGTTGTTACATACTCGTACATTTTCAAGGTTTTATTAAAAAAAAAAACAAGACAGTGTGACACAGATTCAAATGTCATTATATCGTTTTTGATCGGTTGTTGTAATTTTGATCAACCAAACGTAAATGCTTAAATAACAGGAAAACAAAAAAAAAATGCCTCATCATTTCAGCCGAAAGACGTCCACTCTTGGACATGGCCTTCCCCAAATGGGCGGGAGTTGCCATAATCACCACGCTTGACAGGCGGATTGGCGATCGCAGTATGGTGTTAAAAATGCCTAGAGAACGCTGCTATCCATTCTCTTGTAAGTCCCTTAGTCGCCTTTTACGACACCCATGGGAAGAAATAGGGTGGTGCTGTTCTTTACGTCCGACACCACAGGGCACAAAAATACCTATAAGTATTTAAAAGAAATCTTTCGTATTTATTTCTTTCAAATTAAGTCGTATTAAGGCTTTCAAAAACTGAATGAAAGATAGTTATAGCTACGTAATACTAACCACTGATTCAATGAACTGCGCCTATCGCAGTCCACTGTTGGACATAGGCCTCGTGTAGGCTGGGCCACAACACTCTGTCCTCCGCCTTCCGCATTCAGTCTGTCCCAGCCACCTTTTTGAGGTCGTCGGTCCATCTAGCCAATAAGCGGTCTCAACTCCAGAACTCGCCTGCTCCACCGGCCATCGGTCCTACGACAAACATGGCCGGCCCACTGCCACTTCAGCTTGCTTACTCTGCAAGCTATTTCGGTAACTCCAGTTCTTTTCCGGATAATTTTACCACTTAATAATCAGCCTAATTCCCACTGCTGGGATTCAGGCCTCCTCTCGGTGAGAGGAATTTACCAATGATTAATCACTACATCTTATAAAACAAAGTCCTCCGCCGCGCGTCTGTCTGTCTGTTCGCGATAAACTCAAAAACTACTGCACCGATTTTCATGCTGTTTTCACCAATGGGTAGCATGGTTCTCGAAGAAGGTTTTAGTATATAATTTGTTAAGTTTTTATATACGGAAAAAAAAAATAAGCGTTCTGGGAGCTTTCAACGAAAACGCTGTCTAAACCCTTTGAGATATAACAAAATAATGTATAGTGGATTTGTGTATCTTGGTTTATAGAAAAGTTCGCGATGGCATATGTCTATCTCTTAAGGATAACATACTATACCCATTTTATTGTCATTTTGTAGGTTTTTGTTGGCTTTAGGTAGTCTGAACATACTAATCTTTTTATCCCGGTAGTAGGTATATTTCCGTGGGGGAATTTCCGACATTCACGCGGGCGAAACCGCGGGCAAAGGCTAGTTAATAATAATTGTGAGTCTTTTCATCATATTTCCCAAGTTTTTCGAAACCCCATCGATATAATTCAATACTTTCATAAATACTCTTACAGTTTCAATTTCTAGTAATCGCTTTCCAACAAGAGTAGTTAATTAAGAAGTGAAATACCCGTACTATGTATATAATGAGCAAGAAGATGACATTACAATAGCTAAACACTTTCATTTATATAATATACCGTTCGAATGATGTATGGATGAAAAGTTTAGAGTCATGTGTTTGTTATTTGTCAGGCCTCCACTCTGTGAGAGGGAGGAGGAGAGACGGGGCTTGATACCCAGCAGTGGGTTCATTATTTTAGTTGGAGTTTGGCTTACTCTACAACGTGCTATAGGACAATATCCTAATAGTCGTTGTAGTTGTTGTTGTGTTGTTTAATAACTAACACTCTTCTAATACCTCACTGCCCTGCACCCTATACACTTGCACACCACGGCGTTTACCCAATGGTAATCGTATCCTTTCGCCGCTTGTGAGCGTTTTTAAAACCTCTCGGGGTCACTTACAAGTTAAAGCCTGGGACTCCTCCAGTTCTGATGATAGGTACTTCATTCTCTGACCTTAAATTTTCCCGATATGTATATTTTTTTTGTTTATCTCTCAAAAGTGACCCACATAATCAAAATTCATTTATATACGAAACACGTTCGTGTTTCGGTCAAAGAAATCGATATATTTACCAAATTAGAACTTAATTGGTCCATACGGTTCGGAGCAAATTTGCTGTGACAGACGGACAGACAGACAGTCACACGAGTGATTATAATAAGGGTTCCGTTTTTTTTTTCATTCGGACATTCGGAACCCTAGAACTGTCTCAAAAAACATGTGCTCTTTGCAGTGATGAGGCGTAGTTATAATTTATACTCGTTTCTTCTCGGTTCGAATAGGATAGCTACGTAGATCTATAGGTTGATTCTATTTGGCTATGCACGCTTCGTCATTGCTCTAGTGGACTCAAGCGCATGTCAAGTTTAAAGTTCATGGTTCAGTGCCCAAGGGATGGAAAGTGTTCTTAGATGAGAAGAGATTATTAAGATACATTTGTCTTTCTACAACTTATTAATATTAACACAGTCCTCTTCTGTATGTCGATCATTTGTAAAAAAATCTCCTAAAGCCCCGTTTACACGGCGCAAGTTTCTAGAAACGTTCAAGAGCAATAATCGCATGCCATAAAGCACGTTCAATTATTGCCAATCAAGAATTGCATGCAGGTGTTTATACACAATTCCATAAAATGGCATACAATAATTGAATGCAAGTTTTGCCGTTCAATAAAATTGCATGCAACTTACACCAAGGCAATTTTATTGCAAGGCGATTACTGAATGCAAGTTTTGTCTCAGAGTTGCACGCGCTTATATAATTGATTCAAGTATTCCCCATATTAGAGCTGCCAAATACTTCAATAACATTTTATGGAACGTTTTCTCATGATTTACTTGTTTCATTCGTTCGTCCTTGTAGAGTTGAATGCGATTTTATTGCACGTGAATTTTATTGTATGTCCTGTTACAGTTTTGAACGGCAACTAACTTGCCCGTCGCACGTGTTGTTTACACGGTGCCAGTCAATTGCTGCTTCAATTGTATGCCACAGGCAATACACTGGCACCGTGTAAATGTAGCTTTAGGAATGAAACTTGAGTGTGAGCATACTGCGAAAATATTGCTCCTAACTATTGCAAAAAATTTACTTCCTTTCATCATTTGCATCTCAAAAACAAAAACAAAACAGTACAATGACTTTTTAAACTGTCATGGTCACTAACATTATTATTAACATAACCGGGATATTTACCATGTTTATTCATTTTTTTTTTTTTTTTTCTGAGTTCCCGATATTTCGGCGCTGTTGCAAGCACCATGATCACGGATAAACTGAAGTCACTGCGGGTGGGTGTTTATGAGCAGACAAAACGGTCTACCCTCTTTCTTGTTCGTTTTTTGCACTCAGTACCGCTACCACTGTCACTCGCAACTCGATTCTGTTCCCGACACACGAAACGAGCGCGAGCGGACACAGTGAGTTTCGTGTGTCGGGAACAGAATCGAGTTGCGAGTGACAGTGGTAGCGGTACTGAGTGCAAAAAACGAACAAGAAAGAGGGTAGACCGTTTTGTCTGCTCATAAACACCCACCCGCAGTGACTTCAGTTTATCCGTGATCATGGTGCTTGCAACAGCGCCGAAATATCGGGAACTCAGAAAAAAAAATGAATAAACATGGTAAATATCCCGGTTATGTTAATAATAGTACAATGACTTGTAAACGCACCAAAAAACTTCGCTTCCACGACAAATGACTACAATATCACGAAATTTCATCTCTGAGTTACAATGAGAGATGAGTTTCAACATGTTGCGTGTGAATTTGTTTGTAAAAATATAACTTTCTAGTCCGTAATGTCACGTAATCTGCTTGATCGATGGAGCGTGAGGCAGTGAGAGCGGGGAGAACAGTCCAACCAAGGTTCTTATTAAAGCCTGAGTAAGATCATTTGAAGGGCCTCCCCGACCCTTGACTGTAAATGAAGCGCCAGCACGCGTTTTAGCTGAGCAGCATGTAATCCAAACTCCCCACGATAATAATCAAAACACTGATTTTATCCAGCCACCGTCGGTCCCTTGCCACCCTCCCTCTGACTCAGCTGCCCTAAGCCGAGGTTCGCACCCCACAGGGGGTGCCCTTAGCGAGCAGCAGTCGTTTAGTTTATAGTTTTTACGCCCTGGCTGGAGGCATTAAGTTTCGTTAGGAGCTTAAGGCAGCCACAGGAAAGTCCGGTTAAAGAGTCGGAACCTTAGTGGTTACACTCTGAGATGCCCTAGATAAAAAAAAAAATTGAAGGGATTTACTTAAAAATTAAGGATTTTAAAACAAAACAGTATAGGTTCCTAAAATTCATACTATAAATAATATATTATAATATTATCCATACTAATATTATAAATGTGAAAATAACTCTGTCTGTCTATCGGTCTGTCTGTCTGTCTGTATGTTACGTTTTCACGCCTAAACCGCTGAACCGATCATCATGAAATTTGGCAGAGATATAGCCTGGGATATGGAGATGGACATAGGCTACTTTTTTACGCGATAACCGACATCCACGCGGGCGGAGCCGCGGGCAAAAGCTAGTAATATTATAAAGTAACTCTGTCTGTCTGTCTGTATGTTACGTTTTCACGCCTAAACCGCTAAACCGATCGTCATGAAATTTGGCAGAGATATAGCCTGAGATATGGAGAAGGACATAGGCTACTTTTTTACGCGATAACCGACATCCATGCAGGCGGAGCCGCGGGAAAAAGGTAGTATCAAATAAAAATAAGGATATTGTGTGAGAGATTAATTATTTACATGATTCGTGTATGAATCCCTGTGCGTAGTGTGTCTTTGTGATAATTTTCAAGTTAAATCCTTAATTTGGCAATAGACTCGCCCCCTATTACATGGAATGATGAAAAGAGTGTACTATAGGTATACCTCTACTTAACCCTTCGGGAATACAGTCGTGATTGTTATATGTTAAGTTTGTAATTGTATAATTTATTATTTTTTAATTACTTTAATTTAATTCACACACTGACTTATTATTTTTTTAAATTTTAGGCAAATCATCTTCTTTTACAAAGTTTGTAAATATGTGAGCACCATGTATCTATTGTCTGCCATTGTGTCCCACGTACCAAAGACTTCTTATAGATTTTCATGTAATCTATAAGTACAGAACTATTTTCAGTATTTTTTTTTTTCAAAATTTTAAGTTCAGTAGTTTCGGAGATAAATAATAATAATAATAAATAAATAAAACCATTTTATTTCGCATAACACAAGATCCATAAATAGTTAGTAACATGTTTGCACTTAAATCACTATTGTTAGTAACTTAAACTAAAGACGAATTTGTGAGAAGACCACCCAACATCTAGACGCAACGAGAAATGGTAATGGTCTAACTATGGTATAAGTCTTCGCACAAATTGCCTTATTATGGCGGAGGAAGTGTCTGCCGCCACCGCCTTCAGGATACTATTGTGACTGCCTCTTATTCTGCTCAGGAGTGAGGTAAGGGGCGGATGGTCAATTTTCGTCTATTTTCACTCATAACTTTAAAAAAAATTATGTTAAAATTATAAAAAAAAAAATTTGAGACCCTCACAGTAAGTCCTTACATTTGATGTGTCACACGGTACAGTGTGCAAAACTTTTTTTAAATTTTGTTGTTTGCCCCCAACAAACTGACGCCAATCTCCTAAATTCAGTTATTTACGGTTCACGTCCGTGTTTGGGTCACTCAAATTGATATGTAAACCAAATTTCTACTTAATAGATCCATTACATTCGGAGCAAATTGGCTGTGACAGACGGACAGACAGACAGACACACGAGTGATCCTATAAGGGTTCTGTTTTTTCCTTTTGAGGTACAGAACCCTAAAAATAAATATAATACTGCTCGACATTGTACAATGAGCGAGATGATGTTGGTTACGAGGCTTCATAGCTCTTCAGGGATGTTAATAAGCGATCCAACTATAAGAAGTCGCTTGCATGAAGTCAATCTCCGTTCCCGAAGGCTTACGTGTACCACCTATTGAGCTCCGTAATCACAGAGCCCGTTTACAATGGGCTCGTGGGCACAGAAATTGGGCAGAACAAGAGTGGCATTTTGTGTGTCTTTTTGACGAATCTCGCTTTAGTATGAGGCCAGATACTAGATGTACACGGTATTGGGGAACGCATACAGTAGTGGAACAATCATAATAAGAGCGGGTATTTGGATCGGTGGAAGAACTGAACTGATTTGGATCAGAGCCAATCTCAATGCACAGATTTACGCTGAAACGATTGTATCGAGTGTTGTCATTCCTGTGCGCTCCTAATTTGGTGCTTCATTTCTGTTGATGCATGATAATGCACGTCCACACACTACCAGAGTCGTTGCAAACAAACGTGCTGCAGCTAATACGAGTATCAACGTCCAACCATGGCCTGCTCAATCGTCAGACTTGAATCCTATTGAGAACGCATGGGATACGCTTCAAAGAAGAGCTCTGTCAAATATGGATGCCTTACACATACCAGAAAATCTTTTTTGCCTGTTACAGCGGACGTGGGAGGCCATTTTGCAATGTGATTTGGATGAACACATATTGAGTATGCCGAATCGCTGCGATTATGCTATACGCATTAACGGTGGAAATACAGACTACTAATTGTTTAGTTTACGCAATAAAACCTTTATTAAAAGGCCTTTAACCTTTTATCAGGAAATAAGTTGGAAAACATAGCTTAAGCAAAAATTGCGAAAAGTCTTTATGTATGCAAAAGCAGAGAGTACTCGTACTTCATCGATCTACACACATAAGAAAACATTTTATTAAATCAATCTAAATAGACATTTTTATTTAATTTAAATAGATCAATTAAACATATTTATTAAAACCTTGATCTCTACACTTTTGATATGTGTATAAAGATAGATAAAAATAGATGTATAGATATAGGATAAAGAAGTCTCTTGTCAGTAGGTATCTTACTAAAGATACCCTACCAACTACTTTGCTTCAATGTAATTAAAACAAACAAAACTCTTCTGTTCTGTGTATGAAAACAATACACAGAACTGACACATTAACACAATCCGGACCCTACTTGTGTATTATTTAACCCGCGCGTGCTTTCACCCACTCTCGCTTCTTTGCTCGGCTGACCGCCACTTGTTATAATGTGTGGAAATGAGGCGAGGGTTAGATATCTGTGGTACGCTTGTAGCTAGTTGTGCTGATGATGATGAGAAGTAATGATAGACAGGCTTTTCACATAATATATCAAAATTTATTAATCCTGTTATCTGTTTTTAATGTGAAACATCCATTGGCGCACCTTGGCAGTAAAACCGACTCGTATGCCGTGACGGCAAACGGCATGACGCTGTCATGCTCTCGACTCCTTTTTGTGCGCGCACAAACACGTGACATAAATTTTTCACATCTGCCGGGCGTCCCGTGCCGGATTGCTGCCCATTGTTCGCCGTCCACAAGCCCGCGCCTACGGTGGCTGGGAATCGGCAATTAATTCCCGACACCCAGGGCATCTCCTGCGGCGACTAGGGGCGCGTGGGCGCACAGACTGCCTCTTCCTCACGCATTCCGCCTTCTCCTTTGCGAGCATTACTGCTTGACAGAAGGAGGTGACAGCCTCCCATGCACTCCAGCTCCATACCATAGCCTGGACCAGGGCCGGACGCGAGAGATCGCCGCCACCGATCGCCTCCGTGAGGACACGGCGGTGCTCCACCCAAGTTGGGCAGACCTCCACCGTATGCTCCATCGTGTCCTCCGGGTGATCCACACAGTGGTAACACCCGGGCGTTTCCTCCCGCCTTATCCAGAACAGGAACCTCCCAAAAACAACCGTGATTGACGAGGTACTGCTTCAGGCGAAAGGTAAGGACGCCGTGGCGCCTCTCTAGATACTCTTTAAAGAGGGGACGTATTGCCACTATTTTGGCATGCCCAGCGCTGGGTTACGACAATCGCACCCTCTTTGTCGCCATGAGATCCCGCCGGAGCTCTGTTCGCTGAGCCGTGATTTCTCGCGGCAGCAGAGTTACGCCCCGGCATTTCATTTCCTCGCGCTTCCCCTAGTGGTTACATTAAATAAATAAATAACTTTTCACTGAAAAAAAAAAAAGTACTTACCCACAATCAAGATTTTATTTAGATTGACTAAGTAACTTGTTTGCATCTGAGCCTATCAAGCACAATGATCACAGCTACTACTTTTATTTTATTGAGATTTGAAACGGGATCTTGATTGGAGTTATCACAAAACCTATTTGCAGCAATCAAGTCAAAACATAGTTGCTCCAACCAAGATTATTAGATTAAAGTTTCAATGATCTCTATTGAAGTAATCAAAATGCTTGATTGACACAACTAACTTACTTTGTTACAGTTAATTTTTTTTTATCTTGTCCCTTTTTTAACTTTTCAACAATGATGTCATGTTAAAGGTAATCGAGAAACTTGTTTAAACGTTCAATCATTTGAACTAGTATTGCTGCAATCAAGTCGTGATGATCATCTTAACTAAGATTTTGATTAATCTAAACAAGATAACGTCAATCAAGCTAAAAATCTAGTCACTTGATTGGAGTGCATTTTTTTCAGTGTTCATACAATTTTTTTTCATAAATCTTTGACTGTTTGGCTGAAATGATGACGAATAAAGACACTTTTCATCCATCAAAACTAATGTGTCATCCTCCAAGTATATACCTAGCATCACTATCAACTTCACATACAACTACTTACAGCTGTATCACATACCTCATTACACAGAAGTAGGTAAGCAGCAAGCACAGACTCTACCGTAAGCGCTCTACTAACATAGAGCACGTAATTATGATGGCGCTATATTGTTGTCTTGAGAACTAAACAGTAGAGCAGACGATGGGCAAAGTAGGCTATTTTTATGGTTATTTATAATTAGTAAGGTCATGTTTTAAAAATACTGGTAACTTAAAAAGCATTGAAAAAAATAAACATTTTGCCGTACGAAAAGCATCCTTTCACAGTGTAGAATACACAAGCTTTTTTTTTTTCTATACAAATCTTTTATATAAAATAAGCTGTATTATGGATATCAAGAACACAAATACAATTCACACTTGCCACATGCACAAACACCCACAACACTTTCCTTAAGCAACATAAAACTTAAAAACTCAAAAACTCAAATCATTTATTTTAATTAAACCATTCACAGGCACTTTTGAACTGTCAAGGAGTCGGTCAATAAGAAAAATTAAGCTACATGCCCATTCCAAAGCGTAGTAGGTACCTATGGAGAAGAACGGGCAAGAAACTCCATGGACACTCTTTTAAATTATATTGTTACATAAATATTAGTTACATCTATAATGTTGAATTTTTATCTAAATGTGAGAACGATGTAAAAAAAAACTTACACGTTAAAAGCGTCCCGAGTAGGTACAACAAATAGAAACAAAATAAAATAATTAAAAATTAAAAAAAAAATACATCAATATTTGGTTCCGTTCATAAATCGCATACGCCAAACGAGCTTTCTTAGGGACGAATCTTCAGGGGGTTACAATCTCGATAAAAAACTCAGTCATCTAGAAACTGACTGCAGCAAACACAACTTAATTTCACAAATAACTAGCCACTCATCTATAAAAGTGTCTTTGACTCCTGAGTTTGTTTCGCCATTTCTTCTCTGGGGTAGTAGGTAGATTAGAAATGTGGACTCCATCTAGGTTATTTTACGTTTTTAAATATCACGTGTATTTCATTTCATTTCTGTTATTTACCCACGCAAAACCACTTAACTCCAACCAACCGATCAAATAAAATAAACAAAAGAAAACCCAGACGTCTTCACCCGCAGGTACATATTACGTAGATACTCGTCAAAGCAGTATAACAAGCCAAACCAACCGTTAAATATTACGTAGTTATGCGTAACGTGGAGGTCAACGTATGATAAAATCAGTTTGAGAGATTTTTGTGCCGTTAGCATGGAGGTGTTAATTTTTTTAGGAAGAGGTGCTAATTTTATCTGACTGTTCAAGGCTAAAATTTCGAACGAAAGTAATACAATAATGGTCAGGTTCAAGTTCAAGATGATTCATTTACAATTTAGTTAATTACTTTGACTTTTATTTTGCAACCTGGAGCATTTATTTTAAGTTAGTCAACCTGTGTATGTGTATGTGTGTCTCAACCCGTGTTTAAGCTGTGTCCCGAGCTTACTAAAATATAGATAATTTATGTATAACTAGCTGACCCGACAGACTTCGTTCTGTCAAAAGCTATAGTATAAACTCTACCCTGCCCTACCAACCCTACCTACCTACCTACCCTACCCTACCTACCCACCTACCCTACCATACCCTACCCTACCTACCTACCCTACCCTACCTTACCCTACACTACCCTACCTACCTACTCTACCCTACCCTACCCACCTACCAAAAACTAAAAAAAATAATAATATCCATATAAAATTTCATAAAAATCGGTCAAGACGTTTCTGAGGAGTATGGTAACTAACATTGTGACACGAGAATTTTATATATAAGACTAGCTTTTTCCCGCGACTCCGCCCGCGTGGATGTCGGTTATCGCGTAAAAAAGTAGCCTATGTCCTTTTCCATATCCCAGGCTATATCTCTGCCAAATTTCATGACGATCGGTTCAGCGGTTTAGGCGTGAAAACGTAACATACAGGCAGACAGATAGACAGACAGACAGAGTTACTTGCACAATTATAATATCAGTAAGGATAATAATATAGATAATACCTGGATAATAAACTATTTCTATTTCTAACTAGCTGTTGATCGCAGCTTCGCCCGCGGTTCCTTTTCTAAAATTAAAGTTGTTACTCTTTATAACATCAGCTATCTGCCAATAAAAGTCCCGTCAAAATCGGTCTAGTCGTTATGGAGGTTTGCCGGAACAAACAGACAGACAGAGACAAAAACTTCTTTTTTTTTTTTTTTTTTGTTATAAGTCCCGTTTATGTATTTAGTGAAATGCTGTTATTTTGACAATACAAACAGACACTTGTATTTTTCTAATGGGTGGACTGAACCCACATTTGGCACTTTTTAATACATGGCATTAAAACGTCACTGGCCATTGACTATTGCCATCAACTAGGCAGTACAAGAAGACCTAATTTTCTTATTAAAAATTGAATACAAGACAACAGTTTGCCCGACCTGTCTGTTTCTTAGCAAAAATTCAAATATTATGTTAAGCCCAAATAATGTCACCTGAACTCCGTTCACTGACGCAGTCAGATCCTCAAGTCCACAGGTGACAGGGCATGTGGCGCAAGATGGAAGGTGTCCGACCAGAGGCCTAAGTCTGCTATTTTGATATTTTCGTCACTCCAACACGATTCCATTGTCATTTTGCTAAAAGTTCGTAATCTGCTAAATTCATAATGGCCGATCATTGGTCGGTCAATGGTCTCGTAATAGAATTGTATTACAATGGCATTTTGAACATTTATTCATGCCAGATTTAATTTAAATATATTTTTACATATTATTTATTAGTGTTATTAGCAATCTGAAGTAGTGGGAAGTTGGAAGTTTAATAGGAAGTTTCATTTGTCATTATGTACGAGATTACCAATTCTTTACCACAGGATAGACCGGTTAAAGAGTCCGAGCCCCTCGTGGTTACACTCTGAGTTGCCATTTCCAAAAAAAAAAAAAAACTATCGAGAAGAAATGGCGAAACAAACTCAGGGGTCAAAGTCTCTTTTAAAGACCAGACATAATCTTGGTCAGATCATGTGAGCACCATGTAGAAAGAACCACACTTTAAGTGCTGGTCCACTCAATTTTGTGTGGTTCTTTCTTTTCTGTTTATTCTTGTTGAAGATCCTCAATAACAATATTGATAACCCCGAATTATTGTCAAAATTTCATTTTAATGTGCCAAGTAAAGTACTTCGTTTTACTCCACCAATACGTGTACCTCATACATCTTCGAATTATAGGCAGAATAGTTATATTGTGCGCGCAAGCAGGAATTTCAATGATATATGCAAGGAATATGATTTTGATCCATTCACAATTAGTGTGAACTCGGCCAGAAGGTGTTTAAGCCTCAATTTTTTCAAGTAGCTGTAGGTGATATTATTTGTTTTTGTTTTTATTATTTTCTGTTAATGCAGTCACATCAATTGCAAACCAAATATTTGTATTTATTCTTATTTTAATTTAGGTGAATTATTTTTTTGTTTCTGTGCTCACAGCATAAATTATTACCTATTCTATGTCTATACGTGAAGATTTGTAATTGGCTCTCTGGTGACTATGGTTTCCTATTTTGTTTGTTTTTATTAGCTGTAAGTCCTCCATGTACTAAATAAATAAATAAATAAAAGAGATTTTTTTTTCAGTAATCGTGTAGCTCAACTCAGGACTTAAGGAGCTCAACGCTCAAGACTTAATAACATATGAATTAATAAATCTTAATTTCAAACGATTTTCTCAATAATGCTTCTATGAAAGCTGATTTTGAGAAATGCCGAACAAAAATGAAAGTGAAGTACTTCCGACACGAAATATTAATAAAATTGAGTATAATTGTTAAAAATGTAAAGCACTTAACTGATGGCTGTCGGATTTCATTGTTATTGACGCAATTAATCGGAGTGGATGAACGTCGTAAATATCTATGGTTTTGAACGTGAAGTGTAAGTGCTAGCGAATAGCGATTTAGAAATATAGTTTAAGAAATCGTTATTTGTTGAAAATCAATAAATGAATCGCGATCGCGATGATCGAATAGGCGATTATAAGGATACAGCTTCACTTACGAAAGTTAAAATTTGATTTTCGCTAAAAAAAAATGTGATAACTGCCAGCTATCGAAGCTAACAATACTAACAGTTTTTTTTTTAACCATTTATTGGCTGTCTGATTGATTATACAAGGTACAGATATTTTACAATAACATCTAACAAAAAATTATAAATAAAATAAAAATGTTTATTTCAATTAATATACTTGGTTTGCATTACATGATATGGAGACTCCTTTTAAGCAAGGAAATGCTTGTGTTAGAAAGAAAAATAATTTAAAGAGGACACGTGAATTTATAATTAACATAAATTTATAATTATTATTTAATTTATAATTATTATAAATTCACCTGAAATTGCTCACAAAACATAATTATAACACATTGAATACTTAATTGCAGACACAAATTGATAGAGTATTATATGGAACACAAATTGTAGACAGTCAAATTAATTCTTGTCGATGTTAACAATATCCAAAAAATATATATTTAAAAGCCTCATCTTTTTGAGGCTAACTGTAGATGAAATTATAAGACTCGTCCGCTTTATTGTATAACCACAGTTCATTCTTTACAATAAAATTTTGACTACAGTGGTTTATGGTACAAAACACTTCACTTTCTCCCATACAATTTAATTTGTAAAGCATTCATATGTTTTCTATGGTGAAGTAACGCACTGTTTTATTATGAGTGATTAAGAAAGGTAAGGTACTAGCAATAATTATCTTCAATTAACAACGAGGAGGCTATAACCATCTGTCCAAGCTTGCAGTGGCAATGAGTAGCGAAAAGCCATACATTAATATTGTGCCAAGTTTAAGCTGTCGTGTTTTGACGGATGGAGGAACTACTTCGATGAAAAGTCAAAGTGAAAGGAATTTAGTACAAAGTGAATCAGAATGAGCCTTATCGTGTGCTCTACTTTGAGGATACAAGTTTATGTAGAAGTTATGTTAAGTTAGCACTAAGGCTGCGTTCTGGGCACTACCCATCGGCAAAATTTTCTAATAATTTGAGAAATATGCAACAAAAGGGTTAAGAGTAATAGAATCGAAGGGAATCATTGATTAGAGAATTTAAATTGAACATTTTAGGCGTTGTACTAATACATTTTTTTTTTATCAAATCCTAGATCGGAGATCCCAAAGAGGTTGTGTGGCCTGGTGAAGTTGATGCCTTGTCAATGATTCAAATCATGTTACAGTGTACCTATATAGACATAGTTGTAGTTACGTTAGTTAAAATTAAATAATTGATACGATGGTGTTGACACATCCGTATGAATAAAAACCCCCTTTAGTTGCTAAAGAAGCAAGTTGTAAAAAGACAAGCGTCCACCAACCGCATCCCGACTTCGTCAAACCCCAGGAAAATTTTCCGCCCGGGTGTGATCAGCAGTGTATCTATATATATTATGTCTATATGGAAAGCTCTTAATCGATTACGTACCCAGATAGGCCGCTGCAAACACAATCTGACAAAGTGGGGGATTACTGACCTATCAAACACCCGGTGCGAGTGCTTACTTTAGTTTTTGAGATTTCGTGATTAATCAGTGAGTGAATGAATCTCCCACAAGTGGACCGATGACCTTATGAAAGCCGCAGGAATCCGCTGGATGCGGGAAGCACAGAACGGGTCGAGGTGGCGGTGCTTGGGGGAGGCCTATGTCCAGCAGTGGACGTCTTTCGGCTGAAATGATGAATTAATGAATGAGTGTATGAATGAGTGACCTTTCGCTTTTATATACATATATAGATAATTACAGTATACAGTATGGATTTGCTGTCATACATTTAAAATTAAACAGAGTAATAAATCTCTCGCCTAATTATGTCATATACCTATCTCAAAGTCAAACTTAAAGCATTTATTTCAAGTAACAGGTACTTTTGAATTGGCTACGAGTCGGACATTCATAATGATGAAGCTAGTTGCCTATTCCAAAATGTAGTAGGTTCCTAAATACTTCCCCTAATGGGAGATTGAGCCCGAAATCTTTTGACCCTGATTCATGTCGACCTTTAAAAATGTACGGACTTTTTAGCTATTTTTTGTTTTCGTGGGTAAAACTTCGAAAGGCGCCCGGGATTTGAACATAAGAGCGGGGAGTGTGGGATTTTTACCTCACTAACCACCTCGGTGCCCACCATCTGCATATGGATGGGGCGCCGTTACCTCTCAAAATACCTATCCGAAACCCTTCTATGCAACGCTTTTAAGGCACATCTCTGGGGACATTGTAAATTGGTCTTCCCGAAACCTGACTACGCAAGTGTGCAAAGCAGCACGTGACCACTGTGCGCTGTCTTCCTTGAGGTCACGCTGTGGGTGGGCAGAGGGCCGCAATCTGAGCGCCGAAAATGTCAGGTCCTACCAATCTTTCAAATCAGTACTATCACAACAAATACCAAAGCTTTAGCGGTAACAGCATGTCAAGCACATTATTATAGCTTTCCTCTCGTATAACACTTACCATGACTATGACAAGCAATTCATACATCACATACTCGTACATATTAGAATAACATACATTATACAGGCTGTTCGATTTGGAATAAAGCCAGAATGAGCGAATGATGTTTGCGTTTTAAATTAAGAAGGTAAGGTTGCCAATTGAAATGTCTTGTTCCGTGTGATTAATGGCAAATAATAGAACCCCATTATATGTCCAGAAAATCACTGTTCATTCCAAGGTTGCCTGGAAGAGATCACAGGAACGCGGGCCGCTACCCTGCGATCTCTTCTAGGCATACATTATTGTATATAATATTGTATGTAATATATTATTGTATAATGTATAATTATTTTTTTCGGTGGCTTCTCTGGTGGCATTGCTTGTGGTCAAGCCACCGGCAGTTTCGCTGGGCTGTGTGGATACACCACAAAATATCGTTGTATGTGGTGATGGAGCACTGCAGCGTCACTGGGGATAAATAGTGAGATTAAAATGAGTATGAATGTCTGTAGTAGGTATGTGTGTCGTATTTTTTGGGATAATAATAAATCTATTTTGATAAACCATTGATTAGCTAATCTAATCGTTGTGGTGAAGTGTCGAGCTTTATCAGGCAAATTAATGGCACAGGATTTTTAGTCTAACTCAGTCGTACCTACCAAAATATACATCTTAATATAGCATAGCACTACGCCTGTAATACCAGAAAGACTAGGCAGAGGTGTACCTATAGTAAACCCACATTTCGCCAATTATATTTAACAGCGTTCATCCCGCGCGGGCTGGCAAGGTCGCATTTCTAAAGGTTTTTTAAAGAGGGACAATTACTTACTGTTGTTGAGATTTTTGGATATGTGGAGTGTGGTCTACCATCTACAAACAGCTGACAGAAGAAGATGCACCAACTTTAATTCACAGATCAAAAACGAATCCGCAAAAAAGAACTTTACAAACATCTTACTGGAAGCCTGTAACACAGGTATTCCTAGTATCGGCTCCAGTCTCCCCAACATCAATGTATTTTTGTAAACACAGATATTGTAATAATTTTTCATTATGTGATGGAGAAAATAAACGTTTTTATTATTTTTATTAGATATTTTAAATCAAACAGCCTGTATCTAAACGCACAACCACACAATGCCAAGCATAATCATAATCACATTCATTCATTTCAAAAGTACTCTTACTTTAAGAACTACAAAAGTAAAAATATACATACTCACATTGCGAAGACGAACGACGAACTTAAAAAAAAAAGTGAAAGGGTTCTTCTTGTATTCGCGGTGCACTACTCGGGTTTCGGATATAAAAATAAATACTTAATTGGAGGTTCGCGATTGCGTGATGTGGATGAAAGAATGGTATGAGTGGCTTGTTATTTGAAGCTAAAAACCGGCGCTGGGGCTCATGTCTCGCATAGGGTCTCAGCATTATGGTAAGCGATGGCCGTTTTGCGGGGATGTAACGCATATTTTCCCCCAACTTGTTCTTTTTTGTTTGTGTTCTATCATTGCGTCATGATTACCGCAAGTAAACGATTTTTCTCTTTTTATTTGTTGCGTGCGTGACGTGCAAATTGGGCTTGGGAACGACGTTGTAATGAAGCTGAGAAACGTGGTGTTTTGGAAGCATTTAAAAATACAGTCATAATGTGAATGTAATTTTAATTTTAGACAACGCTTTTTTATTTTAGACAACGCTTTTTTTAAGTTCATATAACGCTTTTTTGTTAACCAGGAACTAAAGAATGATCAAGACAATACAAAAGTTTTTTTTGGAAATCAGAGTGGCTTCCAGGACAGGTCTTCTTTCATTGTGGAGAAGTGGACCTCATCGATGATTAGCAGGACATGATGATGTTTAACAAACTACTGAATTTTATAACAATGAAACATTCTGAATTAACAGCATAATGAATTAATGGTCTATAGAATTAAGCTTATTGCCAGTTGCTTGCTTTAGGATGCATATCCGGTAGGCTCTAATAATCCTTCCATATCCTATGGGCACGTCTTCCCTACCATTATCGTGCCCTCTAGTCTACTCTTTGATATGCAATGGCCAATGTAGTCCCATGAAACATGAGGCTCCAGGGGCTAATGTGAATCTTTGGGTTCATTCGGGTAATCGAGTCTGGTTAAACCACGCTGGGGTCGGTGCATTTCAATCATTCATTCATTCACATGGAATTAAGCTTATTGCCAGATTTTATTTAAAGGTCAATTGCTTAAAGGGCGTATTAATATAGGTAGTTAGAAAACTTTAAGCATTTCACCGACTAGACTCACCCATTCGATATACAGATTTGTTATATCCATTATTGGTGGAAAGATTGGTAATCTCAGTAACCTCTTGCTTTGGGGATCTCAGTTTATTTCCGGCGCAGCGCTATGCGCTTGTAGTATCGGAATTTTCGTCCGTTTTGGTTCGTGCAGATATTTTTATGACTAAGCTTATAGAAAGTTATATCCTGATGTCCAACATTACCTAATCATGAAAGTAGAATAATTGTGTGCCTCATGCAGGCGATGGGTTCGTGAGATTTGTATATCTAGTTTTTTTTTTTCTGGTAATGACTTTTAAAGGTCAGTGAAGGTTGCGCTGTGTTTTGTTCGACTGACAGATATCAATCCTTGTTGTTGGGGCCAAAAGGTTCTGGAGTGGCGACCGCGTAGCAGAAGACGTAGCGTTGGAAGGCCTCCCACAAGGTGGACCGATGACCTTATGAAAGCCGCAGGAATCCGCTGGATGCGGGAAGCACAGAACCGGTCGAGATGGCGGTGTTTCGGTTATAACTTAATATATGAATATTTTAGATTATGTTCATATTACATACTGAAATTAATTGCTAAAGTTATATCTAGCGCGGATAAAAAAATGAAAATCACGCAAAATCTATCAAGCGTATTTTTCTGAAACCTTCACCTTTTTAAAGAAAATTTAATTTTTGATCTTTTAGTATACATGTTTTATTAAAATTCTTTTTGCTTTATGTATAATTAACTAATAATGCGTCTTGTTTGGGACATCGCTCCTGGATGGGCGAGTCCTATTACTGGCTGGACGTACGACGCATTGCGTGAGCTCAGTACAGAACACGCAAGCTAACCACTCAAGGTCACTGGCATATATTTAGGCCTTAAGTCCGAGTTTCTTCACTATGTTTTCCTCAACCGTAAATTATTGGTGTCTCTGGCGAGATTAGCATTTTTTTAGCTTTGAACATCGTATCTCCAAGCGTAGTGAGGGACGCTCCCCATATATATAGACCGATGTCCTCAAAGTGGTAGCTGGGACAAACTGGATGTGGAAGGCTGGTGTTGTGGCGCAGTCTGGGAGAAGCCTATGTCCAGCAATGAACTAAGGTAGGCTAAGTTGATTGATTGATTGATAGCCAAACCAAACATGGTGCAAATGACTTCAATCACATAAGACTAAATACTGTAAGTGCCATCGGAATTACTCACTGCAGTTAAGTAATTTAACTATATTGTCTAAATCAAAACTTTCTAACTTTCAAGACGGGCCAATAGCTCAAGAAACACGTTTTATGAGATTCCTGGCGTATCTACGGGAAAATCTTTTTTTTTTTATAGTTTCGTATAGGTATGGTACAATCAGCTTCAAAAAGATTTTACATCTGCAGGAATTTATTTAATCGTCTACAATTTTTGTTCTATAATTTTGTATCAATGCGTAGCCATAAAGCTGCTTTCGGAATACGCTATAATATAATAGCATATAGTATATAGCTCATAGCACAACAATATCGCGCACCATACATTGTTATGGACACGTTCACACTGTACTGTACTATATACATATTATTGGAATGTATGGTGCGCGATATTGTTGTGCTATGAGCTATATACTATATGCTATTATATTATAGCGTAGTCTGAAAGCAGCTTAAAACATAATTATGGTACATTGATCTATTCGGTTAAAATCTGTGAAAACTAAGGTGAAGTGAGGTTGAAGTGATACATACAAATCTTGTTAAATTCCATCATGCATTGATATTGTTCTTGTTACATTTTAAACTTTTTAATTACTTACAATAATTATTTAAATTAATTTGATTAATGATTGTATTTTTATTGATTTATTTCATTTTATTGTTATTCGTTTATTTGATATTAGTATTATTAACTCATTAATTTTATTTTATTATTATTTTTATGACTAGCAAACTATGTAAGTGCTGTCGCTGAAATACGTAAGATATATGATATGCTTTCTGTTAATGTTATTTTTTTAACTAGTCGTTGGAGTGCCATAATAAATAAATAAATAAATATACATACATGAAGTGATATATATATAGATGAATAATATATACTCAACAAATACAATAAAACGAACACATATAGCAAAAAAAAGGAAAATTATGCTTTCAATAGCAACTATTATAGAAACCGTGTTTCGATACGATGGACTCATTGTCTCAAATTTAGAAAGAAAGAAAAGAAAGAAAGAAAAAATGTTTATTTGCGGTAAACATGACGCAATAAAGAACATAAACACAAAAAAATAATATGAGAACTATGGGGGAAAAATGCGTTACATCCACGCAAAACGGCTATCGCTCAGCATTATGCTGCGACCCTATGCAAGACAAAGCCCCAGCGCTGGTTTTCAGTGACAGCCGGCGTTGACATAATGACGTCGTCCGGTGCAGCAAACAATTATTAAGACGCTGTACCAGCACAGCGTACTTAAAGAAAATAAGTATAATTTAATTTCATTTAAAATGTGATTAAATAAAAAAATAATATAAGAAAAAAAAGGAAAAGGAATTGTACATGCTATGAGAATATCATCCTCAACAAAACGTGTTACGCTTTATATTTAATATTATATCTGTGCGCTTTATGAAGTGTCAACATTTCGAAGCGTCCGTGCGTATATGTTTTGCAGATTAGTACCTACATTAAGTATTTACTAACAAAATGATAAGCTAACAATATTGTACCTAACTTTAACCATACCGTTCCGGTACTAGTTCCAAGGAACGTATATTTGTTTGTAATCAATGTTTCTCATTCTATGTAACTATTCCTAATACAAATAAACACGGAGTAAAGTTATGCTAGGGATAACTTCGGAATAACCATACATTTTTGACGTTTATACCTAGTATAACTTTATTCCGTGTTTATTTGTAAGGCCCTAATTGTATTCTGTTTTTGAGAAATAAATGTCTTAATCCATAAGTGAGGTGTCAATACTGTCAGTTACTCGTATGAACTATAAGGATCGTTCGTGATGCATCAGGCGGGATGAAAGCTCACATAACCTAAGTTTTCATGACGAGATTTTTACCGAACAGGGCCTCAAGTCTGCTATTACAATAGTGTCAGAATGGTCTCTTCATTGTGAGTTTTTGACAGATTTGCCATACAAACACTGTCAAATACTCACAATGGCGAGACCATTCTGACACTAATGTAATAGCAGACTTGAGGCCCAGATCGGTGGGTAGTCATCCCAAATAAATTGGGATAAGAGCAAGAGAATGTACACATTGCTATAGTGTTATGAAAACAAATAACTTTAAACATCAATTGAATTCTGATCGATATACATATATTCTTTTTTTTTGGCTGACTGTACTTAAGAACATTAGCCACTTTCCCATGTAATGACCTTCCAAGTTCCAACTATGTGTGAGTCATAAATTTGCTAGATGTTGTTAAAGTTATTTAAATACTAATGCGCAGGAGAAACATCTGCGCTTTAGCCCAGGTTCGCACGGGTGATTTTTTCCTGCGGCGTTTTTTTTCGTGCACTGGAATTTCATCGCACCGAGAGTTGAAAATCTAACAGTGGGTTTTTTCGACGCGCTGGGATGCGCTTTGTTGGATTCTCAATGCTTGGCTCAAGACCGAGAGTTGAAAATCCAGTGCGCGATAAAATCCCGCCGCGATGTTTTTACGCCCGTGCGAATGTCGGCTTAAAGTGTCACTGACCCTTGTTTTTTTTACGTTGGTCTCGCATATAACAAGCATAATGTAACCAAGATTTTGTAATGTCTTGGTTTAAGAGAGTTTCCTTGGAGTTTCTTGCCCGTTCTTCTCCATAGAGATCTACGTTTTGGAATGGGCAACTAGTTTCATCTTTCTGACTATTAAATCGATATCTAATATATATTATTATTCAATCGACTCTTTAACAATAATTCAGACGTGCTTGTTTAATTGTAATAAATGCTTTGAGTTTTGAGTTTGATAATAAAGACGAGCCCCTTTGTACAGAAACTTAGTAAGCCGGTTTCTGGGTTTACAATGACCGAATGCCGTTCGCCCTTGAAACCGGTAAATCAAGTTTATCAAAATAAACATTATGTTAACTTTATTTTAAAAGTTTTACCAATGCAAACGCGAAACGAAGCAAAAGGTGTATGTAAGGAGCATAGCAGATGGCATTCTATAGTCTTTGCTTTGATTATTTTTGATGACATAGCGGACTGGATGGTGATTACGTCAGCAATATTTATTTATTTAATTTTGCAGTTTTCTCTGCAAAAGGAGATTGTTCTGCATCCATACGTCGTTCGCCCCAGAACCAACCGAAAAGGAAATTAATTTGCGTGTTCTAATTACAAGTATATACCTATGAAGACAAAGTTTAACTCGTCAAATGTCAAGTGCACCTATGCGGTGCATAAGATCAAACGCTCGAAATGTCTAATGCACCGCATAGGTGCATAACTTTCAATCAAAATAAATGTCAAATACATCGACCAATAGCGAAGGTGACCTTGATTGAAAGTTTTTTTTTTGACATTTCGAGCGTTTGCTCTTATGCACCGCATAGGTGCACTTGACATTCGACGAGTGACGGACAACTTGCAGAAAGGATTTATTTCAAAAGAAAACAAAGATTTTGAGGTTATATTCAGTTTCGAAATACATGCTAATAAATACATGTCACTGTTATTTTCTATTACCTGTATGTGGTTAGTTAAGCTAAGAGAATCAGAAAAACATTTAAGTACTTACCTAAGTATCTATTAGGTATTTGGTATTTGATAGGTAGGTTAATAAGTACTTAATTATTTAACTTCAATGCAAACGACTTTATCCTAATCTTTTTTTGATTTTATTTATTTACTAGCTTTTGCCCGCGGCTCCGCCCGCGTGGATGTCGGTTATATCGCGTAAAAAAGTAGCCTATGTCCTTCTCCGTATCCCAGGCTATATCTCTGCCAAATTTCATGACGATCAGTTCAGCGGTTTAGGCGTGAAAACGTAACATACAGACAGACAGACAGACAGACAGACAGAGTTACTTTCACATTTATAATATTAGTATGGATACTTAGGTAGGAAGTCATATTAGTACCTCATGTATGTTAGTCATGTTAGAAGATTAGACATCTCTAATAGTCATGTCAAATCTAATAGTCAAAGATGGCGGCATATTTTATGTGATGTCGACAGTCGCTCTTTTAATTGTTCATTATTGAACGCAGAACGTCCGATTCATACAGATATTCGCAATTAGTGTAATAAAATATATTTATAATTATTATTTAGATCAGATTTTTGTTGGCCCTGGGGCCATTTCCGACGATGTTCTTTAGTTATTTTTGATATGAACAAAGATGGCAACCCCATCATGTTCAGGGATTCCCCAAAATAATTGATATTGCTTACTCGCTATGCGCGTGTTAGTGAAGTAAAGACTTCGGTTCTTTCTAACCATAAAACATATTACTACTATATTACTTAAATAAAACTATATAGTCTATAAATTTATTATTTCTAAAGGGTTTTTTTTATTTATTTCTTTTTTTTTTAACGTTGCCCCACACTAGGAATTTCTCCTGTATTGTGGGTTGCGTTTACAAACATTTAAAGTCACATACACAAACAGCCAGACCCGGAAAAACGAATTGTAGCTCATACAAATATTTGTTCCGTGCGGGAACCGAACCCGCGACACGCAGCGCAGCAGTCAATCGCTTAACCACTACGCCAACCGAGCCGCCGGTTATAATTATAACAACCCCGTTACATCAATAAGATGCAGACCCTCCAAAAACGTTTTTTTCGCAAAATCACAGGAGCCCCCTGGTTCGTTCGAAACCAAAACCTCCACGTAGACCTCAAAATCCCCACCATCTGTCAATTCATGAAGCTCATTTCAAAGCGCTTCTATGATTCCGCAGCCACACACCGCAACATTCTAGTAGTGCAGGCCGCCAATTATACCCCCTCTCGCATCAGTAAGACCCGCCGTTCACGGCATGCACTGACCGACCCAAACGACCCCACAACTCTCCTCCAGGAAAGCAGTAGAGAAACCAGTACAGCTCGCAAACATAAAACACGACCGTCATTCCGACCTCGCTGCCGAGGCCCCTCGCGAAATCCCCGCTTTAACAGTCCCGACCTTTGCTCAACGAAGCGCCAGCCCGCGCCATAGCTGAGCGTGTAGCTTTAAATTCCCCTATTAATAATCATAATCCTGAACTGATCCAGCCATCACCCTCCACCACGTCCCTTGCTGTCTTCCCCCCGACTCTGCCCTAAGCCGAGGTTTGTACCCCACAGGGGGTGCCCTTAGCGCGCAGTCGTTTAGTTCATAAGTTTTACGCCCTGGTGGAGGCTTTAAGTTTTTAGGAGCTTAAGGCAACCACAGGAAAGTCCGTTTAAGGAGTCACGATCTCTAAAGGTCAACTTTGAGATGCCCTAGATAAAAAAAAGGGTTATAACAGTTGGCGACGCGAATTACTTTCAGATCACATACTCGTCGCCAACTGTTATAATCGAAGGGAGGGTGGAGCAGTAATAACGCAAAATAACATCAGTGGCTTCCAATGTTGTTTACAGAGCGTTTAAGACACATTTGCTATGAAATTAAGCTAACCTTTAGAATAGATACGGGTTCACTTACCGTTATATCTGAGCAAATGTATCTTAAACACTTTGATAACATAACGTTGGAAGCCAGTGATTTTATTTTGCATTATTACATCTCCACACTGAAAAAAATGCACTCCAATCAAGTGACTTTTTAGCTTGATTGACGATATCTTGTTTAGATTAATTAAAATCTTAGTTAAGTTGATAATCACGACATGATTCCAGCAATATTAGTTCAAATGATTGAACCCTCAAACTTTCTCGATTATTGTAGAAGAGTTAAAAAAGGAAAAAGTAAACAAAATGTTAACTGTAACAAAGGAAGTTAGTTGTGTCAATCAAGCATTTTCTTTACTTCAATAAAGATCATTGAAACTTTAATCTCATAATCTTGGTTGGAGCAACTATGTTTTGACTTGAATGCTGCAAATAGGTTTTGTGATAACTCCAATCAAGATCCCGTTTCAACTCTCAATCAAATAAAAGTAGTAGCTGTGATCATTGTGCTTGATTGGCTCAGATGCAAACAAGTTACTTAGTCAATCTAAACAAAATCTTGATTGTGGCAACTACTTTTTTTTTCAGTGCACCCTCCCTTTGGTAAGCTAAGCTAAGCTAAGCTCATGAATACCCATAAATAAAACTGAACAGATAAAAAAAAATACCAATGTTTACGTAAGCATAAGAGGGTGGGTATGAGCTTTTCTTACTTTTGCTAACAAGGGGTAGGTGGGGTTCAAATTTACTAAAATTCTGTTTACGTAATACTTGAATGGCTTCATGGAGAATTAGGCGTGAGTTGTTGTTTATACATTTTTAAACAAAATATTTTTTTTGCATTACCTCTACGTGCACATTTTTACCCAATGATGGCGAAACGTTTACCCTTACATTATACATGTTTTAGGGGTTAGGATTCTCAGAGGTTAACAAATAATTATTTATTTATTTATGTCACAATAGGGATGTGTCCTGGGTAAAAAAAAGAAAAAACTGTTTAGTCCGTCAATCGGATAATAAAAAAATATTAGATACGTATTTTTTGCTTTATCATATTAATAAAAAATTACTTAGATAAAACACATTAAACTTGGGGAATGGGGGCTCGTTACGTCAGAGCTCGTCATGCCACATTTGAACTCAATGTATCGCCGTAATGTATTGATAACGTAAAAAAAGAAAAAATACGTGTCCAATCGTTTTTAATTATCTACATGACTGACAAAAAAGAATTTTTTTAGTCATCATCCCTATTATACCAACTTTACAGACTAATCCAATGCGATGTTATAAGAAACAAGCAGAATTACAAAGAATTAAATACTTACTAATAATTATAACAATTTTATTACAAACATGACAACTTTTTTATTAACAGACCACTTTCAAAAATACTTTGTGCCATTCGAATGAATCTCGGCAGGTTTTGCCCAAATATATCCTCCGATACTGTAGTAATGTTAGCAATACGTGCCGCTCGAACAATCTATCATATTTATTTTGAAATGAGATGACATCACAGCACAGGACGTTCAAACTGAAATTGGCAGTGAATACTTTTCACGTAAGTTTATCAGAGACTGATTTTTTGACAGGATTTTAATTTTCATTATAGTAAATCAATAACGAGAATCCATTCAGTGAATGCAATCATAATTATCAATACCTATAAATATTAAATATAATTTCATGTAATAACAATCATGTTCAGACAGGAAGTTTAGAAAATAGCTTCAACTGAACGATCGTTAAGCTCTTTATATAATAAGTAGCACAAGTACTTAATAGGTATTCAAAAAGGCCTTAAAAAGGCTTTTACATAATTTTGAAAAATCGTAAGTCAACGTTAACTTCCAAAATAATTTGTCATTTGTGAATTTTTTTACCCTGATTTTTTGGGTTAGTAGACATTGGATTTATTCGCGAAATGACCAGGGCCTCAAGTCTGCTATTACAATAGTGTCAGAATGGTCTCTTCATTGTGTGTTTTTGACAGATTTGCCATACAAACACTGTCAAATACTCAAACAAACACTGGCAAACTCAGTTAAGTTCAGAAGAATGTGATACCTCGTTGAGAACAAAAATATCTAACACCATAATAAGCAGCATGAAAACCTGACAGTATAATGTTACTTATTTCTTCTACACTGCAATCAGTACCCCAAATAGAGCAAAAAAATGTGACATCCCACTGGCAGCGTTTATAGCTGACGGTAATGTTTGACAGTAGAAATGTCAATAATAAGCGATTTTTTTAATACCTATTTAATTTGTTAATTTACCATTTTTAGTTTCCGAGAAGGTTTTAATTGCAGACATAAGGCTGAAAATATATATGTGGATCAAACTGGAAATTAGCAGTTGTTCATATTGATGTGAAACACTTTCGGGATAAAGAAATGATAAAGCTTATAACGTGTACATTATAGTGGTGTTCAAATTAACTGTAAACAGAGTAAATCCATAAGTGAATTCTTGAAACTTTATAACGAAACAACTTCTTTTAAAATCATAAAGCTTCGTAATGCAAGCAAGCATGATATTCACTTCACACAACACTAGCCAAAGCATAAACACAAACAGTTATCCATAAACCAATTCCCATAAAAAAAACAACAATTAAAAAACGCAATAAACTTTCCCACTACACTAACCTACTGAAAACTATTCCAAACTAAAACCTCACTTACTTCGAAGCGCAAAATATTCGCACAACCCAGCTCAAGTTCATGACCCCCGCAATGACCGCACAAACCTTTCGTTATGAAACCTGGACGTTACTTTTACTTCCAGGCTGAGAAAGTCCAATTCGGTGGTTGCCACACTTGAGGGAGGCTATATAGGAGCGTCGCGACTGCCGGCGCGCAGACGTAGCTAACTCTCACAATGAGGCGGTCGACAGTCTTGCTCTTATTCGCGGTCGCACACGCGCTTCCCGCCCAAGACTCCGGCCACACAGACAACGACATAGACGGCCTAACAGACTGCCTCAAAAAAGAATCAACAACATGCCTCAAATACAAATTCTTCTCGTTCGTCGACAAGATGATCGGACAAAAGGAATCGTTCTCCCTCACCGATGGAGTGACTGTCGTCAAATCCGGTGACGTGCCGACTGACACTGGAGCACCGAGGGCCTTAGATCCTGTTTCGCGGTTGAAGAACTACTTCGAAACGCATTCCTTGAGAGTAGAAGTGAAAGGTTCCGATGTGATTGACGCGGTGTCGAGTGCAGGGCGCGCGTTTGAAGATACAGTGTCATCGTTTACCGAAGATAATGAAATTAGTGAAGGACGTGGGAAGAAGAAGAAGGCGCAGAAAATCCTGGGACCTTTGATGGCGGCAGTGGCCTTGAAATTGATGGCGTTGATGCCGCTAGCTATTGGAGCAATAGCATTGATTGCAGGAAAGGCGTTGCTGATCGGAAAGCTTGCCCTAGTTTTGTCGGCGATAATAGGATTGAAGAAGTTACTGTCTCAGCAGAAGCATGTGACGTATGAAGTGATAGCTCACCCTCATCATACATCGAGCCATGATTACAGCAGCAGCAGTGGAGGGACGAGTGGGTACGGTGGTGACTCTGGAGGATCATATGGTAGCAGCGGTAGTGGAGGCGGCGGTGGCCACGGCGGCGGCGGCGGCGGCGGCGGCTGGGGTCGCTCGCTCGAAGCTCAAAACTTAGCGTATTCCGCGCAGAAACCCTAGCGACCCGGTTCCGTGGCACCTTTTCCACAGATTTCTCCGATCTTCAATGTATTTAAGTATTATTTATCTTGTACGGATGTGTGTGTGCCTGCTATTTATTGAGTGATTTATTTTTTAATTTATCAACGTCATGCCATGACTCGTGAATTGTTATTAGATGACATTTTTGCCGTTTTATTTCTTAGTCACTTCAAGTCATATTGTTATTTTATGTTTTTCGAAATGTTACTCTATTTATTTATTTGTATATACTTCGTTTACGTTAGTATTTTAGTTGGTAATGTATATTTTTATTTAAAACTCAGTACCTGGCTTTAATATTTTTAAGTAATAATTATGTAAGACTGTGTATGTATTTCGTTATTTATATATGTTTTCCCCACGAGTATGTTAGGTATTAAATAATTTATTTATTTTGTATGTATTGTTATGTAGCTAATTCTTCCTAAATACTCATAATTTAAATAATTATCGTTGTAATAATGTAATTAACGATACAAAGATGATTAATTGTTATAATTATTACAAATAAAAATATGCAATTTTGTTCTGTGTTTTATTGATGTTGCAGGAATAAACTAATGAATAAATTAAAAGATCACTGCTTAAAAGAGAAGAAAATCCTAACTCCCCATTTACATTAACTGAAAAGACTTTATAAATTCTAAGTTGTCAGCTGTCCCAATAATTTAAATGTGTCTTAGGTGAGAGACCAGAAACGATAATCCCTCATAAGCTAGTTTTGTGGAATGTATCATAAGCATAGTCAGCCTACAACGATTCTACTGCCGGAACTACTTAGACACTGTAGATTAATCGGGAAATATTGCTTCTTTTTCCCCGAAATTTTGATTACCATTCAAGTCGTATTTTCCCCATAATTATGTACGATCTAACAGTTGCTCAACTCAAAAAATAATATTTAATTCAAACACTGTTTTGTACTGATAAACTGTTTGGGACTACAATTGAACTGCATTTTCAGTTTATAATTTTCAAACTATAAATGCTAGTTTTTTTTTTTTTTTTGTTTTTTTTTTTTTTTTTTTTGTAATGAAGAATGAAGTCGAGCTTCCCCGCGTAAAGGTGACTTCTGGGAGCTACCGTCGGTTTCTGAACGGGTTATCAATTTTATCTGTTATCAGATCTTGTGTCCATTGATAAGATTGTATTAAGAGCTTTCATCCGTCGCGGGCTGGCAACGTCGCATTTCTAGAGGTATTTCGTGATTATTTTATTCAATTTAAATAAAACTTCTATATTTTTTCAGCCACTAGATCTTTGGTATTTATACTTTTAAATACCAAAGATCTAGTGGCTGAAAAACCAAAATAATTGTGAAAACATAGCATACATACTTATGTATGCTATGTTTTCACAATTATTTTGGTAGTTATTCAAAAAATGGAAAAATTGACAATTATTTTCTATTTGCAGTATTACTACCAAAATTTGTATTTACTATAAAGTAAATGTTAAAAATAATTATAAAATACAACGATCTATGAAAGTAAATTGTATTCATTCATTCATTCAAGTTTAATAAAATAATCACGAAATACCTCTAGAAATGCGTAGCTGCCAACCCTCGCGGGATGAACACTCTTAAGTTAATGTAACTTTTGCTTTACAATCACAACATATTATCAATAAGATTTGCAGCAGATGCACAACCAGAATTTTGATCAGAATTTCAGAAACTGGGCTTTAGTGACGTATCTGGAAGATGTAACTGTTACGTATCTTTCATCCATAACCTTTTCCTATTAAATCTGAAATATTTAAATAAAAGTATTTAATTAAATTAAAATAAAAGGGGCAAAGTCTTAAATAAAATTAAATCAAAACATTATTATTTGCATTAAAACATGGTATTACAGATGTTACATTAAAATTAGTGCGTACATGTTTTCCTATAAATACATAGCATGCAAACTTGTCGGTATGCGTTACATCACATAATATTAAACAATTGTTGGCGCATTTTTAGTCTCTATAAATTCTTTAATAGAATAGATATTTTGTATATTTAGCCATTTATATAATATAGTTTGTGCTGAAATGCTCTAGAAGTCAACATTTTCAAGTTGCTTGGTTGCTTGTTATATTCGTATTATTATAAATACGTACACACATTGCTAAACAGTTCTTATTGTATTTCGTAGATTTAGGAATGTCATTTAGTACGAGTCTGAATAGGTTTTTCTATCGGAAACTTCTCTGTAGCAGCCCGGATTCTGGGTCTGGATTTGTGCCCGGTTGATGGCAATAGGCTCGCCCCCTATTACGAGGGACTTAAACAAATTGATGAAATGTCGGTGTACTATTAGGTATACCTCTGCTAAACCCATCAGGAAATACAGGCGTGATGTTACATATGTTGTTGTTAATTGAATACTATGTTACATTACAATTGCCTCCACGAATGGCGACACTGAAATTTACGTCCGGCGCACCCTTAAGAGCAATTCAATCTACGCTATACTATTTTGCTGTACCTATAGTAAAGCCTATAGTAATATTATAAAATTATGTGAAAATAACTCTTTCTGTCTATCTGTTACATTTTTACGTCTAAACCGCTGAACCGATCGTCCTGAAATTTGACAGAAATATAGCCTCGGATATGGAGAAAGGAAAAGGCTAGTTTTTTACGTGATAACTGACATTCATATGAGCGGAGTCGCGGGCAAAAACTAGTAAGCTATAACTGTAAAGCATTACGTTTACACTATACGTTATATCGCAAGCTAGTCTACTATATATATAGCAAATTATTTGACGGCGATCCGTCATAAAGTGCACATACAATGGATTTGGTAGTCAGTAGCGTAGAAAGCTCATCAAGAGATGACAATGATATGTAATTTGACTCCAGCTTATAATCACTACCTACAATTATAAAAAAAAGTCCGTCGCCGCGTCTCTCTGTCTGTTTGTTCGCGATAAACTCAAAAACTACTGCACAGATTTTCATGCTGTTTCCACTAATGGATAGCGTGGTTTTCGAGAAAGCTTTTAGTATATAATTTGTTATGTTATTGTACACAATTTTGTATACATTAACGATATTTGTTGGAGGTGTCGGAAAAAAATTAGTCAACACCCATCACAATATGCATCTATTTGTTCTGAATGGGGCAATCTGCACGAGATACAACCATCTGCAGGATACTGTTGCTACTGCCTCGCACGCGCTGCAACAAGGAGGCTACTGTCTTCCGTATTACCGCATGAAAGCCGTCCGTTCGCGCCTCTGCAAACATTCCGGATGCACTGCAATAGCGAGGCAGCCACATAAGCATCCTGAAGATGTTGTTGTGATATGACCAAGATAATGTCTATACTTTAAAAGAGTCTGTGACCTCAAAATTTTTTTGGGCCTTTCTTCTCAGAGTAGTCAGATAGGAAACGCCGCCCTCGTCTAGTTGTACAAATGTACTTAGAGAAATAAAATCATTTATCATCAGGACACGCTGGATACTATAATATATTAAGTGTCCTATTGTTTGTGAGACAGCATCTCATTTGAGCAGGATTTCCTTGCTTGGGCCTACCTAGGTCCGGAGTATTTTTAAAGACTTCCAGATCAAGAAGTCAAGGCCGTGCTGATTAAAGAGTAATCTCGGGCACCCAGGATATTACCTATGCGTCATTGCATTGCACTTACCTACAAAGTTGACGCCGTAACTTTTCCATCTCAGTTTCAGATGCTGCTTTACCCCTAATGGTAGCTCTACTTAAATATAATGTGCTCATAAAGGAAACAGAAATGATACTTATAAATAATGTGCACATAAAAGTCACATGTATGACTGTACATCTATTTCTCGTTAGGTAGAGAGATCTAGAGTTAAGACATCTCTAGATTTAGTATGTATGTTATTTGTTGGTATAAAAACTATGTCTTACTTTTAAAGCTATGCAAAAAGTTCTAATATGTATAATTACTTTTCAAACTGACACCACTGCACACGGCTATAAAAACGATTGCTCCACTTCTAAGGAACTGGTATCTTTCTTTTTCTTGTGGTTAGTTACTAACCTGGTGTCAGAGTTTTTACGCCACCCAGCTTTGGACTTGGCTTCACATGCCCTCGAGATATATCTCTCAGAGATGCTGGTTTCCTCACGATATTTTCCTTCACCGTTTTTTGAAGCAAGTGTTAATAATACAATACGCACATAAATCCGCAAAGTCGTGCCTTGGGTTCGAACTCGAGACCGACTTTTACCACTAAGCTATTACTGCTAGGATTTGGTATTAAAGTATGGTTAAAAACTGCAGCAAGTCAGAAACCATATCGAAAAACGAGCGAGCTTTACAACAGTCGCATATGATGTGTAACATCTGACATCTCACATTGGTATTAAGCAACATTCATTAAAAAAAAAATCAGGTATTATTTGAAATGAATTTTTGTAACGATTGATCTAATAAACCTTTAAAACGACACCCATGCTGGTAAATTTGAAAATTTTTACAGCCACCATCTTGGATTTTTATTTTTACCTCACTATTGGCTTTAGCACCCTCTAAAACAATAACAACGACAACCATGATGGAAAAATTGAAAATTTACGCAGCCGCCATCTTTGATTTTCATTTTGACCTCACTATCGGCTTTAGCACCCTCAAAAATCATTAAAACAACACCCATGAATAATTAGATTTTTTTTTGCAATATTCTTTGGATTTTAACATAAGGTGGTAAAACCAAATTTTTGTTTGATGTGTATTTGAAATAAAAATAAAAAAAAGTCCACCATCCCATGTGACGGTTGTCATTTTTAACACCGGGCTCATTGGTCAAATCAAAACCCTACCGCGCGCTTCCCCGGCTTCCTGTTACGCACTTCCGTCCCTTTATACGAAATCACTCCCATAGAAACCGAGAGGAAAGATGTAACACATAAATAAAATAAAAAACCTGAATTATAATCTCAAATGTAAATTGTGAAAGTATCTAAAATCCTATACTAATAAAAAACATGACCCCCTTATATATATGTACATACAGGGTGTTTGGCAGAACGTTGAACATACGAAAATGGTGGATAGGTGGGGTCATCTGCTACTTACTCAGGCCTAATTTATTTGGCCCTGGCCCCCTGGATATTAAAAAAAAAAAATTTTTGCTTTCTTCTAGTTTCACCACTTTCTTAACTTTAAAGTGTAATTTGTATTAAAAATGGGTAAAACAGGCAATATTTTTATTTATTACATCTTTCTGTAAGTTTGAGGAGTCATAACTTTTTTTCTAGCTAACATCTGAATAAAGCAATAATTTTATAAGAATCTGCCAATATTAAAGATAAAAAAATAAACTAAAATATTGCCTGTTTTACCCATTTTTAATAAAAAAATACACTTTAAAGTTAAGAAAGTGGTGAAACTAAAAGAAAGCAAACAAATTTTTTTTTTATATTCAGGGGGCCAGGGCCAAATAAATTAGGGCTGAGTAAGTAGCAGATGACCCCACCTATCCACCATTTTCGTATGTTCAACGTTCTGCCAAACACCCTGTATAATATTAGAAATTGATTGACTATAATTATACACATAACATCACGCCTGTATTCCCCGAAAAGTTATGCAGAGGTGTACCCATAGTAGGAACACCCACATTTCGCCAGTTATGTTTAAGTCCCATGTTATAGGGGGCGAACCTATTGCCATCAACCAGGTACAAATCCAGACTCAGGCCTGCTACTAAGAAATTCCTGATGGAAAAACCCAAATACACTTTCGAACCCAGGACCAGGAATCGAACCCAGGACCTTATGATCAGCTCTGCCTTCCCTCATGGGAAGAAGCCGTGAGTTTATGTATCTATGTGATCTATACATCTAATACAATTAATACCTAAATTAAATTGAAGTGTCTGTTTGTAATGACAAAATAAGAGCTTTTTACTAAAAATGCATAGTTATGAAAGTATATAAGGTACTTATAAAAAAAAAACTACTTTTTTTGATCTTTGTCTGTCGGTCTGTCTCTTTGTTCCGGCTAACCTTCGAAACGGCTGGACCGATTTTAACGGGACTTTCACTGGCAGATGTTATAAGGAGTAACTTAGGCTAAAAGGCTTTTATTTTAGAAAAAGCCACGCGGGCGAAGCCGCGGGCGGCAGCTAGTTTCAAATAAACGCATTGTGTGAGATCAATAGCAAGTTTTCAGCCAATGTTAACGTGGATTTAATGAAGGTAGCTTAACTAGTTGACCTCTTAACAGCATTACCATTTTTGACAACAATTCCCAGTGAACTTGACTAACGTAGATAATAACTAACTGTTAGACAAATAGATCTCAGGCCGTTTGTCCACTGCCACGTCACCGGAAAGTCAACGAAAAAGAGATGACGGCGCCCAATTAGCGCTACATAGATTTACTATGGCCACCACATGTCTGTCAACCGGACGTCACGTTCGGTTCGAATAATCTCGTTCCTCCTTGACCGTTGACGGTGGCGGTAGACAAACGCTGTTAGGGTGATAAAATAATTACGAGTCGACTATAACTACGAATGTCCAGTGTGTCTTGGCTTATGTTGACTGCGATCATTATCATCCACACTTCACCCACTGCCGAGCACAGGTCTCTCTTTACCAATCCCCACGCTGCTGTGCCAACCTCATCCAGGTTTTACCCACATTGGTAATATGGCGGTATCTACAATTATGCCACATGCCATGCAAATACCTGACGTCACAAATCCTGCATCGCGAAATCAGAGTTTACCGTGTGACTAGCATATATACAACACTAGCTTTTGCCCGCAGCTCCGCCGGTTATCGCTTAAAAAAGTAGCCTATGTCCTTCTCCATATCCCAAGCTATATCTCTGCCAATGCCAAATCATCTTTTCATGAAGATCGGTTCAGCGGTTTAGGCGTGAAAACGTAACATACAGACAGACAGACAGACAGAGTTACTTTAAAATTTATAATATTAGTATGGAGTATGGATCCCGACATCAACCGTCGGGCAGTTGCCCACCAGAAACGACACCCATCTGGTCGGAGGATCCTCGCTTTTCCATAGAGTATGAGTGAACTTTACATCCCTGTTTCTCTTATCTCTATAGTAACAATGTCGTCCGCCCATCTCACCGCCGGACGACCGACCCATCGTCTTCCAGTCCGCCAGTCGGTCACTATCTTACTCCAAGTGTTATCACTGCATCTTGCCAGGGGTCCTGCCCAACTGCATTTGAGTTCCATAATTCGTTTTCCAATAATTATCAAAGACCTTCGTACGTCTGCGAATCTCGACTTCACGTACGACTCAGTGACTGACTGTACGTTTGTGAATTGACTGCGATACGCTAAGTTAATTGCGACTTTTCTGAACTATCTTGAGAGAGATGACCATTCTTCGATGAATTAAATTTAAAAAAAAGCGGCCATGTACGAGTCGAACTCGCCTACGAAGAGTTCCATACCATTATCTATAAAAAACGGGAAAAAATCACGTTTGTTGTATGGGAGCTCCCTTAAATATTTATTTGATTCTGTTTTTTAATATTTGTTGTTATAGCAGCAACAGAAATACATCATCTGTGAAAATGTCAACTGTCTAACTATTACTGTTCATGAGATACAGCCTGGTGACAGACGGACAGACAGACAGACGGACAGCGGAGTCTTAAGGTGTCTGCACACAGCGGGCGCGGCGCGGCGTGGCGGGGCGCCGACGCGACGCTGAGCAGTTGTAATGTACTAGATATTACGGAGGACGCCACACAGAGCGTCGCGTCACGTCGCGTCGAGCCGGACGGCTCTGTGTGACGTCGTCCGTAATATCTAGTACATTACAACTGCTCAGCGTCGCGTCGGCGTCACGCCCCGTCGCGCCCCGCCCGCTGTGTGCAGACACCTTTAGTAATAGGGTCCCGTTTGACCCTTTGGGTACGGAACCCTAAAAATCGGCGTTTAATATTATTTTTTGTCATTTTGGCCCTTATTATTCTTATGCCATCTGGATATTCTAAGTTCACATGTTTAGATATGTGACATTTGCACAGAGCACAGGACTTCAGAGGGATTTTTAACCCATTCCAGATATCGTCGAGTCTAAGATCTGATTTGTCGTGATTTTCGACAATCTCAGAGTAATATCATCACCGAGAGTAAGCTCGAAAAGTACTCGTAAATGATAAATTAACTTGATTAATTTCATTCAGACTTCGAACATTCTCACCAAATCTGTGGGAATTCTGAGATTTTATTATAATTACACAGTTATTTATTTTATCAAGTCGTCATTGTTAGAATTTCACATCAAAATTTTGCTATCCCTTCCATTAATGTCTTTCTTTTTTTTCTTTCACACAATTATTTTAGAATTAAACTCAAACTTTTGATCAGCGAAAGTGATTTTTACAACCAAAATAGTTGAATAATAACCACGGCTTGTTTCCCACTAATGCTTTAAGGCAACAAATAAGCTTTTGCTGGTGAAACTAGCAACAATACAACTTACTTTGACTACACACTCCACGTCCACAACGCAGTTACAATAGGAAACTTAATGAACGATATTTACTTAACACAAGATAAATTCAGAGATGTACTAACAGCCGCAGGGATCGATCGGTCAGGTTAAGCTACGCTTGCCGCGGCTGGTCAGTGGATGAGTGACCATCTTTACATACCGAGACCCCGCCGTGCCTCGCAAAGCACGTAAAGCTGTTGGTCCCGGCTGTCATTCGTGGATCTTCGACAGTCGTTACGGGTCATCAGAAGCCCGAAAGTACCAAGGGGTATCGTGCTACCCAGTGATTGGCTTATGTAGTTCAGAATTCAGATAGGCAGTCGCTCCATGTAATTCATCCAGTTAGACTGTAAGCCTACCCCAACATTTTTATTTTATTTTATTTTTTGTAATTTTTGTCATTTGTGCAGATTAAACAATCATTCTTTCTTTCTTTTTAAAGAATATTAAGCGTTTTGACATTTAACTTGGAGAAGATGCAAAACAAGATAGATTTTAGTGCAACTATCATTATTTAGTTTTTCAATATATATTTTTTTTAACTTTTTTTTACTTCTTCTTTGCATTTCGACGGTACATCTATACTGTTTCGCAGTAGGTGGCCACATTTATTGCGGTGTCAGAGGCGACAATTGGGACACTCCAGCAGATGGGACATAGTCTGTTCAGGAGCACCGCACTCGCATTGAGTGTTAGGTGAATCGACTATGCCCCACTTCGCCAGGTTATGTTTGCAGCGGCCTACTTGAGTACGCAGTCGATTGAGAGCTTTCCAAATAGGCCACTGCAGTTCGTAACCGGGAGGCAGGTGCTCCTGGGGCTTTATGAAGTCTTGAGGTAGTGGATAACTCTCTTTCCACAGTTTACTTCGCTCCCTGGATGGCCTGTCTTTGATCGCCTGCGTGGACCGTAAGAAGCTCCTGCAACTTTTTGTTTTTTTGTCGTAGAGGGGATGTCGGGAATCGAATTCTTGGTTCTTTTTTTCCAGCGCGCATGCGACATTCCTTCGTACGGTAGGTGGTGCTATACCTGCTAACGGGTAGAGCTCTTACAAAGTGGAGTTGGTTTCAAGCAGCCCAATATTAACCGACACGTCTCGTTTAGAGCGATGTCTACCTGGTTGGCGTGTTTTTTGTATGGGTTGGTCATGTTGAGAGGATGAATGAAAGGCGACTTACAAAAGGTATTTACAAGGCAGGTGTGAGTGGATGGTGGGAGAGGACGCCCTAGGAGAACATATAGTGACCTAATTGGTGATGTTCTTCAGAAGGTCAGGTGCATAGCACTCGCAACCGGCGTGCATGTATGACCAGATGTATGAATGTAAACGAAGCAAAAGGAGTATGTGAGGAGCGTAGCAGGTGGCGCTCTATAGTTTCTGCCTACCCCCACCCCCATGGGAAAAAAGGCGTGTTTATGTATGTATGTATCTATGTGTTTCAAAAATACATAGGTTACATTAAAAAAGCTTACACCAGAATTGAAATTGCAAAGCGTTGTTTACCAAACCACAGACTATATATGGCCAAAAGTGTCTTAATTGAAGTATACTTACAGATAAGTATTTGTTTTATGTTCCCACGTACGGAGTTAGTGCGCTATTATAATCTCCTTGTACAAATATTATGTGTTAACTTTAATTGGCGTGGTCCAAGTGATGCGATTTCAGCGATAACGTTTGTATTTCCAACGTTTTTATAATAATATTTTATTTTCGTAAGCCTAACACATAAGAAGAGAAAAAGGGTTAACAATGAATTGCTTAAGTAACAGTTAGACCCTCATAGTAATTAGACTAAGTACATGCTCGATTTTGTGACACTTCTGACACCCAAACTAGGACGTGGCTTGTATCTCAGGTATCAGCGTTCCTGCCAAGCACATTTTGAAGCCATACTTATTGTTTTAACTGTTTGAGAGCTTATAAACAAAATAAATATAATTCATAATGGTTAATTAATACCTAATATTAAATGCAAATGTATTAAATTATTCTAATTTACACAAAACAATTAAATTCCAATGTCAAAAATACTATTAGACTAGAATTATGTAAAAATTAAATTAGGTCATACATTATTTACATTATATGAAAAGTTACAGTCAAACACTTAGTCAAATAACCCGACCCTAACTGTTCCCGGCGCAAAAGTAACGCTTGCAATTATAATGTAATCTAGATAACTTAAGATATTTATTTTTTTGATGAAAACAATAGAGAATTAATAACAATTACATGTTATCCATTATAGTACTTACCTAGCTGTGTTATCAATATACAATTTTATATAATCGTAGAAATAATAGTAATTATTATTATTTTTGATCAATTCAACTCTTTCTAGCTTTCTTTTCTTTTTTAGGTGTTTAATTTTGTGAATATCTAGTATTCCTGACAAATCTTACTTCGTTAAAGTTAGATATAAGTTACAGATGAGTTTAACAGTCTGCTGGCTCAGATTTGATTTGCGCCTATTACATAGACCTATTACCGATTTCAGATTTAATTTTATGATTTCTTCCTGTTACTATACTATAATTAAATGAGACAAAACTTCCAATTCAACTAAAGAATATGTTTATCAACGATTTTCGATACTCTTTTTATTACCTATTTCAGAACAGTCGACTGAAAAAAATGTTTTTCAAACACTGTATGTTTTGTAGGCGTATTTTTCTTCAAATAAGAAAGTCAACACTTGACAAATGATCCTAGAAACTTAATGCCTTACCCGCAGGCGCGCTTTATAAATATAACTAGCCACTTGTGAACAAGGTAATTTAGACTAATGGTCGCGGTGAGCCAATGAATTTATAACACTGTGGTATTTGTGGTCAGTACTTTAGACCTCTTTATTATAAAACTATGATATTTGTACTATAGGGTTGACTTTTAAAATAGTAGGAATTTACTTTTGAAACTAACGTGTCTGCAATTTCTTAGGTAATTAAAAGGTATTCTAAGATCAGTCGTGTGTAGTTTAGTGTTCAAATCCTGCTCGTTGCATATTTACTCTTACTAAATATGTAAGTGAGAAACTGATATAAATCTAGCAAAAAATAAAACATTAACAAAAATAGCTAATTTAGGTTTTGAACGGGCGATCAAAATTAATAAATGAAACCGTACATCACTTTACTAAAAATAAATTCGAGTTTCTCTTGCTTTTTGTTTTTTCTAAAGATGATTTTAACTGTATCAAATATAAAAATCCAAAAAATCATGTCAAATGATTGTCTGTCCAGATCGCGACGTAATCTAATGATTACCAATAAAAATAAAAATAAATCTTTATTATAAGGGCTTTATCGCTGAGCGATAACGTCACCCTGTAACGTCAGCACAATAAACTAAACCTAAAAACAGTTAACGCTTACTCTAGACCTCCTCAGACTAGCTATAGAACAAAGACGGAGCAATATTGAGGAGAAACAAAACAAATAACGCCAGTTTGTATAGTATCCTAGCTAGTTCCGATAAAGGACATGCCAGGATAGCATTACACTCTCCCATATTGTTCATATTTATAGGGCCAAGCAAATTCAATCTCAATGCCCCATTCCGCACACACTCCATCAAAACATGTTGCACATCTTCGACTACTCCACATTCTTCACAGTTGGGTGATGTTACCTTTTTCATCAGAAAACCGAACTTCTTTGATGGAATGTGACCGGAACGAAGTCTTAGCGCCATAACTAAATCCCTTCTGCCAAGCATATTTTGATCAGTCCAGTTATACACTGGAAGCTGTGGTTGGATGGTCTTGTACCAAATTCCCTTTTCTATTGACCACTGGTTAAAGTATTTACTCCAAATTTATGTACACTGCTGCTTTATTAATATATAATCTGTATCTATAGGAGGAACATTTACAGAAATTCCATCTGACACGACTTGGTTGGCCAAAATATCTACTCTTTCGTTATCCTGAATCTGTATGTGTGACAGGATCCACTGTAAAACTACCGTAATTGACTTTTGATCTAGTTTAAATATAGACTTCAAAATCGTGTAGGCTGTGGGTACTCCTCGCGCGGAAAAAAAAAACAAAGTATAATATAACCAATAGAAGACAAACACATAATCGTGTGGCGGGAGGTAAGTTTTAGTATGCTCGCTACCTCTCATGCCTTCCCTGCTACCGCTTATAACACACACCACACAGCTTTCCTTATATCCAGGTCGGACATTTGCCCCTAACAGAGAAAGGTGTACTGACTACGGTGAAATCACTCATCGCGCACGTTCGTATTGCCATAAAAGTAAAATTTACTTGTATCATCTTGTGTATAGCATGTAAAAGAAGTTTAATAATCGAAGTTAAACAATAACTCGGGTAAACTGAAACTTTGAACGTTCATTAGGATCCGCAGTATCTGGTATAGTCTGCCAGTACGTTAATTGATTACTTTTTAGGGTTCCGTAGTCAACAAGGAACCCTTATAGTTTCGCCATGTCCATCTATCTGTCTGTCTGTCTGTGCGAGATCTAGCTCAGACACTCTTAGGACTAAAAAGCTGTAATTTGATATGGGTATACATATTAATCACGCTGACAAAGTGGAACAATAAAATCTTGTTTTTAATTTTCTATTAAATAAAATAAAATATTTTTTTAGGGTACACGCAAAAAAAAACATCGATTTTTTTTTCTCGTCTATGCCATGGTATGGGGTATCGTTGGATAGGCCTTTAATAGTACATTACTTACCAAGGGCTGTAAAAGAAAGAAAGCCCGAAATATTTGTGACCCGAGCCGCAGGTGAGGGTTGTAAATATGCGATAGAGGGCTTTCTTTTTTACTGCCCGTGGTGAGTACACAATTTTACGCGTTCACCTGGCCACAATGGGAGTTTTACTGTACGCGTAGCGTGCGGTAAAACTCACATTATGGCCAGGTGTGACGTAAAAAATATTACGGGTTTGTGAAAACCATTTTTCGATTCAGGTATCCGTTTGCGTAATATTAAGCTTTAAAGTGCTAATTCACAGAAGTAGTGTATATAACAAAGTTAAAAGGAAAATTATCACAGCTAAGTGGGCTTTACATGTTACCGAGTAATAGTCAACCGACTAACATTTGCAGTTGAAAAACATGTTCTCCGATACATTCTGCATGGGAGAACATGTTTTTCAACTACAATGTTAAGTTTGTTCTTTGAATAAATTCATCCCAACTACGGGATCTTTCATTGTGCGTGGTCCGACACGTACTTGTCCGGTAGGTTTTACATCTTAACTTTTTTAATTACGTTGTAGATCATTTGAGGTTTTATTTCATAGGACATTAAAATTCTCTGTAATATCAATTCCATACATGTCCTAATTGTCATCTATTAATTTACAAGTTACAGGGCTTTCGTCAACGACCCGTAATATTCGACCGCGAGTGTCTTTGCCGTCATTTTCAACTTCATTGACTACCTTATTTCTTACTCACTACTGAATTGTTCTATATCCTGCAGAGAATTCTGAGTATGCTAATCTACACAATTTTTTTGGCTTTGCCGTAGTCAAATATAATATTATTATCATGTAATGTATAAGATAATAGGGATGATGACTAAAAAAGTATTTTTTATCCGTCATGTAGATTATTAAAAATATTGGACACGTATATTTTCTTTTTTTACGTAATCAAAACATTACGGCGATACATTGAGTTCAAATGTGGCATGACGTCACTTCTCATTAGATTTTATACTGAGTGGTAGCCTTCTTCCACCCATTGCTGAGTATAAGCCTCCTCCCTTTTCTATTATGCTTTCCTGAGCTGCTTTTCTAAGCGAGTCTCATCCACTCCGGTCTAAAGCGTGATTTTATCTAAGTTGTCCACCCATCTGACTGTTTTGCTGCCAACACTCCTAAGGTCACTTATACGCATGCATAGCCCGCATCTGAAAGAGAAACGCATACACATAGCTCTCTTAATTAAATTATGATGCATTAATTTCTAAAAAAAAAAAACACGAGTCTGATGAGTACCTTTATGATCACGTTTAAGAACTTTCTCTTAGCAATTATATAGGACTGTGCATTACTGTAATTAATTCAATGATAATTTGAGAGGAAAAATGTAACTTTATAAAGTTACATTTTTCCTCTCAAATTATCATTTTTTTCATTTCATTTCATTTATTTTTTTTACAACTATAGTTGTAAAAAAAATAAATGAAATGAAATGAAAAATATATAATATGATGATGGCTCGAATGGAAGTGCATTTGACTGGCTTCACTTCAGATCGCAGGGCTCAGACCTTCATTGTTATTGTTTTATAGATAAAATATCTCTGGTTAACTGCACTAGTTCTACTCTTGGACTTCTCCAATTTAAGAGCTGAACTCACGCAGTTTTTGGTGTTTGGCTTCATAGGTCGTGACGAGCAAAATATTGATTACTTTATGACCTGTAACTTGTTCTAAATCAGGGTATTTGAATATGAGACATGGGTGTCTGAAACCGTACATCACTGTCCTAATCAATTATCATAATCACCCTAGGCAAAAGGAATTGGTGATTGGAGTCTTAAGATTGACTCAAATAATAATTATGTTATTAAATCCGCAAAGAAGATCGTTGCTACCCTTTTCATTATCATTAGATTTATCAGATACATTCTTTAGAGAGTCAACTTAAAGATCAATCAAACGGGCTTATTTCAATACTCAATCGTCAATCCCCAGTACAAAGAAAGATATTTATAACAAGACACAATCTTTCCAATCTATAGGACATGACTATTACAGAGAGAAAATACCTGATATTTGTAAACTAGGTTGGAAAAGCAGGAACTAGCCGGTTGTAAACAAGTTCTATGCGTGTAAGAAAAACGGACGCTGCATATAGAGAAATTATATTCATGCTGTGTTTATTGGGGTGGGCAAATCTTGAGGGTTTTAATTTTAATTTGAGGGGCTTATCCTTTGAGGCAGTATAATTTTTTATTTGAGAGTGACTTACCGTATTTTCTTTGATCGTTTTGGTAGTGTCAAAAGTACTGAGATCTCGTTTCATAGAAAAACCAGAAGACAGCGTTTCCTTGAAAAGAATGGCATCTCGGTTGTCCGGGTAGTTTGATTTTTCTACAGGAATGGCTATTCTCAAATAATAAGTAAGCACAACAAAGCACTATTTAGAGTTTCACTACATCAGTACGTACAACAAACAACACATGGACTATAGGTCAATTTTAAAACGAGGTCGCTCTTTTATTAAAAGCTCCGAAACTGCTACAACAGCAGTCTTAAAAAAAAAAAAACATTTGAGTACATCGTTCTTCTGTTATAATTATTATAAACCTACATACTCATTCAAACCTCCTTCAAGCAAAGCAACCGTAAACACAAAATAACCATGAAGACTAAAAACAAACTAAAAGATGTTGCAGCGTACAAAACAAGAAACACTATTAAATAACAGAAATGCTTACCTCACAACATAAAAATAAGACGACAGTCACTGTAAATGCGCTGCCACAGTAACCGAGTTTTACAAAGAAAAAAGAAAAAAACAACGCCATCTAGTCGACGACGGCTACAACAAAAAGACGATCGGTATCATGGCCGACTATTTCATTCATTGTTGAGCTCGCGCGTAACCTTGGTAAAGAGGGTTTTATGAATGAAAACGTAGTTTATCGATAAAACCAGATAGGATATCATAAAAATAAGAAATTAAATTTTATTGTTTTTGTGTTGTTTCTCTCCATTGATGTAGTCAGGGTGTTTTATCTATCAAGATGACTTTGTTTTGCTTGTGACACATGCAAAAAAAGGGCAATATTGACCTTTTATTTTGATTAGCTAACTTGGACAATTTCAGGCCTTCACTCCGGTAGTTTTCACAGATTATAGATAATTTACCTTAATTATGTGGACATTCAAAAATATGCAATAATTTGGTCTAGCTTGATATTCATATAAAAGTAAAAAGCGAAACTCAGTTATCAAAACCAAACACTGTTTATTGCATTAATTCATTCACTACAACACAAACACAAAAACTAACAAAAGTTCAACAATCTAGTTAAAAAACGTACAAATAATTTAATTCCCGTTGAGTTCGTCGACTCATGATTGCGCCTGCGCTGCGGTAGAACCTTGAACTTTAGTTCTCTTTGCAAACTCGCCGATGTAAACAAACGTGGCCGTGAAAATAGTTCTGTGTAGCGATAAGAGATGGCGCTGTTTTAGAAATAATTTGCAAAAGTAATAAAATGTTTTGTAATTAATATAAGGTATAAACAATTTCTTTTTGCTACGTTTTATTTTTAAAGTTTTGATTCCTAATATTATAGTATACGGTTGAATGTTCCGAAAATACAAGGCATTTACGAAGAAAGTCTTTCATTTAAATATTGGTTACTTCTGTTCTGTTAGATGGCTTCTTTTTTCCAGCATTGCAAAAATAAATACCTATCTACTTAATTTAGTTTTTGAGAACAGGCAATTTCTTTGTGCTATCTTTACCTATAGACCTCTGCCTAATTCTTTGGGGATTAATAGCGTCATGTTATCACATGTTTTAGAATAGAATAGAATAGAATAGAATACTCTTTATTATGTACCTACACCATAAAAATTACAGATATAAATGTAGAACTGTTACATAGGGTGTCACAATGGGCGGTCTTGTCGCTAAAAGCGATCTTTTACAAACAACCATTTTTTTTTTGTTTTATCTGATTTTCCATAGGGTTAGTTATTAGCTTTTATACTACTATCCTGACTATAATTCTGTGACTGAGAGTGACTGCTAATCCTCTGCCCATCCCTTCAGAGGTTAGCATATAATAAATTATAGTATTATACCAACAACTGACCTCCACGTTTTATTTTCGACTTAAATCTTAAGTTTCTTACAGTACAACTACTAAATATAGTAGGTCACTGTGTCTTAAACTGTCGTTTGACAGGCCCTAAGAAATTTGATATTACAAACCAGAATCATTGTTAATCGAACGTAAAAACCGTTAGTTTTGATGCTCATAAATCGTGTTCGGTGATTTGAAAACGAATGGTTTCAGATTTATGGTGCAGTTTAGAAGACTTGTTTTAGATATTATAATTCGATGTATTGCTAAATATCACTTTATGAATGCCAAATCAAAGACAAAAAAAAAATTACGCTTATCGGGACTCTAACGTAATAAAGTGGCACATTCAACTGACTGGCAACATGACTTCTTTATCCTTCACGTCTGCTTAGAAGGGTTTTTTTTTTTAATAGGAGTTACGCTGCGTTGACCACAAATAAATTGGAAGAAGACCAGAGGGCATTGACAAGTGGCAATCGCTTTCAAACCGTTTCATATTTCTACAACAACTGTTGCAAGTTGTTACAATGGGATTGACATCAGCTTTTCGGTAGCTTATATCAATCCAGTAATTTTTTTGACGTTTCTAGTATCGTTCTCGCTGATAGCATGTCACTCTGTCTAGGCCTTCAGAAAGATAACTTAATGGTGATTTCTGAACCTAAAACTCTGCAAGGTGGCAGGTTTCTGTTTGTTAAAAAGTTATAATAATTCTATCTATGGCTCGTGGGATACAGACATGATGAAAATGAATAAATGCAGCATCTCTAAAGCGATTACATCACATTGAGAAACCACGATTTCCCAAAGGGTTGTAGAGGTCAGATGCTGCACTTCGCTACGAACTAGAAACTTACCGAGCCATGGATACGTAGATAATTAGATATAACTACTGTCTATGGCATGTCTATGGTGATCCTACCTAATAAAGATGGAGTCTCTTGTAGCTAAAATATTCTTATTTTGAAATTGTGAAATCTGTGATTTCGTAGTTCTCGTTCACCAGTTTAATGTTATAAGCTTTTGCCTCTTTTTAACCCCCGACAGAAAAAGATTCTGTCCGCGCTATTATAGCTCACTAACCTAACGACTGAATTGATTTTGTATTTTGAAAACTGGGCTATAACAGAAGTTAGAGCCCAGTTTTTTATTACTTCTGTGGAATGAAATAATGATGATTGCATGATCAAACAAAACAAAAATAAAACAAAATCGGTTCAGTCGTTTGTGAGCTACGATGGCGCGGAGAGAAACACAGATACATTGAAATTCAAACTAGGCTATAAGGCACTATCAGCCATCCGACGTAAGAGTGCCGCGTCATTGCTGCAGAGGGTCCGGGGCAACTAGAACAGTCTCCTGAATGTCATTGCAGGGAAAGATTGCCTGCTCGTCCGTTATTTGTCCAATCTGCATGTTTACTAAAATAGTTATTAAGGTTAAATGTTTACTAACTTTATGGATGTTCTATTATATTATATACACCAATTACCAATAAACACTCTGTGGTTCGAAGCTTCACTTTAATATTTCGTCAAGCCAATTCAATGATTTTATAGTAAAGTAAAACCAACATTGCTTGTAATATTAAAGATATGTTTAATAGTGGTACACATAACATCACGCCTGTTTTCACCCGAGGGTTAAGCAGAGGTGTACCTATAATAGTACTTCCACAGTTCGCCTGTTATGTTTAAGACATATGTAATAGAGGCCTATATCAACTGGGCACAAATCCACACTACAGGCTGCTACAAAAAAAATCCTGACAGCAAAAATCAATAACACAATGCCCGACTTGGGAATTGGACCACGCTTAGCATTCACGATTGCGACAACAATTTTTTTAAACGTTGCCCCTCACTTGGAATTTCTTCTGTATTGTGGGTGCGTTTACAAACAGTTAAACTCACATACACAAACAGCCAGACCCGGAACAACACATACAAATATTTGTTCCGTGTGGGAATCGAACCCGCGACGCGCAGCGCAGCATACTATCACATGGACACACTAGCCAGTCGTAGGAAGAAACTGGACTACGTCATCCTTCACAAAGTATTGAGTGGAACGATAGATTGCAGTGAACTTTTGGGCTCATTAGAGATTAAAATTCCGACTCGGATTCCTAGGCATACCACATGCAACTTATTTTACATCCCTAGCTCAAAAACGAACCTCGGTCATTACGCCGCTGTGCCAAGACTTTGTAGGCAATACAACACATTAGCTAAGACTACGAATCTAGACATCTGCGAATCTCTGTCTAAATAATATAAGAAGTGTTTAAGAGATTTAATTTAATTGTAAGTATCTCTCAATTTTATATTAACTTTTTTTAAGTCCTTTAAAATTTTATAAATTTTTCAATATGTTACCTATTATTAATATTTTAATTTTGTTAGCTTAGTTGTTAACTATGTATATTGTGCAAGCTGTGGTCTCCTACAAGTGAAGGAGTACACCAGCTAAGTACCTGATGTTGCCCTTTATTTATATGTCATGTATTGTGTACATCTTTGGTTGGAGATCCAAAATAAATAAATATACCAAGGAGGCAGTCAATAATCGTGGTAATGTCTATGGGAAAAGCCCTAAATCCAACCGTGACCCAGCTAGCATGTTACTGCAGCAACGTGCGTGATTTCCTCTTCGTAACCGTAGAGGAAACGCGAAGGAAATGGTAACAAATGATGACTTAAATACAATTTATGCACGCGATTCTGTGCATCATCAGGAAGTTGCGGATGGAGGTCAGAAATAGCTGGTGGTAGTGCTCAGAACTATTATTGAGTCACGGATTAGTAGGTAGGTTAATAATTCGTTAATTTTGTTGTTAACTTTGTTACTTCCATGAGTGCAGTTCTATGCATGAAGTGTATTGAAACTGACAGTTTGTAATGAGTCAATTAACTAAATGAACTGGTATTTAACAATGTAACAAGGATTGTAAAGTCGACTGAAATATTTTAAAGCTCTAGATAAAAAAATCAAGAAAGAGTAAAAGGAATTTCGCTTATTTCGTCCATTCCTCTACAATTCCAAAATATTAACCCGAAATTTATGCGTAACTGCATTCTGTATTTGCATCTTTTCTTAAAACATGGCTATCTATTCAGTTTACGATTTTCTTTTTGACGTTTCCTGCGTCCAAACCAAGTTTTTTATCATTTTCGAGATCTAATTAATCATCTATTTCCTTAATCAGTTAAGAATGTATTGCTTATGCCAAAATATCTTAACCGAAATCTCCGGAAGAAGTAAAAGTAACTTCCAGTTTTTCCTAGACCACGGTATGGTCAAATTGGAATACCGTCTCATAGCTTCTATCCTTCATTACCAGCGTCCAACATTTTCCAAAACTGATTTCTTATCATACTCAAGATCTGAATTATCATTCACTCCCTCATTTAGTCCAGTATTAGTTTCTTCTGCGATAAATGCTCCACCAAAATCCCGGAAGAAGGATAAAGTAATTTCTCCTTTTCCGTCCGTTTCCTCTTCAACTCCAAAATCTAGACCACCGTGATACGTTATGTGTAAATTGGAATACCTATGTAGTATCACAGGCGTGACTGCATTAAGTATTTGTGTCTTGTCTTGTCAAAAGGCGCACGCTTTTAGAAATTGAAAGCTATTGTTTTACGAACCATTGTTTGGCTTGTACACTTTCTGTTTAGCTACTGTAGTAAATGATGTGGTTGCTATGGAGTATGGTGTGGGAATTTTATAGGTAATTTGTTATGTGAAGTCGACTGATATGAAGTAGATATGTGGCTTCGAGTATATTGAATTCAGAAACGAAAGGTGGTTCGGATAGGTCATGTTGATCCTATGATTATATATTATAGTGGGCAAGTTTCTTCATTGTCATGGGAAGATTCAGTACCAATAGTATTTCCAGTTTGCAAAAATCGTCTCATAAGTATCAGTATTATTAACGTTAATAGGAATTAACGTTAATAATACTGATACTTATGAGACGGTATCAAAACTGGGCATGCCGATATCGAACACGTGTTAGTTAGAGTACCAGTGTAAACTAAAGAGCTTATTAAACATTGTAGCAAAACAGTTGCTTAACCTATGTTAAGCAACTGTTTTGCATTCTTAATACGCTATAATAAACAATCATAATCATAATTATTTGTCATAATAACTTAGATAAATGTATGGCTGTTCGCAGTTTATTGTTATGACAAAACAGAAAAACGTTTTGTTTAAAAACATGATGTTAAAAGAACAAGCCCCTATTACATTTTTAAATGATTCTTTAGTTTTACACCTGAAAGCGAAACACACATATTTAAAGCTTTAGGATAAACTTATAGGCTATCCATAATATGTTCCTTCTCAATCTTCTATATGCCTATATAATAAATTTAATAACAAATTTTAACTAAATTCAAAATTATGAATGTATTTATTTATTTATATTTATGTTTACTTTATTGTACACCAGATTACATATTACAACAGAAAAAAAACCATTTATATACATAACATATGTATAATGTACTAAATGTACAATGTTTTTTTTATTTTTTTATCTAGGGTATCTCAGAGTGTAACCACTAAGGTTCCGACTCTTTAACCGGACTTTCCTGTGGCTGCCTTAAGCTCCTAACGAAACTTAATGCCTCCAGCCAGGACGTAAAAACTATAAACTAAACGACTGCTGCTCGCTAAGGGCACCCCCTGTGGGGTACGAACCTCGGCTTAGGGCAGCTGAGTTGGAGGGAGGGTGGCAAAGGACCGACGGTGGCTGGATAAAATCAGTGTTTTGATTATTATCGTGGGGAGTTTGGATTACATGCTGCTCAGCTAAAACGCGTGCTGGCGCTTCACTTACAGTCAAGGGTCGGAAATGTACAATGTGTATATGTAACGTACTTATATCAAAACCCTTTCCCTACCTCTTCCGCCTAATCTCCGAAACGCCTGAACCAATTTTGACGGGGCTTTTACTGGCAGATAGGTGATATTATAAAGAATAACCTAAGCCTAATCTTATTTTAGAAAAAGTCAGACGGGCGAAGTCGCGGGCAGCGGCTAGTACGAAATAAAAACTAATAATTACTTATCCATTATTCTTACCATCAGGTGGGCTGTGAGCTTGTTTCCCACTTTATGACATAAAAAATTATCTTCGTTTCAAGTATCAAAATCACACTCGTTACGCTTTTTAAATTGCAAGTTATGTTATACTCCAAATTGGATTGTCTTATTATTTAAGTCATTTAATGAGGCTTTCTCTCATAAATTAATAATTAACAAATATTTACTTAAGACTAATTATGGTCTCATAAAAGATAAAACGGTATTTTCTGTGATAACAAAAAAACGAATGTTATTATCAAATTAAGTTCAAATATGACTAAGATATGGTGATGACCAGTGCGAATTTAAAGAAACAACTACAACAGCAACTACTAACACAAGGGAAAACTATAGGGAAGCAAGTAACCCGAAACTTCACTTGCGATCCTTTGTAGAAAGACCTAATAAAGCTTCAGACCTGAAAATTCAATATCAACTCTTAAAGCTTTTGCTACGATTCCTAAGAATTCAGTCAACACTACAAAAAACAGAACCATTTAATCAAGTACCTAGCAATCTAAAACAAAAAGTAGCAACAAACTATCTTTTGGCATCAAACTCACGATTCTCTCACACGGACGTTTAACCACCATTTAGGTCACCAAGAATGCTACTACGTATAGTTGTATCAAAGTGTCTCTAGGTGTAGTAGTAGCGATTGGTCGCAAGGCTGCCAGATCATTGCTCAAGAATGTCTGTGACCCATTGAGGAGTAGACTTGATAATCATATTATTTTGATATACTTAGAGTCCTGATTGGAATTATAATCAGTTGGAAAAGTTGTGGATAGCTTTTTCATTAGTTCTTTATGAAAATGTACGCATGGTAATGAAAACAATAGAAAAACAAAAATGATTAAGTCTTTAAGATGTGGTTTAGTAAGATCAATTTACTTAATGAATACGTTGGTTAGAAATAAACCGGATGAAAATCTAATTATATTAGAAAACTCACTAAATGACCAACGTTACTACAAACGTTAGTAAACAAGATGATATTCTATTCCTATCGAATTGTGAATGTGGGTAGATTATGTTTTCTTTGTTTTAATAAATTCATGAGTATGTTACAATAACTATATATTTTAAGTGCTTCTTTTACATGTTATTATTTCTTACGCAACAGAAAGTATTTAATGTTTTGTTGAGATTTGATTGTGTAACAAATCAAAAATCTTGTAGATTTATAGGTAATAATTTTGTGGAAGTTTGAATGCATAATTATGAAGTTTAATCATTTTCTGAAGTTTTGTTAGTGTTGACATGATGTTAATAATTGGGGTACAAATAACACAAAAGATTTTAAAACAACTGTTATATTTAGTTTATTTGGGTGGTTCATAATAAATCATAACAGCTAAAAGAAAGAGTAAAGATTTGTACACACGAAGACATCACCTAAGAAATATATACGCTATGATAATATATATATCATGATATAACAACAAACGAAGATGCAAACAATAATATTTTACTTATATAATTCAATACGAAAAATATTTACAAAAGCTATTTATAAGAATAATATTATAAAGGAAACGGAAATATAGATCGACTAGTAAGAAATGAACACATACAAATTGATACTAAAATAAAATATTTGCCTCCTTGGCTTTGCCAGTCGGTTAAAGGTGAACAAAAAATTATAATTAAAGCTATTGATATCGTAAATACATTTGTACTTTAAGAAAATTATACTTATAAAAAACAGGTACGTTGTAGTAGTTATAATAAAATAAAGAAAAACGATGAAGATTTAAAAAGAAATCGGCGATGCTATATAAATTCGAGACAAGATTCACTCGTTCAACAATTAACAATAAAATAATTTAAATAAATTATTAAATAATAAATTAAAATCGTTACTTTGAGGTCCAAACTAAGTTACATGAAGATTAACCATGGCCCTTGGGACTTAGATTTTATCTTAGGTTTTAGTTGGAGTAGGCGTTGTAGGCCAGGTTTTGGGCGTCCAAGGACCTGCCCCAACCGCCGTGACCGCCGCCGCCACCACCACCATGGCTGAAGTGTTCTTCATGGTGTGGGTGAGCAACAACTTCGTAGCTTTCATGGTGTTCGCTCTTAGAGAGGAGTTTCTTGAGGAGGACGAGAGCGGAGGCGAGGAGAGCAGCCTTAGCGAGCATCAGACCCTTGATAGCGGCGAAGGCGATGATTCCGAGGAACAGAGGGATGAGGGACTGGATCTTCAACTGGACGAGGGCGAGGATGGGGAGGAGCTGCTTCAGCTTCTTCTTTTTGCCACGGCCTGTAAGGATGAACATGTTTTTTAGAGATTGAGCATTGATGTGAAACTGGCTGCAATTTTCGGTTAGAAATGATACAGATGCTCATAGAAAAACTTTCGTTGTATCGAATTATATTAGACTATAACTATGTAAGTAATATTACAAGATAATTCAATACATAATACGGAAAATAAACTCCTGCTTGAAAACGTTTACTTACAAATGTTAATAGCTAAACTGTAGATAAATGATGATAAATGAGCTCAACTCAATATCTACTTACTGGTAAGTAATGAGATAAAATAATCTGAAACGCATTTAACATTTAACAAACATCGCTAGCAGAAGCTTATAAATTTCAATTAACGTAATATACTTTCTAGTTAAAGTTACTGTACACTATGTGTACTTGCACTCGGTCAAATAAGAAAATGTGTTTGTAGGCAAAGTCATTATTTGAATTTAAAATAGCCTCGTGTTCAGTTTAGATAATTTACTATTTAGGTTCAAATGTTAATCGGGTATGGAAACTTCATTGAGATTCAATGTCCTTACCGACTGAAATTGAAATTCACCATATAACATCAAGTTTGCATAACCCCATTCACCTAGAAAGTGTTTTGTTGGTACCAATTCGAAAGCTTCAAGCCTACATCCATATTTCGTTAGCAAGATTATGCCTGGAGCGTTACTTTTACTCGTTTCTTGATAGAGATTTCGATCGCAGGCCGTCTTAGCGGAACTTTAGAACAAGTCGAGCCTACATAGTCAACGAGTACTATGGACATCTAGCAAAAACCAGAATCAGTTCGTCCGCTTTCCACGATAATCAACCTTGTTAATAGGTTAGAGAAACCCTCTCGAGACTTGTTCGGACGTTTTCTAGCTTCTCATGGTGTGTTCCGGATTTCCGTTTCAAATTTTCTATATTTCGTAATGTACCTGTTTTAGTTTCGGTATTAATCGTCTCGTCATGTGTAACATCAGATTAATTTTTGATCGTACTTTCTATTTTAAAATTCTCAAGCGCGCCGAACAGGTTTTGGCGTGTTTTAATTTATTTGGCGAGAGTTACGCAGGGAATTATATATGAACATGACTGCAAGGTTTTATATAACTACTTTTTACTTTTATGATGTTACCACGCAACTCTATGTCGTGACTTGTTTAATACGAAATATAATTGAGAGCTCCGTGGATAGTTTTCTCTACGACAGTGACTTGCAGTTCGAGAGTCCATCACTTTTTATCGATATCATCAAAATTTACGGAAAACCAGTTTTACGAGCGCGAGAATGAGTCTTACATAAAATTCAGTTTCATAATGGTTTGTAACGAATTGGCAGAACAAACTGTTTCAAACAACCGACAATGTGCCGTGAAATTGTTTAGTCATACTTTTGTTAATAAGCTAATAAAGGAACTATTGTTTTATGACGATGATGAGATATTAATTGAACCCTTGAGAAAATAACCCTTTTAACAAGGTAGCATTGTCCATCTTTTTGGGAAGTGTTCATGATTATATTTCCCATAATACTTTCACTTGTTTCGTTGAAATAATTTGATCGCTTACGAGAATTGCACCTTAATGATATAGTAGACGTTAAATGTAGGGTCCGTTGTAATAAATCTGTGCCTTTTTGTATGAGCATCGTTATTGGATGTGAGACGTGTAATCATTTTTGTTATGTGGGAAAAAATGATGCATGTGTTATTTTTATGAGAATTGTGTTACGACGTTTAGAACAACTTTTCTGTTGATTTCATGTCGGCAGTTGCGTGAGCTTTGATTAGCTATTTATAGCAAGAATTTTGTGTAAGATTTATTGATCTGTAGGAGGTGTTATCTAAGCTTTTGTATCACAGAAATAGGCAAGTGTATTACCTATCTCTGGATAAATCGTTTTTTGTGTCTTTTTATTACTATAAAATTAATCATCGTATTTAGGTACCATTAGACGGAAATTACAGAATTTCGCAGTTTTATGTAGTCTAGTATAATAATGATACTGACCTTCCTCAAGGGACCTCTTCATATCTTCAACAGTGCTTTTAGGCATGCGCAGCTGGACGACATGGTTCTCCATGAAGTCAGCAGCAGCATCCACTAGCCTGGCCTCCACCGTATTCTCCCTAGCTTGAGGTTCTTCAGGTAGGGGCTCGTAGGACCGGGCGGAACGAGAGGTGCCGAGGTTATAGATCGCGAGGCCATCAGCGAGTTTCAATTCCCGCGCTGATGCCGCGTTCTCTAGGAATCTCATAGATTTTTCCTGTGGGAAGAGAAAAGGTAGGTTAGAATTTTGTTCGTAATTTAAAATATTATTGGATTGATAATTGAGATTTATACGTATTTTTTTTTAATAGAGCTTTTATAACAGATATTTTATTGTGAAGTAGTTTATTGTTAAAATAAGGTTAGTATAAGTTTTCAAAGCAAATATTTTAGTTGTAATGAACTTGAAAGCTGGTTAGACAAGTAAACAAGTATTTGTGCTGACTCAAGCAGTAAGTTGGCGGCAAATAGCTTTACAAACATTTGCTGATTAGTCTAGTCACCAAGACAAACTGTCAATTCATTAACTTGTTATGCAGTTAGAGCATTATGTGAAATGATTTGTAAGTCAATATTAAATGCAAGTTTACTTCAATAAGCAATATTTTTTTTTTGAGTTGATTACAAAAATTGGGTTGTTAATTATTCTGTGTTGTTTGAAGAAGTGCTAATTAAATTTAAAATGGCTAAATTAATTTGACTTTGACTTGTAATTAACGCCAAAAAGCTTGTTAGTTTAATTGCAATTAGGAACTTAGAAAAAGTTTTCTTTTGTGGAGGAATTTAAGTTAAAATATTTAGTTAATGATTACTTGATTAGTTTAAAAGTAGCACAATTAAAACGGAAGGTTGTTAAAGTATTGAATGTAGTGATTTGCTCCAAAAAGGGTGATTCAAAATATTGAAGCTTGGGTAGCTTTAGTGACAATTCAAAATATTAGAAGAACTGAGAAAAAAAGCTAAAGAGGTTGTAAAAGATTTTTGAGGATTTGAGGGAGCTGAAGACACAAAAGCTCAAGTACAAGGGACACCACTTAAACACAATCACAACAAACCTTAAGGCACATCCAAGTATCTTCCTCGGCACAACTCTTGACCACCCCAACGACGGAACCGATGACATCATCATCGGAACTGGCTGGCTTGCAGCTTACTGCTGCCACACACACTAAGAATACAAGGAAGATCTTCATTTTTTTTGGTCCTACACTCCTTCACGGTGGTTAGTGAAATGTGGTGAGGGGACTGTCAGAAAGCGGTTTTATTCTCCGTTCCCCCACTGCGGGGTTTAAGCCGAAATGCGCGACTCGATGCGTGTTACGAATGATATAGAAGCAACTACAGGTGGAATACTTTTTTTTATGATGGTATGATTATGCTGTAGGGTGGATTGATTTTTTATGAGTTCTTGTTCTATGATGTGGACAAAATTAAAGGTTTTCTTTTTATTTGGGGCTTTATTCACTTCACAAACAACTCTGGAATAATATTCGGGATTTAATTTAAAAAAAGAACTGTAACAAAATTAATCAAAATTTTTGAGAAAATTTCGTGACCGTACACGCTACACTTACCTACTGAATACAATGTCGGAAATAGAAATTCTAGTATTTTGGTGTGATAGAGGAAGTTATTATATTCGTTAACTGTAATGTCATATCATGCATAAGTATCGACGGTTAAATAATAAAGCTTTAATATAAATTTATTAGAATTTTAAATCAGAATCAAGTTCAATTTTTAGAGTTTTATTATTATAAGTGATAGGTTGCCTATGATTTGTTTCTTAAGTGAATTATATCATCGTTTTCAAAATTAGTCGCACTAATTAGACCGATCAATTGGAAATTGATCTCAAAAATAGACGCAAGGTTAGTTTTATTATTTTTATAATTATTAATTACTCTCATTATCATACCATCATTCGATTTTAAAAGTTTCGATTGATTCTCTAGCTTTATCAATGAAGCCACAAGTAGTTTGCATTCTATCGAGGGCACGGCCAGTTCCTTTAAGCAAAGCGGGTCCACACTAGGTCAGGAAGCTTCTACCTAGGATGGTGCTAGGCGCAGAAAACGAAATGCCTAAATAATCTAAACCTTTTTATAATTTCTGCCCACATCTTAAAACAATAAAGGCACACACATACTTTCGTTTGGCTTAAATGCGAAACTAAAATATGTATAATTTTACATTATTATAATTATTTTGGTATGCGTATACGCAGTCGTCACGCCAGTAATTTTGAAAGGGTCAAGTAGAGATTACCAACAGTGATGAATTATTTGATTTACCACTTACACAATTAAAGCTTTGCATAATATTGTCATTAGTATGCTATGGACATTCTTATCGTCCTCCAATGTTTTGTCATGATTTCTAGTATCTGGTTTGTACTTGCACTATATTTCAATATTACTGCACTACCTTTTGAACCAATAAGAAATATCTTAACAGTCAGTCAGTAAAAAAAACGTATCCATTCACAGGCACATGCAAATAAACATTAAAAGTATCAAATCTTAGTAATAACGGAAGCCTATTGAATCGTATTTTGGAAAATTCTAAATCAAATTACAGCATCCCAATTAAGAAACCAACATCCATATTAATAATCTTACATCCATTCTCATTTAACCAAAATTGATGATAATTATCATATTTAAATAAATTGTCTAGTTAGAAACTTCCGTTTCTGTATGTAGGGCGAATCTTCGTGTCTAACCGTTTGTAATGTGTGTACAACTTGCATTGAGGGCTCTTGGTGCTACTTCATCGGTCATTTCTACTCATTGATACTTATAATGTCCATTATATCTTGACATTACAAGAGGGCACAACTGACTACGGCGTCCTGTCGAAGATCTGCCAGATTCCATACTAATTCAGTATTAGTTCCATATTATGTCGTGTGTCAAAATAAATTGGTCTATTTATCTGACTGAACTTTTCACCAAATTCATGTTTATATAGATAATTTCTAAAAAAAGAGTGTTAGTGATGGTCGTGTTTTGTTTCTGGTCGAGTTACGAGTGGTTTTGGTAATAGCAGTAGGCTTGAATATTACAGTGTAAATGATGATTGAAGTTACTGATGTTTTGTATCACGCAATACAATTAGGTTTTAAAGAGTAACTGGTTAAAAAACAGGTGCTGTGTTTTCCATGTGCAATGAACTCTTAAGGGTTTAGTTCGGTCTTTTGGTTTTTTAGGGTTCCATAACTCAATAGGAACCCTTTTAGGATCACTCGTGTGTCTGTCTGTCTATCCGTCTGTCACAGCCAATTTGCTCCGAATCTACTAGACCGATTAGGTTGAAATTTAGTACACATATGAAATTTCGTGACCCAAACACGGACGTGTAACGAAAATAAATGAATTTTGAATATGAGGTTCACTTTGGGGGGTAAACTAGAAAATTAAAAAAAAGTTTTGCTAACTGCACTGTGTGACATATCAAATGAAAGGGCTTATTATAAGGATTTCAAATATAAGTTTTTATAATTTTAAAATAAAACTTTTAAAGTCATTTAATAAAATAGATGAAAATTGACCATTTCTCCCCATATCTCCGAAATTACTGAGCCAACGCAGCTTTTGGACATTTATATTATCTGGGGTATGCCATGGTGTCTAAGTGTTCACTTAGTTTTACGAGATGTCGCCAAGCAGTTGGTCGAATATTTACGTGACCAGAGGCCTATTTTTTTGACAAAGAATCAGCATTGCCATACAACGTGGCAATACTGCCAGCTTTTTGGGGCCTTTTTCTGTTGACAGCGATGCAGACGAATTTTTTGATGCCCTAAGATTATTTCCTTTTTAGTATATTTGTATATTTAAATATTTAATTATTATAAGACCGTTAGCTTTTATATTATGTAAAAATATCTTTTTCCCGCTGCTCCACCTGTATGGAGGTCGGCTACATCTCTGCACCTCATTCTGCGAAGCAGTAATACTCGCGAAGGAAGAGGCAGAACGCGTGAGGCAGAGGCAGTCTGTGCGTCCTCACGCCCCTAGTCGCCGCAGGAGACGCCCTGGGCGGCGGGAATCGATAGCCGATTCCCGGCCACCGTAGGCGCGGGCTCGCGGACGGCGAGCTATGGGCAGCTCGCCGTCCGGTAAGGACCAGGCCCGGGTCGACGGCGTGTTGCGTTCCACGCGCGCATTAAAGAGATGTTAGCACGCACTGACGGGGTCCGCCAGGAACGATGCCTGCCAGGGTTGGGGGTTTGTCCGAAAGGGATACCGTGGCCCTGGCACACAGGCAACTGAAGGAACACGGGTGGGTTTTGGTCAATAAAAGTCTGACACGCCCTCCTGCTCCGCTAAGTGCGGGAGAAGTTATTTGATAATTTTACACCCAAAAAAATATTTATTTTATTATTTATCACACAGTAAAATAGATACAGATACGACTTAAAAGTATTGAGTACAAAGTACCTTTGTCTTTCTTTAAGTAAAGACTTACTTCTATTTTTCATTATATTCATTAGTAGTTTCAGCTTACATACTTCCATTCTAGGTCATCATTCTCATCCCCCATCTCCTCTTCCAATTATATTTTGTCGTTCTATGTCAAAAACATGTTTATAATTCTTCCTTTCCATGCCCCGACGCAATTTTACTATTCCTAAAGAATGTTTTCATCAACATTATTTTCGTCCCATTAACTAAGGAGAACATAAATTGATACCAGTAAACTCATTATGCAAAATGAAAAAGCGAACTGCAGTCTTTCAAAGACTTGATTTGATTTTTCAATGAATTTTGTTTGAATGAACATATTACTAGATTCATTGAGGTTAGTAGCAATATTATACGATGAGATGATTCACGAGATATTCAGTAGTTACCTACACATTAAAAAGTCAATGTCGGACTTTGGATCCGCAACTTTGTAGCTTGATAACAGGGTACTTACTGGTGTAGTTTCTTTAAGTGTACTATAAAGAATAATATCTGTTTATCATGCTGGTCAAGAAGCAGGTCTAGTAACTTTCTTCCTTCCTCTTAGAGGCCATGGTCAAAAGAAAGCCTACCTGACTCACCAAAAAAGCGACCCTAAGCGCAGAAAGCGGATGCCTACTTGATACTCAAATTACTCTGAATACCCCCTAAGGCTATACAACCGTGAAGTTATAGAAATACGTACTTTTTATGATTTCTAAAATTGCATAATCGTGCAGGTGTTTCGAGCGTATATTTTAATTCGTACAATGTTCGCACGTGAACACTTTTTATGTAATGTCCGGTGCGGTATAATTACGAATATAATTTCCTATTTTTCGTTTTTGTGTGAGATGGTTTTAGTTTAGTGTTTGTTTGTATGCTATTTTGGTTTAATTGTATTCAGTTAGTCTTTTTATTCTGTTTCAGCTTCTTTTATGCAACTAAAACGGTGATAATGAGGGGCACCTAGATATAGCTAATGGTCTTGGATTCATAATCTCCATCTTCCTCTCATCACGCAGTCCAAACCTTCTACAAGTTCTTCATTTTTTTTTTCTTAACTATTTTATCTCAGAGTTAAACTTGAGAGGTTGAGACTCTTTAACCGGTCTTTCCTGTGGTTGCCTTAAGCTCCTAACGAAACTTAATGCCTCCAGCCAGGGCGTAAAAACTTATAAACTAAATGACTGTGCGCTAAGGGCACCACGTGTGGGGTACGAAACTCGGCTTAGGGCACAGTCGGAGGGAGGATGGCAAGGGACCGACGATGGCTGGATAAAATCAGGGTTATGATTATTAACGGGGGAATTTAAAGCTACAGGCTCAGCTATAACGCGTGCTGGCGCTTCGCTTACGAACAAGGGTCGGAGAGGACTATTTAGTCGGGGATTTCGCGATGGGCCTCGGCGGCAAGGTCGGAATGACGGTCGTGTATTGTGTATTTTTCGAACTGTACTCATTTCCCTACTGCTCTCCTGGAAGAGAGTCGTGGTCGTCCGGGTAGGTCAGTTCTACAAGTTCTTTGATCTTTGAATCTAATATACCTATGGAAAGAAAAGGGTCCTACATAACTATCAGCCCAAAGCAAAACCTTGAACTTTGTCATTCCAATTACTGCTTCAGTCAAGCTTGGCAGAAAGTTTAGAATTTAGAGTCCTCTTATTCATAGATAAGAAGACTGTATGACTGAAACGTGAATACTGGGATGGCGGCTGAAAAGAGAGGACGACCACCCCAATTTTGTAAGTATTGAAGTAGAATGAAATTATAATTTTATATTGGGAAAAGGGCAGGAGTATGATGATGACAATGATACCAGCCTGAAAAACGTTGAAACCCATCCTCTTCCCTTCATTTTCATATGGATGCCAACTGAAAGGGAGTAGACTATAAACATCCGGGGACCATTACCAATAAGTAGGCAAATAAAATTCCGATCCGAAACGCGAGCTCCATTGATAATAACAAGGTAGGTATTACCACCACACACATAGTAATTACGTGCCGATTTTAAATTAAAGATCGCAATGTAGTTTCAGAGGTGAGGAGGAAATTGGTTCAATGTAGGTCATATTCTGTTTCATAATATTTGGTTGGTTGTCTTTCATTGAGTGGGTTGGGTGAAGGGATGATGTCTCCATTATTAGTGCCACTGGTTGCCACGCTTGGTCAATTATCTTTAACTAATGAAGACGGACGGCACCACTCGATCCGAGGCCGGTCAAGAAAGAGGTCGCGAGATGCGCTGGACGCATACTGGAATGGGTCAAGGTTAAAAGAAAAGAGTTCTGAAAGGATTTTGGAGATGCTTTTCCCAGCAGTGGGACACATTAGGGATTGTTGGATATTGTAGGGCTTTTATCTGATTTATCCGAACCCCTAATTTCCGGAATACTCATCAGAAACTACCGACAGATAAAAAAAAACTTATTATATAATGATGATGACTGAACCAGGTGTTAATATTTCGTCATCTATAGAATACCGGTTCATAAAACTGCTTTTAAGAACATTCTGAATTGAGAACAGAATACTAATTAAAATAAAATCCGGCCAAATGCAAATGCCGGACTATGCACAATGAAGGGTTCCGTAGTTGGTATGAATTTATCCCAAGCACAAACTTAACATTGTAGTTGAAAAACATGTTCTCCCATATAGAATGTATGGGAGAACTGTAAATGTAAGTTGGTAAAAATATGTTTATTTTTCTCCACAAATTACGTTCTTACACTAGGCGTATGTGTGTGCGAGTGTGAGTGTTTAGCGTGTGAGGGTGTATGTGCGTGAGTGAGGGTGAGTGTGCGTCTGTGTGAGAGTGAGGGTGTGTGTAAGTGTGTGTATGCCTACATTTATTGTACATACAATATTTCTTATATATATAATATAAATAATTAAGTACATGTGCATAGGCAATTACATAAATATTAATACGTAGAAAAACTAGCAAGCACTTGTAACGGTATCTCCGAGTGGCTTCCACCAACGGGCAACTATTCACGTTGGTAGCAGCCACCCAGACTCTGCGGAACAAGCCCGAGGAATATAATAAATAAAATAAACAATTATAATTTATAACTTGTTACTTTAACATCTCAAGGACTTTTTCCTTTTTAGCGTAGCTTTAATTTAGTAACCATTTAGTTGTTTTGTTTTTACACTCAATTCTACGACAATTTGCTATATTTGACGACGTATGAACCAGATTGATCTAGGGCACGAAATTATGTTTTCGAGAAATATAAGGAAACGCGTTGTTAGGCTTTGTTGTAAGAAATTTATGAGCCATGATAATTATTGTTTCTTTATTGCACTTAGATCAATTTGGTTTTCCATAAACGTTAAGAACTCAGTAGTAAAATTGGGACCATGAGTGATCTAAGTGCATCTCCTACTTGATCAGTGTAGCATGCCTTCACTTTGCAGACCGTACCAATTATATAGTGACATGTTGTGATCCCTCAAGGAAGAAAGCACTGAAGAGCGCTTAGATCAGTGTGGCATGGTAGAATTATGGTTTTTCTATGCCATTGTGTAATAACCTCAGTATAGGCAAAAATGTCACTTAGATCACTCTGGTTCCAACGTCGTCATTTATGATTTTATTTATTTGATTGAATACTTTAACTCCTTGGAATGGGAAAAATATTTGCGCAAAGTTTGTATTGACAGCATGTTTACATAATCACATATTGCTTAGTTTCTCCCGGAGAGGGCTATGCGTTTTTTCCTTTCTTCAGGTAAGTCGAAGTGTTGAAGAAGTACAGTGAGCAATATATACAGCAGATGTACAGTTTGCACTTGAGTTTCCTCATAAAGTTTTGAGGTGGTATTTCTCTATAACTTGTAATGCCTACTTAGCTGTGATATTTTGCCTTTTAACTTCGTTATGATACTGTTGTGATTGTTATCACTTATTTATTATTTATTTATTTTGTTCTTTAACACATACATTTGTTTTAACAAGTAATAACCAAGCTAACAAAATTTGTCATTAAGTGATAACTGTCCAGTCGCAAGGAATGAGTCTGGGTAGAAGCGCAAGTTATACAGTGGACAAAATATTAAGTACCACCCTCTGGAATTCCGCCAAAGAGCAATAAAATAAGTCCAAACGCCGAGAGATATTATTCAGCATTCTTATTGCACGAATCACCGGTGCAAACTTTAATAAGTTTGTACGGGTAGCCGCAACTTTAAAAAGTTCCCCCCGGGGTCCCAAACGTAACCTCTTGTCTCGAACGAGCAATCCCAATGATTCCAATATTTGTGGATTATTCAGTATCTCACGAAAAAACCATAAAAACGTATTTTACAAGAGCGAGGTTGCGCCTTACTTCCAACTTATAGTACCCCACCATCCCTATGAAAAAGAGAGTAAAAAACAAAACAACACATAAATAAAACCAAACTTAATATAACCATTTAGCTTGCAGGGGACACACACTTGAATCTATAAAAAATTTGCACTTTAAAGCTTAATATTACGCAAACGAATCCCTGAATCGAAAAATTGCTATCGCAAACCAGCCATATTTTTGAACGGCCTAACCAACGATACCCCACACTATGGAAAAGACGAGAAAAAAAAATCATTCCCACTTTACGTGTAGGGGAGATACCCCAATTTCAAGATTTTAATTTTATTTTGTCGGAGTAACTAATATGTATACCCATACCAAATTACAGTTTTCTAGTACTAAGAGTCTCCGCAGACAGACAGACAGACAGACGGACATGGCGAAATTATAAGGGTTCCTTGTTGACTACGGAACCCTAAAAATTGTGTTTTATGTTATGTCATGTTGTTTTCTTCTAATGCTGAACAAGTAAACAGTGATCAAACCAATGACCTGGTAATAATTAAGGAAAGTGGAAATTGCTTTTTTTTATCTAGGGCATCTCAGAGTGTAACCACTAAGGTCTAACCGGACTGGTTGTTAGACTTTTTGGGCTTCTGACGACCCGTAACGACTGTCAAAGATCCACGAATGGCAGCCGGGACCAACGGCTTAATGTGCTTTCCGAGGCACGGAGGAGTCTCGGTATTTAAAGATGGTCACCCATCCACGGACCAACCCCGGCAAGCGTAGCTTAACCTGACGTATCGACCCGTGCGGCTGTTATTACTTAGCCACGAGCTCCTCGGAATTAAAATATTATTACTATTTCTTTTTTTTTATCTGTACATTATATTATAATATAACTAGCTGACCCGACAGACTTCGTTCTGTCAAAAGCTATAGTATAAACTCCACTACTCTACTCTACTCTACCCTACCCTACCCTACTACTCTACTTACCCTACTTACCTACCTACCTACCTGTAGGTACCATACCATACCTACCTACCTACCATTTACGTACCTACCTACCTACCTGTAGGTAGGTAGGTACGTAAATGGTAGGTAGGTAGGTATGGTAGGTATGGTAGGTAGGTAGGTAAATGTAAGGTAATTCACCATTTACCTTACAAAAAATTCTCGTGTCACAATATTAGTTACCATACTCCTCCGAAACGGCTTAACCGATTTTTATGAAATTTTATATGCATATTCAGTAGGTCTGAGAATCGGCTACTATCTATTTTTTTTAAGTTTTAGGTAGGTAGGTAGGGTAGGGTTGGGTAGGGTAGGTAGGTAGGTAGGGTAGAGTAGGGTAGGGCAGGTAGGGTAGGTAGGTACGTACCCTACCCTACCCTACCCTGCCCTACCCTACTCTACCCTACCTGCCTACCTTTACCTTAGGGCAGGGTACCTTACCTACCTACCTAAAACTTAAAAAAAATAGATAGTAGCCGATTCTCAGACCTACTGAATATGCATATAAAATTTCATAAAAATCGGTCAAGCCGTTTCGGAGGAGTATGGTAACTAATATTGTGACACGAGAATTTTATATTTAAAGATTGTAACGAAGTCAAAAATATACAATGAATGTATTTGAAGAAAAAAAAAAAAAACATTGCTTCTCCGTTTGTCTAGATGTATTATCCGGATTGGCTGAAAAACGACTGAACGTATGTATGTATGTACTTTTAATCCCAGTAGTACGTTCCCGTTGGATTTTTCCGACGTCCACGCGGGCGAAGCCGCGGGCAAAAGCTAGTTATATTTATAAAAACAAAAGGATAAATTAACGTCTTTTAAGTTCATGTCTGTTTCAATAGTGCTTTGTGCACAGATTAGCGGACTTTTTGCTTCAAATTACTCTTACTGTTGGCTCGTGCGATTTAATTGCCTAAAGAAGTTTTTCATTCATTCACTACAATGGAATGAGTGAATGACGTATTTAAACAAAAAGTTTTGTCTTCACTTTCAAAGTGGATACAATGTGTGTATTAAATATTTAATTTGTGTTAAGGCGGCGATAACCGACTTTTAATGATTTTATACTGAATATCACATCTAAACGAGTAGTGTTAATGATTTGGAAAAAATAATGTGGTAAATTAGAGCATTTTCTCAATAACTTAATATATAAATATTTTATATTTGTATTTCATGTTTTTTAGACTTCTGAATCCAGGGCCCCACTTTTTTAATTTTGTCAGTTTTTTAATAGTTTATTTAAATCTTTTTATTTTTTGAATAAAAAAAATAAGACTCAAAATGATTGTTGAATTATATCATAGTCTTTTATTCAAAAACATATTTATACTTAAAAATATATTTGCAAAGCTTTTGAGCCTGACTGTACGTCAGCTACCCTTTTGTAGTATTCTGGTACTTATTTAAATTAGCTTTTTGATTAAAATGTGGTGGAGTACTTTGAGAATATTTTAATGTTATCATGGAGTAGAATGAAACCTAATTAAAAATATTATGTTTTTCATGGAGCAGTTTGGGAACTCTTTTTGGAGTAGTTTGGGAATAAGCCTCTTATTTGGGATAGCGCTCCTGGATGGGCGAGTCCTATTACTGGCTGAACGTATGACGCGTGACGTGAGCTCAGTACAGAACATGCAAGCTAACCACTCAAGGTCACTGGCATATATCTGGGCCTTAAGCAAGAAGATTAGGTAGATGAATAGGGCGATAAAAAAATTGTCCCATCACATCCATATGTTGCCATGAAATAATTACAAAAGTTAAACAAGATTAACTTTTATCAAATCTTTTTTCATAATAAGTAATCATGTTAGTAATTTCAATATTGCATAATAAGTAATCGATTCAATAAATATCTTCATTCATTCTGGGGTAATTATGTTGATCACGTGCAACTCTGGCCGTTTTTCCGATGACAATGTCTTGTCTCATTCCAACGTAATTAATTTGACGGTAGAAGAAATGAGACAAACAGATTATTTTGATAGATTGACATAATTTATGTATCCGTTTCAAAGCTACTGTGACTTTAAAACCGTAAGTGGTTACGTTTTTCTGAAATTGTTAGTAGGACGCTGCTCCTCTAGTATTATATAACCTCATTGCTTATATAACTATATTCCGTCCACCGAAAGAATGGTTTTTTGACACCTGTCAGTTTCATACAAACGATTATGGTATTTTACGAATTTAAACTTCATTAGTTCCAAATCTTATACAACTGACAGGAGTCAAAAAACTATTCTCTAGGTGGACGGAATATAGTTATAAGAAATTTGAATATTGCCTCTTTGTCTAACCCATGGTCTCAAGGTCAACCACCGTAAAAATAAACTACCTGACAAATGAAAATTAATTAAAAAGAACTAGTTTTCATTCAAACTAGAATATTTTTATCATCAAATTCCGACATAGCATGGAATTATTCAACTTTCTTATATTATGTGTAAACTGGTTGTGCAAATTAAATATTATGTATATACTTTTCCAAATCATTAACATTACTCGTTTAGACGTGATCTTCAGTATAAAATCAATAAATGTCGGTTATCGTGTTTTCCGAGACACAGGGGTATCACACCGCCAACTTCTAAACTCCGGGCTGTTACTGAGAAATTCCTCATGGGAAAACCCAATATCACTTTGCCCGACCTGGGAATAGAACCCAGGACCCCACGATTAGCAGACGCTCTTGCGACGACAAGACCACCGAGGCAGTACCAAAGCAAGCAAGGAATTACCAAAGTACCTACGAGAAAAATAAGAAATACCTACTTACCTATTATTATGTGCCGGTTTGCAAGTAATTGGTGAAATTAGCACCAAATGGGACTTTTCTAACGCTGATGACACCCTTGCTCTTAACAATGCTATCATATTTTTCTGGCTTTGGCTGATGTGAATTTCTCTCGATTAGGAATAATCTTGAGTTGGAATAATGATCACATAGAGCGTCTAGTGGTGAAGGGCAGAGGAGAAGGTAATAGACCACGCGGGAGGTCACCGATTAGGTGGACCGATCAAATTGGAGGCCCTGTTAATGAATGCACCAGACTGTCATCTAACAGAAACAGATGGAGGGTCATCGTGAGGCGAGCTACGACTCCACCTGCGATCGGAACTAATCGTGATCACAACCGCTCTGAAAAGAGCTAAGCGAAGAAGAAGATGTGAATTTTACTACGTACAATATAAGGAAAGGTAGTTTGGCATCTACGAGAAACTATACTGCTATAGCCGGCGGCGTTAATATTAGCAAGTAAGATATAGATTATTGAATAAAGATTAGAGCTAACATTAGTATTCTAGTTGCATCACATAGTTCAAGTTCAGTATGTCAGTTTGTACTAAGTATGTATTCAATAGATTCTTAGTATTATTCTTATTCATCGAGTATTTCGAGACATCGCCAAGCGATTGGTAGACTCATCACGTGACCAGAGGGCTGGCTTATTTTTAGGCCAAAGAATCAAGATTGCCTTCCAACGTGGCAACCCTGCGTGAGAACAAGTTGCTCTACCGTGTGGTGCCGGAAATAAAGAATAACACCACCCTATTTCCTCCCGTGGGTGTCGTAAAAGGCGACTAAGGGACTTACTAGAGAATGGGCAGCAGCGTTCTCTATGCATTTTTAACACCATACTGTGATCACCAACCCGTCTGCCAAGCGTGGCGATTTAATTTGGCGTCCCCCAATTGAGGGAGGCCTATGTCCAGCAGTGGACGTCTTTCGGCTGTAATGTATGTATGTGTGGTAACCCTGCCAGCCTTTTGGGCACTTTTCTCACTGACAGCGACGGACTGGCGGACGAATTTTTTTTTCCTCCATTCATATCCTTGGACATTATACAAATATTTTAATGTAAGATTGTATATTGTATTTAAATGTAGGCTGATAAATATTATATAACTACTATTTTATTTTTATTTATTATAAATTGATTTTTATGAGATTCTGGAGTGGCGACCGCGTACCGGAAGACATAGCGTTGGAAGGCCTCCCACAAAGTGGTCCGATGACCTTGTGAAAGCCGCAGGAATCCGCTGGATGCGGGAAGCACAGAAACGGTCGAAGTGGCGGTACTTGGGGGAGGCCTATCTCCAGCAGTGGACGTCTTTCGGCTGAAATGATGATTGATTTTTTAAATAAACTACCTAACATTTTATGTACACCAAGTACATAAAAGTTTAGGTAGTATATTTTACACATCAGTGTTAATACTGTTGTTTGAAGAGTAAATAAAAATTGGTGACGGCTGATTGTGGTCTTGAATTCGATTCCCAGGTGATTAGGAATTTCTCTTTAGTTTGGAAGTTGATTGCGTGAGACCCTGTGCCCCGGAAAGTACGGCAAGCACCTGTAGCGCTATTCTGCAGAAATATCACCGTGAAAACTCAGGTAAAGTGAGTTCAAAGTGAGCTCTCAATCTCTAGACTCTCTAGCGTCAGGTAGGATGACAATTCACTTTACGCTCACTTCACCTTTATTTTTACGGTGAGAATCGACCGGCTGATCTCTCCCAGGTTCTATGGATAGCCGTCGAACTAAGGGATTGAGGGAAAAGGAAGTGTACTTATGTTGGTGCAAACACTTGTGCAATTATCTTATGTACTTGGCTCGTTGAGACTGGCCACTGTGGCTAAAATTAGGCCAGAAGGATTATAAATCTCAAACAAGAATAAATTACAAATAAACCTTTAAGTTAACAACACTAAAGTACCTAAATACGTTTTTATTAATGGCATCTCGTAGTGGACCTTGGTAGGTCGTGACTACTTAACCGGGTTTTCCTGTGGCTACCTTAAGTGAACTCAAAACCTCCAACCAGGGCATATAACTTATAAACTAAGCGACTGCACGCTAAGGGCACCTCCTGTAGGGTACGAACCTCGGCTTAGGGCATCGCGGGGGGGACGACAGCAAGATGGGACAGGCTGGATCAAATCTGGATAACTATTATCTGGGTAATTTATTAAAACAACACGCTCAGCTGCGGCATGGGCTGGCGCTTCGTCAAGCAAGGGTCGGGGGGGACAATTAAGTCGGGGTTGTCGCAAGGGACCTCGGCGGCGAGGTAGGAATGACGGTTTTCTTGTTTTAATAACTGTACCTAAATACGAGCAACTTGCTCACAATATAACGAAAAAGAGAGTAAATGAAATCAAAGAGTGAATGACATTTAATATTAAATGAAGAATAAGATTCGCTAAGAAAATCACAAAGTTATTACCTACTTATTACTCCATTCATATCGAATGAGATGTAGAAATGTAAGATGAGCACAGTTTAGATAAATGGATGCGGCATAATACTGTGGTAGGTACGGGAAGTTTTGGCAGGTTGGTGTATTTAATTAAGAGGGTTGTCACCTTTTCACTAGCGCTTTAAAAAACGCATTAAACGTGAATGAGAAGGAATTATGAAAACGGCTCAATATCGGTAAGTGTGTCTAGAATTTTATAATACCTTTTTTAAAGTTTCATATTGAGACACGAAGCAACAAAATTCGATCTAAATAAAAACGGCCACATTCCTCTATGTACAACGTATTTTGTTTTTACTTGAACATAACACGGACAATCAGAAGAGCCGCTATTATAAAAATATTATGTTGTGCACATCATATTATTTTAAATAAATTTTGCGATTAAGTCATACTTATAATTTTGGCAGGCAATTTTTTCTTTATCAGCCTTTTCTTTCCCACTGTTGGGCAAAGGCCACCTCAAAGAACTCACTCTAACTATCCCTAGGTACCTTAGGTAGGCGTCCACTTCATCTCGCCACCTCTTTCTGGGCCAGCCTGGACGGCGGCGCGGCCGTCGCGTTTATGGAAACCCTTCCATTGTGCAGAATCCCAGTACTGCTGAGCCTACTTGTGTGTGTGTTTGTTTACTTAGAATGCCGTTGAAAGGATCCACAAATTTAAAAAGCTGTGGAGATGATTGAATCTGGAAAAACACTATATAACATTACTATTAACACTTGAAACGGGAAATTTACCATGTTTACATTTTGTTTCGAGTTTCCGATATTTCGGCGCTGTTGCAAGCACCATGATCACGGATAAACTGAAGTAATTGCGGGTGGGTGTTTATGAGCAGGCAAAACGGTCTACCCTCTTTCTTGTTCGTTTTTTGCACTCAGTACCGCTACCACTGTCACTCGCAACTCGTTTCTGTTCCCGATACATGAATCTCACTGTCCGTTTGCGAACTTTTTTCGGCACTTCTTCGGTTGGTTTGGAATGTTAGTGACCATGACAGTTTAAAAACTTATAAACACTATATAAGTTAATATAAGTTTTAAAGTTTGTTAAAAAAATTGGTTGTCTGTAAACTTGGTTTACGGACGATAGTTTAACGTGAAAACGTCATAACAAAACATTGATGCAGCGCAAGCGTACAATGAGCGTAACGGCACTATGAGCGTAACGGGACAATGAGACATCCTTTTTCGTGCATGTAGCCGGCGTTCATCGATTTATTGGACGATATAACGTCAAAAAAAAAAATACTTCGGAAATGTGATCTGATCTTAAAATATTTATTATTTAAAAACTGCCGCATCCAAAAAGTTCTTCACCAACTTACACGCGCACGCGTTACAAATGGGCGCTGTCACGCAAAATATCGATACATCGGAGATTCGATCCACTGTAATAAAACTTTCATCGACATAGTGATGTAATGTCTATAATTTTGAAGTAGGAAAGTGTGGCTGGCATAGAAATGAGTGTTTGAGATGATAATACTCGTATTATGTAGGGAAGTTTGTCTATATTTAGATTTCTGTAGCTAACTGCGATAGATCTTGTTTAAAACTGTAGCTGAAGATGTGCGTGCTCCTGTGTTGAGAAATTTCGTTCGTCTGGTGATATTTTAGGGAGGTCCCAGCACAGGGGCATTTATGTATAGAATTAGATGATAGTGTTGTCCTTTATAATTGTATTTAAGAACTAAAAATAGTTTCTCAGTGTTTGTAACATTTGAATCTAGTTGGCCCAATTTTTTTTTTTTTAATTTATGTTGCTTTTGGCAAAGAGGATGGGCAGTACTATACTCATAAAATGGATCATGCCATCATGGTGACAAGGTCCTAATTGCAACGTCATATTACTCAGCCATATAATAATGATGAGGTTTTTTTTTTTGTAGCTGAAATGTGTCAAAGTATTGGGAAAAAAAAAACCGTGTCTTGTTGATAACCACAATATTTTCTATCGGTCTTCCTTTATGTATGACAAAGAGACTTCCGGAAAAAGATTAATTTTGCGTGGACCGAAAATACCGTACAAATTCAAATTCCGTAATACCGGAAGTGACAAAGACTCTAATTACATCATTGTAACAAATTTTCTCTCACGTCTTAAAAGCCGTAACTCGAATACATATCATGCGATTAATCGCATAATCGACTTTCGACGGACGACATCGATATAGCCTATAATGAATCGATTTGAATTGCAATCGAATAAAACTGTGGCTAGACATTGGTACCGTTTTATTTCTTTTCGTTTTTAAAGTAGGTATAGGCTTGAAGAATTTATTGGCGCAATTAAGGAGTTCAAGCCAATGAAGAAAAAAAGGTTTAAGTTTTAAGCCAAGCTTTAAGAGGTTAGTTGATTGATTGCTAAACGGGCTTGAGATAAGAAATCGGCCAATAATTTGACCTATGATAAAAAACTTTTATAAGTTTATTATTATATATTAGTGTGACCTCTTAATTTATTTGGGTGTTTCTTCTGAGAGTGGTCAGATAGAAAACACCGACCTCATCTAATTAAAATAGTATATTGTGATACAAGGGTAGGAAGTAGGTTATTGCAAACGAGATGTCATTAACAAGCCCGAGCCGAAGACGAGGGTTTTTAATGACACGAGTTTGCAATAACCTACACACCCGTGTATCACACGACGTTTTTCAATACAGTTGTGGGAAATAGTAAAAAACAAATCAAAGAATTAGGTAAATATGAAAAATTAAAATTTTCATAAAATGGCGCGTTTTAGCAACTAGACATTTTTTTTTTACAACGACAACAGCCTATACAGCCTATTCGATTTTTGACAAATTATGATGTGAAAATAATTAAATTAAAACTGGTAATTAAATATATTAAACAACCATTTAAAAGACTTTTGAGAATTCAATGCAGGACTCATTCATTTTTCCTTGTATGAAATCTATCCCATTTTATTCTATGTATGAAAACTCCTTGAGACTAAACTTTTTAATTTGACTTATAAATTTAAAACTAAACTGCAAAACAAAATGATCGAGCTCGTAAACAAAAGTCACGACCGCGTAAAACAAAAGATGCCTGTGCAAAATATTTAATTTTCGAATCATATATATAGCCTCTGAAAGTTATTAAAGTTATTTTAATTAAATTAATTAAATTAATAATTTTATTTAATAATTTAATTTTTATTTTATTTAATTAATAATTATTAATTTTTATTTTATTTTAATTAATTTTAATTAAGTTATTTTGCGTTATTGAAGTTATTTTTGACGTGTTATTTATTTATTTAAGTACAAAAAAAAAATTACAGAGGCGGACTTAATGCTAAAGCCTTTAGCCTTATATTTTTTTAGGTTTTTTTTGGGCTTTATTCTTTATGCTTAGTGCTTAATGTTAAAGTGTTTATAGAAATCTACTACTTTTAAATCATTTATTCAAAGCTTGAAATATAGCACATAGGAAGACTTTTATACATCCCTTTTTAGGGTTCCGTAGTCAGCAAAGAACCCTTACAGTTTCGCCATGTCCGTCTGTCTGTTTGTCTGTCTGTCCGTCTGTCCGCGGCTTAGCTCAGAAACTTATAGTACTAGAAAGCTGTTATTTGGAATGGGTATACATATTAATCACGCCGACAAAGTAGCTAAATAAAACCTTGAAAAAATTTTTTTTAAGGTATCTAGAGACACCGCGTGCCGGGCGATGAGCGGTCTCTTTGTGTCGCGTCGCGTGTCGCGCCTGTTTTTAGGAGCCTTTAACTGCACATTTTAGTTAGAGTCAAGTGTGTGTGTGTCCCCTGCCAGTTAAATGGTTGTATTTTTTCATGTTCGTGAACGGGCGCCGTCAGTTGAGACTGGTCATCTCTTAGTGCCACGGGTTATTTTATTTTATTTTGTTTCTATTTGTTGTACCTACTCTGGACGCTTTTAACGTGTAAGTTTTTATTATTTTTATTTTTACATCGTTCACACATTTAGTTATAAATTCAACATGATAGATGTAACGAATACTTTTGTGACAATTTAATTTAAAGGTGTGTCCATGGAGTTTCTTGCCCGTTCTTCTCCATAGGTACCTACGCTTTGGTATGGGAATGTAGCTTCATTTTTCTTACTGACTCCTTGACAATTCAAAAGTGCCTGTAAATGGTTTAATTGAAATAAATGATTTGAGTTTGAGTTTGAGTTTGGATACGAGAAAAAATAACAGCAGTAGTATATGACTATAACGAAGTTAAAATGAAAACTACCACAACTAAGTAGGCTTCATAAGTTACCGAGTAATTGTCGACCAACTTACATTTACAGTTGAAAAACATGTTCTCGTGTGTATTCCCGAGAACATGTTTTTCAATTACAATGATAAGTTTGTTCTTGGGATAAATTCATTCCCTACTACGGAACCCTTCATTGTGCGTGCTCCGATACGCACTTAGCCGGTTTTCCCTTTTCGTCAGGAATAACTACTTTAAAATATTAGCTACAACCAAAATATTCACTATCATCATCATTTCAGTCGAAATACGTCCACTGCTGGACATTAGACTACCCCAATTGGGGGGGTTTGCCATAATCGTCACGCTTGGCAGGCGGGTTGGCAATCGCAGTATGGTGTTAAAAATGCATAGAGAACGCTGCTCTTAGTCGCCTTTTACGACACCCACGGGAGGAAATGGGATGGTGCTATTCTTTATGTCCGGCACACGATACAATATTCAAATAACAAAATTCCCAATTTTGCAAAATCATGGAAATTATGCCCTCTGAGTGCTGAGTAGTAACTCGTGTTGCTATGGATCCATTTCTATTCGAGCGACACGCTTGGACTGAAATAATAATGTTACACCACAAAACAGAAAACAGCTGATAAACTAAACATTTTTCTTAATTATCATATTAACATTTATTATTATGTATGTATGTATAGTTAATTTAACATCTTCGTTCTTCTATCCATACCAATTCATTATAGTTAGCGAGGCTATAATTGAAGCATCTTCTATTCCATCTAGATAATGTAGGTTGGACAACAGGCTCGCTCAAAATTGCGTAATCGCGTTAACATAGTCAGATTGATGGCCGTAAGAGCAGAACAGCTTTTGAGTGGAGACCGCAAATCAACAAACGTAGCGTTGAATATGCTCCAGCAGATAGAAAGAAAGAAGGAACGTTTTATTTTATTATTCTTTTATTTTTTGTTTGCACAAGAAATACAAACAGTAAAAAAAAACCGGGCAAGTGCGAGTCTGACTCGCGCACCGAGGGTTTCGTACAAACCTTAATTTTGTAGTTGAAAGAATGTTCTCCCATACATCGATATACGTGCCGGTCAATTCTCCAACTGAAAATTTAGGTTTGTAAACGCAAAAACGATTGTTTTATGTGATAAAACAACAAATTCAAAAATTTCGGACTTTTTCATTTACTTGTGCTTGGAGACCTTGCTTCTTGCTCCATTTCATAATTCTAGGTCAACGGGAAGTACCCTATAGGTTTTGATTTACTTGCGAATATCGTATTAAATGTCGCATAAATGGCTGTATCTTTTTATTGCGATGACTTAGAAGCTTGATTTTTTCAGAACTCCAAGAAAGCATAAACTTTCGTATTTGATATTAATTTCAACTTGATATCTCCACGCGTTCCTGAGAAAAAGGGTCTTGACAGACTGACGGACAGATAGACGGACAACGAAGTGATTCTATAAGGGTTCCGTTTCTTCCTTACGGTAGGTACGGAACCCTAAAAATGAGCATTCAAAACTAACAAATTGTACATTGTAAACAACAAAAACTTATTAGAAAAAGATCTGTGCGAGGCCAAAAAGGCCGCTATCTCAGCATAATGGTGCGATATTTAATAAAATAAATACCGCAGCGCTGGTATTTTAACAGGACCCGCAGTAATTCCACGAACAGACCTGCGGAAACCTATAAGTCCGGATTAAAAACTAAGTGGCAATAAAATCTAATTTAGAGAAACAAAAAATAAATAAAAAGCGTAAGTAGCCACTGTGCGTACACAGTGGCCAGCAAATCAAGCTACATGAAACTGTCAGACCTCCCCAAACGATTTTAAACTTTAAGATGGAGCAACGACCCAAACAAGATGTCAATACTAGAGTAGATAGTATTGAAGTGAGAATCGCGTGAATTAAAAGAGTAACCGTGGAGTTTCTTGCCGGCTCTTCTCCATAGGAAACGACTAACTCGAACCGTGCACCTAGCTTCTGACGTTTCATAAGTGCCCATGTAGGTTTATGTGAAATAAAATATTTTGATTTTGATTTTGAATTGACGCAAATTGGGAAAGACCTATGTCCAGCAGTGTTCTATGGTAAGCTTGAGAACGATTTGTTAGAAGATATATTAAGAACTAAAGCATAGAGGAGGATGACATTGGACGGGTTTTACCCTGAAATAAATAAGTATCCCTGGACATAACACATAGTTAAGGCGAGGTTCTTCAAGCGTGCGTTCTTGTTCTTGAAGTGGCAGCGGGGCGCGAGTAAATTGTGCCGTGCATTTCGTTAATTTTGGGTAAAAAATTATATGTTTCACGATATTTACGATGTTAAACCCGACGGACATTACATCGTAATAGACGTTTATTTTGATGTGATTTTCAATAGTAATATATGTAATATTGAAATAAAATGAGTTTTAATCTATAAAATAAGGATACGTTTGGATTTTTTTCTATCCAGCGAACTTTATCCAATGATGTAACGAGTAACCGACGTACCTACAGAAAGGTCTCAAAAGCAACATGTAATTTTTTCACGTGTTTAATCATTACCGTTTCTAAATAAAATGGCATTAAAATAAAATTTCCTAGAGGTTAACTTTAAGAACCTCGCCTTAAAGTAACGCTTTTCAAAGCTTACTGTCAGTCCTTCTTCACGTGCAGCCTGTGAGACAACTTCACTCAGCGGGCATACAGCGACCTGCGTGTTCAATACAATAATGCACTGAGAGTGCTGCTGTGGCTGCCGTGGCGTTGTAGTGTGTCAGGGATGTTTACGGTCAACAACATTGACTGTTTTGCCGACATTATTAGAAAAAGATGTGTATCCCTGATGTCGCGGATTCGCGGCAGCACCAACAGTATTCTCAGTGTGTTCGCAGATCGCTGAGGCTCCCCGATGTGGCGGAGGTGGACGCAGCTTCACGCTGAATTTTAATTTTAATTGTTTTTTTGTTTGTGTATCTGTACTAACACTAGATGTTAAGTAAAATTCTTACTAACCATATAGACTTTAACTTGTCTGAAATAAAAATATTCTATTCTATTCTATATCGGAAATGTGTCTGTGATAGAACATTCAATCCACGTTGAATACCAGTCATAGCTTGTTGATCGCTTTCATAAGATGCATCTAAACCTAGGCCTATAATAATAAGATAAGTATCAGAAACATACTACAGATAAAATCAGTAAAACAATACTTTCCACTTTGTTATCAAAAAAATTGTTTCCATTTGTACCCAAACTTGGTTAAAACCCTTTTAAATTGTTGCTTCTAATTAACTAAATGTAAACTGCTAACAATGTTATCTTGTTTCCATCTTCACTGACCCCTATGTGCATTGTTGCTGCCACAATATAAGTAAGACAGAAGGGTAACTTTATAAATTGAGAAGAAGTAACGTTTAGGTAAGTAAAAAAAGTAAACATTGACACTACTAACTAGACAGTAGTCGCGGAGTAAATGAAATGGATGCAAGCCTTTATTGATGCCTACTACATTGATAGGACTTTTTCAATACGATATTCAGTGTATAGATTCTTGCTCTTTTTAAAGAAGAAGAGTCGAGAAGAGAGAGCGCTGGGGCTCCTTCTCACATAGGGTCGCAGTATTTTGATGAGCGATGGCTGTTTTGAGTGAATGTGACGCAAATTTTCCCCGATCTTGTTGTTTTGTGTTTGTGTTCTTTCTTTGCGTCATGTTTACCGCAAATATACGTATTTACTTTCTTTCTTTTCCTGTCTTCTAGAGCTTTGTAGTAAGATTTTTCGTCGACCCAAAATAAATTAGGATAAGCAAAGGCGTTTCTTCCCGTGGGTGTCGTAAAAGGCGACTAAGGGACTTACTAGAGAATGGGCAGCAGCGTTTTCTAAGCATTTTTAACACCATACTGCGATCGCCAACCCGCCTGCCAAGCGTGGCGATTATGGCAAACCCACCCAATTGGGGGAGGCTTATGTTCAGCAGTGGACGTCTTTCGGCTGAAATGATGATGATGAAGCAAAGGCGGATGATCATGTAGAACTTATTCAACTTACCTATGAATTGATGCCTGCAAGAAACTTGGTACTAATGTATTTGGTTGATTTTCTGCTGCTTCTAAAAACCGTGTCAACGTGAAACTTACAAAGTGTTTCCATAGATTTAAAATCACAAACAATTAAATAAATTGTAAACTGGACAAGTGTAAATTGAAATCGCGAGGTGAGGGCTTCGTTCAGTGTATATGTTATCACCATATTTTTTATCTCAAGATAATTTATCCGAAGTACAAACCTAACATTGTAGTTTCAAGACAGTCATGTTCTTTCATACATTCCAACTAAAAATTTAAGTTTGTTTGCATAATATTAAGACATTTACCATGTTTTTTTAAGACCATAGACTTCTTATAGCTTTTCCTGTAATATTTATGTAAAGAACTGAGATGGTCAATTTTCATCAATTTTATTAAATAACTTAAAATGGATTTATTCTCAATGGTATAGTTTCGAATCAGAAATGAAGATATCCCCAGGAGAACCAAGGTAACCGACATAACCTGAAGAATTACAAAACTTCAGTGGCAGTGGGCAGGGCACATTGCTAGCAGAACAGATGGCCGATGAGGCCGAAAGGTTCTGGAGTGGCGACCGCGTACCGGAAGAAGTAGCGTTGGAAGGTCTCCCACAAGGTGGACCGATGACCTTGTGAAGGCCGCAGGAATCCGCTAGATGCACGTAGCACAGAACCGGTCTAAGTGGCGGTGCTTGGGGAAGGCCTGTTTCCAGCAGTGGACTTCTTTCAGCTAAAATGATGATAATGATGATGATAGACTGCAAACATTTTGTTTAAATTTTCTAATTTGCCCCTAAAAGTGACAAATTAAAAATTAAAGTATTTACGTCCCACGTTCGTGTGGGTCACAGAATTTCATGTGTCAAATTTCAACTTATTCGATCCAGTAGATTCGTAAATTGGCTGTAACAGACGGACAGACACACGGGTAATCCTATAAGGGTTCCGTTTTTTATTTAGACGTACGGAACCCAAAAAAACCGGCCAAACCTATTTTTATAACGTTCCTCGTTAACATTTAAATAAGTAAACATTTAAATGAATCTTCTGCCATATAAATTTATGTTAAAACCCATGTTTAAAATGTAAGTTATGCGTTTGTCTTGTGAAAGTGATCGTGATTCGGCGCGTGCGAGAAGCTTTATGGTGAAGACATACGGGAGTTTGTTATGTCGAGCTTCGAGAGACGGACTTGTTGGCACGTATTGTTGGGTGAATAAAAAGACATGGGTAGATATTCAATTTAGTAAATACTGAGATAACAGCTGATCGACAAGTATGGATAGAGAAAAAATGCTGAGCCGACCCCGTATAAAAAAAAAATATGAAAGAAAAGTGCATCTGTCAGATTTTTGCTTATTATTTATTTAACAATTTATGTACACACATATAGACAGACAAGAAGAAATGAACAGAAAAATACGTACAAAGGTGATGCTTATTTCTAATGCAATCTCTGCCAGCATACCTGCCTGCCTGCTTCTATTCCGATTTTCTGAATGAAATTTTTTGGCTATATTACGTGATATACCAATTTGGTACTTAATAAAAAAAAAAAGAACGAACGGACTGACGTGCCATTTTCTATCGGCTTTTCCAAAGATTAGAAATACCATTTATATATTTGTTAAATACAAACAAATAAATGTTTATACTTCACAAGTTACAAAGACTCAAAATGTTAGTTACAATATTTCTTAATAACTGTTTTAGTAACCTACACACACACACACATTACACATTACTCATTTAGCACTGCAATAGTATCTATGAGAATCCTTGCAACAGCACAGCGTAGAAAGTTCAGTGTGAGTTTGCAGCAGCAGTTCACAAAATGTCTCGTATTTTGTATAGTATAACGGTGTGGTGTTCGCAACTCCACCTCCAAGCGTATATTTTGTGAGAAGTATCCTCGCCTGTCACAAATGTCTTATACACATTAATGAATGAGATCTCAGTACAAGAAGAAAAGACCAATCAGCATATACGATATATTTATTTATTTATCTTTGGGTCGCCAACAGAGGCTACAAAATTACGTGCACGTTAACATAATATGGGGACAAACACATCCAATTATAGGAGACCACATCATTCACTTAATATCTAGTTAAGTACAATAAGTTTGACACGGACGAAAACATTAAATTATATCATACAAAAAAAAAATAAAAAAAATACATATTAATTTTAATCAAATTCAAAAAATTAAAAAAATCTAATAAGGAAAAAATAAGAAAATAATAACAAAATACTATGCCTAGGATAGTACAACTTTTGTGTCTTTTATAAATTTTAAAAAACAAAAAAAAAAACATTTTTTGACCATGTCTACTTGGTACACTGAAAAATCGAATAATTGGTTTTTTGATTATGATTATTATTAAATTATGTTAAAAAAAACTGTTTCATGGCTTTTGTTTTGACAAAAATTTTCTTGATTTAACAAAAGTTTTGTTGATTTAATAAATCATGTCGTTAGGTGCTATATTAACTCAAAATATAGGTTAAAAAAAGGTTAAAACAACTTAAAAAGTTTTTCAGTGTAGGTAGGAAATAGCCAATTAATATCTCTTCAAAATTGACAATTATTTAATCTTACTTTCTTGCGGGCAGTGAGGTGTCAAGGAACGGAATACACAACACAACAGGGTTTTTTTTTTTTGTGATTTCATGCAATATCTGTCCCCGAATAACAAACATCGAGCATTACCAACAAGCTCGACTAACAATCTTTTCGAACATGCTCGATCGATACTCCTAATCATGCTTGACCAAGACTACACCGGTACATTTTATACTTGCTACCAAGTCTCGTGCCTGCCGCAATACACTTTGCTCATACTTCCATAACCTATAATACGATGACTAAAGATAATTAATCATTAAAAAAAAATAAGTAGGCGTTTCCGATTTTTACTTGCTTATTTATATCCAACTATAAATTATGGTGTCCCCTTATTTCGCAGACAGAAATTTCATAGAATATCGTTTCCCAGAAAATGTTTCATATATATTTGGTCCTTGTATTTTTAGTTCGAATATTATTGTTTTAAAGACTATTTACTTGAATGACACAATTCAATGAATTTTTAATCACATTTTATTGTTTAACAAACTTATCACATAGTAGAATTATTTTTTAACGAATATTGTTTGTTCGGTATAAGTTAGTGACAGAAACGAATGGCTGCAAAACCGACTCCACGTAGTCTTGTCTGCCCTACCCCTAGAGTGTAATTTAAATCCGCGTAGGCGCGGAGGGGTGAGGCTGGCCGGCTTAGCCGGCCATCGTGCCGAAGCTGCAGTGGTGAGCGTGAATACCATCTGCGACGATAAGCTCGCCTGAGACCGCCGGAGCCCCGCAGCGCCGGAGCCGTGACATCTGCATGTTGTATTCTCGCTTGCATGCTGCATGCTTGCTTGCATGCTACATGCTTGCTTGCACGCTGCATGCTGCATGCTTGCTTGCACGCTGCATGCTGCAAAATGCAAAATGCAAAAAAAATTGCTGTTGAAAAATTTAAAATGGATAAAATGTTATTCTTGGTAATAAGTTTTTGTTATATAAACAAAATAAGGATAAAGATATTTGATTTACTTTATTTGATATGACTATTCTAACATTAAACTTTATGTGAAACAAAAATAAATGATTTAAAAATCTTCAAAGTAAGTATTCTGTGTATTGATTATTCTATGAAACGAAAATATGAGAAAAAATTTATGTGATTCGAAATTCTATAAAACTATGAAAAAAATTATATAAGTATAATTAAATTAAATATAATTAATATACATAATTAATTTATATAATTAAATTATATAAATTATATAAGCTATGAAACAACGTACAACCGCCTTAAGCCATATGCCAAAGAAGTTACCTTGTATATTTGTTAGCAAATGTAAGTTTTTATGATCCTTCCCCGATAGAAAAGACATCAACGCACAAACTCCATTTACGCGTATTCATAACATTACATATCGTTGCATTAAAGTGTAATGGAGCTATTCCACAGAACAACACTTCTGAGTTATAGACGTTTAAAAAATAACTGATGTGCGTAACACAATTATTTAAAGATAAATCAGCATGTTTAGTGTTTAAAAAAAACTTGCTTACAGCCACGATACACAGAAAAACTTTTTAAGTTGATTTAACCTATATTTTGGGTTAATATAGCACCTACCGACATGATTTGTTAAATCAACAAAATTTTTGTTAACTCAACAATTTTTATGTTTCAAAACAAACGTCATCGAACGGTTTTCTTATCAAAATTTTATGTCAATTCAACCAAAAGGAATCAACAATCAAAAAATCAACTATTCGGTTTTCAGTGTATCTGTTAGATTTATTGACTAATATAAACCATGGCTCTTTCTCAATACGGTAATGCAATTAATTCCATTTCGTAAAAATTGTGTCTTAGCTCCATTGCCCTCCAAGTTGATGGATCCACGTTCTATGAGAAGGGTCACTAAACTTAATGCACATTGACTTCAAAGTAAGTTTATCTTACTTGAATATTATTACTTACGAAACAGGATAATATTTAGAAATAATTTAATGATAATTAATTTGTGTATGACATTAAATTCAATTCCTCAATTTTTTTTTCTTATTTACTTTACTACTACTGAGAAGAGCGCTCTCTTACGGAATCTAACAAAACTAATACCACGAACATCACACCTAAACCTGATCTTGAAAAACTTGAGAGAATCAAAACTGGTATTTTACTTTTATGGTATGAACAAGACAACTTTGGAAAGACAACAAAAATTTAGGTTTCCAAACATCTTCATCGACGATAACGGTTTTCAAAATGTCACCTTGATTTTCTAACAGATGGCGTTGCTACGCAAGCTCAATTCCATCTTTACAATAAGGATGTTGACTAATTTGACTATTATCTGACTGACGGACTAACTAAACAGTTTTTTTTTTTAACCCAAGGATCATCCCTATACTCCTTAGATCTCTTGGCTCTTTGAATGATGTTATTGGTAATTTGGTAAGCAATTAGCATCAGCACGAACTGATAAGGACCTTAGGGTCGATGCCTGTCAGGGTTGCGGGTTTGTCCGAAAGGGATACCGTGGTCCTGGCACACAGGCAACTAAAGGAACACGGGTGGGGCTTAGTCAGTAAAAGTCTGACACGCCCTCCCGCTCCGCTCAGAGCTGGAGAAGTAATTTAACAATTCCCCAAACAAAAAAAAAAGCAATTATACTCCGGCCACCGAGATAATGCGTTTCTGACACCTGTCAGTTGTACTAGAAACTAATAATTATTCGTTTGTATGAAACTGACGGGTTTCAGGAACGCATTCTCTCGGCGAATGCACTTTTTCTTAAATTACATTGAGAAAATATTTGGTCACGCGCCAAAAGATCTTTGTACAATTACTTTTTTTTTGTATTCAGGTACAGTGGCCAGCACATCAAGTTACCACAAATTGTCAGATTTTCTCATTCGATTTTGAACTTAACATTCAACATTTTAAAGTTTAAAATCGTTTAGAGAAATTTGACAGTTTCGTGTAGCTGATGTGCTGGCTACGGTACATGATAAGTAGAGATCGGATATTCGGATTGGTATTTACCTCAGGTGAATTTTTAGCTATGAAAGTATGGAAGCGGGTTCTTAAAATATTTGTTTTGTAAAAAAAAAAAACTCGGGTTGCCAGGAATACCGGGAATGCATAACTATTCAGATACATGTTTATTTAAAATTGATGTTTAATTCCCGATGCAAATATATGTATGTTGGGTGTAAGAGGAGGGGTGGTGCGTGTTAGTTAAAAAAAACAACAAAAAAAACATAAATTTAAATATCTTTTTTTATTAAAATAAGGTACTATATACTACTATATTCGGCGTAAATATTACCTCGGCTACTTAAATAGGTACATATGCATCCGATTCTATAGTCAGAAAAAAGCACAAAATTTGTCGATTCCGGAATCGCGGTATTTATACGATCGATACAAAAGTGCATTAATTAAAAGCCAACATTTGAAAGTAAGTAAATATACATACGATTCTATATACTCGTATAATCCGAAACCTAAAGTTATCGATCCCGAAACCTTGGGATTTTTTCGATACAAAACAGATCGATCAGATCGATCATCGAACAGATCGATTTTTTCGATGCATTCCATATCAGGCAACATCTCAACTTTAGGTGAATATGCATCCGAATATCCGATCTTTAATTATAAGGCAATTGAGACACGAAAGTGGTTGGTACTTCTAGCTTGATTAGGTACCCAAATTATTGCAGATCTAGACAGCCTCTTCATATTTTTATGCCCAAGTTGTGATTAACCAGACTCTTAATAAAATAGAATATGAATATTGAAAACGAAAACAAAACAATTTCACTTCACACACACAAAGATGGTATCAACTCGTCCACAAAAGGACTTAAGTGTTACACTACATATTAATTAGTTCATCGTATCCGTTTACACAGCACACGCATAAATTAATAAAAGTAATATTTAAGTAGGTATGGTCAGTAACGAAAACAATTAACTCTTCCAAATGAAATGAAATTAAATTAAATCGTTTATTCTGTAAATAGGATATCGGAATCACTTTTACACGTCATTTAAAAAATATAAAAAAAAGCTTGGTGAAGTCGACATTTCCTATCTGACTACCCCTGAGAAGAAATGGCGAAACAAAATCAGGGGTCAAAGTCTCTTTTAAAGTCCAGACATAATCTTGGGCAGATCATGTGAGGACCATGTAGATCCGTGTCTGAAATGGTATTTTGAGGAAAGAACCACACAATTTTGAGTGGACCTGTCCAGTCAGTGCAAGCATTTGTCAGTAAACGTGTAGCTCAACTCAGGTTTTAAGGAGCTCAACGACTCGACGAACAATACCAAAGAAAGGACATTTGGGTAGGCCGCATAAAGTACTCAAAATACCAGACCATCATTAAAACTACGTAAGAAAGAGGAAAAAGAAAAAGAGATAATCTTAAATAAAAACAAATGACCCACATAGTGCTCACATTCACAACAATTAAAGTAATATATGTAATACTTTTCAAAGTAAATATTCATGTCATTTTGTATATAATATTGAATAATGTCAATAATTATGTATATAAAACGTTGTATAATTATTACAAAGGTTATATCATTTCTTTTCCTACAACTATCTTTTAGGGACATCGGGTTTTAACTCGTTGGGAGTTTAGTAAGACCTTCATCATTTCAGCCGAAAGACGTCCATTGCTGGACATAGGCCTCCCCCATTTTGGGGGGGTTTTGCCATAATCGCCACGCTTGGCAGGCGGGTTGGCGATCGCAGTATGGTGTTAAAAATGCAAGAGACCGCTGCTGCCCATTCTCTTATAACTCCCTTAGTCGCCTTTTACGACACCCACGGGAGGAAATGGGATGGTAAGACATTATGGGGCCATATCGACTGCCCAGAGCTCCTTTTCCTTTTCTCCCAATTATTTGAGGCCGACAAATACATCGGACACCGTCAGAGCCGCACAATCTGTTTGCGTAACTGCCATCCAAAACTATAGCCAGAACCGAATCCCCAGTCTGTCATACTCTAAGGATGCTAAATGCCCTTCTGACAGCTAACCCTGAATGTAATGTCTTTGCGAATGAATGGAGAAAAATTATGCGTGTATGTTTGGTGTTCTGTGAGAGAAAGTATGCAAGGGAGTCCACTGTTCCATGTTAGTTTGAAATTAAATTATATATGTATAACATAATTGTTGTCAGTGTAATAATTGTTTATATTTATGTTAAATAATGTAATTTGGTGTTGTTCCGTTTTAATTAACTACGAGTATCCATACTATCCATCCATACTAATATTATAAATGTGAAAGTAACTCTGTCTGTCTGTCTGTCTCTCTGTATGTTACGTTTTCACGCCTAAACCGCTGAACCGATCGTTATGAAATTTGGCAGAGATATAGCCTGGGATATGGAGAAGGACATAAGTTAATTTTTTACGCGATAACCGACATTTACGCGGGCGGAGGAGCGAGCAAAAGCTAGTAATATTATAAATGTGAAAGTAACTGTCTGTCTTTCTGTCTGTATGATACGTTTTCACACCTAAACCGCTGAACCGATCGTCATGAAATTTGGCGTAGATACAGCCTGGGATATGGAGAAGTTTTTTATGTGATAACCGACATTCACGCGGGCGAAACCGCGGGCAAAAGCAAGTAAATAAATAAATTAACTTTAACATTTAAATTGACATAATACGTTTCATTTTTTTTTATGTATTTTAATTTTTGGTCTAGTATGCATGAAGTCCCTTGATTCGATTTCCAGACCGGGAAGACCGGGAAAAATGTTAATGGGTTTTCCATCATTAAATTCTCGGCCTGGAGTCTGGATAAGTACCTGGTTGATGGCAATATGCCCCCTTTTAAATGAAACTTAAATATAACTGCGAAATGTACCCTGTACTAAAGATATACCTCTGCCTAATCCTTCAGGTATTACAGGCGTGAAATTACGTTATGTATTGTAAGGTGAATAACAAGGTCGGATGTAACGAATAATAATTTGGAGTTTTTATTTTCCGATCGCAGTCTCCGCAGTGTCGAGAAGGATATTCCAAAGAAATGTAGGGACGCGTCAGACATCCTTTCTTCGGAGCTGCCTTTACTCCTGTTCCTCGGGGCTGCCTTGTCTAGTAGATTGCGGAGCTTTCCTGACGCGGAGCTGTGAGTGACTTTCAAGTAATATAAATCACATCTTCCTCCTTCTTGCCTTGAGAGTGCGTGTTAGGTAGGTTTTTATAATTTTAATTCTAGTTACTGTATTTTTTACCTTTAAATTCATTAAACTGTTCAGTCTACGAGTACTTTAACCTTTTTTATTTGTTACACAGTTTTTCAGCATTTTCTGGAATAGTTGAGTTTGAGTCATTTAAATTTTTAACATTGCTTCATCTTCCTCAATCAATCAAATCAAAATAATTTTATTTCACATAAACCTACATGGGCACTTATGAAACATCAGAAGCTAGGTGTACGGTTCTAAAATTGGTCGTTTCTTATGGAGAAGAGCAAGCAAGAAACTCTACGGTTACTCTTTTTAAAATAATTGGCTCTTAAAATATTTACAAATAGCAGTATTAATAGGTATGGGAGGACAGTGTAGGCCTTTCAACAAGTACCGAATACTTAACAAAATATTATACATCCGATCCCGATTAATTTGTGGTCAGTACATCATGTCTTCCATACACGTACGAGTCTGTGTCATGAATGATTCTCAGAGAAATATTGCATTCAATAACTTATGATGCAATTGACTTTCGTTGCTCACCGTACCTACACTGAAAGTGCAACTCTCACTAATTTGCAATATAATATAAGTTATGAATATTTAAATCAGTAGCTATTGTTATATCATAGTATAATGTTATCATTTTTTTTGTCGGTACGTGCGTGGAATTTTAATAGTAACACGGTTGTGTTATATATTTTTTTTTTTTGTTTTTAACTATAATAATAACTAGTCCATTTTCACCACCCAAATCCATAGTCCAATATCTTTGTTTCCATATCTTGCAATAGTCCAACACCAACCGGAGGTTTCCTTGGGTGCACTAGCATAGTGCGTACAGGGATAATCGTCGGTTGGTGTCTCATTTAATTAAAAAGCGTCTAACGGGCCTCTGCGAGTTGGCTTCGGCCCCTCGTACGCCTTCCAAAAGTCCGGGACCCGAGGGTCCCGAGATATGTAAAATATATAAAAAATAAATTAAAAAATAGCATTTATATCAGGCTACGCCCATAGTGTTAGTAACAATGGTCTTAAAAACTAGTGTTAATAGACATAATTATAGGTACATGATACTATTGTGTACATGTTAATTTTTTTGGTTAGGGCGCCATCTTGTGAATAGTGATGTTTTAAAGGAGGAATAAATATTTCATAGTCCAATTCGAGAAGTTTGCCCGATTCAGCCGTCTTTTTCAGTTACAGAAAGGGTAATCAAGTTACGGATACAGTAAATTTAAAATCCCTTTAATTAAAGTTGCTTTTTAGATAGCAAGCACACATAAAACAGCCAATGAAATCACTTGACAAGTGTGCGTAACACACATCAAATGCCAATTCGCAGTGGTTTTTATTTTGACAGTTCACTGACGTCCATTGCGTTATTTACGTTGTTGAGTAGACGAATTTTTTTAATCTATGAAGCAATGGGTTAGCAATATCCTTCAAAACTCTCCGTTTTTAAAGTGTGCTACACAATTAGGGGTGCATGTTTTAGATTGGCACTATGGGTTTCTTTGGTTAAAGTAGATCATATTTTTTACTGATTTCATTATTATCAATGACAACTAAGGGTAAAGACAAACGAGCGTAATTTTTTGAGTGGTGAGTCGCGTAATTTCGGTCGCGTAATTTCTGCTCGGCAGAAATTCTGTTGGGCTGCCAGACGAGCGTAATTTATTCAGTTGCTTTTCAATGCTTGTATTGGGTGTTTGTGCAGTGCAATGTATATAATAAAAACGTTGTGTATAGCGAAGCATTTAGCGAAGACAGAAATACTGAGTGAATCCACTCAACAGTGAAAGACTGATGCGCGGACAGTTTCATGTCTTGTATGAACGTTTATGTGCAAATCCCGATATATTTCAAAATTACTCCATATATATGATTTTCAAGAATTATTACATCTCGTAAAACCTTTTATTTGTAAATCAGACACAAATATTAGATTAGCCATCAGTGTAGAGGAAAGACTAATAATAACACTCAAGTAAGTTTTTAAAGTGTTTTTATTCCCTCGAGTCGCCCCCCTCTCGCCGCGAACTCAATTTGGTCAGAATAATGCGTGTGAGTCGGCAGACAACTCATTTTGCGTCGCCGTGTGAATCAAATAGGACTTTTGTATGAAACTGAATGCAGCAGAATTTCTGCGACCGAAATTCTGTGACTCACGACTCACAAAATTACGTTCGATTGGCTTCATACTAAGAACTGACTTACAAATAATACACATTTTCATTCGGTATTCCTCAAATGATATAATAACTGTTTACACGCACAACTTACGCACAAACCCATTCACACGGTGTGACGCAATTGAAACAAAACATGATAAACTACGGTTTAAAAAAAAAAAAACAAAGAAACGTCGTAAGAGTTAGGAATTTATGTGGTATTAAAGATTTAACCAAGCTCATGAGATAAACAAGATAATTTATTTTATCCCAAGAAAAAACTTAACATTGTAGTTGGAAAAACTTTTCTCCCATATATTCCAACTTCAAATGTAGGTTTGTAAGCCCAGTATTGAGATATTTACCATATTATTTTAACACCATGTTTTCTTATAGGTTTTCCTATAATCTATAAGTAAAAAAAAATAATAAAAAAAGAAAAGAAAAGAGAAAAAAAGAGAAAAAGAGAGAAAGAGAAAAAAAAAGAATGATAAAGATGAATAGTAAAGACATGTTTTATGATTAAAAAAATATATTTGTCTCTGTAGTCTGGGCAATGGTCAGTTTACATCTATTTTCTTAAATAAAACTATATATTTTATTATATTATTTAATAACTTTAAAATTAATATATTTTAAAATTATTAAAATAAAATTGTGACCTTCACAACAAGCCCTTTCATTTGATACAGATCGCAGAACTTTTGTTTTTAATTAACTTTTTGCTGCTAAAGTGACCCTCATAATCAAAATTCATTTATTTACGTTACTTGTCCGTGTTTGGCTTACAGAAATTCATATGTATACCAAGTTTCAACTTAATCAGTCCAGAGAAAATTGGCTGTGACAGACGGATAGACACAAGATCCTATAAAGGTTCGGTTTCTTTCATTTGGACGTACAGAACTCTAAAAAGAGTTAAGCTAAAACGAACGTTTTGGATGTAATGTCTTATGTAATTTTGACGTTCGAAAAGTGCTGATTCTCAGCCTAATCTGAATAAATTCAAATCTGCTAAATGAAAGACTTCTGTTGAATGTACGATTATAGTCAGTAACCGAGTGAAAACCTTTTAAACGCTTTTAATTGATAGAAATTAAAAGCGTATAAAAGGAATTCACTCGGTTGCCCTTAGGGGCATGTAACGTCTTGTATGGCTTAACCCTTTTAAACGAAATGAAGCGATAACCCCATAATAACTTTAATACTTGTTATGGTTTATCAAAAAGCCTTTAATACGCCAAACTGAATTAATCCTTGAATTTTACTTCGAAAAAACCCTTTTCTGGAGCATTGTGAGAACGGTGGAAATTTATATGCTGATGATGAATGACGCGTGGTTAATTGTACAAGTACAATAACATCTTGAGAAATGCTATTAAAATAATGTTGCTGACAAACAATTCTCTTTATTCCCATAACACCCCATTGTGTTTGAGATTAACTTTCGTTTCGTAATAGGTGAAAACATTTGATTGAAGATGCCTTATGAGATAATAATTAGCATCCAACACGGTGTTCAATCAGGGTGTCGGGACCTATCAGACTACCAGGGCTGCGGTTTTTTTTTTTTAATATTTTTTTTTCTTTTTTTTTTTAATTAAACGTTGCCCCACACTAGGATTTCTCCTGTATCGTGGGTGCGTTTACAAACATTTAAACTCACATACACAAACAGCCAGACCCGGAACAACTACTTGTAGATCATACAAACATTTGTTCCGTGCGGGAATCGAACCCACGACACGCAGCGCAGCAGTCAATCGCTTAACCACTGCACCAACCGTGTTATATCGCTGCATTATGGTGAGATAGAAGCGTTTTTTGGCCTCGCACTGGTTTTTTTTTTAAATTATGTTTTTATTTTTAATGCTCCTTTTTAGGGTTCCGTAGCCGAATGGCAAAAACGGAACCCTTATGGATTCGTCATGTCTGTCTGTCTGTCTGTCCGTCCGTATGTCACAGCCACTTTTTTCCGAAACTATAAGAACTATACTGTTAAAACTTGGTATGTAGATGTATTTTGTGAACCGCATTAAGATTTTCACACAAAAAAACAATAAATTTTGGGGGTTCCCCATACTTAGAACTGAAATTTAAAAAAAAAACATCAAACCCACACGTGTGGGGTATCTATGGATAGGTCTTTTAAAATGATATTGAGGTTTCTAATGTAATTTTTTCTAAACTGAATAGTTTGCGCTACAGACACTTCCAAAGTGGTAAAATTTTAGTCCCCCCGCAACTTCTAAAGTAAGAGAATGATAAAACAAAAAAAAAAATATGATGTACATTACCATGTAAACTTCCACTGAAAATTGGTTTGAACGAGATCGAGTGAGTAGTTTTTTTAATACGTCATAAATCGTAAACCGCGCTTGCTGCTACGGAACCTTTCATGGGCGAGTTCGACTCGCACTTGGCCGCTGTTTTTTACTGTTTGTTTTCCTGTGCGTGTCCCAAATAAAAAAAAAATCTTTCTTTCAATGATTAAATCATATAATTTATTTTTTGCCAACATGGGTAGGGGTTATAGATGCTATACATGTTTTGACAGTGTTATCCATGCTTTGCCGTCACTTTTTTTAACCGCTCCACCTGCACTGAGGGCGGTGAACGCCGTGCCACGTGAGCATTACAGCCACCACCTACCGCTCCACTACACCAAAGGCAACGAGCACCGTCTGCTCCCTGCATATACTGCCTCTGCGGTGCCAGCCGGACGTTCTAGTCCAGGACAGTACTTTCACCTTCTAATCTCTGCCAGTGAAAGACCTCTTAAGCTAAGAACCTACACCCTGAATCTGTGGACCTAACTAATAAACGTGATAACAAGTGGTATCTGTCTTAATATTTTATCACCAAATCCACAACGTCACACCGTCGGACTGTCAAGTCATAGGTCTCGAGTTCAAACCCAAGGCACGTACCTCTGACTTTTCGGATTCATGTGCGTATTGTATAATTATCACTTGCTTAAAAGACGGTGAAGGAAAACATTGTGAGGAAACCGGCTGATGTCTGAGAGATATTCCTCGACGGCATGTGTGGCCAAGTCAGAGGCCCATGGGAGCCATAAAAACTCTGATACCAGGTTATTTATTTCTTTAATACTTTAGCACAAAAAAATGTACAGAGGCGGACTTAATGCCATAGGCATTTTCTACCAGTCAACCTTTGGGTGGAGCAGAGACAAACAGTGGTAGGTGCAATTATGAAATTGGAGGAATAATTGTATACATATAGGAATATCCTTAGATATACCTATACCATAACTATAAATAAGATAAATATACCTAATTATATATAAATATAAGAACAAATAAATACATATAAATACACGAATATACTAAAACTAATTAAACAAACAATGGCATAACATTTCCGTTGTTATGATACTGCCAGCTTCTTACGAATGTGCTCGCGAACTTTAACCTTAAAGGATAATCGGTTGGTTACCATCCTGATTTCCTGGGGGAGCGCATTCCACAGAGAGATAGATTGAATGAAGAAAGAAGAGTGAATGAAGTCAGTGCGGTGAGTAGGACATTGAAGAAGACGATTGTGTGATGAACGTAGATTTCTATTGTGGTTGGCACAAATGTACTGAAAGTGGGGAGCTAGATAAGTAGTCACTCACCACAAGAAAAGAAGAAGACAGGATGCAGCCAGTATTTAACAACTGCCTATCTGACCTCCACATGACAACTCAGTTACTAGGTAAAACGATACCCCTTGTTAAGATTGGTTGTCAGACTTTTGGGGTTCAGAGTGCCAAAGATCTTACGATGACAGCCGGGACCAACAGCTTAACGTGCTTTCCGAGGCAAGGCAGGAGATCGACGACGATCGAGTGACGTAGCGTTCAAAAAAAAGTTAAAGATTTGCTAGCAGATAAAGCTTATTACTCGTATAATTTGAATGAGTTTTTAGATGAGAGATTTTGATCAAGTTTTACTAATTTATTATTTTTAATGATCTATAATAACATGACATTTTATTTTAATGTTTTTTTTTTTAAATAATTAGACTCGGTGTAACATTGTACTCTGTTTTATTAATATTTGCATGCCATTGTTTAAGGCAAACGTGATGATCTGTTTTTATTATCTCTACTTTAACATCTCTTGCATGCTGACAATTTGTGTTGTATGTACTGTACTCATGTTTGAGCAAATAAATGATTATCTTATCTTATCTTATCTCCGTATATAGAGACCCATAATGGTCACCCATCCATGAACCGAACTCGACAGGCGTAGATCAACCTTCAATTGATCTGTGCGGCTGTTATTATTTATTCACAGCCTCCAGTCATGAGAGTGAATACAGGAAAAGTTTTTAATCAATGCGCAAATTTTGACAAATTAAAATTAAACGTGTTTTATTATACACCTATTTCATTTGATATATCTTAGTACAAAAAAAAAAATTAGTTATCGTTAACGAAAGATGTTTATTTTGAAACTGGTATAATGGACACCAGTCGCGCAACGCGCCGGCGCGCAGCGTCGCCGGCGACGGCGGCGCGGTTAGTGAAGCAGAACGCAGTAGGAACCTATCAGCTGTGCGTTCGCCCATTGATATGATTACAAATAGATTCTATCCATATTTTCCTGATTTCAAGTGAACCAAAAAAAATAAAGTATTTACCAAATAATAGAAATGTCTTCTATTACTGATACTGAACCACCAAAAAGAATTTGCGTACTGTTTGAAAACTTATCCTGAATATAATTTTAATAATTAGTAATTTAATGAATTTATTTTCACTCGCAAAGTAAAACAAAAATTTAATACATGTCCAGTACAATTTAATAAAATTGATGATTGTACAGCAGCACATAATTGATGATCTATCAATTCCCAAACTAAGTCAAGCTTGTATTTTGGGAGTTAGTGGTTCTTAAAATGCAGGACTTACATAGACACAACCTTGTAGCCTACTAAAGGAATTGAATTGCAACACTTTTGCAGTAAATACTTTCAATTAAAATTAAAATTTCGCAACATACAATGAGAATTTAATTACAGCAGCTACATTATCTAAAACTACAAATTAGAAAAAAAAGGAAATAAAGAAATATATATACGTTAAATACCATCGACAACAATTTTATGTTTTACTTTTTTATAACAACCACGTTGGTACATCTGGTGCCTCATGCCTGTTGGTCAAACTTCCTTTAATGATTGACAGAAACAGGTTATAGTGAACTGCTCAAGTGCACTGAACTGATAAGTTGTCACTCACTTGTGATCTACAAACCCACCTTACTGATACACGTGTATTTGATGCTAGATCTGCATAAAGTTATTTAAAAATGAGCCATAAAGACGCACCTGGTAACGGAATATTTGTTGATTGGACTTGCTCTATTCACCAGATAATTATTATTTGTATATAAAAAAAACAATCTTTGGAAATGAACCTGATAGACAGGAAGGTTCTCCTACGATACTCATAGATACGATATGAAAACTGGGACTTAATCTATATATAAATAAACATAAACACAAGCTCCACCCCTACCCTTGCTCGAGCCAGCCCGTGCCGCTGAGCCTGTAACTTTAAATTCGTCCCTAAATAATCATAATCCGATCTAACTTGCTGTCCTCCCCCAGCGACGCCCTAAGCCGAGGTACCCCCGTAGGGGGGTGCCCTTAGCGTGTAGTCGCTTAGTTTTAAGTTTTATGCCCTGGCTGGGGGCCATCATTTATTGAGGCAACCACAGGAATTTTCGGTTAAGCAGTAGACAACTTCTTAGGTTAAACTGCGAGAAGACATTCACAAAAAAAAAAAAATATTGGCCGTCATAAGGACTGCCGACAGAAGTGAAAACACAAAACTTTGGAATAACTGTTCTTTTATACATAGAGCTCATGGAAAGAGTTCGGTGAGGATGACGCGAGATCCATGATTTTTGTTCACTCAAAAAGTACACATACGTACACAGTATACATATAGCTCATGGAAAGCGTTCGGTGACGATGACGCGAGATTCAAGATTTTTGTTCACCCAAAACGTGCTCAACGCGCCTAAAGAAGTTTTAACAAAAAAAAAACCACACGCCATTGCAAGACCGGAAGGTTCTACGATACTCAATCAATCAATCTGCCTAGCCTTTTTTGGGGTCGGCTTCCAGTCTAACCAGATGCAGCTGAATACCAGTATTTTACATGGAGCGACTGCCTATCTGACCTCCACAACCCAGTAACTAGGTAACACGATACCCCTTGGTAAGACTGGCTGTCAGACTTTTGGGCTTCTGACGACCCGTAACGACTGTCAAAGATCCACGAATGACAGCCGGGACCAACGGCTTAACGTGCTTTCCGAGGAACGGAGGAGTCTCGGTATGTAAAGATGGTCACCCATCAACGGACCAACCCCGGCAAGCGTAGCTTAAAGGAAGTTTCTACGATACTCATAGATACGATATGAAAACTGGTACGTAATATATAAATACACATACATAAACTCACACGCCTTGTTCTTGGTGAAGTTCTTCAAAATGGTCAGGTTCGTAATAATAGCAACCGCATGTATGACCAGATTTATGAACGTAAATGAAGCAAAAGCAGTATGTAAGGATCGTAGCAAGTGGCGTTCTAAGTTCCTGCCTACTTCCATGAGAAAAAAGCATGAATTTATGTAATCGGTAAATATATAGGAGTTAACTGAAAGAATAACAACGATTCAGTAATTATGGAGAGGTCATAAATAATCACTTCTCTCACCCTACGAAGCCCTACCTTTGACCTCATGTAGAAAGCGAACTATGCAAAGAATTCATTCGAACTATGAAAGTGAGGTGTGTAAGAAATCGAAAGTTATAATGCTCCACTGTCGTAGGCGATGAGTTTCAAAAATTAACCATATCGATCACGAGACGTTTATAATGTACGATCTTAGGTCGTTGAGAGCTGTCGTACATTATACTTTTTTACCACTTAAAGCGGCGATAACCGACTTTTAATGATTTGGAAAAAATATATGTTTAAGTGTGTTTTCTTAACTTGCATGTTCTGTACTGAGCTCACGCAATGCGTCGTACGTCCAGCCAGTAATAGGACTCGCCCATCCAGGAGCGCTGTCCCAAATAAGGTGCAATAATAATTTATTATACATAAAATGAAAGGTATTTTAATAAAACACGTTTATAAAAGATCAATAATTAAATTATCTTTAAAAAGTTGAAGTATTTTGTATTTTTCTGAAACCTGAAATCACGCAACAAAATCTATGATCAATAAGTGAACTGATGATAGATTTTGCGTGATTCACAGTTTTTATCCACGCTAGAAAACTTTAATCAAATATATTCATATATTAAGTTACACTCAAGGTCACAGGCATATATCTATATGCTTGTTATATGCCTGGTATATGTGTGTTGTCTAGTTATAGTTATGTCATATATAGTTGGCAGATGCGTCTCAGAATTAAGTTGTTGTAGGTTTTATTGTTTAACTCTCATAACATTTTTTATATTTTTTATATGTATGTATATATGTATTTATTCTTGTATCTTAGTTATAAATTCTTCTAAATTGTTTTCTGTTATTGCACCTACTATGTATTATCTCTGCATCACCCTAAGGTAGACTGGTAGAAAATGCCCAAGGCATTAAGTCCGCCTTTGTGCAGTTTTTACTTGTGCATAAAGTTTGAATAAATAAATAAATAATAAATATCTGCGTCTTAATAGTTTCTTTCGACATTGAGGATTGCAGCTGCCGTCTAATTATTTCCATGCTTGTTTTGTTTCCCAAGTAGGTATTCGAGCTAACATGTCATTTTTCTTAACACTTTCCATCGTAGACTTTGTCTCTGTCATCCAGACCTAGACTAAAGTCAAGAGCAAACTCATAGTAGTATAAAAAAAAATAAAAATAAAAAACTTTTTTCTGTAAAAATTTCTTCTTACTAACAAATTAAAGCAAAATTTTACTATTTCCATACCTTTTATAGATAAAAGGCATAGAATTAAAAAAAAAATTGTTCAAAAATATACAACAATTTGACTACTATGGTGATACACTATATGACACTAATTGTTACTATGAACAGATTTTGAACATCTGTGTCTGAACTAGATATAAAATATATGTATTTAAGACATCCACAGACAGTTAACCTTTGCCTTAACTTGTTACTAACTAACCCAGTTACACCTCTATGATAAAACTGATGGTGTAACTTACCATGTTATAGCTAAAGGTGCATAACTCCACTAATAACGAGTAGGTTTACGAACTGCGTTCAGACTCCTAGCTTATGACAAAAAACTAAATCACACAATTACTATTTCTGACCGCCCATTTCTAAACATTTACAGATTATTAAGAAAAACGAATTACCAACTTATTAAACTACATAGATCGATACCATTTAACATAACTAAATGTATTTAAATTAAGTGTATGCGTGTTATGATCATACGACTTAGAGCATAATAAGGATGTGTCCTGGGTAAAAAAAAGAAAAACTGTTTAGTCCGTCAATCAGATAATAAAAAAAAACATTAGACACGTAGTTTTTGCTTTATCCTATTAATAAAAAAATACTTAGATAAAACACATTAAACTTGGGGAGTGGAGGTTCGTTACGTCACAGCTACGTATAAAATCTACTGAGAATTGACGTCATGCCACATTTGAACTCAATATATCGCTGTAATGTTTTGATTACGTAATAAAAGAAAAAAACACGTGTCCAATATTTTTTAATAATCTACATGACGGACAACAAATATTTTTTTAGTCATCATCCCTATTATATCTTGTTGTTCGATTTATAAAAGAGTGTATAATTATGAATGGCTACACTGGATAGAACCATTACGATATAAATGAATATACTCTGTTTGCTTTTGTAATAAAGCAACATTAAATCTGATTGAATCAAAATGTTATAAATAAACAGGAGAAAAGTATATATTTATTCATATGTATTTTATGCATTTGAAAAAGCCCTGGTTTTTATTATATTGTTCAAACCAAAATAAATTGTTTTAATTATCTATTCTTGTTGGTCACAGTAAATGGGTCAACATTTATGTCAAAGCGTATGGCATGGTAAATCAATATTATCCTACTTACAACTACCTAAAATTTATCAACACAAGACGACCGCAATCTAACACCCGACACGCGACACGACAAATCGTACCATATAAAAAAGAGCTTCTAACGGTCCCCTGTCATCTACATCTTAACTTTCGATATCTATCGATTAATATCTCCCGTCTTTTTCCATTACAAAACATCTATCCTCCATCCCTTTCCCACATATTCGATATTTCACTGATCATCTAATTGTTCTCTTAATAGCTTTCTAACATGTGTAGACGCTGTTAGAAATATATCGATGGCTGCGCTATTATTGCCCACGCAATATTTGACAGTCAATAAGGAAAGCGGCATTTGGTAATTGCTCGGCGCTATTTAAAACCGAGTTCCGGCAGTGTGTTTGACAGATTGGAAGGAGATGGATTGGGTAACTTTGGGCCCATGCTTAGCAGTGCTTATCTTTCTTTACCAGTTAGTAACACGTAAAGAAAGATAAGCATTGCTAAACTATGGGCCTAAATTGATACAAAATTGATATAATTATCTAGATACTTTATTTGCAACTGTTATCCTCACTGGTTATCACCTAAAACATAAAGAATTTAAAAATACTTTTATAGAGTCGAAGATTTGAACCAGTTTTTTTTTTTTTAAATATATATTTGATTTTTATACTTTTTCTTTTTTTATATATTTGAGGGGTAATTATGGTGTTTTACTGTTTTTGGTCTCGGCATGACATCAAGCAAAGGTCAACATAGTCAAACTTTTTTACATTTTAAGATTTTGAATTCGAGGCTTTTGGTTATTTGTATTAGTGTGTGTATTTTGTCTATTTTTAACTGACTTCGAAAAAGGAGGAGGTTCTATGTTTGACTGTATGTATGTTTTTTTATATATGTCCACCGATTTCTCCGACAATTGTAAATCAATTTTGAAAATTCTTTCTGTTTGAAAGGATATACTTTCGAAGTGGTCCCATTTAAATTTCGTACAATCTGATAATGAGTTTCGGAGATAGACAACGGAACTCTTCAATAAATGCCAACAAACCAACCGCGATTGCTGCTATCGCATACCTATGCATTGTTAAAGCAATCATACAACATAACATCACGCCTGTACCCTCGAAAGGGGTACGCAGATGTGTTTAGTATACCTCGGTACACCCTAATTTCTGTCAAAGTTGTTATTGGGGTACCTCTAATCTTGCAAGTAAAAACTTTTTTGTGACTTCAAAAAAGGAGGTGGTTATCAGTACCTATCAGTTGTTGTACTTTTTTTTTTTTAATTTATTTTCATCGATATTTTTGACAATTGTTCCGATTTTGAATGTTTTATTTTCATTTGGTAGAAAAAACTTGCGCGGTGGCCAATGTTGGTAAATTTTATTAACTTTGATTAGGCAGTTTTTGAGTTAACTTCGATAATACGTATTTAATTCACTTTTTTTAGGTTTCTTGATGATGTTATAATACTTCCTGTCACTATTGTTTACGTAGCAAATAGTGGTATACGGATTGGTGTGGGGCAGTTACAAAAACTAATAAGTGAAAAATTATAAACAAAATAAAAAAATATATATATAATGTTTTTATAAAAATAAAAATAAAATATGAAATAAAGGAAATAATAATGATACTTATAACATCAGCTATCAGCCAGTAAAAGTCCCGTTCAAATCAAACCATCCGTTTAGGAGATAAGCCGGAATAAACAGACAGGCAAACAGTCCGACAAGCAGACCGACACAGAGGTAGATAAAAAAATTAAATTCAAATTTGTTATAAGTATCGTATAAACTTTCATGTTATGCATTTATTGTATTTTATGTATAGAATGGTATTTATAAGGTGTATCTATTGCTACATGAAATATTTTAAGAGGCTCATCTATAGGTGGTAAAAAAGCCATAGCAGCGAATATTTTTTTTTTAATCTGTGTTTTATATTTTTACATAATTATTATAATTTTAAAATTGCTTGAGACATTTTGCAAAGGAGTTGCATTTACCAAAATTTTACTTATTCTATGAATGACCCGCCCAGACGCGGCGACGGTGGCGGCACAAGCGTGGTGAATTTTGATAATTAATTTATTATATCAAGTAATTTTTTTTTTTCATTGTAAGTATACTCAGATTAAAAAAAATCATTTCCATGGCTTCTTTAGCACCTATAGGTGTATCTCTTAAAATATTTCGTTTTTGAATAGATACACCCTAAAATATCTGTTCAACCAAAGTCAAAGTCAAATCATTTATTTCAAATAGGCACATAAAAGGCACTTTTGAACATCACTCCATTAACACAAGCTATCATACAAGCCAAATGCACAATAATAAGCGATAGACTGCAGGCAAATACATTATTACATCTAATAAAAATTTAAATAAAACCGATATAAGCACAGGAATGTCACGTAATTTTAACAAGACAGAAATTTAAAATAGTTGGGGTAATTGTGTTACATGGTGATGGACTTAGAGGAGCTAATGGCTAAGTAATAACAGCCGGACGGGTCGATCCGTCAGGTTAAGCTACGCTTGCCGGGGTTGGTCTGTGGATGGGTGACCATCTTTACATACCGAGACTCCTCCGTGCCTCAGAAAGCACGTTAAGCCGTTGGTCATTCGTGGATCTTTGACAGTCGTAACGGGTCGTCAGAAGCCCAAAAAGTCTGACAACCAGTCTTACCAAGGGGTATCGTGTTATCCAGTTACTGGGTTGTGGAGGTTAGATAGGCAGTCGCTCCATGTAAAATACTGGTATTCAGCTGTATCCGGTTAGACTGGAAGCCGACCCCAACATAGTTGGGAAAAGGTTAGGCAGTTTGATTGAGGTTGAGATTGATTGATTGAGACTTAGGGCATTATCACACTGGTCATTTGCGAGCGTGATTCCAGCGAGGCGATTGTTAAACGCGCTCGCAGCGTGTGCGTCGCGAGCACGCCTCGTGTACGCAACGTGTTCGCCGTGTTTGCGGAACGAGAGCGATTGACGTGATTGCACAAGATAGAGTCCAAGCGAGTATACATCATTGTGAAAACGCGGAAATCAAATCGCGTAGTCGCGGCTACCTTATTTTGCACCCGTGGCGAACCCGCTGCGCTTTCGCCTCGCTTTGAACTCGCTTTCCATTCTATACAAGGTCAGAACGCAAGGGTGTGAAACTAATCGCGTATATATCGGAAGTCACTTTTTTAATAATCTCTTCCAATCTATACAAGAGTAGTGCGCAAATACTCGCGTATACTTCGTAGTAACATAATCAATTACCTTACTCCATAATATACAGTGCCAGTACGCATACTAAAATGCAATAATTTCTAAGTAGTCGAGATGGTTAAAATAAACTCACACTAGGGCCTCTGACCTGTAGGTTAGGTTAGGTTAGAACTGTGACCACAAACGGTACTCTCTTTCTTCTCCTTTAAAACTCTTGCCAGGCGTAAGTGATGTAGTATAGTTTGGAACCAGTCCGTACGCGTCCACGTTACAAACTATACACGAGCAGTACGCAAAATACGTGTATACATTGTAATCGAAGATTTAAAAATAGCATTACAATGTATACGCGAGCAGTTTCCTATGGCTGCGTTCTGGCCTTGTATAGATTGGAAAGACGCCTCGCTTACAAATCGTCAGTGTGATAACGCCCTTAAATTGGCACTTTTTGTGTGTGTGCAACAAATATCAATCCCTTCATCACAATTATTATTACTGCTGTCGTGATTAGTGGTCGTACCTCACCCAAAAATAAAGTTTTACTGCATCGGTACTAAAATTCTTGTTGAATTTATTGCGCCACTTCTTTTTCCCAGCTAAAGCACTAGGAAGTGGTGTAGATCGGGCGTTTTGGTAGGCTGTCTTATGTATTTTTGACGTTTGAAAAGTGCTGATTCTCAGCCTAAATATAATAAATGACTTGAGATTATTTTTTATTTTTTTAATCCTAGTACAAGAGTCAGGGCTACACAGATGTTTGTGTCTTGAAGTGAATTAATAAATTATTATTATTATTATTATTAAAAAAAATAAGAACTGCCAAAAAAGGCCTTTTCAACATTTTATCCTCCTTCGTACTTTTACTCATCTTTATAATTTTCTTAAATTTTAGTGGAGTCTTCTGATTATACACCGTGGCATTTTAGTCGTCTTACAAAGACAGCCCACTTGATGTATCCAATGACTACTAATCATTCATGCAATTTTTTTTTTTTTTACATTAGTTTTTTAATTTTCTTAATTATTACGCATGAAATAGTTTAAAACAACCTGTTACGAGTACAGTCCGAGCCGTGTGTTACAAGGGCGCCGTGGAATGGAGCGGCGACATCTTTATCAGAGTTCATTCACCCTAACGCAAAAATGTGTTTCTTACTATTGCAACTTAGACTTAAATCTAAATCCATTCTGCGGCGCTCTTGTATCACAAGGCTCGGACTGTACTCGTAACAGGGTGTTTTAAACTATGTCATGCGTCATAATTAATAAAAATAAAAATAAATAAAAAATTGAAATGTTCAAAAAAAATCTTTTTTACGTGAATGATTAGTAGTCATTGGATACATGAAGTGGGCAGTCTTTGTAAGACGACTAAAATGCCACGGTGTATAATTATTTTTGGATTTTTCTTCACGGCCCTTTCAATAAAGTCATATTTTGTTAACCTAGACACAGACAGTCATGTTCTCGGCTACTATATCAGCAAGTAAACCAGTAAACACTATAATTTGCTTAATAACGCATTGTAGTCAAGTCGATCATTGCCTGCGAGCATCTCACTGACATAATTCTCACAATGTTTAACTCTAAATTGAATTGTACCTAGACATTGTAAGCTATTTTTATGGTACCATGTTTACAAAATTAGCATATTGTTCTACTTTCCGTGTAGGTTCCGGTTGAATCCTAGCTATACAACCTAGTAATCTATGTACTATGTTATCCTTAATATAAAACAAAGTCGGGTTATTAACACCAATTATAACTCGCGCGCGCGCAGATCAGATGGCAATTGGGGCCGAAAGGTTCTGGAGAGGCGACCGCGTACCGGAAGACGTAGCGTTGGAAGGCCTCCCACAAGGTGGACCGATGTCCTTATGAAAGCCGCAGGAATCCGCTGGATGCGGGAAGCACAGAAACGGTCGAGGTGCTTGGGGGAGGCCTATGTCCAGCAGTGGACGTCTTTCGGCTGAAATGATGATGATGATGGTAAGTCAAGAACGGCTAGACCGATTTTTAAGATCTTGCATTTGTTGGATTTGTCTCCGCCCCAAATAGCAGAATAAAAAATAAAAAAACAATAATAATAATAATACAAACTTGCGATAAATTCACAAAAAAAAAAAGATATATTTAGATATTTCACTTTTTCATACATTTTGTATCGAACGACTTTTTTGATGTTATCTCGAGAACGGATTGGGGAGCGGGAAACAAGAAGTTTCACGCGGACGAAGTCGCGGGAAGAAACTAGTAATTAATATTCACTAAGCTTTTCATTATCAACGTCGATTTTCAATTTAATCCCATCTTTTATTTTTATTTATTTATAAAAAAAGAGTAATTAATCATAATGTAATTGTAACAGGAATTTGATAGAACTCTAAATTACATTATGATTAATTACTCCATTTTTATTAATAAATTGTTGTTTAAGTTTGATTAAACAGTCTTCTGTTTAATCAAACTTAAACAAGAATTTATTAATAAAAGGTTTATATTCAATAGAATATAACTCCTCCCCTGGCTAGAACACATGCGATGATCCTCCTGGGCATGCTGAGAATCAAGTTATCCAGCATTTCCGATGTGTGTACATAGTATGTTACAAAGTATGTATATTACAGATTGTATAGTTAATAATAGGTTTTTCTGTATAAATAGGATAATTATAATATAAAACATGCAAACAGACTACTGAGAAATATTTACATTTTTGTTTAATTTAGGTGTATTACTTATAGTTAAGTTTAAATTTTAAAGAAGAAAAAAAAGATTGTTAAGAGAATAAAAATGTTTGAATATTACGAGCTTTGGGCCTGCGGGCGGTGAATAATGGGTAGCTCACCGTCCGATCAGGACCAGGCCCGTGCCGGACGGCGCGTACGTGTTACACGCGCGCCTCAAAGAGATGTCAGCAACGACGAGAGGGCCCATTAGGGCCCAAGCCTGCCGGATCAGCGGGATTGTCCGAAAGGGGTACCGCTGCCCCGGAACATAAAGGGCCAAGGAAGGAACACGGGTGGGTTTTAGTCAGTAAGAGAGACACTCCCTTCCGCTCCACCCAGAGTGGGAGGGGTCATTTGATGATATCCCATCCTCAAAAAAAAAAGTAGTCTGTCATTTGCCTTCATTTATGGTTTATACTATTTGTTATTTGAATGTAGGTTTATTATATCTTGTACTTATCAGTCAAAACTGGAAGATTAATATTATATCTTAATCACTTTATCTCTACCGCTACATACAAATAGGCAGAAAAACTTTACCAATGGCCCGTCATCATTATCGTCTTTCTAGCCTTTTATATGTTGGAGCCAGCTTAAAGTTTAACCGGATGAAGTCAAGATATACCTATGGCCCGTATGACAATAAACTTATAAGCGTTACTTTTATTTTGACAAACGCAAGTCTGTTTTTTTTTTTTTTTTTTTTTTGTTTACTAAAAGAAGTTGACAAGATTTTTGGGCTAAACATACATATAGGTACATAGCTAAAGTTGAATAAACACGCAACTAAGACTTGTCTGCGCACTTAGTTCCGCATCTTACGGAGGTCAGGCGGTAGTCAATAAGCGTAAAATCGATTACCCCGTCATATTAACGATTAGGTAACTCGTTTTACGCTTGTAAATAAATGCATTACTTGATTCTTTGAAGTGGTAATTGTAGGTATTCGGTGGTATCAGAAAAGTGACATATGTTTTGCAGGATTTTAGTTTGTAGAAGTAATAGGAATTTCTCAGTAGCGGTCGAGAGTCTGAATTTATGCCCGGTTAGTGGCAATAGGCTCGCCTCCTATTATATGGGACTTAAACATAACTAGCGAAATGTCCCGTCGGGGAATACAGGCGTGATGTTTTGTTGTGTTAAGGACACTCTAGTCGGTCATTCTTTCATACAAACGCAGTATGGTGATTACTCGTCTGTTTGACGGTGTACATTAAAAACCAAAACTAATACCAATTTGTCTCGTCCTTTAGGGAAGCAAAATTTGGAAATAAATATTGTATTGTTTTGTAGTGTATATTTTTTTAAATTTTGTAATGTGTAATCTGGTGTACAATAAAGTATGTATAAATAAATAATAATAAATTTTGGTTATGAAGTTATGAGCGTCAAAACTTCCATATTTCAACACTAATTTCAACTCATCTTTGGGCGTAAATAAATAGATTATGTAGTGTGAAAATGGCAGAATAGAAACCGTACACGTACAGGCATAAATAATTTATTTAAAAATTCGAATAATTGAATTTTGAGTAGATATAATAAATAGTTTTGTCATTATATCAATACAGCCAAAGGTCTGTTTATAAAATGTTCGCGCATGTGTCCATCATCAGTGTTGGTATGCTATACGGGAGTTAGTATCCGGGCGCGTACTAGCTTCTCACTGCTCATCACAGTGTCTGTCCCTTTCGCTCACGATGTTGAATGAAATAGCATGCATTTTGGCCACGCCCACCAACGAGTTCGAGCCGTAAACTAGCTTCACTTTAAGTAATAGGAAAGATCTTTGTAGAATATGGAGCCCCTCCATATCACAATGCTATGGGCCGCCACAGTGTGTTTTAATCTGTAGAAGTCGGACTCTAACTCTCTGTTTTAGCCAAGTGTACAGCAACTACAAAAGCTCCTTTGGTAGTAATTCATGCTGGGAAAGGCCAACTCAATTTCTGAAGCTAAGGCTGTGATGTTTTCCAGTTTGAAGGGTACGGGTCCTACAAAATACTTGGAAGGCTATTTATTATGTCTTTAGACAGCGCGCCTCAAAGAGATGTCAGCACGCACTGACGGGGTCCACCAAGACCGGTGCCTACCAGGGTTGCGGGTTTGTCTGAAAGGGATACCGTGGCACTGGCACATAGGCAACCGAAGGAACACGGGTGGGTTTTAGTCAGTAAAAGTCTGACACGCCCTCTCGCTCCGCCCAGAGCGGGAGAAGTTATTTGATAATTTCCCACCCAAAAAAAGGTTTCAGTAACTGTTATTATACCAATAAATTCATGGACTTGCAAGTGATAAATTCATGTCACACATGAAGTAACTTCAAGATAGATTCCAGTAAATAATAATTACCCCATCAATGGGAAAATAAAAGCGTTACTGATTTATTTAGTTCCAATAGCAAACTATTAGAAAACTCATCGTACGTGCGTCATTTAAAACAACATGCTAGAAATTGAAAGATTTTCTTTTTCAGTAGTAAAACTGTGCTCGCAGACTTATATAATACTTGTAGAATAAGATAATAAGTTTGCTTGAAAACTTGACATGTACCCAAGCTGACAATAAGCATTATGTGTTTGTGTTTACTTTTTACTGTACTTAGCATTATCACCCAATAATGTTCCCACCCACTGCTGGGACACAGGCCTCCTCTCTTCTAGAGGGAGTAGGCAAAGAGAGGAGGACAGGAGGAGAGGAGAAGGGGGAGGGGAGGGGTTAGGAATCCAGCACGAAGGCCCAGTGCAGGTTGGTAGATGTTACATTAACTGTCTTAAAACTAGACTGTTAATATACCTTTACTCTTTTCCCAACCTGGGAATCGAACCCAGGATCTCATGCTCAGAAATAGCGCTTGCAACCACTAGACCAACGGGGCATCGACAAATGCGTCAGTCATTAGGTAGCCTTTTCGCAACTATTTATTTATTTATTCTCTATCTTACATCTATCATTATAGGTTCACCCAATGCGATAAATGCGCCTATATAAAATCATTGTTAATTAATATTATACCTATAACTTATTACAAAAATAATAGGTCCGTCCCACTAGCAATGAGGTTTAGCGTGCGAAGTACGCGCGTCAGCGGCGCCTCTCTTAAAAGATTGGTGCGGCCGCGCGACACCTCAAGTAGTGGCGGCTGCCGTCTTCGCCACAGGTACATGTCTGGGACACACAGACTCATCGGTCGTAAAATCATTGGATTTTGGACCTTCCCCCTCAATATTTTCAATATACAGGCTGGGTAAAAAATCGTGGATCAAATGAAACAGGGCGATAGTTGGGGTTATTTGCAGTAAAAAATATCTTAGAAAAAAAAAAAAAAAAAAAAATACTACGTATAACTCCAACTATCGCCCTGTTTCGTTTGATCCACGATTTTATACCCACTCTGTATACGAGGTCATTGCAAGATCCCTTCTAACCCTTAGCTCATTGTATCCTACCATCTCTAAAATAAATAGAATAGGATACATTAACGGTTAGAATAGATATACCCCGTAATACCGCAAATATAAATATCTAATACATTTATTTTGTATCCTCTCCAGCAAAAGAATATATTAGGATCGGCTTCCAGTCTAACCGGAAGCAGCTGTATACCAGTATTTTACATGGAGAGACTGCTTATTCGACCTCCACAACCTAGTAACTGGGTAATACGATACTCCTTGGTAAGACTGGTTGTCAGATTTTCGGGCAGTCGTCAGAAGACGACTCGTAACGACAATCAAAGATCTACATATGACAGCCGAGACTAACGGCTTAACGTGCTTTCCGATGCACGGAGGGTCTTGGTATGTAATGATGGTCACTCATCCATAGACCAACCGCGGCAAGCGTAGCTTAATCTGATCGATTGACCCGTATGGCTGTTTATTTATCATTATTTATTTATTTAAACTTCATGTACAATAGTGGTACATAGGCGGACTTAATGCCACAAGGCATTCTCTACCAGTCAACCTTTGGGTTAAATATAAAAACAGTGGTAGGGTACAAAAATAATGACAAAAATACTAACTATATTCTAATTGTGGCTGTTATTACTCAGCCACAATTACTCCCGACAAATGCATCAATAATCAGCAGTTATTATGCATTCATGAGATGAGCAATACAAAATATGTCGATACAACTGCATAATACATATAAATAGTCCGAAAAATAATAAGGGGTTTATTTATAAACGCTGCTTAAAGATAAGTAATGATTAGCAACTGTTTAACCATACATTTTAACGTTTGAACGTCACTTAACTTTTAGCAACGTTTATGAATAAACCCCTTAGTGTTTAGCGATGCGCGTACGATATTATGTGCATGTGAATAGTAATTTATTTTACGATTTCGAAATTATCACGGTAATTATTTTGATGAGATCAGCATTATTAGCAGCAGTGATACAGTGTGTAGTGTGTAATAGTGGTGTAACCGTAGGACTACGAAGTTATTATAGGTCTTGATTTCGAATCCAAGGCATGCACCTCTGACTTTTCGGATTCATGTGCGTATTGTGTAATTATCACTTGCTTAAATGAAGAAAAAAATCGTGAGGACACCGCATGCCTTTTTTTAAACCCACCCGTGTTCCTTCAGTTGTATGTGTGCCAACGCCACGGTATCCCTTTCAGAGAAAACCCGCAACTCTGGCAGGCATTGGTCCCGGCGGACCCCGTCAGTGTGTGCTAACATCTCTTTGAGGCGCGCGTGGAACACAGCGCACCGTCGACCCGGGCTTGGTTCTTACGAGCTGCCCATAGCTCGTCGTCCGCAAGCCCGCGCCTACGGTGGCTGGGAATTGGCTACTGGTTCCCGCCGCCCAGGGCGTCTTCTGCGGCGACTAGGGGCGTGAGGGCGCACAGACTGCCGCTCCCTCACGCGTTCCGCCTCCGCGAGCATTATTGCTTCGCAGAAGGAGGTGATTGCCCCCCATGCACTCTTACTCCGGACCATGGCCTGGACCAGGGCCGGACGCGAGAGATCGCCGCCGCCGATCGCCTCCGTGAGAACAAGGCGGTGCTCTGCCCAAGAGAGGCAAAATAAGATCCACTGTGCAGACTAGTAACTATATTATTTACGCCTATACCGGATGACTTTTTTTACCGTCTCGAAAAAAATTGGGTATACTAGATGAACGGAGTAGAAGCCTATGGCACACAGTGGAACGAATGTATGGGAGCGGTTGGACGTAGACATGTCCGAAAAATAAGAGTAAAATTATGACAAACTAATGATGCCATCTTATTCGATTACTTAATGCCTTCATAAATTGTGGTGATGAATTTCTTCATAACTCCCATATTTCGGGAGTAATTTGAGAAAATGTGAAATTTTACTATGAAAATGAGTGTATCGAGCTCTCTCCCTCCTGATTCCGGGCTTGTTTCAAGTAACGGTCTCTAATATCGTAATGCTATTACTAAGAGCTATATTTAATACTAAGACACATAGTGCGCCAAATGTGCACTTTCTGGGATAAAAGGAAATGAAAATTTAAAAAAAAAAAAACGTTTTTTCCCCATTTGTATTTACTTTAAACCGCAGACAGACTTATTAAGAGGTCTATAAATATATTATATATATACAGAAATATATATTAACAAAAATATTCACAAGAACTGATGAGAGTATGACTTTTAAGTAAGTTGATAATAAATTACCTAGTTTCATTAAAAGTACAATAAATAATTAAGATGTAAGCTCTAATTTACTAAGTTACACATTTTAAAACAATAACATCATTTAATTATCTTCGTCATCATCATCATCATCAATTAATTCAAATTCAGAATCGATGTCCGCTAAATCATTTATGTTAACAAATTCGATATCACTTTTCTCAGAATCCGTAAGCTCATAAAATTCCTTAAAAGAAGATTTTTTTACAAACTTATTTCCTTTTGGACGGATACTTGTAACAAGTGGATCAGAAGACAGTAAAAGATTGTGCATAATATCTTCATTGCATGAGATACTGCTATGCTTTCGAGAATGCCCCTCTCTATATTTTCTAAAATCTTTATTTCTAGCCTCAGATGCCTCTTCGGATAGAAAACCAATGGGCACAATTGACATGTTCTGAACTATGTCTGGCCCATGCATTAAAATTTTATGAAGTGAAGAAGGCATATAATACCATGGGTATAACTCCACGTAAAGCTTAGCAGTATCAAAGCAGAACTCTCGGAATTTAGTTACGTTGATCTTCTCTCCTGATGAAATACACTGCAAGATCACACAGATTTTTCTTAAAAGCATAGCATCTATTCCGGTCAGTTCAGCAGATTTAGTGTAGTTTTCAAAAAATCTCCTTGCCGAGTTGCCATTGTTGGTGGATCCACTGCCTTGTTTCACAACATCGAGAAGTAAGCCCGTTTCTCTTCTTACAGCCTCTTGAACTCTTTTCTTCCTGTCATCAACTTGCCTTTTTGCTATATCACCCCTTACTTGCCATGATTTTATGTCTAATTTGTAGGAAATGTGTAATAAGCATTCCATTGAGCGAATCCAAGCGTGAAGGGTGCTTAAGCTATATTTATACATGTCCTCGTTTGCGTGTTTATCTTTGATTAACTCTAAATTATTCATTTCTTTAGGACAAGCCTTGCATATGTCACACACTGAAGCTGCTGTATTGGATATAATGGAATGAATTTTACCATCAATCATTGTCAACAGCAGTTGGTGTTTGACACTAATTCCATCAGTGATGGTGGATGGAGTTAAGGCTTCAATCTCTGCTTCGATTTCAGCCATCTCTCTCTGCACATTTTCTTTGGTTTCCTTTATAAACTTAAACAATATTGGCCGGCAAAATGAAGTGGAAGATGGTCGCTCGTTTTCCCAAATTGTTACACCTTTTGAGACGAGCCGCAGTGGTACAAGACTAATCATAAAATTACTAGCAAGATCGATTTGCTCATCTTCACTCGTCCTTTGATGATAAATGCTTTGGCTAGATGATCCGTCAAAACCCCATTTGCTGGTCAATACGAGCTGTTGATTGGGATCAACAGGGGTTTCTAACGACCTAATAAGTCTTCTTGAGGTTAAATCCATCAAGGCTTGTAATTTGATTTTTGCAGAGCTCTCTGTAACTGTGAGATCTTCTTTGGCCGGATAGCACTTAATTTTTTCTTTAACCAACATGTAGTAACTCGGGTATTGAAGAGCTCCTTCTTGAGTGTTGAAATCCCGAAGAGTGTTATAGCGCCATTTCGATAAGTTCATCGATACATAAAGAGCCAATGCCTTCAAAGGGGATATTTCCCGTACCTGAATTGATTTACCTTCAATGAAGGCTTTGATTTTTGAGGCCTCTTCTGGATTCTCCGTCAAGTATTTCATAACATAAGCTGTATCGCTTTGTCCTGCCTTTTGAAGCGCCCTTTCGGCCGAAAACATAATTTCAGCGCTGCTACTGCTGCATGAAAGACTATCTTCAGTGCGTCTTCTTTTTTGCCGGTTACTAAGGTCCTCAAAAGATTTACGAGGACTAGGATGTGTACAAGTTGAAGCATCAGATTTAGCAGGAGAAATTATGGGCTCGATGACGTCACTTATATTTTCTGTAGAAGGTTCCATATTTTCATTCTGTAATTCCGGCCATTGAATTGCAGCCTGTAGCCAAATCTCATGTTTCTTCCGAAACTTATCTGTGCTTCTTCCAGACTGTGTCCATTTTGCATAAATGCGGTAGCAAAATCGACGACACCAGTCTTTTAAACTTGTTTCAGCACTTTCACATAACTGAACACAACTGTTATCTTTTAAAACACTGAACAAATAGTTAAAGTCGCGTAAATCTTTATGTGCGCGTGCGCATAAAGCAACGTGAATATCAAGATTTGTATTAAAATTTGGAAAATACATTGCGAGATTAGCTTGGATACAACGAGGTGTAAATCAACACTGATTTTAAAGTTACTAATAGTGACCTATTTATATAAAATCCAGGTATCCCAGGTATCCTTTGTTAAATATTGCAAGGTAATTAGTTATTGTGATAATTAGTAAATGATGCATGCTAAATTAGTGTATTAAGAGCCATTTAGTAATTAAATAATAGCAATGTTCTTATCAGTAATCATTAGTGCATCAGTTTTATATGTAAACCTTAAGTCCCTAATTATATATCCTAATTAGCTTATATCTTCTCTAATTGGCTGCTCAGAAATGTTATTGTAATAAGGTAAACCTTTAGAAAAACGGTTTTAATCAACAAAATAAACAAAAAATAAAAAAATTGTGTTATAAAATAAACATCACTCTTTATCCCAGAAAGTGCACATTTGGCGCACTATGTGTCTTAGTATTAAATATAGCTCTTAGTATTAGCATTATGATATTAGAGACCGCTACTTGAAACAAGCCCGGAATCAGGAGGGAGAGAGCTCGATACACTCATTTTCATAGTAAAATTTCACATTTTCTCAAATTACTCCCGAAATATGGGAGTTATGAAGAAATTCATCACCACAAGTTATGAAGGCATTAAGTAATCGAATAAGATGGCATCATTAGTTTGGCATAATTTTACTCTTTTTTTTCGGACATGTCTACGTCCAACCGCTCCCATACATTCGTTCCACTGTGTGGCATAGCAATTTTTTTTTTTTTTTTTTTTTTTTCAGAAATAAAACTAAAATTAAAGATAAAAATATTGAAATTTGGGTGCGTATGATTTAAATTTAAATATTATTTATCGTATTTATTTATTGAATTATGTTTTTTGTTAAATTTCTGTGTTTATTGTTATAGTATGATAAGTTTACTTCAAATGTGTGGTATTTATCCATAGATCAATTTCTTTCTAGGTTAAAGAAAAAATAATAAAAACTATGCCATAGGCTTCTACTCCGTTCACCTAGTATACCCAATTTTTTTCGAGACGGTAAAAAAAGTCATCCGGTATAGGTACGGAAATTTGAACAAATAAACTTTTTTTTTATTGTCTTTCTATGGGTCTGTTGGTTTCGGCTTATCTCCGAAACGACTGGACCGATTTTGACGGGATTTTCACTGGCAGCTTAGCTGGTAATTTAGGCTACTTTTATTTTAGGAAAATCCACGTGGAAGCCACGGGCAGTAGCTAGTATCAAATAAAAATGAAAACGTTTTCTATTTTTACCAATACAATCTATTCCTTCGATGTTTGTAGAAGATAATAGCACTAGTACCTGGTTGCAGTAGGTTAAGGATAAAGGCCTCTCCACAATAATATATATTGGTGCGATTATATGAGAACATTTCGTTACTATGAGAACGCGTCTGGACATTGTCGTATGCCTACTACCAAATAGATCGGAACTTATACTTTTGAAGTATTAAAAAAATTAAGTTACAACATTTTTTTTTTTAGTGAAAACTTCTTTAGGCGCGTTGAGCACTTTTTGGGTGAACAAAAATCATGGAACTCGCGGCATCGTCACCGAACGCTTTCCATGAGCTATATGTATACTGTGTATATATGTGCACTTTTTGGGTTAACAAAAATCATGGAACTCGCGTCATCGTCACCGAACGCTTTCCATGAGCTATATGTATACTGTGTATATGTATATGTGTACTTTTTGGGTGAACAAAAACATGGAACACGCGTCATCGTCACCGAATGCTTTCCATGAGCTATATGTATAAAAGAACAGTTATTCCAAAGTTTTGTGTTTTCACTTCTGTTGGCAGTCCTTAGGCTGGCGATTTTTTTTTCTTTATCTCTGTAATATAAACCTGTAAACGCATAAAAATTGTAACCCAATTACCGCTACTAAGGCAAAACGGTAAACGTAAAATATGACGCCCTCAGACTAGGTGGAGCAACGATTTTCGCAGAGTGGTTAGTAGCAGCTGGATGAGAGTTGCCGAAAAACGAGCTTAATTGCGTGCAATTGGAGAGGCCTATATCCAGTAGTAGACTGCTGTAGCCTGATGGTGGCTGTTACTATGAAAAGTCAATGTATAACATTTTAAAATCGCATTTTTTAAATTCTATAAAAAAAAACTATACGAAGATCAACACAAAAAGTCAATACACCTGATTTACTATTGATCTGAATCTATTGATCCTATCAGTCCCTACGCGATCTAACGGGCTCTTCGCGAGATATAATACAATAAAAGCTCTGGTACTGACAGAAGCACAACTTCTTCAATACAAATGATCGGTCATCGGTCAAATTCTCCCTGAAATGTACCACCCAAATATAATTTTACTCCACAAGAAAGGAGACAAAGCGGACATCTCGTACTATCGACCCATAATCCTCATTTCACACATACAAACTGTTTATTAAAGTTATATAGAACCGTATCGCTCCTACGCTTGACTTTCAACAGCCTCCCGAACAAGCTGGATTTTGTTTGCACTTCTTCATAACCGATCACCTGCATACTATCAATCAATTAATAGAAAAATATAACAAATTCAACAAACCACTTTACGTGGCCTTTTTGGATTATGCCAAGGCATATGACAGTGTAGATAGACCATCAGTCATTTATTGATGCCTCAGAGTCCCAAAAAATGTGACACACACCTACTTTGCTCGAATCGTCGATTCACTTGCTCAATAAAAACGAATCTAACGATATAATATCATTCACCTAAATCAGTTTAGCCGTTTATTATTTACGAGGGAACATGGGGACAGACACAGATACAACACGAAACACTCCTTTTTTGGCTTCGATACAGTCGGGTATTATTATTTTTTTCATTTAAACCGAAAAAAAAAAAACCGAAGAATATGAAAGAAACGGGAAACATTTCGTGTATTTTATTAAAATAAGTACTTACTTAGGATATATATGCTTTAACCCTTTCTATGATACCCACGATTTACCATCGACTTCTGCTTCTGTAAAAGAAAATATTTCAATAAAACTTGATTTTATTTTTCAACTTTTCAAAACACCAAGCGAAAAAATCGAAAGAATCCCGTTTCTATCCAAAGGATTCTTTCTGTTAATTTTTCTACGTAACATGCGAAAAAAACGAAAAAAAATAATCTTTTTCGGCATTGTCAACGCTACAAGCGTCACCACTTCGACCGGTCCTGTGCTGCTCTCAACCAGCGGAATCCCGCGTCCTTCACCACAACATTAAAATCTTTTATCGACATATATTTAACTTGCATGTCTACCAACATCAAAATATCGCTCGATAAAGCATCCGTGTGACGTAACCTTAATGCAAGCACGTTTCAAAGTAGGCATTTTAGAATTATATCCCCCATAACAGACTGAAAACTGGTTTTGTGCAGTTTCTAATTCTACCTCTATACTTATTACTGTCTTAATATTGTATTGAGTGGCAAAGAAGGTATTTGGGGCCCATTTTCTAATTTTATACAAAGACGAATAGATAATTAATAATTCAAAAAAAAAAAAAATCTATGAAATTCGTAGATTGGAAAATGTGGGCCATCTTTGTGATCCAGGGTGAAAAGAGGAGACTTTGCTTTGAGAAAGATAATAACGATAATTCAAAACTTTAAATAAATGAACACACGTCACACGTGAACATATTCGTAAGAAGTTGGCTGAATCATCCCAACGCTGATTCGTTTTCTCCCCTACCAGTCGTTATTTCTCCGGACACTGTTTATTTTGCTTATATTTATTTTTATCCTTTTTCGAGTTATCTATCCCTTATGTTGCACCTGCCATGTTTTGTCTGCCTCAGGCATTAAGTCCGCCTTTGTAAAATATTTTTTTACTTGTGCATAAGTTTTAATTAATAAATAAATACTACCTTAGACTGCCTCTTTGGTCTAGCTAGTGACTGCAAGCACTACGGCTGAGCATGAGGTCCTGGGTTTGCTTCCCAGGTCGAGCAAAGTGTTATTGAAAGAAATAAAGAAAGAAAAGGTATTTATTGGGACTCGTACAAGATTATATTTCAAACTAAACACACTCATAGTAAAATTAATAAAAAAATATAAAAAACAAAAGTCAAATGAAAACAAATTCCTTTACGGGGCCAAAAGGCTCCTATTATTAATGGATAATGGATTTTTCTATCAGGAATTTCGCAGTAGTAGCCCGGAATCTGGAATTGAGCCCGGTTGATGGCAACTTGCCCCCTATTACGTGGGACTTAAACATAACTGGCAAAATGTGGGTGTATCTACTACACACACACACACCTCTGCCTAACCCTTCGGGGAAATAAGGCCCTTAAGGTACCTTAACTGAGACATTTCCGCCTGATCATGACCTATGCGGGTCCAGTCTTTGCACACGCAAAATCCTATCTCATCCATAAGATGCAGGCCCTCCAAAACCGTTTCCTCCGTAAAATCACGGGAGCCCCCTGGTTCGTTCGGAACCAAAAGACTCCGCAGCCACTCATCAAAACTAGTTGTGCAGGCCGCCAATTACACCCCCTCTCGCATCAGTAAGACCCGCCGGCCAAGGCATGCACTGACCGACCCAGACGACCCCACAACTCTCCTCCAGGAGAGCAGTAGGGAAACACGTACAGCAGCTCGCAAACAATACACGACCGTCATTCCGACCTCGCCGCCGAGGCCCATCGCAAAATCACCGACTAAATATTCCTCCCCGACCCTTGCTCGTAAGCGAAGCGCCAGCACGCGCCATAGCTGAGCCTGTAGCTTTAAATTCCCCTGATAATAATCATAACCCTAATTTTATCCAGCCACCGTAGGTCCTATGCCATCCTCCTTCTGACTCAGCCCTAAGCCGAGGTTCGTACCCCACAGGAGGTGCCCTTAGCGCGCAGTCGTTTAGTTTATAAGTTTTTGCGCCCTGGCTGGAGGCTTTAAGTTTTTAGGAGCTTAAGGCAACCACAGGAAAGAACGGTTAAATAGTCACGACCTCAATAGGTCAACTTTGAGAAGCTCGAGAAAAAAATAAAAATAAATAATAACTGAGATATATGAGATGGCTAGAACGAGGATGAAACTCTGAGTTGAAGGCTGAAAGCAATATGCATGGAATAAAAGGAATGCTGTGGCGACCCCAAATAAATTGAGATAGGAGCTGAAGATGTTTTTTATAGAATAAAAGTAGCTTACGTTACTCCTTATAACACTAGCTATCTGCCAATATAAGTCCCGTCAAAATCGGTCCAGCTGTTTCGGAGATTAATCGACAAAAACAGACAATTTTTTTTTTTTTTTTTTTGTTATAAGTACCGTATATACTTTCATAATGCATTTAGTAAAAAGCTGTTATTTTGACATTAGAAACAGACACTTCAATTTTATTTATTTGTAAATATAGATAATCATTTTTTTTAAATGCAACCGTGTGAAGCCTCGCTCGTTATGTAATAAAAACAAATTACATACAATAAACAAACCAATCGAATGTAAATAAAACAATAACTCGTAATACGATTATGTAATGTGCAATTAATGATGTTAATTTTTTTTTTTTTTTTTTTTTTTTTTTTTTTTTTTGTAATGGCATCTCGGAGGTATAACCACTGGGGGTTCCTGCTCCTTAACCGGGCTTTCCTGTGGTGCCGCAAGCTCCTAACGAAGTTTACGCCTCCAGCCAGGGGGTTTACACTAAGATCTACTTAAACTAGACGACTGCTCGCTAAGGGCACCCCAGGTGGGGCTCGAACCTCGGCTTAGGGCAGTGTCGGAGGGAGGGTGGCAAGGGACCGTCGGTGGCTGGATAATATCAGGGTTCTGATTATTAATCGGGGGAGTTTGGATTACAGGCTCAGCTAAACCACATGCTGGCACATCGTTAAGCGTCGTCAAGGGACGGGTAGGGCTTATTAATCGGGGTCGGTTTCGCGCGGGACCTCTAAAGCGAGGTCGGAATTGTGATCGTGTTCGTGTTGTGTGTACTCTTCGAGCTGTACTAGTTTCCCTACGGCTCTCCTGAATGAGAGTGGTGGGGTCGTCTGGGTCGGTATTTAAATTAATACCACTCGTTTATAACTTATAATATTATGACACAGACGGTTCTGGTTTAAGAGGTAGACAAAAAATGGTCTAGATTTTTGGTTCTGTCTGTATCTCATTTACATAATACGAAAGTTTTATTAAACTTGGCAACCCAGTTTTATAAGTATATGGCAGGTTTTGGGGAGGGAATTTATTTGAGTTCTTTACATGTTTGCACTGACTGGACAGGTCCACTCAAAATTGTGTGGTTCTTTCCTCAAAAGACCATTTCAGACACGGAACTACACGGTCCTCACATGATCTGACCAAGAATAATCTTGGTCAGATCATGCACTCAGGGGTCAAAGTCTCTTTTAAAGTCCAGACATAAGTCTGGACTTTAAAGACTTATTATATACTTAGAGACTTTGACCCCTGAGTTTGTTTCGCCATTTCTTCTCAGGGATAGTCAGATAGGAAATGTCGACTTCCCCAAGCTTGTTATTATATTTTTTATATGACGTGTAAAAGTGATTCCGATATCCTATTTACAGAATAAACGATTTCATTTCATTTCATTTCATTACACTAATTAATTACAAAAAAAAAAATAAAAAAAATACTTTCTAGTATTTTTTTTTTTCTTATTGTTTTTGTTATCCTGCTTATATTACATTTAGGGCCTTTTTATATGATATGAGTCTTCAAGTCTTCCATACGTGAAGCGTGTAGTCCTGCGTAACGTTCTGCGCATGCAGTATTATAATGGATTTAGGATTTTGATGTGGCTTATATTTAGGTGTAGGTTGAAGCTGTTTAGATTTTTCTCGGAATAAAAAACCAACGTCCATATAAAAAGCTGTCATCTCCTTTGGTCTATTCCGAATCAAAATCGATACCACTCCTAAACCAACCGGAATTTCCACCAATAAATCAAGACCATTAAGAACGAAGCAATTTGATATTAACTCCCAAGTTTCTAACATAAATACAAGAAGACGTATTTTAACGGAATCTTCACGGTAATCCTTAATACCCCAATAAACATATAGGATATGTCTTATCACGGTAAGTGAAGATACGATAGATTGAACAAGACTAGCCGAGCGAAGCCGCGGTATACCGCAAGGCAAGAAATTATCATCACTTTAGAATTGAGTGAATAATCTGAAAGATTTAATAATTTAGTTGTGTAATATAGAGAATGAGTAATCACTAATCACTTAAAAATGTTAAATAGAATTGCGAAATGTCTGTTTTGAATTTTGAGCGCTGCCTGATTTCTATTTCGGTATTCTTTTTTTGGGCTAAAGTTGGCAAATAAATTATAAGATTAGGTTATTAAATAATAGTAACGTGTGGCTAATTAGTAGCTAATAGGCCTACAGAAAGGGAACATCGACTTTCTTTTTTTTCTTTCTTTTTTATATCAAGAGTATGGCCTCCAACAACAAACTTAATAATAATAAATTTATTTAATCAAGTAACAAGGACTCATTGTGTTAGTAAACTTACGAACTATAATGTTAGTTTTTTATTAAAAAAAACTTTTTTTAATCCCATGGGAGATGGCACTGCAGTGATTGATATACATGCAATCGAGCCTGCTAGCGATCATTTTCAGGATATTGTTAATAATTTGTAAAATAACGTTTACAGTATCGGAGCGGCTATAACAAGTGACTATAGTCAGAAGTGAATATGTTACCGGCCAAACCCGATTTTAGGCCAAACTAGTTTGTCCTAGGCCAAACCCTCCCTACACACGATAGGACAAACCAGTATAGCCTAGGCCAAACCACCTGCGCTAAGATAGGTGGTTTGAAAATAAATTACCACGAAGGCTAAGGCGGGAGCTCCGCTCCGCTACGCTCCCGCCTTAGCCTTCTAACCTAACCTATCCGAGTCGGGGTACTCTGAGTCGGGGTGTTAACCAAAATACTTAGGATAAACCGGTTTGGCCTGAAATCGGGTTTGGCCGGTAACAAATATATGAACAACTCACAATAAGATGGAATAGAATACTCTGTATTATTGACAAGAGTACCTACTTAAATTACCATCATTAAAAGATTATGAAACATCGTAACTGCGGTTGCCAAGAGCGAAAAGCATAATTTATCTTTTTGATTTAGATCTGTGGTATCTTGAGATGGAAGTTGTAACTAGAAAATATAAATGTATTAAATGGTGTTCTGAAACTTGGCAAGCGTCATTAAAAAGAAAAGGCTTTGAGTATTTTAAAATGTGACTAAAATCACTTTCCTCTCAATTTCATTCATAAAATCGCATAACTTCAACACCATTAAGACCCATACATTAACCAAAAATCAATACTACTTTCGAAAACTCGTAACCAAAAATAATTATTTCTTAATGGTATGCACACAATGCTTCGAATAACCTACATAGATAAATTATTCGTTTCACGTAAATGACTATCAAAATATACAAATATTTTACAACCCACCATTCAATAACCTGACCTTAAGAATGCACAACAAACCCTAGTAAGAAACTTTCACCCAAAAACCATTCTTAACACTGATCACATTAGAGTTCATAATCACGAAATCCTCATCTTAACCTAGATGGTCCAACGTGCTTTATACAGAAATCAGGTGGGGGGGAATATGATAAAACTGTATAGCAGTCCGATCGCCACACCAAACATTGCTTGACATCCCTAGATGTCGGAAAAATATATCTAAAAAAAAAATAATAATAAAAAAAAACAAAACAAAATGAAGCTTTTCTTAGTATTTTTGGCGGCGACGGCCTTTGTATCAGCTGAGGACAGTGATAACACATTAGAATCGGCGATAAACGTCATTAAAGACTGCAAAGGAGACTACATTTTATGTGTGAAGGTTAATAATAATTTTATTAATAAAAGTGAAAGTGAAGTGTGTGTTGTGGAATCAGGTTTCGCAGTGGTTGATGTTGAGGATTTCGCATTTCACTTGAACAAGTGTGCATACGATCTAAATTACTACGGCCAGCTAAAACAATTAACGTTTCCAATTTTACCTCAAAAATTTCGAATCTTGCCCGGAAATTACTTCCAAATAAAAATACGTAGCAGTTTCGTCTTCATGATAGCGACTGTTTTTCCAAAATCCAAGTTCAAAATGATCTCAGAAACTCTTAATTCAAAATAATCGATTCATTCTTAACTTCTAAAACAAAATTCTAATATTTTTTTTCTTTCACAGGAAAAAATGCTTAGAGTTGTCGACAACTTAAGAGCATCGAAAAGCATAACAATTGTAGATGGAGTGGTCTTCAAAGGTGAACCTGAACCCAGGTCAGCTAAAAAAGCGGATGCTCTGCCGGTTGATCCCACGGCTAGGGACGCTGAGGTCAACTACAGACTGGTGGATGGCGTCGTGGGCCTGTTCGAAACTCACACCATCGAGGTCAAAATGAACAAGGCTGACAAAGACACCATCCAGAGATCTCTCGAAGAAGGTAAGTCTCAAACTTATAAACAGTGTAAATCTAAATTCAAAATTAAAAATAGATTCTGTAGTAGAATATAAATAGAAAACTGAACCAGATAAGTCAGTGATTTTAAATTAATACAGTAATTATAGACGAGAAAAAGGTTAATTAGTTAACAAGTTGCAACGCTTTGTTGGAGTCTTAATATAGTGAAGATATAATTAAGACTACTGAGTATGTGATAATTGATTGATAGATTATTTCTGATGATCATTAGCGTTTAGAAAAGAAATAAAGTTGTAAAAAAACTAATAAAATTAACGTAGATTGATATTATCGTAGCCTTTATAAAATATTAAATAAATGACATGAAACTAAAAAATATAATTTCCTGTTCCCAGGTCGTGGCAAAAAGAAGCAGGGAGGCGGTATGGGTGGTATAATCGGTCTCCTTGCCGCCAAACTGCTGCTCGGAAAACTTTTCATCGTCAAGCTCATCGCTCTCAAGGCCCTTGCCACCGCCAAGATCGCCCTTGTCCTCGCAGCCATCCTCCTTGTCGCTTACTGCTTGAAGGGTGATCAGACGAAAACGACGTATGAAGTCGTCCCTCACGCTCATCACCACGAGTCTCATCACCCTGTCCATGTTGAGCATGTGTCCCATGACGTTGGACACGGCGGTGGTCACGGAGGATTCTCCAGCTATGGACAAGATTGGAACAAGAACCTCGATGAAGCCCAGAACCTAGCATACAGCGCATACTCACACTCAAAATAATCAAAAGACTTTTTAGCATAAATCGACGGTCGTCGTAGTAACCTCTGTTGTACAAAGAATTTATTTATTATCTTAATTTATTGCCATTAATTTATTGTTGAACAAAAATAAAAACTATTTATTATTACCAATTATTTCCTTCGTTTTATTGCTGGACTGGGAGGTGTCATTAGAGATTTGGGTTTTGATTGATTCGAAACGGAAGAAATCGAAATTACTCGAAGTCATGTCAGTGGCTCTATAGTATGAGTTTACGAACATGCCGAACGAGTTTATTACGTCGTACTTTCATTTGATGATTGATATTATTTATAGCAGCCAGGTGCTGGCCTCAGGCTTGAATCGTAGAAACTGCGTTATGACCGTTTCGGTTAGAATTTCAATAATCTCTTTGACCCTTGAGTTTGTTTCGCCATTTCTTCTTAGGGATAGTCAGATAAGAAATGTCGGCTATATCTAACACTTTTTTTATATGACTTCTAAAAGTTAATTCTGATATCCTATTTACAGAATATTAATTTCATTACATTTCATACCCTTTGTTTAAGGATGCGCAATATTTTATCACATCTCGCATCTGTAGATATGGTAGTACCGGAATACTCGAGACGCTTGTCCAATTTCTAAATTTCGACATACAATCACCACTGAATCTTTAAATAGTCATACATAAATTACAAAACCAGTTCATGATTTCCCATGGATACGGAAGTATTTGTTAATATCTCTAATTCAACATAAAAAGAAGAGTTCTAACTCTCTCCAACAATTATAATATATGCTTATTTTAATATGTTCCACATATTTATAAGTGAATAAACATAGCTGCAGTTGATTCTCGAAACTGGTAAACGATAAAACAGGTTAAAAGTATATACATTGAAGGCTCGGCTTTCTTTAGATGAGGTTTCACGTATTTTAGTCCAATTTCATCTTCATCTAGTATAGCTGGTTGGCGAGACTCACCGCCTAGCAACTTTTTGTCGCGTATAGAATCAATATCTGCATGACAATGCAACTTTTTTGTCTCCGTTAATCACGATTTTGTAACTGTTACTGTATTTTGATCACGACTTCTATGACGTTGCGATTTTTTGTCTAGATCATTCTTCTCGTAATTCTTATGACGTTGCAATTAACCTGTAAGATCTAGGCAACTTTTACTAAGAAGGATTTAGTCGTTCAGATTCGAAAGTTGCTATGTAATGGCTTATGAATTATGACTTGCATTGCGTCAAGTGTGAGTAAGCTTATTTTTTGCGTGTGTCTCGTACCGTGTAACAGGTATTATGAACATTCGTTTATTTGAACCTTTGTGTCTCAATGCGATAAGTGCTTCTTTCAAAAATTACGTCGGAGAACATTCTAGTTTTTTATTTAAATGGATTTTAATCACATGGAAGAGTAATGGTTGTTTGTTCAGTAATAATTATAGGCGAAGAAAGAAGTTGCGCAGTTAATTGTGGTAGACACTTTGGAGATAATAGTGTAATTATTTGTGTCTATTGTTATATACTGAATTTTTTCCTTAAGTTTTTTTTTTTCTCTCTACCACACGTATCATATTCAGCTGTTAACTTGTAACTTGTAAAGCAAAGTATTTAAACCTTTTTTTTTCGACTGTTTGAAAGTTTTTATATTATATTATCAAGACTGACCAAAGACAATATTAGATGATTGCCATAATGAATAATGTTTAACCATTGAAAGCATACACGCTTCATTAAGATTCATTATTCCAACTTGTTTCTTCTCTAAGTATTTACAGTGAGTTTTTAATAACCTACAATTATAATTGACCTTCCATATGTCTTGTGCTCTCGATTAAATTTAAACTGAAAAATCTAAATCGACGCATAAAACCAAATTACGAAAAAAAAAAAGGATTTTATTAATTATCAGCATTCCTACGTCTGTCTCATAAATGACAACATTATTGTCACTAATCATCTTCATCGGCAGCGACTATTAATCGCCCGTGTGGCCCACTGTGAGCCGAGTAGAACCGGCTCATTGGTTTAGACATTAAACATTATTTGTATATCTTCGTTGGAAAGTGTTCCTTTTCCCTAAACATATGCATTTAGGGAAATGGGTTATGATGTTGAAGGTGTGGTCTATGAGTGCTGATGGCTTATCGGTCATACAACAAAGCTTATCAAGCTTTCGAAGGTTTCAGTTACACCAAAACTCTTGCGACATGGAACATCTTAGGCTCTAGATATGTGGCAATCGCTTATAAACCGTTTCGTATTTCTTCAACGTCTTTCAATATGATTGACATATTTAAGCTATTCGGTAACTCATGTAAATCCAACGCAATTTTGACTTTTCCATCGTCGTTGTCGCTGAGAGCTTTTAACATTGTCTAGGCCTATATACCGTATGCCCCGTTTCTCTACCGTTTACAATATACGAAAGAGAAATATAAACAGTTAGATAACATAGGGAATTTGCCGCTGATTAGGTTTTCAGTTTTAGGACATTCAGCTGTAAACTTAGATCAAAGCAAACAGGAATAAATCTCAGTAAAAAGGGGGAAAACTTGTTTTTATTGGGCCTCTTTATCAAAACGGATACCTTTATCGGTGAACAGTTCATATTCAAACATTTTGCGATCAAATGCTTTTATTTTGGTTTAATGTTGCGAGAAAACATCCACTAATAATTACTTAAGTATCTAATAAAATTCTATTACCTATAATTGCATACGATTTATTGCAGTGCGACCTCTCACGTGCGATGTGAACTACATTTGACGCGTGCTAACATTGCCACGATTCAATTACCACAAATCTCTCTCGTGATTATCTATGTACAAGTAATAACTAGAGATCCGATATTCGGATACGATTTACCTAAAGTTAATTTTGGGCTACTAAATTATGGAAGCGGCTTCTTAAATTTTTTAAAAATATAAATCCCGGGATTCCAAAAAATCCGGGAATGCACAACTAATCGGATACATGGTATGGAAACGACTTCCTAATATGTGAGTTCTATTTAACTTTGCACCATAAGCTAGCATTCGATCCTATAGTCAAAAAGTAGTACATATATCAGTTTCGGAATCGCGAGATTTGTACGACCGATACAAAAGTGCGTTCCGTATCAGCAGACAACTGAACGTAAGTAAATAAACATTCGATTCTATAATCAGAACTAGAAATTATTCGATCCTGGAATCACGGGTTTTTTTTTTAATACATAAGTGCATACCAGAATTGCCAACATCTCAACTTTAGGTAAGTAACTTTGAAGTTCAAAAAGTGCTGATTCTCAGTTTAATTTTAATGAATTATTTTTTTTTTTTATTTTGGATCTTCAAAATCCAGTCTACTTTCCTTGACTTATACGAGTGTTAGGTTTTCTCACAGCTTAATAAGGGAATTGGTAAAAAGATTAAACACTAACTATCAGTAAGTAAAAAAATAAAAAATAATTCGAGACATCGCCAAACGGTTGGTCGACCCATCACGTGACCAGAGGGCTGGCCTATTTCTTGCCCAAAGAATCAGCATTGCCATACAACGTGGCAATGCTGCAAGCCTTTTGGGCACTTTTTCTGTTGACAGCGATGCGGACGAATTTCTTGATGCCCTTTGATTCTTTCCCCTCCCTTTTTTATATACTTGTACATATTACTATTACTATTTTAGTCTATTGGCTTTGAAATGACGTAAATATTATATTATCAGATTACAAATAACTTACTGAAAGTCGATAATAAAGCAACTTAAAGTGAAGAGAAAAAATAAGGAACAGGAGGTTTGGCTACTCGTAGTAACATTGCATACCTACCAATGTTGTGCAGGAGATATCATATTTTTCACTAGGTTCTTTTAACTCATGTTGTTTAAATTTGACCAAGTCCACAATATAAATTACCAAAGAAAAAGTCAGTCTCTTATTTTGGTACATTATTACAAACAAACCAAACCGATTTCGTTGCAATTTTACAAAACGGCAGGCACCTAGAAATAAAATCAGGGTGGTAACCAACCGTTTATCCTTTAAGGTTTGCGAGCACATTCGTAAGAAGCTGGCAGTATCATAACAACGGAAATGTTATCTCATTGTTTGTTTAATTAGTTTTAGTATATTCGTGTATTTATATGTATTTATTTATTCTTATATTTATATATAATTAGGTATATATATCTTGAGGAGCTCGTGGCTAAGTAATAACAGCCGCACGAGTCGATCCGTCAGGTTAAGCTACGCTTGCCGGGGTTGGTCCGTGGATAGGTTACCATCTTTACATACCGAGACTCCTCCGTGCCTCGGAAAACACGTTAAGCCGTTGGTCCCGGCTGTCATTCGTGGATCTTTGACAGTCGTTACGGGTCGTCAGAAGCCCAAAAGTCTGACAGCCAGTCTTACCAAGGGGTATCGTGTTACCCAGTTACTAGGTTGTGGAGGTCAGATAGGCAGTCACTCCATGTAAAATACTGGTATTCAGCTGCATCCGGTTAGACTGGAAGCTGACCCCAACTTAGTTGGGAAAAGGCTAGGCAGTTTTTTTTTAGGTATATATATCTTATTTATAGTTAAGGCATATATTTAAATACAATTAATCCCCCAATTTTCGTAATTGCACCTACCACTGTTTGTCTCTGCACCACCCAAAGGTTGACTGGTAGAAAATACCTATGGCATTAAGTCTGCCTCTGTACATTTTTGTGCTAAAGTATTAAATAAATAAAAAAAGAAATATTTAGGATATTAATTTTTATCTTTGGCCAAAACCACAAACCACAGTTTCATATATAAATAGTAGATTATTGAGTAAGGTTCCAAAGCGGATGCTTAAAAGATTTTTATATTGTTGATTAACATTAACATAAGACGCCATAAATAATTCATATTTACTTAAGAGAGGAAACTCAAACATTATATCCGGTTGTAAGCGATGCCGGGTGACCCGTTTGTCAATGGATTTCACTTTTAATATTAGTATTGAAGCTTCTCGCTTTTTCTTTGTAAGGTAGGTAGTTAATTACATGGACTGTGATGATTGTCAAAATTAAGTCAAAGTATAGATAATTGCTGTCTTTAAAACCTTTCTACAAATATAGTTAAAGAAACGAAGTTTTAGAAAAGTAACTTCTTTCACGAAGCAGCAGTAGATAGATAGATAGAATACTCTTTATTATGTACACCATGAATTATGTATTCTGATTTGAAAGGTATGTGTAAAATTTGCGGGACTTCAGACTTGTCTTTGTGTCTTAGACAACACAATATCATCAATCCCATAGGACGTACAAGGGTGGTCGTACCATAAGTAACCATTACTTTCTATCAAATGGACAGTCAGATTAAGACCGTTTGCCAAACTATAAAAACCTTAATTACAGAAATTGATTTGGTATGGCTCAACACTTACAACAACAATAAAAAAAACCAAGCATCTTGTGTAAAAGTTAATTACCAAAAATATCTCAAACAGCATCAGAAATCGTCCAAAAGTTATCGAGTAACACAAACTGACACACACGCATATCTTCATCTCCATAAACTCGAAGCAGACGCATATAATTAACATAATATTCATTATAATAAATAGCTAACACTTTTACTGGTGACGTCATGTTCAGTCATTAATGAAGATTTATGAATACAGTTATGTTTTTAATATAAGACGTGATCATAAACATAGTAATATCACCCCGTAAACGTTCACTTCTGGAATCAGGAACAGCTGAAGTGTCGTAGATAGATGGAACCTTTACAAGCCAATGTATGACAGAATGGACACGTGTTATCGTTCATTGGATTCAAATGGCGGCGAAAACTACTTTGTTTCCCACGGTATCTTTTGACAGCGTAGTATAAAAGATTTATCTTCCACATGAGATTCCGTACACTCTTCAAAATTAAGTAGGTACTGAAGGCTATGTCCGTTCAGACGAAGGGTGTATGTGAACTTCCACATAAGAAAGAATGTATGAATGATTGAGATTTGCCGGCAATGTAATTTAGTGGCGTGAGATTGGAGAAGTCTAGCATTGGACTTCTATTAGTTACTGATGATCATGATGATGAGGATGACGAAAATCAAAGACTAGGTAGTCAAAGAAAAGCTATATGAATTGAATTTCGAGAGGCTTTTATTATTAATATAATTTTATACCAGTCTAAAACAAAATGTTTCTCCCACACCATCTCGAACCAGCAAGTCCCACTTAATTATACATAAGTATCAATAATTATGTCTACAGCCGGTATCGAGAAAGTGATATAAAATAGAAATTCTGTGTATAATGTGGCATAATCACACTGGACCGACATCGTTTGAGGTTACCTTCAACATATAATCAAGATACCACCTTTATAGATTGTACATTTCTCAGCTGGGTCCGCTCAGCGGGGTGCACCGTTTTAATCTATCCCCCAAGAACTGCGAATCACGGACACTCTAATGCCACCTTGAGTCGCTCTACTATCACATGTGTTACCTACTCTGGGCTCATTTTACTTGTGAGACTCTCTAATGTCACCAAGTGTATCTTTAAGGTCAACAAAAATGTCATTATAGTGTTATTCGTGTAAGGACATTTCACTCTAGCGTCATATGTGTCTCACTAATGTCATAATGTGTCAGTTTGGTATTATCTTAAGTCACTTCAGTGTCATTCTGGTGGTAATATGCTTTAATCTAGTGTCTAGCTGTTTCGTATCAGTATATTGTATCACTCGAATGTTACTCAATCATGTAGATAAATCTAAATAAATATTATAGACTAGCTGCTGACCGTGACTTCGACCGCGTGGCTTTTTCTATAATAAAAAGCCTAAATTACTACTTATAATATTAGCTATCTGGCAGTGAAAGTTCCGTCAAAATCGGTCCAGCCATTTCGGAGATTAGCCGGGACAAACAGACAGAAAGACAAAAATGAAAAATTAAGTTTTTTTGTTATAAGTACCGTATATATATAGTTTCATAAGCATTTAGTAATATGCTGTTATTTTGACATAAAATATAGTTTACTTCACGACAGTAAATAATTTAAAAGGTACTTAACTCATTAAAAGCGCGACATTAACACATGGGATCCGAAATACTATGGGATTCACGAAGCACGTGCGCTAAAGGCTCGTACAGACTAGTGCGATATCGCGGGCGCGACGCGACACTAGTAGCACAATTTCTTTGACGCTGCCTGTCGCGTCCGCGACATCGCGCGAGTCTGTATGAGCCTTTAGGCGGGTGTAAACGTCTCGTTAAAATGACAGCCGTACAACAAAATGTAAACGAAAGCTTTTCTCTTTACTGTGCCTAAGAGTACAATTACAAAGCCACTAGTACCGACACTTTCCTTGCTTACCCACCCACGCAGAAAGCGAAAATTAAAAAAAACGTATTTTGTGTTACTGTTTTACATATTATTTTTATGTGTTTTCACGCTCTTTTGGCTTTTCGAAGACAGTAAAAATACAGTGAACTCCGTTCAATTCTTCAAATAAGAAATCATCATTTCAGCCGAGACTGCTGGACATATGCCTCCCCCAAGCACCGCCACCTCGACCGGTTCCGTGCTTCCCGCAACTAGCGGATTCCTGCGGCTTTCACAAGGTCATCAGTCCACCTTGTGGGAGGCCTTCCAACGCTACATCTTTCGGTACGCGGTCGCCACTCCAGAACCTTTCGGCCCCAACGGCCATCTGTTCTGCGCGCAATGTGCCCTGCCCATTGCCACTGAATTTTGGCAATTCTTCGAGCTATGTCGGTTACCTTGGTTCTCCTGCGGATCTCTTCATTTCTGATTCGATCACGTAGGGAAACTCCAAGCATAGCCCTCTCCATTGCCCTTTGGGTGACTTTTAGCCTTCTAATAAGGCCCATTGCGTGCGACCACCTTTCAGTGCCACATGTCATCACTGGCAACACACACTGGTTAAAGAATTTCGTCTGAGACACTGCGAAAAAAAATATGAAATAATTTATAGTTATTGTCTGGGTAGGTAAGTGCAGTAGGTACTTCCTCCTACTTTGACAATAAATCACAATCGATTTATACGTTATCAATTATTTGTAAATAAGGCTGGCCATGCAGAAATCCACCACCAAATTATATTCCGTCCACTGAGAGAATGATTTTTTGAGACCTGTTAGTTTCATACCTGTGAGTTCCAAATCTTGTACAACTGACAGGTTTAAAAAAAGCATTTTCTCGGTGGACGGAATATTGTTTGTTAAAAAAAGTCATCCACTTAGATTTTTTTTTTATAGTTAGCCTAAGCTTTCCCACTGCTGAGCAAAGGCCTCCCCCAAATCCTTCTAGGCATCCTTTTCTAGAGCCTCTTCTATCCAGCGGTACGCATCTAGGCCGTCTCGCCACATCTTCCTAGGCTGGCCTCGGCAGCGCGGTCCATCCTTAGGCACCCACCGTGTGGAGACTGTTGCCCATAATTACAATTATGTAACCTAATTAATAAACATAGGTAGATCTACTAAGACGTGTTCTGTTACGCTTTTTAATTCCACGATGCTCATAGCTTACACCTAGTGATAACAATCAGTGTACGAAGTAGGTAAGAGTTTGTTATATGTATCTACGGTTGAATTATATATAAGACTAACTTTTGCCCGCGGCTTCGCCCGCGTGGAGGTTGAAAAATATATATAGTTTCTACTTGAATACAACACCGTTGCGTTAGCTTCTAACCATAAGCCTAGATAATAAAGTTTTTTTTCTTCTAAAATTAAGGACTTTTCAACTACATCCCCCTTTTTAACCCTTCTGGGGTGGAATTATCAAAAACGCTGAGACACGTATAAATTAATTTTCATTCGTCAGCCTAAACATAAAATTTGAAGATCCTAACTTCAAAACTGACGGACTTTCATATAAACTTCCATCCCCTATTTTACCCCTTTAGGGGTGGTTTCCCAAAAATCCTTTCTTAGTGGATACTTACTCTTCACAAAGAACACACCCTCCAAGTTTCATGTCTCTAGGACCAGTGGTATGGGCTGTGTGTTGATATATCACCCAGTCAGTCAGTCAGTTTACCATTTTATATAATAATAAAAAAGTGTATGTTTTTCTAAAATAAAAGGAGTCTAACTTATCCTTATAAAATCAGCTATCTACCTACTATTGAAGCAACAAAATTTGATCTAAAGAAAAGTGGCCACATTCCTCTAGATCGCATTTTGTTGATTCGTGTCTCAATATGAAACTTTCTATAAGGTACTAGAAAATTTTAGACACACTTACCGAGGTTCCTTTTTAAGCTGTTATTCATAATTCTTTCTCAGTCACGAGATATTTTTCTTTTAAAGGAGTGGTGCTAATGGACCGTCGTACGCCCTCCTGACAGGTGACAGAAACGCATTCTCTCGGTGGCCGGAATACCGAGAGAACACACAGCCATGAAAAAAACAACTATTGTAGCTATTTACCAACATTACTAATTTAAAGTTACAGTGAACAGTGAAAATGTTATTATCAGTTACTTATCCAGTTAGTTATTTTATTATTATGGGTACAGTACCTTAGCCAAAGCTACCCCTCACTGATCTTTTCACCGCGATACGATAGGTGCAGTCAGCAAAAAACGTCGATAAACACTTTTGCATATGTATCATCTAAATTGACTCGAATTGTTACTCTTTAATTGTGAATTAAATTAATTTAAAGTAACTCTCATTATGGTACAAGTGTGTAATGTTGGTGATTACCGCTGAGGCGCCATTGAGACCCGAGCCGTTAGGTGAGGGTCTTAAGACAGCCGAGGACGGTACGTTTTTCAACACACTTGTGAAGAAAATAACAATAAAAATCATCTAATTTCAACAGTGAAAATGAGTTGTGAAAAATTTTTCGCTATGGCGGGAAAAATTTATCAGTTTTCCTATGCGCGATGGCGATCGGCCATAGACTAAAGGAATAAGGTTATTATTATTATTTTTTTTGCCTCCCACGGATAGCGTTTTAGCCACGTACAAAATGGGGAATCTAAAGTTTTCTTTATTACAGAGAAAACAAAAGTTATATTTGAGTGAAAGTTTTATTTATTAAACAAGTACAAGTTGAAATTATCTATTTAAATACGACGTTGCATGAAATGAGCAAGCAATAGGTACATTAATTTATTTGTTCTATTGAACACGATCTTTTTTGTATCTAAACTTTTTTAGGAACAAAGCAACTCAACCAATAAAATAAATTAAAAGACTCTATAACTCACTTGTGAACAATAGCAATGAAAAAGTCACAGTTTGATTACAAGTATCATTATGTGCCTAATTGTGGTGAAATTAGAGCCACTTTACGAGTATGAGCAAGTGTGTTAAAAATTAATATTATAACTGTTTAGATTTTTTATAATTATTTTGTTCAATTATTAAGATTTTTAAGGCGTTAAGTGTTACAGTATTTGTATCAAATGAAGCGATGCGCGCTATACTTGTGATAACCAGATGTACAAATACGCTGTGAATGTGTGCGTGAAGACGACTAGCGACAGCTCATAGCACACTCACGCACACGCACTCACACACATCCTACTTCGCCATTGTCTCGGACGGTACCGAGAGCTTCTGCGTTTACACACACTTTCATAGCGTGTTTTGACACTTGGTAACCACAAGTAAAGCGCGCGTCGCTTCATGAGAGATAAGAATACTGTAATCGGCTTTTATTGTCTGGAAAGGTACAGTCAGTAATAAAAGGGCATATAATGGGCCCTATTCTTAACTGGAAACTACACCAAACGACTATTAAAGTGTCCGTTATGTAATGTATGTAATTATAAACATTACACGGTAATAAAAGCAATGTAATAGGATCACACGGTAATATCCATCACGATAATACCAAAATAATGGAAGTATTATTAAAATAATAATACTACAATACTCATCAAATAAAGATTTTATCTATTTAATACTATATTTTGATGTTTTTATAGCTGTTATAACATCTCGTAAGAGGCAGCCTAGTTATGTCATATAATGATTGTTTTGGTGAATATGTTTATAGTAATTTCTTGCGTATGATAATTTCCAGAACTGATGTAGGTACTAGAAAGTATTTGAAGTAAAATTGCTTGAGACATTTTGCAAAGGAGGTGCATTTTCCAAAATTTTACTTATTCTATGAATGACCCGCCCGGACGCGGCGACGGTGACGGCACGAGCGCGGTGAATTTTGATAATTAATCATCATATCAAGTAATTTTTTTTTTTTTTTTTTTTAAATAATATACTCCGGTTTAAAAAAAATTGTTTCCATGGGTTCTTTACCACCTAGAGGTTTATCTCTTAAAATATTTCGTGTTTGAATAGATACACCCTTTATATTATGTTCCGTGTGGTGCCGGACGTAAAGAATAGCACCACTCCATTTCCTTCCGTGGGTGTCGTAAAAGGCGACTAAGGGACTTACTAGAGAATGGGCAGCAGCGTTCTCAACGCATTTTTTTAACACCATACTGCGATTGCCAACCAGCCTGCCAAGCGTGGCGATTATGGCAAACCCCCCAATTAGGGGAAGGCCTATGTCCAGCAGTGGACGTCTTTCGTCTGAAATGATGATATATATTATATTTATTATAGTTAAGTTATAGGTATATTATTATATTTAAATACAAAATGTATACCCCAATTATTTCCGTTATTGCATCTATCACTGTGTGTCTCTGCACCAACCAAAGGTTGACTGGAAGAAAATGCCTAGGAACTTCAAGAACTCTGCTTACCTTCGATGGTACCGGGTATACTTTCTATAATTGCAACACCAACGCCAGATCTGAGGTGAAAGTTTTTGAAACTAAGATGTGAAAGATGCAACTCATCTTTCTTCAAGTTCACATAGTGATAGATAGATGGCGGTGTCTCGAAGGTCAAATTCTTTAGCTTTTGTTTAGTTGAACTCGTAGTTGCTTTAAGAGGGCTATCTTGGGTCCACTAGTACAATTCCTTTAAAAAAATATTATCTCGTGACTGAGAAGGAATTATGAAAAACGGCTCAATCAGCTGCCTCGGTTTATGTGTCTAGAATTTTCTAATACCTTTTATAAAGTTTCTTATTGAGACACGAAGCAATAAAATTCGATCTAAAGAAAAATGAAAATGAAATGAAAACACGAAGCAACAAAATACGATCTAGAGGAATGTGGCCACATTCCTCTAGATCGTATTTTGTTGCTTCGTGTCTCAATATGAAAAAAAATATATATATTGAATTGAATTATTTTGTTTTCTCACAATCGTAGTGAAAAGTAGAGTGTAACACACGACGTTAAAAACCCATTATAACTCGGTTTCTATCGGTTTCGGCTACCTCGTATAAATGGGTCATTTTAACCCCTTGTATAACAATCTACTATTATTGCTCTCACTGCGACCTAAAGTTTCCTAGTCATTTGTACACTGTCAAGGTTTACTCTGCACGTAGTTAATGCCACAACCGGCCGAACTTACATTACCAAGTGCAAGGCTAGTAGTTACCTTCACTCATTCATATGGTTAACTACAAGTTTATTGCCACTGCTATTTCGCAAAGAGTTTTACATAATATTCTTAGTCAACACTACCGCCATTTACTAAAGAATATTAACAATATTTTGTATATTTACCACCTTCTATTAAGAGCATTCATCCCGCGCAGGCTGGCAACGTCGGCTTATTCCACTAATCCCCCCTAAGAGAATCCCCCTCAGTGGAAAAAACTGAACCCTAATGTAAAAAAATCACTTTCATCATCATCTTGGAATAAGTTATTTTTTTGTTTTTTCAATTCTAGTTTTCCTCCCTTAGCGGGATTATCAGGGGTGAATTCTAGACTGTTTTCAGATTCCACTTTTCCTCTTATGAAGGATTTTCAGGGGGGATTTGTGGAATAAGCCGCAACGTCGCATTTATAGAGGTTTTTCGTGATTATTTTATTAAATTTAAATCATACTATTTATTTTTTCAGCCATGCACTAGATTTGAACAAAAATTTCCATTTCTAAAATATACAGGTTGGCCAATTTGGAAAAATAAATTTTGATTATTTTTATTACAAACGAAAATTACAAGATATTTTCCCGTAATTATTTTACTCAGGCTTGGCAATTTTATACAAAATTTAAGATGAGCGTAGTCTCCTCTTTTTTTATACTCAAAAATGCGATCGCTGTTCATTGTGTTTTGTTATAAATTTTCGTATACTTGGTTAGTTATCCCACTAACAAAGTCACAAATATTCTGCTTTTTGTAATCAAGATTTACCACGACACGCCCCTTTGGATAACCCCATACAAACAAAGTCAAGACATGTCGCGAAATCCTCAATGATCAAAATGGTATTCGTTACTCTTAATGATTTGTTAGAAAAATTGGTTCGTTTTTAAATTCATTTAAGAACTTCAGGATAAAATTACTGAAAGTATTGCGGTGGTCATGGTCTTATAGACCGTGCATAATGAATATGCATAATAAATACTAAACAACTGCTTTAAAGAAAGAAATAAAATACGTTTATTTGCCGCAAACATGACGCGGAGAAAGAACACAAACACGAAAATAACAAGTTGGGGGAAAATATGCGCCACATCCACTTAAAACAGCCATCGCTCAGCATAATGCTGTGACCCTATGCGAGACAGAGCCCCAGCGCTGGTTTTCAGCGACAGCCGGCGATGACATGATGACGTCAAATCAGAATGGGGGCAAAAAAAAGTTGTATAGGTACATCTTAATTGGCCACCCTGTACATTGCCGGAAATGTTAACAGCTTTAGAGACTTCATTAAACACTGGGACCCCATATCAGTCATTTTCATACTTTCAGTTTCCGACTACCCTGCTGCGCTGGTCCAATTGAGGAGGTTCTTTTCAAAACTTGACTATTCCGCTTTCGACAAAACAGTTTTTTTTTTTTTGTTGATACAATTGAAATTAAGACGCAGCGAAATAAAATTGGACCAAAATTTGATAAAACACCAGGAAAAAAATCGTAATAAAACACATTTTCGTCAAAACTAGTTTATTCCACTTTAAAATGATATTAGCCGTTCCTATTATTCATTTTTGGAACAAAAGATGATTTAATCCAGAAGTTGACTAAGTATTGTAGTCAAAATTGCAACAATCAAAACATGACTATTCCTCTAGAGCACATAACAAAACTTGATTATTCCAATCAGCCGCGTCAACACTAGATTATTCCATTTTAAATTTTGGAATTATTTGAAATTTATTGTTGTAATTTTTTTTTTAATCCCGTACAAAACGATGACCATTAATGTCGTTTATAATAATGCAACAAAATTTCGGGTTAAATACATAGTGGCATACCTAATAAACTATTTTCTCAAATTACGCAAAAACACAAAAAGTGGAATAGTCAAGTTTTGAAAAGAACCTCCTCAATTACTGAGTAGATTGTTTAATAAGCCTGTGGATAGCTTAATAGCAATGTTGCAAAATATACCGATGCTCTGATAAGAAAGCGGTGAGAGCTTTCTCCACCACGCGTATTGGAGGCTTTGCTTTTATGATAACTGTAGGCGTCTTTTGTTTTTTGTTCTCAACTTTAGAATAGCTCCTTTTTTTTTGGGTGGGCATGTCAGACTTTTACTGACTAAACCCGCCCATGTTCCTTCAGTTGCCTGTGTGCTAGGACCACGGTATCCTTTTCAGACAAACCCGCAACCCTGGCAGGCACCAGTCCTAGCGGACCCCGTCAGTGCATGCTGACATCTCTTTGAGGCGCGCGTGGAACACAACACGCCATCGACCCGGGCCTGGTACTTACCGGGCTGCGAGCTGCTCATAGCTCGCCGTCTACAAGCCCGCGCCTACGGTGGCCGGGAATCCGCTATTGATTCTCGGCCCTAGGGCTTTACTCCCGAAAACGATTCGAGTTTGATTTTGATTCCGATTCGATTTCGTTTCTGATCCGAACTCGATTTAAAACTTAAAACTGACCGAAGTTAGTTTCGCTTCGAACTACCGCACGATCGTGCGCTAGTATTGGATTCAAGAGTATGGATCGGCATTTAATTCGAACCCAATTCGATTGATTCAGAACTCCATGCTGTCGAGTAAGGCCCCAGAGCGTCTCCTGCGGCGACTAGGGGCGTGAGGGCGCACAGACTGCCGCTCCCTCACGCGTTAGCGAATAGCTCCTGGGATAGCTTTCAAGGAAAGTCGTTGTGGTGTGTTGTTACTGAAATCAAAATTACGTTGACACTTTTCCTGAATATTTGACATTGGTTTGTTACATTCAGTAAACGCACTATGTTATGTATAAAATGATGGAGACATAATAATTGCAAAATCATTACTGCCCCTTTATATAATTATGTATTCCTAATGTCATAGCGCTTTAAAACGATTGATTATCTACACTATGTCACTTCGAATTATACAGTACGCTTTTACTAATTTGTAGTATCATAATTTATTTATAGTATTTATGATTATTCAAAGTAACGTAATACATTATCATAATACGCTGTTATAATTTTATATGAGGTGCGTACGAGGTGACATTGCTAATGAATAAAACAAACATTTATGTATATGCTTACTGTATAGCGGAGTCCATAATTAGGAAAAGACTCATTTCTTTCCGTGTATGCTGTAATAGGGACCAAAGACAAGATAGATGGACTGGTTGAAAGATGATATGGATAGAAATGGGGTGATTAAACTGAGATGATGACCAATAGAGACGTATGGACCCCAAATTCATAATTTATAATATTACTAGCTGCGCTCTGCGGTGTTACCCGCGAACACTACATTCTATCGGGATAAAAAGTAGCCTATGTGTAAGTCCAGGGTGTCAGTTACGTCCATACCAAATTTTATTAAAACTGGTCCAGCCGCTTGAGCGTGAAGAAGAGACAAACATACACACACACTTACAAACTTTCGGCTTTATAATGTGGCGGTATCAGCAACGCCACATGCGAACTACGCATCAAAGACCTGACGTCACAAATCCTGCACCGCGCTATCAGAGTTTACCGCAAGACTAGCATACATACAACATCCCGACATCAACCGTTGGGTAGTTGCCCACCAGACACAACACCCGTCTGGTCGTAGCATTCTCCCTTTACTATAGAGTATGAGTGAACTTTACACCCTGTTCCTCATACCTCTAAAATAATATTAGTGTGATAAATGTGAAAGTAACTCTGTCTGTCTGTCTGTTACGTTTTCACGCCTAAAACCGCTGAACCGATCGTCACGAATAGCCTGGGATATGGAGCAGGACATAGGCTACTTTTTTACGCGATAACCGACAGCCACGCGGGCAGAGCCGTGGGCAGAAGCTAGTAATATTATAAATGTGAAAGTAACTCGGTCTGTCTGTCTATCTGTTACATTTTCACGCCTTAACCGCTGAACCGATCGTCATGAAATTTGGCAGAGATAAGGCCTGGGATATGGAAAAGGACATAGGCTATTATTTTACGCAATAACCGACATCCATTCGGGGTGAGCAGTGAGCAAAATCTAATATATTATAATATATTGCCATAAGGGCAAGAGAATTATGTGTGTTGTTAAAGATAAAAACTCATTTATTTGCAAAGCACATTTTTTTAGAGCTGTAGCATACAACATTGAAGGTTGATTTTTTATTGAAAAAAACTTTTTTTACACACTGCCAATATTATTTACCAGCTGCTGCCTGTGGCTTCGCCCGCGTGTCTTTTCTTCTATACATCTAAAAAAAAAAAAAATGAAATGTCTGTTTACAATATCAATATAGCAGCTTTTTACTAAATACATTAGAAAGTAAATACGGTACTTATAAAAAAAAAGTTTTTTTGTCTGGCTGTTTGTTCCGGTTAATCTCAGAAACGGCTGGACCGATTTTGACGGGACTTTCTGTGTGAAATAGCTGATATTATACATAAGGTGTAACTTAGGCCAACTTTTATTTTAGAAAAATCCACGCCAGGGAAGCCGCATGCAGCAGCTAATTCTAAAATAAAAGTAGCCTTAGTTTATATTTAAAACACCAGTTATCTGCCAGTGTGAGTCCCGTCAAAATCGGTCAAGGTGTTTTGAAGATTAGCCGGAACAAAGCAACCAGACAGACAAAACAAAAATGTTTTTTTGTTGTTGTTATAAGTACCGTATATACTTTCATATGCATTTAGTAAAAGCTATTATTTTGACATTTCAACCATACACTTCAATTTTGTTTATTTGTATGTATATAAAATATGTACATAACATAATATATTTTAGTGTTAGCTTGTGTAATGTATTTAAGATGACCACCTATTGATTGAAATAGAGTAAAAGTGCTTTTAAAGAAATATTATTATTAAATATACCTACTTAGAGTAGGTATATTTGAGAAATTGAATACACTTAAATGAGTTGTAGAGTGTGCACGGGAGGGAGTTAGTCGGTGTGAGTGTGGGTAACTAAGTAGGTACGAGGATGTGTGTGAGGGTGTATGTGTGTGTGTGATATTAAAGTGCTTTTTTTATTTCTTTGCTATATTTAGGTATTAGTTTCAAGTAAATGGTTCTACTGTACAATCGTCACAAAACCATTGTCATTGTCCATTGTCTCTTTGTAAGTTGAGTCATGATGGTTAAATAAAACTTGATGAATAACGTATTTTTAACGTATGTGTCTGATGTATTTCTTAAAAATACTGCTGAAGAACTACTTAGGTAGTAATAACTTCAGTATTGATGACGAGTTATTGGGAATAGATTAAAAAAAAAAAAAAACAGAATTTCACCAAGGTGTGGTATTTTGTTGTTATGATTTATGATTGTTTACTTTTACATCAAGCAAAAATGTCAAGCTGGTAGCTCTTTCATATAAAATACAATTTTTTTTTTGTGAATTTCGATTATTATTTAAAAAATTATATGTTTGGTTGATGGGGGCAAAGTTGTTCATTAAAACGAATAAATAAATAACTGGTTGGTTTATTGTTGCTATAAACATAAAAATAAATTAACATTTCACACTCATCCATAAAAACGAAATAAATAACTCCTCAACTCGTGATACACGATACAATATACATCATATCAATATTTAAATTATAATAAATATATAAGAGATCGTATTTTAAATATATACATCAATTATATAATGAGAATCATACAGGTACTTTACAAATATACAAAATATTATACTATTCAAATAAAAATACACAAATATATACACAAATAGATATACATTTTTTTTTTTTTGGAAGACAAGTTATAATTATAAATTATAATAAATACTTACAGTATCAAAATAAATACGTATCAAATATACCCGTATACATACTTAAATATTTATAAATAACTAATAATACTATAATACTATCACATACACTAGAAAAGCAAGAATCCTTTTCAGTCAGATTAACAAAATTACAAGAACAAGCATAAATATAAAGTGACTGAAAAGAAAAACAAAACACGAACTAAAAACAAAAAAAAAAAGCGACAAACATACTTAAATACATTCACTCTTAAATCGTTAAGGGATTCAGATTATACGTAATATTTGGTAACAAGTTTAGTTGTTGTAAGCGGAGTAAGCCAGGTTGTTGGCTGCTGCTGATCGAGACCAGCCACCTTCCCAGCCGTGGCCATGCTCGGCAGCGACAGGGTGGTGTTCCACATGGGGTTCCCAGCCATGGGATTCCCAGGAACCTTCTTCTTGGGCATGCTTCTTAGCAAGCAGAGCCTTGATTATGGCAATAATCTTGATGATGAACGCGATCTTGGCGAGGAGAGCCAGTTTGAAGAGAGAAGCGGCGATGACGACTAGGGCGAGAACTACGATGGCAACGGCCTTGGCTTTGGCGAGGATGAGGAGAGGGATCAGTATTTTCAGTTTCTTCTTGATCTCCTTCTTCTTCTTGCCACGGCTTTCCTCAACTGAAAATAAAATAAAGATCTAACCTTGTTCCTTAGAAACTTTGTGGAAATAAACTATAAATACGAGTAGCTAGTTAAAAAGTTAAACATTCTCTTAACACGTTCAACGCCACGGAATAAAATGATAAATTTCAATTCAGGCCATGTCGGACAATGTTGGGCGACACCAGCATGTTCCGTTCGGGCCGTGGGGGACAATGGTGTCCGACAGTAAGAGCTATGTTTAACGTAAATAATCATACGCAGCAGGCCATGGGCAAAATGAGTTATCTTCACTAGATTTCCGCGGTTATGTCAATGTTTTGTAAGTTAAAAATGCATATTTAATAATATTATTAATAAATCAAAAAGTCGATTTTTTGTCCATTTCAAATCTTTTGTGTGGCTTATAGGGAAAGTAAGTGTCGCCAACATTGTCTGACATGGCGTTGAACGTATTAAGATTGTATAAAACTGATAAAGTTATTATTGTTAACAGCACAAAAATAAATGATTTCTATTAATTCACAAACACTATGTTTTGCATCTTGAATAATTATAATCCAACAAAACATATTTTATGGGATCTCCCATAAAATATGTTTTGTTGGATTATAATTAACAGTCAGTTCAGTCGGTCAGTTTTATAAATTGCTCTTAATTGGGTAGGAATTTATAAGACTATAGATTGTTTTGGTATTAACTGTATGTTTTAATTTCAGTCTACTGACTGCCGTTAATGTTTTTTAAAGACTATTTTACTCAATTAAACAAGCCAAAACATAAAACTAGTCTGCACTTCCAAACTCGTTCTCATTTAACAGTTTTGAAAACCAGTATCTCTACAAAATGCATGCATGTCCAAATCATTTCATCGCTTTAATTGAACCACCGTTTCCTTTAAATCAACCTCATCTGGACAGACGCCGTTATACAATTTGTCTTAAGATGAACAGTTCTAAACATACCTTCATCACCAATAGCCCTGGATTCAGCCTCACCATCCTCAATTCCACCGTAGCTGAGCTCTAATTCAGTAGACTGGATGAGGTCTGAAGCACTCTCCCAAAGCCTCTCAGTGACCTGCTTGTTCCTCAGAGCAGGGTCAGTGGAAAGAGTCTCCAAGCTCTTGCCTTCCTTGGGGTTGTTGTTCAAGAGGGTTATTCCTTCTAGGATTTTAAGCTTGCGAGCAGTGGCGAGTCTTTCACTTGCTTTTAAGGCATGCTCCTGTGAATGTAAAGTTTTGTTAAAATTTCAAAGATGATAAAGAACAGATAAGTTCTATTTCTAGGTGTAAACCAAGTATAGTCAATAAGAGGACAGTTGAAAACATGATATTTATTTATTTTTCTCCTCCGATATTTGGTAGCTATGTATACTGCAATGCTACAATAGCAATGGTCTACGAAGAGAAAAGTGCAATCAAGCCTATTGAATAATAAATACTACACGATCATCATTTTCTAAATTGTTGTCAACATTGTCTTAGCGTGCAAATCCAAGTTCACCCATGACCTTTACATTGACAATTAAGTAACAAACACTTATTATTTTTACGATAGTGATCAATTAACTGCTAGCTATATATATATATGTACCTATCGATAATTATATAATGACGTATCTAATGTGTCCCACAAACTAAACACTTTCACTATAAAGTCTCATTTTGCAGGATTTGACACTTTTCCCTTTCTCTCAGCTTTAAGGTCGATTCAAATAAGGATATTCTTTCCTTTTGTATTTCGAGATTTTGCTTTGAATCCATCTTTGTAAAAGATAATTAGCGAAAAACTTATTTTAAACTTGCACTTGACACTTGGACTTGAAAACATCTTCACTCCATTATTAACACATTGGAAAATTGGTCTAAAGTTTATTGACACATTGACTAATAGCGTCAAGATCGTAAAATACACTTTAACGTCCCAAATAACGTATATACACTTTAGCTTTTTTCAAATCTTTTATGTTTTGATCAAGTCCATGTGTCACGTCAAAACAAAAATCACTTCACTGTCACTCCTCACCTTCATGCATAGACCCAAATCACTGTTACAGTTAACCAAATTTCCAAGGACTGATTTAAGCACTGAATCGTCTGAACTAACAGGTCCGCAAGACACGTACGCCACAACACTTAAAAACACAAGGAAGGTCTTCATTTTTGCTTCTGCTCCGGACTCTACTAATCCAAGATCGTTCAAACTGTGATGATAATTCGATCGGGTCAGTATTTTTTATCTAAACTCCCCCCACTTAGATGTTTAAAGAATTAACATTTTAATGACATCTCTTCGATATGGAAACTAGACGATACTATGCAAAAGTGCGTGGCATACTTTGTTTTCATTAATATTTATATATATTTGGAATACACGTTCGATTATTTCTTTTTTTTTTTTTTTGAAGGTTGCGTTTGTGATATATTGTGCATCTGGGCACTTTCTCCGGATTCCCGTGTGTTCTCGTATGAATGGATGGTTCTATGAGAAATTCCGCTAAGCAGTTATGTTTGTGATCCGTTGTGAGATACTTCCTAAGATATTTTGTTTAACCTACCTTCATAAATATTTTATATCCCTTACTGTGCATGCTTGGATAAATGTAAAAGATACCCGGTCATTACTATTTTAAATTCTACAAAGGAACTGGAATTGAGTATGTAACGGTTAGAGTTTGCAATGACCGGACAGTGTCTGTATTGGACGCGCCTCTGCGTTTACTGACATACCTTTAAGGCATTAGATCATAGTCATCGCTACAGCTTTGGAGTTTTGTTCATAAAGTGGAGCAATATAGCAATTCACCAATAGGTTTAAATAATTTTTTTAAACGTTACTGATCTCCATTCTCATTCAATCTTCTTTTATCAGCCAGCCTGCAAGTTTCTCGGTCCACTTTATCAATTTTATTGTAAAGTTTGTTGATACGTAACCTCTCTGATAGTTTTTTATCCACCACCTAAATCTAATCAATGTCAACAATCTCCAGCAAACCATAATCGCCGGATATTGTTGTCACTTAATTACAGTGGATAAGAACATCATTGTGCGCATATAAAATTAAATCCCAACGATTTGAAACATAAATTTACCATCCATTCAGTTGGATTGCGAATTTAGTACGGTTTCATTTTAGCCATTTAGCTAACAATTTTTTATAATTACAGTGTCCTGGAGTAGTGGTTTGGATTGAGTGGTCAGTTTTGATTTCCTTTTCCATATTTTACTAGCTATGCCCTACTGTTACATCCGCATGGAGATTCTCACGGAAACTGTGTGTATTTCTGTCACAAAAAGTATTGTATGTGACTAAGGAATAATGTTGTTTTATATGTGTAAAATAATTTCTATGATTTGATCAGCTTTTTTTTTTTTAATCCTCAATGGAGGAGCTTTTGGCTTTCATCTCACCGGATGGTAAGTGATGATAAGGCCGAAGGTGGAAGCTAGCTTCACCTGGAACTGGCTATCGTACCCCTAACTGCCGAAACAACAAATGCTGTTAATATTGTTATTATGGCGACCGACTTAGATAAGATGGTGGTAGCTAGCCAGGCGGATTTAGAATACGTCGTACCAACAACCAAACCGAGCAAAAAAATTTGTTCCTCCTTGACCTCTGAGACTGAGATAGGTGGTCTTACCACTAAACCACAGAGGCAGTTAACTTGTGCAATCATACAAATAAACCAATTTACCACTATAAAGTATGAGTATAAATTTAGAAATAATGACAAACATGCTTGGAGTTTCCCTACGTGAACGAATCAGAAATGAAAAGATCCGCAGGAGAACCAAGGTAACCAACATAACTCGAAGATTTGCGAAACTTAAGTTGCAGTGGGCAGGGCACATTGCTCGAAGAACAGATGGCCGATGGGGCCGAAAGGTTCTGAGGTGGTGACCGCTTACCGGAAGACGTAGCGTTGGAAGGCCTCCCACAAGGTGGACCGATGACCTTGTGAAGGCCGTAGGAATCCGCTGGATGGGGGAAGCACATAACCCGTCGAAGTGGCGGTGCTTGGGAGAGACCTATGTCCAGCAGTGGACGTCTTTCGCTGAAATGATGATAGATATAGATTAATGTACCAGACAGACAATTCCCGTATTTACAAACATTGAAAATCTAGCCGCAATCTCATTTCAGCGACCATCAATGTCAAAAACTTCAACTTCAAAATATATGAAAATTACGGGTATTTTTGACAGACAATGCGAACATTCTTAAAATTACGAGTATCTATCTCCTCTGTTCGATTTAATTCTACATGAATCGAGGAAATAAAATAATAGTCAGTGAGTCTATAATTTTTTTAAATTAATTTATTGTTATTTCAGCTTTTCATATTGTAATGTATCTACGTTTTCAGCAGTAATGTAGCAAAGATGAAGTTTTACACTTAGTACAGTAGGTGTATTCATCATCATCATCATCATTTCAGCCGAAAGACGTCCACTGCTGGACATAGGCCTCCCCCAAGCACCGCCACCTCGACCGGTTTTGTGCAGTAGGTGTATTAAATAGTTTGTAATGGATTTCTTATTTGTTATGATGTACCTAGTTAAAGAGTATTCTGTAATTTGTATAATATTCTGTAAATATTATATATATCTATCTATCTATCTATCTTTTTCTCTCTCTCTCTCTCTCTCTCTCTACCCTCTTCACAGATTCAGACCGATTACGGAAGTAAGTACATAAATACACAACTTAACTTTTAAAGGACTATGCTTCCGTTTGGAATAAAATTAGACATTTAACTAAATAAACCTTTTTTAGAGTCCGTTCAACAGATTTTAACTTCTATTGCGTTGATGGCATGACTAATGGCAGCTGCAGTAAACAGTTGGTATTGTAACCGCTTTTTTGCTTTTAAAGCCATCCTTATGCATACGGGATAAAAGTCAAAATCGGTTGAACGGACTGTAAAAAAGGTTTATTTAAATGTCTAATCTTATTTCAAATAGAGTATAGCTGTTCGTATTTTTTTTTTTATTACTCGTGCAGAATGTGTATTTATATAATGTAGCAGATTAGCAGCTAGATTTGTCACGATTCAGAAGGATTATGGAACAACTTCAGTATTAAGTTATCGAAGAAATATACTTGTGGTTGCTCGTATTTTTTTATTATTAGCAACGATTATGGATTTATCGAGTATTCACTAAAATATAGTTATGCATATTTGGATCTGCAACTTCTAGTAATTGATTTGGCAGATATTATTAATAGTTATACTTAGCATATTCATATTGCTACGTTGCGTCCATCTGAGTGCGTAAATCTCTAGATATTTCTCTTTCTGCTGCGTCGCAACGTAAAAAGTGGTTTGTTTTCCTTTTGGTCCATTGCTTGTCAATTGTTCTTGTCCATTGTCCATTGCTTGATTTTTGAAAAGAATCCACAATACTATAACTTGTTTGATTGATCTAAATCTATTTACTAATAGATTAGCTATAACCTCTGAATCATCATCATATTCTCCTGCCCTTATCCAAATTTATTTGACGTTATTTTATTATTCTTATTTCTACAACCACTCATTTATAGTGAAAAGTCTTATCAGTCAACTATTGTACGGTATTTTTCCATTTGTTAATTTTAAATGTTACTTTTTTATTGTTTGTATTTCTTGTGCGTGTCTCAAATAAAATATTTTTCTTTCTTTCTATCTACGTAATTTTCACGTCACGGATAACCAATCGACGATGTTCGGATGTTGCAGGTGTAGCATTTCTATGTGTTTTTCATTTTTTGCAGTGTATTCTCTAGATTGATTATATTCTTCTGATTTGCGTTTATCTGTTTCATCAGCTATGAACCAATACTATCATAGACGGTTACGAAATTGCAAAACATAATAGTTAAACTTTTACACAAAAAAAGGTTACTGTTCTTTTCTACTGTATGTGTGATTATTTGTCTTATACTACACTTGGTTTGTATGCCTATGAGAACGAAAGGATTCATGGAATTTAGTTGTCTAACTTATAAAGTAGTTTTTTTCTTAGAGAAGAGTGTTTGTTCGTGAAAATGTGAAATATATGTTTTTAATTAATCAGTTTTTCATGTGACTTGTGACATCATCATCGGTAAATATGTTGAAATGTTTCATATGGCGAAGTACAAACAAAATAATTCAAATAAAATTGAACATAAATATTTATTTAAATAAATAAATTAAGACTGAGGTACTTGTACATGGCTTCAACAAACATGAATAAATAGCACACATTCACACAAATAAATTAACAATCATTCTAGGTCAGTTCAATTGCTGAGTTGTCCAGCGTAGGCCATTGATGCTCCATCTTTAGCTGACCGACTCCAGCCTTGGCTAGCTGGCTCGTAGGAGTATCCAGGGTGTTCCTCGTGATGAGCAGGAGCTGCATACGAGACGCTAGAGGAAGAAGACCCGCCCTTCTTGGCTAAGAGTTTCCTGATAAGACTGAAAGCGCTCATGGCGAAAGCGATCTTTCCTAAGAAGACGGCCTTGACAGCGACGAAAGCGATGATTCCGAGGAAGAGAGGGATGAGGGCGGCCATCTTGAGTTTCAAGAGGAGGAGGAGGGGCAACAGCTTCTTGATCTTCTTCTTCTTCTTGCCACGGGCTAGAAATAAAGAGAAAATATTAGGATTTGAGAGTTATGACGTCATGGATTTGGGATCGAATGTCCCAGGGCGTTATGATTCAAAGGAGTTGGATACTATAATAGTCGGTAATATTACACATAATAAATGCTAAGCCGCTAAGTGTCCGAAATTTTTATGTTGAGTCTATTTAACAGATGCTTATTACTCTTATGTCGTAGTCGGTTGGTTTTTGCTTTGGAATTTTTTGTCGACTTCAAATTAAGGAGTTGTTTATGGAAAAGATATTCAAGTATTTTTGGATTGTATTTTTATGTTCAACGGATATAAAAATTCAAAAATTAATGTTTTTCTCATAAATTTGTAAATGTTTTCAAAATTGTAGATAAAATACTGTTACAGCATAACACCGACATAAAATTAATAAAGAATGTGGTAGAAATAGTGTCAAAAACAACCGTGAAATTGTCAATACAAAACATATCGTTTAGCACCTTCTTGTAGTCATAAAGGGCTTTGTCTGTCAACTGTGTATGTAAATATGTGTTGAAGAGAAAGCTGTGAGGTACCTAGGTTTCAATGCATTGTTTGAAACTCGTTTGGCACTTTAGTGGCAAAGTTTCTAGTTCTGACAATGGATTGTTTATTGCATTGCTAATGGAAGTTTTTGGTTTTATGTAACCTTTTGAACCCTTATTTCTATCGTGGCAAAGAGGAATTTTGTTTGTTTTCATTTCAAAAGCAGTCGTTTTATCTTGTCTTTTTTTGAAGTCATAATATTCCTCCAAATATTTTTTTGAGTTTTTTTGTTTCGGGATTTTATTCGATATTTTTTGTTCTAAACCTAACGTTAAAATATGTATAGCTATTCTTCTTACCTTCCTCATCAAGTCCCCTAGATTCTCCATCATCAGGAGAAGACAGACGCATCTGTAGTACGTGGTTCTCCAAGAAGTCTCCAACGTTGTCTGCAATTCTCTCGTCTATCTGGAGTTCCCTGGCTTTGGGTTCTTCAGCCAATGGCTCGTAGCTACGAGCTGATCGAGCTGATCCGGTGTTCACCAGGCTCATACCCTCGAAGATGTCCAGGTCTTTCAAGATGGAGAGCCTTTCGGTGAATTTCAGGGCTTTTTCCTGTGGAAAAAGAGTTTGTTTTAATCATTGTTCTTTGAGGCTACTTTAATAAATGTTTTTTTTTTAATTTTCAAATATTTTAAAGTTTTAATTTATATTCATTCTGACTTAAAATGATAAATGCAATATTAAAAATATAAAAATAATAATTGTTTTTTTTTTTAACCAGTTGGCATCAAAAATATTCAATGAGAAATCGGTATTTATGCAACACTGTCTCCAGAAACTTGTAAATGGGAGAGAAATGATTTTATTACAAATCCTCAGAAAGTAGCCACTCGTTATGTTAACGGTTTATACTGAAAATTCAATGAGCTTCGTCATTGTTACGACTACACTCAATTGGTATTCTGATCACTGCACTCCACAACACTTGGTATCCACGATATTCACCTTCAGACATAACGAGGTATCCGTTTCTATGCACTCTTTAACTGCACCCACTAAATTTTCCGCAACACCGTTTTCTTGCACTGGGTTACACTTCACTGAAGCCAGAATGGCTAACAAAGCTATTTTCTTCCACATTTTTAATTTATTAAACTTCTACTTCACTGGATGCTTGTACTCCAAGTGCCAACGTTGGCAAACTTATGATGATTTCCCAAAAAACTGATGGATTTTATCCTTCGCCTCCCCACTACAATTTTTTGACAATATGACGTAAAGTGTGTGCGCGCTGTTTGAAGGCGTGTGCTAACTGATCGACCGTAGATCGTTTAAGCTCAGACATCAGGATAAGTAGAAAAATAAATATTGGATGTTAGAAAGCGAAGTTTGCGTTTACGACATCTAAAATAGGCATTCATACGTTATGAGCAGTGTAAATTAAAACGAAAGAAAAAGTGTGATTGTTTGATTTTTCGTACGTCCATAAGCGGAGGTGAAAATGAATGTCGTAATTTCTAAAAACACGCTGTAACGTTAAATTTTATAATGTTGTAATAAAATATTGTTTTAAGTGAAATTCATTGTTCGCTCTCTCATGAACTCTGTCTTATTTCATATGTAGCTATTTTTTAATACTTTAGATTTCGAGGTCGTATCGGAAACCGGAAAGCTTAGAGACTCGGTGCCGAAACTTTCTGTCGTATAGCTTACCGGCCTTAGTTTATCAAATTTTCTACTTTTTTCGTATTCAAATTTATTCTCTAATATGTATAGATACTCTTTTATCATTTTCATGCGTGCATCGGAATCGTGCTGACCACTAGAAGTGTTGATCATACTGAAACCAAAAATACTATGAAACATTTTGTTCTTTTGCCATATTTCAAATAATTTTAATTGGTTTTATGCATCGTGGTAAAAGTTAATAAGTGTTTATTGATTTATGTGTAGTGTTAAACTATTAAGTTATATCACTATGATAAGTGTGAATTACTTTCAATAATATTAGGTGTATGATGTGGTACTACGTTTATCGTAATTTTGTCATAGCAAACGAAGAAGTAAAGAAAGTATTATTTTTTGTATTATTATCATTTATGTAAAGTAAGAAGTATTGACTTCTGAATGACTTACGTGCACATAGATCAGCATATAATATAGAAACCATTTAATGATTATAGTGCATCTATTTCTGATGTAACATAAAAAATTACAAATGACGGTACGACGGTCATGAGTAGTTTAAAAAAAAAACATAACCTAATATTTTTTTTATAAAACAAACAAATCACAAAACTACACAATCAAAAAAAAGAAGCTACGCATAGCAACAAAATGTCTAGGTCACAATTATTATAAAACGATTAAATAATTGAGCTCAAGTGTACAAAATGTGCCAGTGATGTAACCACCTCGCTTTGCACAAGTGAAAGTGTACGTGAATACCTCACAGACTTCTTAAATTCACAACTTACCGAGACGCCTGCAAGACTTGCAGGGAAAAAGTCGTGTTACGAGTTGCTAATATATATGTATGTCTGTGTGGATGTATGTATTGTATGTGCGGTGAATGAATTGTGTAGTAAAATTTACAGTGATTCTGCGGCTAAAGCTTCAAAGAGTATTTTTGATTGATTGTTTAGTGTTTTGGTATTAGTATTATCAAAACTGTTCTGTTTTTCTAGTCTATCTTCCTTGTCTTCTTACATGTTTCTTGTCTGTTGTCCTTTTTAGGGTTCCGTAGTCAAGTGGCAAAAAACGGAACCCTTATGGATTCGTCATGTCTGTCTGTCTGTCCGTCCGTATGTCACAGCCACTTTTTACCGAAACTATAAGAACTATACTATTGAAACTTGGTAAGTAGATGTATTCTATGAACCGCATTAAGATTTTCACACAAAAATAGAAAAAAAAAAACAATCAATTTTTCCATCAAACCCATACGTGTGGGATATCTATGGATAGGTCTTCAAAAATGATATTGAGGTTTCTATTATAATTTTTTTCTAAACTGACTAGTTTGCGCGAGAGACACTTCCAAAGTGGTAAAATGTGTCCCCCCTCCATGTAACTTATAAAATAAGAGAATGATAAAACTAAAAAAAATATGATGTACATTACCATGTAAACTTCCACCGAAAATTGCTTTGAACGAGATCTAGTAAGTAGTTTTTTTTTTTAATACTTACGTCATAAATCGTAAACCGCGCTTGCAACTACGGAACCCTTCATGGGCGAGTCCGACTCGCACTTGGCCGCTTTTTTATTAAAAATACAGTAATTTCTATTTTCATCTCATGTGTCACTATCTACTTATACGATTAAATTTTAATAATAGATACTAAGATTTCTACAATATCAAACGAATGGTATGAAAGGAGAGCCTTGAGGAACTCCATAAGGATAAGTATATTTAAGCAACTTGTGTTTCAGCTTAGTCAAAAAATTGGAAATGCTAGTTTATAAGACAATTTTAATATTTACCCTTTTAGCTAGAATAATATGCAGAAAAAAATATCCACCTCCGTATATGTATATAAAGATTCAACTAAGCGTATCGAAAGCTTCTGTCAATTCCATACAATTATGATTTTTCGTTTATCGTTACCACTATTTTTGAAATTGATTTTGGCAACGAATAATTTTATCGAAACATTGAAAAAGTATAATCTAGTCGTATGCTTGCTAAAATCCTTATCAACATCACTGAGTATTCTATTGACAAAGAGTATAAGCTCAAAGATAATATTTGTACTTCTTAAGTAGTTAAGTTTAAGTAGAATTAAACTATTAGGCCTCTCTGTGGCAGTACCTATGGAATTAAAGGGGTAAACAAAATATCTCGAGAACTATCACGAAGTTCCGTTGGTCACATTTGAGGCCAGCTTCGGAAAAAACCAGTTTAACATGTTAGTACTGGCCTCAACCACTGTGAATGCATATCGATTGTTGTACTAGTGTACAGTGGCCAGCTCATGATGTTACCCGAAACTGTCACATTTCTCCAAACGATTTTAAAGTTTGTGGTAACTTGATGTGCTGGCCACCGTACATAGTACAACATGTCATCATTATCTGCCTAGCCTTTTCCAACTATGTTGGGGTCAGCTTCCAGTCAAACCGAATGCTGCTGAATACTAGTATTTAACATGGAGCGACTGACTATCCAAACTCAACTCAAACTCAAAGCATTTATTTCAATTAAACCATTTACAGGCACTTTTGAATTGACAGAGACGGTCAATTAGTTAGAAAGTTGAAGCTAGATGCCCAATGCCCATTCCAATACGTAGATCACTATGGAGAAGAACGGGCAAGAAACTCCAAGGACACTCTTTTAAATCAAGATATTACAAAATCCTGGGTGTACCCATAAAAAAGAAAAAAGAAAATAAATAATGAGAATAATGTATTATTCTTGTTGTTTCTATAATGTGAGACCTAAGTAAGACTGGTTGTCAGACTTTCGGGCTTCCGACGACGTAATGACTGTCGAAGGTCCTCGAATGACAGCCGGGACCAACGGCTTAACATGCTTTCCGAGGCACGGAGGGGTCTTGGTATGTAAAAATGGTCACCCATCCACGGACTAACCGCGGCAAGAGTAGCTTAACCTGATCGGTCGACCCGTGCGGCTGTTATTACTTAGGCACAAGCCCCTCTAAACACACAGACTCTAGTACATTAGTACATGTAAAAACATGTACCAAAATTACTACCAAATGGTAGTAAGTATTATTATTCATTGTCATCTGTAGGATTGACTATACTCGAAAATGCTGGTCTTCAACAGGAAAATAATAATAATATAATAATAAATAACCATCCATCTTCATGCCTGTCAGTTTTATCCAATTTTGAAGAATTCAAAATGTGATCTAACGCAGCTGCTTAAAATTACTTGAATAAAGGGTCATACAATATTTCCAAGAGCATTTATTTTAAATTTATTTTCTTGATATTTATAAGCGAATTTCTTCAGGCAATTGTATTTTTTTTTTGTTCAAGTAAAAAAAAAAAAACTTTAATCGCATTAAATCTCTCAAACAGATGTGCCTAACATTCGGTTAGTTACACTCAAAATTGATGATGAAACAGGAAAATCAAGCCTATAAAGTTGGAGTGGTAATCATGTCATTTGGTTTAAATAGTTTTTTTTTTTTTAACATTAAAAAAAATTCTTTTCACTTTGTGAAGGCCGTTGTAGGACACTAGTCCTATGTTGTAGGACCAGTGTCCTACAACGGCCTTCACAAAGTGGAAAAGAATCTATATTTTTTTAGTAGACAGTAGATTTGTTGACCATTTTCTATTTTGTTAGTTTAGTTTTTTTAGTAGACAGTAGATTTGTTGACCATTTTCTATTTTGTTAAGTACCTGGTACTTGTTGAAATACTGTCCTCCAATACCTATTAACACTGTTATTTAAAAATATTGTAAAAGCCAATTATTTTTAATAGTGTAACCGTGGAGTTTCCTGCCAGCTCTTCTCCATAGAAAACAACGAATTTTGACCGTGCACCTAGCTTCTGACGTTTCATAGGTGCCCATGTAGGCTTATGTGAAATAAAATATTTTGATTTGATTTGAAGCTGTGTCATGATAGCACCAAGACTCTCCTATAATAACCGTGGCATTTTAGTCGTCTTTTTTTTTTTAAATTGTTTTTTTTTTTTTTTGTTAGTTATGACGCATAACATAGTTTAAAACACCCTGTTACGAGTGCAGTCCGAGCCTTGTTTTCTAAGGGCGGCGCGAAATGGAGCGGCGACATCTTTATCAGAGTTCATTCCTCCCTAACGCAAAAATGTGTTTCTTACTATTGCAACTTAAACTTAATCTAAATCCATTCTGCGGCGCCCTTGTATCACAAGGCTCGGACTGCACTCGTAACAGGGTGTTCTAAACTATGTCATGGTCATAATTAATAAAAGTAAAAAAAAAAACAAAATCTAATGTTCAAAAAAAATTGTTTTTGTTTTACATGAATGATTGGTAGTCATTGGATACATAAAGTGGGCTGTCTTTGTAAGACGACTAAAATGTCACGGTGTATAACTCGGAACAAAATGAATTTAATTTCATGTAGCTGTTATACAAAACAATAAACTAAGGAGTGTTACGTAAAGAGACGCTCCCAAGTTACGAATCGAGGAAGAATTTAGGACACTTTCTATTATCATACATGTCATATACTGCTATGCCTACACATTCCTATATACTTTTCAAAGAATGTTTGTTTTGTTTTCTAAGAACAATTTTAACGAGACACGGAGCCCATAAAAAAGCTAGAGCAAATAAAAGTTGTACAAAGAGTCTTAAAATTAGGAATGTTTTGGATCAAGAGCAACTTTACACTTTACTTGAAATACCTTAAAGCCTCCCAGACAGGCATGACGCGACGGTGCAACGCGATTCTGGTTAAAAAATCCATGAAGTTTTCATAGACATTGTTCTACTAGAGTCACGTCGCGCCTGTTTGCAGGAGCCTAAGTTGAAGCAACAATAAAAGTTGCGCCGTCTAAACAATCATAAATAGACGATTTAACTCATCTGTTGCTTCAATATTGTGTTGTATGCTACAGGCAAGAAATATGCGTCGTGTAAATGGGGCTTTATATATATTAAAAAACCCGACTGCAAGAACACATAACTGAAAAGAGAAAAACAATCATTTTAATCTATAGAATTTTGGTATCGCAGGCGGGGGATAAACAAAGGTTACACCATATTTCAGGTTATTGGTTTGTCCCCGTATGCGATACCAAAATTCTATAGATTTATAATGCTTGTTTTTCTCTTTTCAGTTATGATTGTGTTATTGCAGTGGGTTTTTTTTTTTTAATTAAATGATTTGCTTTTTTTCAAGTTTTTCAGTTTTATAAATTACTAGCTGACCCGACAGACTTCGTTCTGTCAAAAGCTATAGTATAAACTCCACTACTCTACTCTACCCTACCCTACCCTACCTACCCTACCTACCTACCTACCTACCTACCTACCTACCCTACCTACCTACCTACCTACCTACCTACCTACCTACCTAACTACCTACCCTACCCTACCCTACCCTACCCTACCTACCTACCTACCTACCTACCCTACCCTACGCTACCCTACCCTACCTACCTACCTACCCTACCCTACCCTCCCTTTACCCTACCCTACCCTACCCTACCTACCTACCTACCTACCCTACCCTACCCTACCCTACCCTACCTACCTACCTACCCTATCCTACCCTACCCTACCCTACCCTACCTACCTACCTACCTACCCTACCCTACCCTACCCTACCCTACCCTACCTACCTACCTACCTACCCTAGCCTACCCTACCCTACCCTACCCTACCCTACCCTACCCTACCTACCTACCTACCCTACCCTACCCTACCCTACCCTACCCTACCTACCTACCTACCTACCCTACCCTACCCTACCTACCTACCTACCCTACCCTACCCTACCCTATCTACCTACCTACCTACCCTACACTACTCTACCCTACCCTAATTTTTCGTAAAAACCATTAAAAAAAAAAACGTTTAACCATCCTTGGACTTCAACGAACATTAAAAAAAAAAGAATTGGTTAAATTGGTCCAGGCGTTGTTGAGTTATGCGCTTACCAACACATTTTACGATTCATTTTTATACTATAGAGATATATATACCTACATACATATTTTTTATTTGATACCCGTATTGTTCTTTATTTTTAATAAAACCTTCCCCTCCCTTTTTTTTGTATTTGCAGATGCAATGTATAAATATTATATAGGCTATGTCAATTAGACAAACAGTAAACTGTGATACGGCAATGCTGGCTTACCATGGTTATGTATCATCCGTACTTAGATACGGTATTGTAATATGGGGTAACTCAGTAGATTTTGACAGAGTTTTTAAAGCTCAAAAAAAATGTATCCGAGCAATTTGTGGTGCTCACTTTTTAGACAGCTGTAAGCCACTATTTCAAAAACTTAAAATTCTACCTCTTCCATATTTGTATATTTATGAAATATGTATTTTTGTTAAGAGAAACTACAATTTATTTGACACTAGCACTGACAGGCCAAATAGCCGAACACGGCATAAAGATAAAGATAGACTTCGGCTGCCACCAATAAAACTAACATTATTTAAGAAAAATGTATACTGCATGTCGATTATTATTTACAATCATTTACCAAATAGTTTTCAAGACTTACCGCTGACAATGTTTAAAAAATACTTTTCAAACTATTATTATTTAAAAGATACCTACCATTAAGGACTATTTAGAAGACAAATCAATAGAATCTGTAATTTGTAACTTTGAATAATTGACATCGCTGATTGTCAATACATTTGGTATCCATGCGTCATGTTCGTGAACGGGCGCCGTCAGTTGGGACTGGTCATCTCTTAGCTGCCACGGGTTATTTTATTTTATTTTGTTTCTATTTGTTGTACCTACGCTTGACGCTTTTAACGTGTAAGTTTTTATTATTTTTATTTTTACATCGTTCTCACTTTTAGTTCTAAATTCAACATTATAGTTGTAACGAATACTTTTGTAACAATTTAATTTAAAAAGTGTCCATGGAGTTTCTTGCCCGTTCTTCTCCATAGCTACCTACGCTTTGGAATGGGAATGTAGCTTCATTTTTCTTACTGACCGACTCCTTAGCAATTCAAAAGTGCCTGTAAATGGTTTAATTGAAATAAATGATTTGAGTTTGAGTTTTGAGTTTGCACGCTATGTTATGGCAGGATATGCTGAAACAAAATTACTGTAACACCTTATGTACCATATGCTATCTAATAAATATTTTTGATTTGATTTGAATGATTTGATTTCACTTAGCTTATTATCATTATTTAACTTAATTTGATTCACGATTGTATTTTTATTGATTTATTTGATATTTTATTTTATTATTATTTTTATGACTTTAATCATGAATAGCAAACCATGTAACTGCTGTGCACACCTTTAAGTAACAAGTTAGCTGAAGTATGTAAGTTATATGATATGCTCTCTGTTAATGTTTTTTGTTAGCTATTCGTTGGAGTGCCATAATAAATAAATCAATAAATAAATAAATGTCACTCCCACAATTATGACGAACCTAATGACACCTATGTTAAAATCCATGACGCCGTTAAGCCTTTAGAGCGTGCCAAAGAAATAGACATACATACATACTTTGATAAAACATTACCCTCCTGGGATAGTAGGGTAAAAAGGATGAAAATGTTATAATAAAGGAACAAGGATACCTATTTTTCATTAAATAATTAAAACAACTCAATATACTATATTTCGTATTATTCAATCTTGGCATTTTCAATAGGTTTTGTTTCATGAGAGGAATCATCACCCTCTCATGAAACAAAACCTATTACAATTCGCGTCACGTAAAAAGCGCGCTGGCCAAACGCAAAACCATACGTTGTATTAGTTCGCGTCATGGTAAAAATGGTATGGTATGGTTGTGCAGATGGCCAACGCACTTATTACGCGACACGATCTGTGTATCGTTACAGTTGTTCGCTGACCAGCGGTCTTTTTACGTGACGTGAACTATACCAACCCTTTCATTTTAAATTTGAAAGAAAGACTGCCTCGTTGGTCTAGTATTCGCAAGCGCTATTGCTGAGCAATAAGGTCAGGCAAAGTGTAAGTAGTTTTTTCCTTCTGGAGTTTATCAGTAGCAGCCCGGAGTTTCTCTTTGTGCTCAGTTGATGGCAATAGGCTAGCCATACGTGGTTAGCCTATTATTATATGGGACTTAAACATACGATAACTGGCGTAATTTGGGTTTACTATAGGCTTAGGTTTGCCTAACCCTACGCGAACAAGCGTGATGACATGTTGTAAGGAATCAATGGAAATAAAAGATACAATGATTTCAAAGCTTGAGCCTTCTAGCTTCTCCTATCATTTCTTTGTCTTCTGTCTTCTTAATTTCTCAGTATTTTGGAACACCCACATAGCCAATAACGATGTCACAGCACCGAAATACCAAAGAGGTCAGTGTGAATGTGTGCCAATGCCCTTTAGTTCAAATACTTCCAATAGGCTCACTTTCTACATAATTTGATGTGCTGTGATGAAGCGTATGCGTTAGCTTGTGTAGTGGGTGACAATGATTTTTATTTGTGAAAGAAAGTAAGGAATGTATGACTGTATTGAAGACGTGAGTATTATCATTGTTTTGTAGGTACAGGATAAGTTTTTAACCTGTACGCAAACGTTTTTTGGTGGTTCAGTATCAGTAATAGAACATATTTCCATTATTTGTTCAATACTTTTTTTTGGTCCACTTGAAATCAGCAAAATATGGATACAATCTATTCGTAATAATATCAATGAGCGAGCGCACAGCTGATAGGTACCTACTACTGCGTTCCGCTTCACTGGTATAATGGATACTCGTCGTCGGCGCGCCGGCGCGTTCCGCGACGAATATCCATTATACCAGGGCCTCAAGTCTGCTATTACAATAGTGTCAGAATGGTCTCGCCATTGTGAGTATTTGACAGTGTTTGTATGGCAAATCTGTCAAAAACTCACAATGAAGAGACCATTCTGACACTATTGTAATAGCAGATTTGAGGCCCAGTTTCAAAATAAAAATATTTCGTTAGCGATAACTTCATTTTTTTGTACTAAGACATATCAAAATAAGAAAAAGGTGTATCATAAAACACGTTTAAGTTTAATTTGTCAAAATTTGTGCACTGATTAAAAACATTTCCTGTATACGGGTGGAATGGACATCGACGCGAAGCCGGTTACCACGGATTCAGTGCATGATTCTAGACCCCAGCGTTGATTTTTTTCTTCAATTATTAAAAAAAAAGATTATTACCTACAAAAGTGCAATACTTACGTGGTCAAAATGTATGGGACAACCATTTTTTTTTAATTGCCGACGAAGTGTTTTTACGTAGAGGAGTCCAGAATCACGTACTGAATTCATAGTAATCGTCTACGTGTCGATGTCCCTTCCACCCCGTATATTTTACTGCTAAATAGTCTGAATGTTTACATTGCTGAACACTTCCACAAATATTGCTAACAATTTCTTGATACCGACTTATTTCAGTTAATAAAAATAAACTTTAATCCAGACCCATCCCCCCTGACCCTTGCTCGTCGAAGCGCCAGCCGTGTAGCTTTAAATTCCCCTATTAATAATCAAAACCCTGATCTGATCCAGCCACCACCTGTCCCTTGCTGTCCTCCCTCCGACTCTGCCCTAAGCCGAAGTTCGTACCCCACAGGGGGTGTCCTTAGTCGTTTAGTTTATAATTTTTATGCCCTGGGTGGAGGCTTTATGTTTTTAGGAGCTTAAGGCAACCACAGGAAAATCCGGTTAAGGAGTCACGATCTCTAAAGTTCGCCAACTCTCAAAAGAATCACAAACAATACACAGGTAATTAATTGTGTCTCGTTATTTGGGAATTATTGAGTTTAAATTGTGTATATTGTGGAAAATATTTAACAATAAGAAGATTTTATGAAAATTTTAAGAGTTATTCTAACTGAACAGCTATCTGTGCTGCTGGGGAGTTTGTAGCGCCACTTCCTCTTCCCAACAACTAAAGTACTAGCCAGTGGTGGAGGGCGGGCGTGGGGGAATGTCTTATGTAATTTTTCCGTTCAAAAAGTGCTGATTTTCAGCCTAATTTGAATACATGACTTTTGATTTTGATTAGGTTTTGGAGCGCAGAGCGCTGTCTGTCCGATGAAACATGTTGGCCTGCAGGTTTACACGTTGTGCGGGGACTGTCAAAGTTGCGCTTTTTAAAGCGAACTGGTGGTCCTTTTACACCTGCAGCCTGTGGGTTAACCATACGCAGCGGACATACAGCGATCTGCGCGTTCAATACAATAATGCGTTCCGGGTGCTGAGGGGGCTGCCGCGCCAGTGCAGTGCCTCCGCGGTGTACATTAAAAAGTACACATATATACACAGTATACATATAGTTCATGGAAAGCGTTCGGCGACGATCGCGAATCCATAAGTTTTTCCCCTACCAAAAATCGCTCAATGCGCTTAAAGAAGTTTTCACTTAGAAAAAGAAAAATAGACTCACTTTACATAATCAGCCTATGTATAATGTTCCCAATCCTGAGACACAGGCCTCCTCTCGGTGAAAAGGGAGTAAGAGAGTAGGTGGCTGTAACATGTCTTCGAACTTTTAGTTCTAGGACATGCCGGCTGCCTCACGATTTTTTCCTTCACCGTTTTGAGAGTAGTAGTGAAGAAATAAATTACACAATTTTAAGTGCCTGCCTTGGTTCGAACCTACGACCTCATAAGTCGCAGCCGTTTCCACTGGGTCACCACTGTTCACTTTCTCATAACAAAATTACGATGCTATACGTAAACGCACCCATCAATAAGTATTTGACCTACTAGAAGGAATCCTATCAATAAACTCACGTAACACAAAACTCCTGTTAATCCTTACCTAACCGACTATCAAGATGAAAGTGCTGTGAGTCAGAGGCACTTGCGACCCATACGAAGCTGACCTTGAGCGCAACGGTACTTTGAGTGTCCGGACCACACGGTGCGAATATTTGATGAAGCTTTTCGAATAACGGGAACATATTTTTGGGTTCTTTATACGAGTTATTCGAAAGTGATTTTTTCTTATGAGTTATGGAGAAGATCAGAAGGTCGTTAAACAGTTTGAAAAGTTGATGGAAAGCCAGTAATTTATATTCAAAATCATATCAAAACCAAGTCATTTATTCAAACTAGACTGAGAATCAGCACTTTTTGAACGTCAAAATTACATGAGATAGTCTCCCAAAACGCTAGCCCTTCACCACTTCCTAGTGCTTTAGCTGGAAAGGAGGGCGCAATAAACTCCTCAGCAGCACAGAAATTACTTTTATGATTTTCATAGAAGACTGATTGTAAGGCTAAGAGTCTGAATAATTATATAAATGTAGTTTTTTTTTTTCTATAATTACAGTATTTTTACTTACGAAAATTTTGTTTCCTTTAATTGTGAATGTTACTAGATAGATTAGATTATTCAAATTCAAATTCAAATTAATTTATTGGGGTGATTTTTGGTATATTTTAAATGAGATCTTCTTAATAAATAAATAGTTCCTCAAAAATCTACCTTAAAGGTGTACACTCTTTAACATAATTAGTCATTATTATAAACAATCAACATATTAAAATAAAATAATTACAACGAAACACAACATAACTTAAGACAGAAAAAAAAGCAAGCAAAACATTAACAATTGAATATACATATAAATAATGAATAGAAATATAGATAATAATACGTTGTCAAAATTAAATAAATATCAATGTCAAATAACTTACAATTTATCATTAAGGAATTCGTCAACAGTATAATAAATTTTTCCCTTAATAGATGTCTTAATTTGTTTTTAAATTGAATAATATTGAAGTCCTTAAATTCCATTTGGTAATTCGAGTGTTTTATTAAATATTTTTGGGGCCATGCATAGTATGCTTTTGTGCATTAAGGCGGTCTTTGATGGTCGAACGCATAATTCATGTCTATATACTTGTCTAATCATTTTAAAGCGATATTCAGATGCTTTTCTGAATATTATATGCAGTCTCAAATATGTACAAGCAGGGTAAAATCATAATCAAAGTCATAGTCAAAGTATGACATGAGAATAATAAATTTAAGGCATTTATAACTATCTTTTCTTTTTTCCTTTTGTGTTGCATTTCTACCCCGCGATGTTAGTTGTGTAAAAAAAATAACAATGTTAGTTCAGGGTTAACACAAACGATTTTTAATTTGGAAATACTTATTTCGCAAACAATTTTAATTGAGTTTGAATACTTTTTTCGAATCTGTGGGTGATCCTTAATATGCGTGCTGCATAAAGTTTAACAAAAATGGTATACGATACTTGTGTTTTCGATTATAAATTCGTTTAAGTTTACTCTGCACGTTTGTGATAGGCCTACTGTTCTAACAACGGAAAAAAAGTATTCTGCTAATTAACTACCAGTTATGGAAAGTTCGACCTTGAGGATAACGGTGCTTTGATTACCAATCAATGTAAATAGCCGGAAACTAGACGATATGTAAAATATTTACGAATATATGTTTACATTACATGTGTATGAATTTTAGAGATCAGTGGAACATGATTTGAATAAATTGTAATAATTCATAGTAAATGATTTAAAAACTCGCTTGCTCTGTAAAGGTTTTATGCCATAATAAATTTAATATACCTAAGATTAGGTATGCTTTATACCGACGCGAAAAAACTCGCTTTCAAAAAAACTTCGTTTTTTTTTCAAACGTCATTAACCAAAATGGTAAAAGATTCAGGGCCTTACAAATATACACGGAATAATATGTAGTACGCATGGAATAATGTGTGGGAGTTATGCTAGGAATAACGTCGGTATAACCATAATTTTTTTGTCGTTTATATCTAGCATAGCTTTATTCCGTGTTCATTTGTAAGTCCCTAACCCTAATACAAATAAACACGGAATAAAGTTATCGACTGAATTTCAAATTGGCCAATTCCTAAAATTAATGTTATGCCTAAAGTTTTTAAAAACTTTCAGACACACAGATGCAATAAATAAATATCTTACTGAATTTAAAATAAAAAATAAAACTTATGACAAAAAAAAATGCTTAAAAATCAACCAGTGTGTGTCGACGCCCAAATGGAGGTGCGGCAGACACTTTCGCAGACCGCACCTTTAAGTACCACCTGACTTGGGCGGCCTCCGGAAACGAACTTGTATACCTAAGTTTTGTAACGATGACATACTAGGTATACGTGATGAGCATCAGGAATTTTGGTGTAAGGAAGTAGAATTCCAAATTTCTTTGCTTGTTACGTTTTGGACTTTTTATGTAACACGTTTTTATTTCTGTATCATTATTTTTTATGAAGAGTCGTCTCATGTTTTCTTGGGTAAAAATTGAATATTTAACGAGTTGTTTTGCATGAGCAAAAAGTGAATAATAATCGACATCAACCCATTCCTTTTCAGTACCAACTGTATTATTAATCACTACACTGATCTTCTTCTTTTCGTGTTGATGGTACCTAGTTATTATATTGTTTGAGCCCAATAGGTGGCGAAGTTAATAGCGGCATCAGTGGCATTCATTAGGTTTTCTTTAGTGCAAGTGAACGGGCACATAGGACACTCCAGCAGGTGGGACATGGTCTGATCAGAAACACCGCACTCGCACTGGGTGTTGGATGGGACAGTAATCCCCCACTTCCATAGATTGTGTTTGCAGCGGCCTACCTGGGTACGCAATCGATTGAGAGCTTTCCATATAGGACACTGCAACTCACACCCGGGTGGAAAATTTTCCCGGGGTGTAACGAAGTCGAAGGGAGGTGGTGGATGCTTGTCTTCCCACAGCTTGCATCTCTTATTGGATGGTTTGTCCTGGATAGCCTGCGTGGACCGTAAAAAGCTCTGGCGACTTTTAAGTAAACTACTAGTAACTTTTAAGTGTACTGCTATGGTTATTATTATTTTCTTATTCGTGATTTTTAATCAATTTTGAAGCATCTACGAGTCAAGGTAAGAAGTTAGTTTTGAAGCTTGTTGTAAAGTAAAAATATGTATAAATGAAATCTGGCATAAATAAATGTTCAAAATGCCATTGTAAAACAATTCTATTACGAGACCATTGACCGACCAATGATCGACCATTATGAATTTAGCAGATTACGAACTTATAGCAAAATGACAATGGGATCGTGTTGGAGTGACGAATTAATAAAAATAGCAGACTTGGGCCCCAGAAGACTAGCATAGCATTGCCACGTTGAATGATAATGCTAATCTGAATGAAATAATATTTTTTGGCAAATGATTTAGGGTTATCCACGAATCTCTTTATAGACCCTTTAGGTAAGTAAAACAGTTCGTGTCTAGACAGAATTATAATCAAAATATTTTATCTCAAAGTTGTTGTTGGGTAAGCAACAAAATCGAATTATACCATAACTCCACAGAAAGTAGATATCTAGCCGCTTTCTGAATTTCCTATTCGAGTTTCTAATATCTTTACAATCTTAATTAAAGCTAAATATATTAATATATTTAGGTACATATTCGGATCGTATAATTACGTCGCATTATTAGAGTAATAAATTATATTTTAGAGTGAAAGCTAGATGCGTGAGGTTATAAAAATAAATATGTATATATACATAACTGTGTTAAAATTATTATATCTACATGCTGGATGGTGATTTAGTCACCTGCATCCAATAAGGAAAGGACTATGAGACAGTTATGCTTGGAGTTTTCTCACGTGATCAAATTATTTATTTATTTATTTATTTTCTATTACATCGCATTATTATTTAGAGTAACAACTCAAACTCAAACTCAAAGCATTTATTTCAAATAAACCAATTACAGGCAAATTGGATTGTCAAGGGGTCGGTCAGTCAGAAAGATGAAGCTAGTTGCCCATTCCAAAGCGTAGTAGGTTCCTATGGAGAACAACGGACAAGAAACTCCACGGACACTCTTTTAAAACAAAATATTGTTACGAAAAATGGGTTACATCATTCATGTTGAAGTTATACATGTGAGAACAATGTAGAAAGACGTGCACGTTAGAAGCGTCCGTAATAAAAACAATTCAAAAATTAAAATAAATTAACATAAGTCGTGGCAGCTAAGAGATGACCAGTCCCAACTGACGGCGCCCGTTCACGAACATGACGCATGGATTAGCACCATTTAGCTCAACCATTTTAACAAATTATATTTTAGTTATAAAAATAAATATCTATATATACATAACTGTGTTAAAATTATTATACGTGCTGGATGGTGATATAGTCCCCTACATCCAATAAGGAGAGGACTATGAGACAGCTATGCTTGGAGTTTTCTTACGTAATCAAATTATTTATTTATTTATTTTCTATTCCCACTGACATTTCTTTTTGCAGGTGGGAACCCAAAACAACAATGTAGTCACAATTTTCACACTCAGAGACGTCATCCAAAAACCAATTTAAAAACCCACCAAACCAATTTAAATATTTTTAGTCCTATTTTGACTGACAGGGTTCAAATTAGTTTCAATGTATAAATTCAATCTCCTTGAATTATATAATTGCATAGCACTGGTGTGAGTACTATGTACTATAGAGCTACCATTTACCGGGTAGTATGTCTTTTATTGACTTGAATGTGCTCTGGCGGCTGAGAGTATGTCATGCTCACTCAAATGTCTCGCTGGTGGTGGCGTGTGGTTAAGCTAAATGCTAATCCATGCGTCATGGTCGTGAACGGGCGCCGTCAGTTGGAACTGGTCATCTCTTAGCTGCCACGGCTTATTTTCAGTTATTTTTTTATTTTTGAATTGTTTTTATTACGGACGCTTCTAACGTGCACGTCTTTCTACATTGTTCTCACATGTATAACTTCAACATGAATGATGTAACCCATTTTATGTAACAATATTTTGTTTAAAAGAGTGTCCGTGGAGTTTCTTGCCCGTTCTTCTCCATAGGAACCTACTTAGAATGGAACACTTACTTACTTGGAATGGGCAACTAGCTTCATCTTTCTGACTGACCGACCCCTTGACAATTCAAAAGTGCCTGTAATTGGTTTATTTGAAATAAATGCTTTGAGTTTGAGTTTGATTAGTACCTGTCGATTAACTTGGTTATTCATTAACAAGTCCAAAGTAACGACTCTGAGTACCGGCACAATTTATACAGATGACAATAAGTTAAGTGCCACCCTCTAAAATTCCGCCAAAAAGCAACACTATCACTATCTTTCCACTTCGTCATAGTTGCATGTTATTATGTATTTATTATTTTCCACTACATTGTAGTTCTAAGTATATATTTGAGTAATATTTATTTTAGAAGTAGGTATGTACATATGTAAGTATATTCTCTTATTGTTTATATGTATTTATATTAGTGTATAGCTATTTTGATTTTATGTATATATATTTTTTTCTCTTCTACACTTACGCACGTTGTCTACATCTCTATATCTACTTCCCTATCGCAGGTATGCTGGAAGAGATTTCATTAGAAATAAGCATCACCTTTGTACGTATTTTTCTGTTCCTTTCTTCTTGTCTGTTTATATGTGTGTACATAAATTATTAAATAAATAAATAAAGATATCCTATCGCAAAGATACGCCACGCACGCTCAAGCCGTCATACCGCGTCACGCAATTGAGTATCTTTATTGCCCGCCCCACCGGTGTAAATTTTAACAAGGGCACCGGGACTTTAAACAACTTCTTTCTCGGCCGTTGCCGTAGGCTGTTTGGAACGAGCAATCCCAAAGATTCCCAGTATTTGCGGATTATTCAGAATACCAGGATGCGTTTTTCAATTAGAAATGAAGAGATCCGCAGGAGATCCAAGAAAATCAACATTGTATGAAGAATTGCCAAATTTATGTGGCAGTGGGCAGGACATTGCTCGCAGAACTAATGGCCGAAAGATTTTTGACAGGCGACCGCGTACCGGAAGACGTAGCGTTCGAAGACCTTCCACAATGTGGGCCGACGACCTGGTGAAGGCCGCAGGAGTCCGCAGGATGCGAGAAGTACGGGACCTGTCGATATGGCGACAGGCGATTCCGCTTCAATCCAGTTGGTTATGAAATTAGATTCCCATGGCCACTAAATTTATATTTATAGTATGACGGTCTATGACCGATAGTCCACAGGATGTACTTACGAACGTAATACTTACATAATATCATGCGTATTCATTAATATCGTTTTATGTAATAGATAGGCTGCTTTTTAGGGTTCCGTATCTCAAAAGCAAAAAACGGAACCCTTATAGGATTACTTAGTTGACCTTCTTTCTGTCTGTCTGTCAGTCTGTCAATACCCTTTTCTCAGGAACGCGTGGAGATATCGATAAGGCCATTTAAGCGACATATTTTGGTACTCGTAAATAAATCAAAATCTTTCGGGTACTTTCCGCTGACCTAGAATCATGAAATTTGGCAAGAAGCAAAGTCTTATAGCACAAGTAAAGGAAAAAGTCCAAAACCCGTTAATTTGTAGTATTTTCACATTTTTTTTTTGCGGTTTTAAACTTAATTTTGCAATTGGTGAGTTTACCGTAACGTAGTTCAATATAAGGAAGAATATGTTTTTCAACGACAATTTTAAGTTTGTTGTTGCGATAAATTCTTCCTGACTATGGAACCCTTCATTGCGCGTGGCCCGATACGCACTTGGCCGGTTTTTTGATACATAGTTGCCCCACCAAGCTGTGAGCTGATGAGCTGTGGGCCAAAATAATCACTACGTGGAACCCAGAGACAGCTAGAAAGCGTCGCGGCAGACCCCGTAGAAAATGGTGGGACAAGCTGGACAAAACAAACGACCTGTGGTCCACAATTATTAAAAAAAAAAAAAAAACAATTATCCCTGGATCGAAAGAGCTGGAAGTCATGGGGAGAGGCCTTTGCCCAGTAGTGAGATGATGCAGGCTAACAGTAGTAGCAGTAGTAGTTGCCCCACCAAGGGATTTGCGGATGCGCTGCAAACTTCTGTTTAATATTGAATGTAAGAAGTGGACCTTATACGGAAATTAATAATACCTTTTTCAATGCGCTTAGCGACAGAAACCTTATATTTAGTATTAAATTAATATTTCACTGTTTCACTTCCTAAAAGCTTTTATTACAAATATTATGCATACTTAAGTTTAATTATAATTTACGTCATGAATTTCCGCAAAGTGGAACATAAACTGGTTTTTACGTTTACTTAATTTCATCTAAATACTTTCGATAAAAAGTTGAGAATGGTCAGTTTCTAAGAATTCCATAAATAATGATATTAATCGCTATACTTTAGAGTTACGACAGAAATATTCAGTTGTCACGAAACGAGGAATTGAATTTAAACATGGGTGAAAGAGCGAAATCATTGTTTATAGGAATTGGAGAACTAAAAGCTGCTGTTTCAAGAAATAATAGCACGGGAAAATGTAAAACTAAAGAAGTTATTAGACCACAAACGGACAAGCAATTTATTCCAGATACGTGTGAAAAGCTAAGGATTTCTACAAGCGAAGCACATCCGCGTGACTTTCCACTCAAACATCCTAAACGCATGTCGTATGCGTGTTTCGCGGTCCTATTCTGATGGTGTATATAGATTTATCTGCATGTCTAGGGGACTTTATGTAAAATAGCTTCCACAAGAACGATAATTATTCAAAAGTATCTCGTGCGCCCTGAGTAGTACCTAGCTACCACCCCGCTGAATCAATAACGTTTATATAACGGGATGACATATTATTTAGCAGTTCGTTCGATACGAAATATTATTTTATTATTTCTATATGAATAAATAAATTCTTGAAGCAAGGATGTCCGAATCATTGTAGTATCATAACTTCATGAGTTATGGAAAACAAATCAAAAACTGTTACTTAATTGGATACCAGGTGTCTCTGGTCACAACTAAGATACTCTTTCAAATCCAAGAGTTTTATGATTACTATTTTTACAACACACATTAGCTTTTTGAAAACATTTCTGAGACAAGAGAGACATTGCTTAGCTTGCGAATTGTAGCTTAACGTTGCACATTTTTCAACTTATGGATTCTACTAGACTATGCTATTATCAAGCTAATACCTAGAAGGTAAAAAATCATCGCAGAGCCATAGCAAAAAATTTCAACTTATGATTCTTTATTCGACGTTTTGTTGACACTGTTGAACTTATTACTTACAGAATAGCCCTAGGTATAATCAACATGCCTAGTTATTTATGAAAACTTCCATAAATTACTGAACCAAGCAACTACATCAAACAATCCTCATCATAGTCACATAACATTGAAGTACAGAATAGTCCTTCCGCTAAGAAGGTAAATAAGTTACAAACTACACAGCTACGCTCTTGACATCCGGCTATGAGTGCAAACAGACTGAATATAATGCAGTAGTTTACGCCCTCAGTAATGCAAAACCAGAGACTGATGTGCTTGATGCGGTATTTAGAGCTGCAATGTGTTGAAAGCGTTGAACGTGGCTAAAGTTAGTAGGTAGGTAGTAGGTTTAGTTTTCTTTGTGTATATGTTTTTATTGTATATTCCTCTTCCAGTAGATTACGAGAAGATTCTATGAAATTAAGAATTTTAACGTATATATACCTACTACAATAAATGTAAACGGAATGAAGGAGCCTGGATCTCACGACACAGGGAATCCTAATATAAGTTCCAGGATGATTCCTGGAACTTATATTAGGATTCCCTGTGTAAAATAAAATAAAAATAATCAGAATTAGAAAAATAAGATAATTATATTATAATAATTTCTTAAACAATAAATTATTCTTATTTTTCTTTAGGAGTTTTGAGTATTTTATATTTATATCTGAAAATAATTATGTTGTCACATCGAGACAGACAACCGACCGTGACCGAGACCGTGTGGTGCCAGACGTAAAGAATAGCACTACCCCATTTCTTCCCGTGGGTGTCGTCAAAGGCGACTAAGGGACTTACTAGAGCAGCAGCGTTCTCTATGCATTTTTAACACCATACTGCGATCGTCAACCCGCCTGCCAAGCGTGGCGATTATGGCAAACCCCCCAATTGGGAGAGGCTTATGTCCAGCAGTGGACGTCTTTCGGCTGAAATGATGATGATGATCAAGAAAATGTGGTATCTTTGATCAATCAGCCTAGGCATTTTCCAACTATTTTGGGGTTGGCTTGAAGTCTAACCGGACGCAGCTACAAACCAGCCAGTATTTTACATGGAGTGACTGCGTATTTAATCTCCACACCCCATTTACTGGATAACTGATACCCCTTGGTAAGACTGGTTGTCAGACTTTTGGGTTTCTGGCTACCCGTGCCGACTGTCAAAGGTCTACGAATGACAGCCGGGACCAACGGTTTAACGTGCTTTCCGAGGCATGGAGAAGCCTCGGCATGTAAAGATGTTCACGGACCAACCCAAGCGGCTGTTATAACTTAGCCACGAGCTCCTTCCAATGTTTCCAAAACAATAACCATAATATGCGAGTCTCTCGTTCATCTGCTAATCATTATAATGATGACCATCAAACCACTTCTTGGTTCTTACAAGCCCGTCTATACTTACCTTGCTATTAGATTTGAACGGCACATCGGCATACTGCCCCCATACCGCTGCAATGACAGATGAGATAAACGATGCTAAATACATACCAGTTATCTTCAGCTGATGTAGTAATTATGTTGATTATTGAGTAGAAAATTTATACGTAGTCTGAATGATCAGAAAATTCTAATGGCCGATAGAAATTATTCACAGATCAAAAAAAAAAGCATGAAGCAACACATTATTTAAATATCTAAATATCTGAATCGGTCCTGGTGAATTTATATTCAGGTACAGTTATGTACATCATTCACCATTTTAAAGAATCGTCTAAATTAATGTATAAGTTGATAATAATTTAGCAGATCCACATTGTTGTATCAATTAATTGGAGCCCTGAAAGGAATGATCAGTTTATCACAAACAACACTATATGTATTATCTATAAGTACGATGGGTCGGATCTTTAATTGAGTTCATTACTTTTTACTTATACTTCAATAGTACATATACTACTTACGCCGTAATTTAAAAAAAAAAATTGTATTGTGTGAATCATGAGAATTTTTTTTTTCATACTTGAACTTGAAACAATGAATAATTTGAACAGGTCAATAATAATTCAAGGGTAGCTACAGAGTTCAATAGCAACAGGTTCTCACCATTATTGTTAAAATTCTCATACCTTCGATGCATTCTCACTTAATTATCACTCTGTGTGAAAGTTCGTTTATTAATTTTATGAAATTAATTTTACACTTTCTAAGATGCTTAATGAGCTATTAGAGGTTCATTAAAACTGTTATCATGCTCACGCGCAATATGCCTCAAAATACGGTCAACCAATGACAGCCCCGCCGGTCTAGTGGTCGCAAGCGTTACTGCTGAGCCTGGTCCTGGGTTCGATTCCCGGGTTAGGAATCGAAACAGTAGCAGCCCGGAGTCTGGATTTGTGCCGGGTTGATGGCAAAAGGTATTTAGTATAAAGCTGTTCTCAAGCTTAGCTTCAATTTTATTTATTTGTATAGATATATATACTCCATACCCGTCTGGTCGGAGGATCCTTCCATTTTCATAGAGTATAAGTGAACTTTACACGCTGTTCCTCATATCTATACAACATTAGTTTTAGTTTATGCGAAACCCGAAACACGTGTCTAGTATTTTTATGTAAAGAATTTATGTACAAAATTTCAAAACTGTATCATGAAAAATAACAAAAACATGCTCACCACGCGGCGTACCCGCGCCGCCCGCGCCTTGCGTTCATTAATAATAATATTAATTTGGCAGTAGGTATCTAACCGTACGACGATTGTATTGTAATTAACTGGTGATAACATTTTCCATCACACTTGCAGGCTTTGTACTTTTTCGTAATGGTCAAGTGCTTAGTGTCGCTCGGTGTCCAACTTGTAACCTTTTTTAAATATTTTTGGGAAAAAATATAACATGGTGTAAAAACGATTGGAATCGATTCAGTTCCTTATTCTGAACAAACTATATTCAGGTTTTGCATATACTAAAAATAATGTTGTATACTGCTACGACATAAAGGCATTTTCAAAAACAAATTGTTACCATGGATAAATTGTCACCCTACGGTTCACTTTATGCGACATTGTACATTGTTGCTACATTGTAACCGATGTGGTTATGTGGTCACCACTGCACCCCTCGCCCTCCCCCCTCGCCCCCTCGCCTAGTCCTCGCTACTAACTTTTCTGCTAAACCTATAGTTACACCGTGGCATGAACTATGAACATAATATATGGCTAGAGTTATACACTCGACTGGAAGATAATTAGGGGCAGTTCCATTATTGTTTTCCGTGGTTATTGATAAAAAATTATAATAATAGAAGAGGAATGATATAGACATCTTGTTCCTGCAATAATCTTAGCGAGAAGCTCTCATAAAAACGCTTTTACACATGTATATGTCAATCACTATATATTATAAAACAAAGTCATCCACCGCGTCTGTCTGTCTGTCGGTTTGCGATAACTTCAAAACTACTGCACCGATTTTCATGCTGTTTCCACCAAAGGATAGCGTGGTTTTCGAGGAAGGTATATAATTTGTTAAGTTTTTGTAAACATTTTTGTATACATTAACGATATTTGTTGGAGGTGTCGGGAAAATTTTAAAATGTGGCTGATATTTTAGTATATTGTGGTTTCTTACGACTTCTTCGCGGGCAGAAGCTAGTGACTAATATAAGATGTTTTTTTAACCGAATTCCAAAAAAGGAGGATGATATTTTATGTTCGTAGCGTGTTTTTTTTTTTTTAATGTCCGACGATTTCTCCGTCAATTGTAGATTTTGAAAAAAAAAATATTTTTGTTCGATAGGGTATGCTCTCGAGGTGGTCTCAATATTACCAAGTTAGAATCTGATACGGGGATCCCATAGAAATTGAGGGAAATCTTAATTTTTGTTAGGAATTTCTCCGATTTCGCCGTCAATTGTGTACCTATTTTCTTTCCTTTGGTAGTAACTTTCGTATTAACTTCGATAATACGTATTTAATCCACTTTATCTATCTTAGTGATGGATGTTATAATACTTCCTGTCACTGTTTAAAAATACCAAATTTAAAAATAAACACAAAATGTGAAAAATAATTTCTATTTCGGAAGTCGGTGGTAAAAAACTAAAATACATATCCAAAGACACCAATTTCCGAAATTAAAGTAATTTTGCACTTTTTGTGTTTACTTTTTTGTAGTTTTTGTTAATATGTTTTTTAGTCTGTAAGACAAGTACAGACAGATTCTCCAGATATACATAGGTACTCAGAAAATTTTTGGCAGGGAGCTCGCAGGTAGTGCAGCAGCTGTACCTTCTGATGGTTTCTGAGCTATCTTTGGTGCTGTTCATAAATCAATGATGAAAAGGCAATTTAATGCTGATTAAATAAAGCTGATTAATAACTACCTACAATAGATATTATCCTAACCTTATAGTTTCTCTATAATTATCGTTGTTATTTTTGTCTAGCTGCTGCCCGCGGCGTCGCCCGCGTGGCTTTTTTTAAAATAAAACTAAAGTACCTACTCCTTATAACTTCAGCTATCTGCCAGTGAAAGTCCCGTCATAATTGGTCCAGCCGTTTCGAAAATTGGTCGGGACAGATAGACAATTAAAAAAAGTTGTAAGTACCGTATATACTTTCATATGCATTCTGTTATTTTGACATTACAAACAGACACTTCAATTTTATTTATTTGTATAGATAGATCATGCTTTCGGTATAAATCATAGCAATGCAAATTTTTGCATAATCTATCTTGTTCAACCTTTTACAATAATTTGCAAAATATTTAGAGGTTTTATAATATTCATTCAGAACAACAACAAAATCAAAGCATATTGCATTAAAATCATTATTTTATGTGAACCTCTCAATAGAATGTCTCCATGTAATACAGAAGAGCTTGAATCAATACTTACAATCATGTTCTATTGGTATTATTTGACAGGTTATGCCAGATTTGGTCATATTTTTAAATTTTAGGTTCCTACACAAATCAATAAAATGATGAGAAATATTTTTGTAAAAGTCGTCTTTATTTAATTTTTACGAGGATCCATCGTAAAATAATAAATTAAAACCATCGCAACAAACAAACTGTTAACATTCTTCGCATTAAATACACATTGGTTTGTAATAAATATGACTCGAAACATACCCATACACATACAACAAAAAATTACTCAACAAAAACACAAAATTGAAAAATATTAAAGTAAATATAAAAAATATCTTTGGAACTAAAAACTTAAAATAATAAAATGCACTATCATCCCTCACTTAAGAAGAAAGTGAAGTATACTTAAACATAATAAATAAAAATACTTATATACAATAAGAGAAGAGACTAATAATATCAGTCATGATAAATCAAAATAGATATATACAGAAATAAACTTAGCATGTGTACGAACGGTGGTCAAAATATATACAAGGAAGAAGAAGAAGATTTACGTTGAGATTAATAAGTTAACTTTACCTAAAATAAATTAATTAATAAGTTAATCTCACGCCTGTTTGACGTGGGCGCCGTACGCCAGGTTTTGGGCATCTTGCGATCTTCCCCAGCCACCGCTGCTCTCCCAGCCACCGCCATGGCTCTCTTCATGAGCGGGTTCTGACCAGCCACTGCTCTTCTTGGATTCAAGGAGTTTCTTGAGGGCTCCGAAGGCAGCGGCAATGAAAGCGATTTTACCGAGCAGGTAGGCCTTGAAGACTGCAAAAGCAATGATTCCGAGGAACAGGGGAATGAGGGCAGCGAGCTTTAGCTTGATGAGGGCCAGAATGGGGAGGAGTTTCTTCAGCTTCTTCTTCTTCTTGCCACGACCTGGAATTAAGATATAGAACTTTAAGTAAAAGGTTCTAAGTAGTGGCAAAAGATATGGTGAAATCTTTATTGTAGACTAATGTGAAATCAAGGTAAATAACTTAAATCTTATATGAACAAAAAGTCATACAAAACATCCATACATTTTCAAAAATATAATACCCAAGTTTACAAATATGAACCTGATTTACGGCCTTAATGAAACTTAAACTTAATTTTCATACTAACGGTATGAAAATTAACGTAAATGATCTAAACAAAATAATTCTCAGCAAGCTTAGTGCTCAAGAACAACTAGCTAAAAAGTAAAAAATCGATGACAACTCTCTAATCCCGTTAAATTCACAGATAAGTCACTAATTACATCAAAAACAAGCCCACATAACAAAGGAATTTTCCGACCGTTTAATTTCACATAACGAACTCAGAAGCATCTTGTTCACAAAAAACTTTTCCCACAAAAGAGCTATACCTTTGTGACCGTAGATACGACAATTAAAAGAAAGCTGCTTCAACTTTTGGCATTCATAGTTGAATAAAAATTATAATTTTGAGAAAGTCACTGCATGTATGTCACGAACTAAAGGTCAAAAGTGAGAATTGTTTCCATATTTTCAATGGTTCGCAAAAGTTAGTATTTTGGTTAATGTTTTTACATACATATACTAATTGATTTATTTTTAAGCTGGCATTAAAATAGCGTGCTAAGATTATCTTCATATCTTCGAATGTTTAGCTAATACCTAGTGCTATAAAACAAGTCAACGTATGTGTTAACGTCAACGCTAAAGTTTATCGATAACATCATTACATAATTAGTGACAGGCTTACACAGATCAATGGTCTTAAGTTACACGCCGATTTGCAGATAGAAATCTAAAGACACTGAACTTATAAAGTACCTAGAAACTGGTCTGGCAGGCTCTTACATAAATAAACGGGTCGGAGTGAAAACGAAGTCCGAATGATCATTGTGTTATGTCATTCGATTTTTCCTTTACAGAATACGTAAAACTTGTAATACATTGTTGCTGCAATATTCGAAATGATCTCTAGAATTTTGGATGTGATTAAAATTGATTATGTGGATGTTATGATTATTTCTTTAGAAGATAAAATAATTCGTGTCGAGAAGTATTTTCGGAACAACATTGGAATCAAAACACAATGTAATAACAATAAAGACAAGATTGTAAATAGAAAGGATGAGTATATTAAACTGAAACCGCAAATAAATGTTTTCAAAGTAATCACTTGTGAGCAAGCCAGGTCAGGGAGTGTCCGCAAATTTTTAACTTATGTTTCGAAGTAGCTTCGAAGGAGATTTAATGCTTACCATAAACTAGAAATCTAAAGTGAAAGTTTTAAAAGTCGAAACTGATTTTCGACGTTAAGTTTAACGTTAATGAGATTAGAAATAAAAATTTGTAATTATTTTTGGAAAGATTCGACTTGACTTTTGAACTTTCGTAGATACAAATCTTTTTTAAACCCACTTTTAATTTTGACTGAAGACTTCACTTTTTAGTCATGAAATATTATAATTCTGATTTTTAATTTCATTGAAGTTCCGGTTAATGCTAAGCACCACCCAAATGACATTTTTAAGAAAGTGCAAACAAAATATTGCTAAAGCATTCACTCGCGTCTAAGCGCGAATGAAAAGCTTCTATTGACAAAACACTAGACAGACCAGTCTGAGAAACATTCAAAGCGTAGCCAAATATAGAAGCTGGCTATTAATTTTAGTCAATGCTCATTCATTTATGACTGTAAACTCGTGTGTCAACACTTTAAGTGTTCATTGTTCTGTGTCTCTGTCTGCAGTTTCGGTTATCCCGGAACAGAATGGAAGAGTATCGCTGTCTGTGTGTTGTTCATTGATTCCAGATGACAATTTATTTTTGCGAATTGTCCTTGGAAGCTTCAAAGTTTCCATAGTTTTTTAGTGTTAATCCTATTAGAATACTAAAGCTCATTCAGGTCACCTGCGTCATTAAAGTCACTTTGAACAGCAGAGTTCACTAACGAAGAAATCCAATATGATCTCAAGAAAGTGCATAAACTACTGTATCAAATTAACACATTACTTGCTGATTTTATCTCGTTGCGTGGGAAAAATTTCATAAATTGTGCGTCACGTCAGATTTTGTATGCTTAATGCCGTAACTAATATTTTTATTGCTGGCATGCACTATATCTACGATCTTGAGAATTTTTCTGTGTGATTAAATATGTCTGAGTTCACATCTTTTGCAAAACATCTTTACCATAAATTGTGAGCATTTTTGGTGTTTATATCAGCAGACTGGCTTTTGTAATATTATCTTTCATGCTTGCATTGAAAATAAACTCTTACTAATGAATGCTGGTTTTTCTTTAACAACTTAAGCAGTTTTCTAACAAGTGCTAGGTGGCAATAATATTCTAGGTTAAAAGCGTACAATAGTTTATTAATGGCTCATTATTTACGCGCAAGCAAACTTTTACTACAAGTTAAAGCTGTTTTCACGTACCTACGTACTACTTTATAAGACTTACAATTATTATTTTTATTACTTTGTATAAAATGTACTTTTTGAATGGGATTGTTGACTGCACAACTCATAGTTGTCCAGTACCAAATTTTCTGTGAGCTTTGTTCTCAAAATCATTTTCGTAAATATGCTCTGAATTGATTCTAAAATTGTAGTCTAGTTCAAATAAAGCATGTATGTAGATCTTGTCTTTGTAAAACCAACCGCCTAAGTTCACATTGCAATAAATATATTGAGTATTGAGTAAAGATAAAATAAATAACTTCAACATACCTTCCTCGTCGAGGGTGTTATCATCTTCCAAAGCTTTAGGCATTCTTAGCTGCAGGACATGGCTATCAAGGAAGTCCAGGACGTTCTCCATGATCCTCTCTTCAACCTTCATCTCCCTGGCTTTAGGCTCATCAGGTAAAGGTTCGTAGCTGCGAGCTGATCTGCTTCCACCGGTGTTCTTGAAGCTGACGCCATCGAGGACTTCTAGACTTGAAGATGCTGCTAGTTTGTCTGTGAATTTCATTGCCTTTTCCTGTAAAATAAAAGGATTCCTTTTAGTTTTGTTGTTTTTTAGCTTTAGCTTAATTGTTGTATTTTTAACTGAGTTTAATTGATAAAATTAGAACTTTTAACTGTTATTTTTGATGATAAATCATTGAGGTCAATTTGAAAAATAAATGAGTCATATTTTAAACAAGTGAACTCTTAAAAGTTCAATTATCAAGACACTAAACATCTATAAGATGATTTCCAGCATTTTTGCAAGCTTCAACACTAATGAAACCGCAATTATTTTTCAAAGTCCTTGAGTTTTAACATCAAAACTAAACACTGCCAGACTTAAAGCCTGAACAACCCCAGGGATCACAAAACACTGTCACATTTCACTTCACTGCACTTCAACACACCTTGAGACACAAAGAAGTATCTGTGTCCAGACAATCCTTTAGAGCCGAGATGAATCTCTCAGCTGCTCCATCTTCCTTTGCCATGGGCAATGCCCCAGCTACTGCCACAGCACACAAAAGCACTACAACCTTCATCTTACTCGATGGTTAAACACAAATTGTTAAAGATCAGTGTATGAGCGTCAGTTTTATTTTGCGTTCCCCCTCCCTGTATTTCCATATGTCACGGACTCACGGCCTCTTCGTAGCGAGTGTGAGGCCTATGACGAAATACAAATATGCCTACTAAGGGGTAAGCATTTCAGCAGGTTTTTGTCTAGTTGTATGGACATATGTGTTATGGTAGTATGTAATACGGTCAGATATTTGCGCGTATTTTTTTTTTTTGCATACATAAATAGGTATTTGATTTTTATGAGTAGACTTTGAATTTATTAAGTTAGCGCGGGAATAGAACTGAATTGAAGTTGCTGCCAGTGAATTTATTACAAACTACGTTTATAATATTTTGCAGTTGTTTCTAATAATTGTGTTCTATTTACTGTGGGCTTCTATTTCTTTGGTTTGATTATTTATTTACTTCGAAAACAGTGAATATTTTATTTTGTTTTGCAAATGAGATTCTATTTTAATTTAATTTGAATCACATTAAGTTAGCATAGTAATAAAACGTTAACATAACGTAAACAGCGTGAGTAATTTCGCAACTTGCGAATAATTCGGAAATCCTTTTGAAATAATTACTTCGTCCGAAATATTTGGAATACCGCGCTTATTTCCGGTTTTTCGGCGGGGGGTTTCGCAAAATCGCTTTCTAAAACCCATCAATATACTTATATCATCGGCTGATTTTCTATATTTTTTGACCATTTGTATTCTAAAGTAAATTGTTTAATAGTCCATTTATAGGCATAGTTGTCTGTACACAGCGAAAGTTGTTGAGGTACTTAAAGACAAAGGTGATATGTCTATTTGGAATATAAACTGCGGAATTATGTCGTTATATTCATAGTCGTTGTCAACCTGCCTTTTGTTTGAAACACTTTTAATTTCATTTAGGTTGAACTTCGCGTCCATTGCGTAATGCGTAGACTTTCTTTGATTCATGAATAATTACGTCATTGAGATTTTTTCATTCATTACAAATTCGATCTTCCTTTCATTTTGGCCCAATATGATGTTGAAACGTGTTGACGACAATTACTATAGTTTTATTTTTGGGAATAATATTTGGATTTATTTTGTTTATTAGTGATAATCTTTTCAATCGTGGTGTATTTAAAAATCGTTTTTAGTTACACCACGACATTTTTAGTTAAGACAGTTATATATTTGTTTACGTAGTTATATTCAAGAACACTTACATTTTCAACGTGTGAGTTTATTATTTAAGTCATTAAAGTAAAATGTGGTTCAAGCAGCATTGTGGTCACTTTTTATGATCTCAATCAAAATGATCTGAATCAAAACTTTTAAACAGAACATACATCAGCTTGCTTTTCTTATTGCATCTTAATTCTTCACGTATTAGGATGTTGTACTTGCTACAAAGCAATGTCGCATAATTATTCGCTCATTACCGTCTCAAAAGGAACTATTGACAAACTATTCAATCACATTCAAATCGGAGAGAGTCTTTTGTCCCCATCTATTGAGACATTTTCAAATTCCAATCAAAATTGATTCTTATTCTGAGAAGGTTAGATTTCAAATTGATGTTAGTCTATTTCTTAGAGGTTCACTGTTATCTAGGTACAATCTTGGCTAGGACAATGAATGAGTTAATCGCTTCTGGTCGTATACTGAATGTGTAAAGGGAAATTTCTCCGGCGCTGTAGGTGACGTTAATGATGTATGAGCTTTTGTCGAACGGAGGGTCCTGTTCGAGTACTTTGTAGTCTGTATGTCAATCAATGCCTTTGCTAGCTTATGGTGCAGTTGTGGCTACTAATAGATGAACTTAACCACCTCAATCACTGAAAATGTTGAAAGAAATAAATACTATTTGTTGGCTGTTGTGGAGCTTTTTATGAGAGGCCTTTTTAAGAAACAAGGTTTGTGATAATTTTTTTTAATTGATTGTAGCACCACCAATTTTTTTTAAATCTATATGAACATTTTGGACATCTATATCATCGTCATCTTGACTAGTCTACATCCCCTATATTATTGTTATTTCTCTCATTTCAGTGGCTGTTCACAGAAAGGTTCATCATCATCATTCCAGCCGAAAGACGTCCGCTGCTGGACACAGCTCCCCCAATTGGGAGGGTTTGCCATAATCGCTACGCTTGGCAGGCGGGTTGGCGATCGTAGTATGGTGTTAAAAATGCATAGAGAACGCTGCTGCCCATTCTCTAGTAAGTCCCTTAGTTGCCTTTTACGACACCTACGAGAGGAAATGAGGTGGTGCTATTATTTACGTCCGGCACTACATAGAAAGGTTAAACCTGTGATATCTGAAGAAGTTACTACTTGTAAGTTAATTTTTACCTGCACTTTCAACAGGGACTTGAATCTCAAACTCATGTCATCATGTAGATAATGTCTACAAAAAAACGAAAGTATATCAAACGCTTGTCATCCTACGCCTGTTGTAATGTTCGTTGTTGGACATTCCATCCATTGACGTATTACTGGACACTTTGATACACTAGGAGTATACAAACGAAGCAATGGTGTGTAACGCGTGAGTGAAGTGGGCCATTGTGTACAAGAGTTATTAGAGTTACTAAGAGAAATGTCTTTGGGTACAAAATGATGACTTAACAGAATTTAAGAACAAGTGTTCTTTCAATCAAGTAGGTCATCAAATGCATAATAATTATGTTCCTCATTGTTATAGTTATTTTATATTTTGACCTTTTTCATTGTTTATCGTGTAGTATACAGGTTTCTATGTTGCGATTAATGCAGTCTCATTCCGAATATTTGCTTTTATGGCTTTTTATTTTCTCCAGAGATTTGTAATGCCCTTCTAGATTATGTTTACGTCATCAAAACCTTATTAAAGGCGTAAAATCAGTAACCCATTATTTGACTTTTCTTTTTCATAACATCATCATCATCATAAGTTTTTGAGAGATCATCATTGTTTTCTTTGCACTCAAATGTACCGTTTGTCTAGAGGTGGTATTTAATATAACTTCAATGCTATGAACTTACTTTACTGTATCTTGTGGGAACTGAACTACTATCGTGCAAAAACCGTTTCAAGTGCATCTTAGTATTCAAAGATGTCTGGTTCCGTAGTTAGTGTTTCTTTTTATTTTTTACTTTTATCTTACTAACCATTATTTTTCCTTAAAAATCTTTTCTTGTGCCTTCTTTTTCAAAGCATCCTTCTGCCTTGGTTCCTTCAAATTTTTTTTTGTTCTAAAACATGCCCTTTTAGAAAAAAAAAGGTTTTTCTTGAACAATAAGGGTTTTACCACAAAATCTTAGACTCTTGTTCAACGCGTGTGTAATGTAATGCTTACAGCAAACTCAATGCAAAGATATCGTGTTCGTGTAGTTGTTTAGTGTTTAAAAACTGAAAGACACAGTTAGGTAATATTCTGCTTGTATCATTCCTTTAACTTTGAAGTGAACCATAACAATGGCTTGCAAAAACAATAAAACAGAGAAAATAATTTGTAAAACCAATATACTGTCCAATATGTAAATAAAATCAAAGAGAAATGAAATCACATCATGAAGTCAAAGATGCACTTGCTTCATTTCCTTCCTACCTGGCGCCTTGCCAGCAGACGTTTTGCTAAAACTGTCACATTTCTAGCTTTACATATATGTACAATGGCTATGTGCATTCACTATTTATGATGCGCCAAACAAAGATACTCCATAGGGTTTTAATTACCTTTGGAAGTAAAAGTGAATTATTTATTAGCATCTTGGAGCATGTAGATAAGAGTGAACGTTTAGTTCGTATATCTTAGGTGGTTTATATTAATTTTACATCTGTTTCTATTTCAAGTAAAAAAAAAATATGTCAAAGAGTGTTCAAGTCAGGGTTGACTTCTAGAAGCCATGCTCGTAAATATCAGTAGATGTATATCATATATCAGTAGTAATGGGTGAACGAAGCCTTTGCCGTCTGACGCTGAGCGGAAGGGAGTGTCAGACTGTTACTGACTAAAACCCACCCGTGTTCCTTCCTTGGCCCTTTATGTACCGGGGCAGCGGTACCCCTTTCGGACAATCCCGCTGACCCGGCAGGCTTGGGCCCTGACGGGCCCTCTCGTTGTTGCTGACATCTCTTTGAGGCGCGCGTGAAACACGTACGCGCCGTCCGGCACGGGCCTGGTCCTGTAGTGCTATTCTGTCAAAATCTCACCGTGATAACTTAGGTGAATTGAGCTGTCATTCGACCTGATGCCTAGGGATTAATACTGGTGACAGCTCACTCTAAGCTCACTTCACCTAACTTTTCACGGTGATTTTTTTACAGAATCGATCGGCTGATCGGACGGTGAACTACCCATTACTCACCGCCCGCAGGCCAGTATTGATATCCTGATAACTTGCTAATTAATTTATAATTAGTATTTACTCGTAGTGGCATCGAGTTCCCGTGTCTGGCCATACCGCTTTTAAACCCGCGATGGTTTGTGTGATAAGTTTAAACGTCAACAAATGATCGTACAAAGATTTTTGATTAAAAAACAAAAAAAAAACAACCTAAATTATTATATATAATACATAACTATTCTATTATTTTTTATGCAACCAAAAACACATAAAGACCAACATTTATTTCACTTGCGGGATTCTAAAAAAACCAGTTTGTGTGAAAACCATGAATCCGCTAGACAAGTCTATAGTTTCACACGTAATAAAAACATTTTCTCTTAAACTTTTTAGTGTTGCAACTATTGTTTATGGTGATAAGCAGGTATTGAAGTTCCGTATAACGGACTGAGAGCAATGAAAGTCACTTAATAATAATTTTATAAAAATTATAAAAGAAGAAAAATATACTTTAATAATAATTATAAATATATGTTCTAACTGCATTTATTATTTTTGTGGTTACTGATATTATGTTAACTTTAGACGCTCATACATTTATTTGAATCGAAACTTAAATTACACAAAAGTTAATTGCCGGTCCGTCCACGTGACAGTTACCCAACCCACTACTTGTACTACGTTAAAAAACTTCATCATTCATTCATAAAAAAAAAAATTGTTCACCAACGAGTTAAGCCCACGTGTTTCGAATCAAGTTTTTCCCAAACTTTCTTTCTAATCAATACTTGTATTCGCAATATATAATATCAGTGCGTAAACCAGGCGATGCCGCGGGTGTTTTTGGCCATATTCTAACGGTTATGCAGAATATTTGATGATTATAGAACTTGTTTTGGTGAGCGGTCGTCGCGGGGTAGAGGTTGCATTTGACGCCTGAATGTCTGGCAGTATAATGTTACATAAACTTATGATAGTGTTGCTAGAATATGTCCATTCATCACAGGTAGACTTACTCTTAATTGATTTGAAGTCATAGGTCATGTAACAGTAAGAGGTCTGAATTCCACGTCATTACTCATGCAGTAATCTTGTCATAATCAATCATTGATGTTCATTTCCGTCTGATATTACTACAAAAGGAACTCCTGAAGTACTGGTAGTACTGAATAGAAGTTTTATTTTTCTCATAAGACCATCTCAGACATCAATCTACATGATAGTCCTCATATGGCCTGACGATTATGTCTGGACTTTAAAAGAGACTGTGACCTCTGAGTTTGTTTCGGTCTTTCCTCTCCGAGTAGTTGGAGTAGTCGGATCGTATTTTAGTTTGACTTGTAAAAGTGTTTTTTGAACGAATTTACAGAAATAAATATCATTTAATACTTATTAGACGGTGACATGATTCTATAAATGCTTTAATAATTCCATTGATGTCATAACTATCATGTAACTCAAAATCGGTTTCGCATAACGAAGTCACATCTACTTCACGTCCACCTCCGCTTTCTTTCCCTATACGCATAAATTAAATTAAAACCAAAATGTTACGTAACAAAATTTACATTATTATGATAGCCAAGAAAACGTATATAATATGTTATATTAATACTTTAGAGATTTATACTGTAATCATTAAAAAAATTATGTAAGATGTTAGTTTTCTCACTCGAATTACTGTGCATTGTTTGGGTTCATCGATTTTGCGCGTTCATAGTGTTTAGTTAATCAATAGTGTCAGTTTATTAATGTGTGTGTTGCTTTTCTTATTTTTTTTTTTTTGTTTTACGTTTTTTGTTGCACTGCTGGGTTTATTTTAGCTTTAGAGTCTTTGTCTCTCAATTTGTTCTTATTATTTTTTTTTCGTTATTTTTTTTTTATATGTACGACATATGATAATGACAATGATGATGATGATGTGTTGACAGCAGTCTTCTATCATCTATCCTATTGCTTCTTCTTCTTAGCGTGTTGATGGCAATCTAAATGGACTCGGCCCAGAATTCGGCTACGTATTTGGCGCCATCACTAGCGTCCATCAGTTCCTGTAAAGTGCAGAATTAACTATCCACCTATTCCTTTATAGCTGGTCTTGTCTTTTCTTGTTATAGTAAAATATAATTCATATACTCGTATTAGAATTGATTTTTCACACCTCTTAAACGGCTATGTTTTGTTTTGTAATGTTCATCATAACCAAACAAAAATATATTTGCTAGCATATATAAATGTTATGTAAGTAATCATACATACTTTCTTTTTCACTTGAGCATTTTATGCAATTATGGTAAGATAAACATAATCATAATTGGTTTTGGTAAAAAATTAAGAATATTCTACAAGTCAGCGTAATTTTTTATTCGAAGTGATGAGGCTTATCTTCTAGCAAATTTTATCTTTACATGTACAGTATCGTCATTTTTTATTTAGCATAGACGTAAGTCTGCTTTTTGAATTTCTATTGAATATATATTGGTATACATACAAGTAAACTGAAATGGTATTATTTGGATGTCGTATGATATTTTACACACGCATATTTGATCAATTCAGGAAATAATAAAAAAAAACCTATAGAATGAGTCGTCATAATCACAAAATTAGTTGTTTTTTTTTTTGTGTGTGTGACACGTAATAAGCATTAACTATAAGTCATTAATGACTGCACCATTTTATTTGTTCCATCAGCTTTGGATAACTGAAGGTACTTATCGAAATGTTTACTGCATTTCTCTAAAAAAAAAAAAAAACAACATACAGTGCACGCCAAAATTCGGTGTTAACTTTTTTCAAATGATGTGAGAGCAGAAAACCAGCCCAATCTCATATTAATAATAGCCCCATGAATTTGAATACTTCTATAAATTACACAGTTAATATTGTTCTACATCGAAAACATAATACGTTCTGCGGCATCTCATCGGATTAGAAATCAACCGTGACACAGTAAAAAGGATCATCTGATTTGAGACATTAGACAAGAATGAAATAATATCCTTCAAGAAATATTAAAACACAGTTCATCAACTAAACTTTCGTCTTCAGTATCGTACAACACTTACGCAACTAATAGAGAAAGTTTATATATTAAGTAATTTGTTACCAGCGACATGATATGGTGGTGTTGACCATAATCATAATTATATTATTTCGAAATATCCACTGTTATAAGTGATGATGATATCAATCTTCACGATGATGGATTTAGAAAACGTTTCATTATTGAAGTTAGCGGTAATGTTAATGTTGAAATTGATATTGTGTTTAATAAAATTGAAATTAATGTGCTTTCTGATAGTGAATTTATGTAAGATTATGGGCTGGTTATTGGTAATTTCTCTTTTATTTTTAAATATTATGAGTTTTTATGTGATCATGATAATAATAATAATATGACAGGTCGAAGGTCGATCGATTGCTTCACCAGTATTAGTTTTACTTGCCAATTATTTAATTATCTTTCTCTCATTTTCTTTAGGTATGTATAATTATATTAGGTGTGTAATAAATTGCGCTATTTACATGTTTTTTTTATTTTCTGAGAATTGCTCCCTCATTTATAGAAGCTGTTAACTCTTAGTTCTAACTAACTTTTGTTTTGTTTTTTAATTATTATCTATTCACCAGCCAATTCAACTCTAGCCATTTCAATTGATCTTCAACAGCAATCATAATACCTAGTTAATTTCATCATTTCCAAAGCAGAGAGAGAGCAGTGACATTCACATACACAGCTTGAGGTTAAAAGTAAACAGAAACAGTAATATTTTATGTTCTTTATTTGTACGAATCACTTAAGAAATAGTTAGCATATAAATATGTATTTATGAAAGTATTGAAATATAAAACATATATGTACTTCCAATGTGGCACAGATACATGTGACTATTATACTTGTATTTATAGTAGAAGAAAAAGTATATAATAATATAAGTAATATAATAGGTGGTATATTCGATAATAAGCTAAGTAGATATTATACTATTATAAAAATTATGGTGGAAGATATATAAATGTCTCATATATATTAAATACATAAATAAAGATTCATAGATGAGTAATAATAGCATTCATATATAGTTAATCATATCACAAAATAAACGTATACATACATATCATGCATACAAATATACACATAATAATAATACACAAATAAACTATACAGTAAATATAAAAACTTAGTAAGAAAGGACTAGATAATAAATCTATGAGAGTTAGCAGTAAAATCAAAAATAAAACATTTTGAAGTACAAAATACACAAATACGGATACCGTATAGGGTTTGAAAATACTAATATAGTATATAGTATGAAGACCATACAAACTTAGAACAACATTTTATGGGAAAACAATAACAAATCGCGTCTTCGGTAAAAAATCCCTTACAAAGGGAAATTCTTCGTGAATATTAAATAAATACACCTTAAAAACTATAATAAATAAACTCAGTACATTCCATTTCACACTATGTTACAATAATTAGAGGACTTAGAATAGCTCCTTGGGAACTCCATGGCTTTAATCGGTTTTGACGTGGCCAGAGTAGGCTAGATCCTGTCCTTCATCGATGGAACGTCCCCATCCGTGACCGCTGCTGGCATAATGTTCCTCATGATGAGGGTGTGCAACTACTTCGTAGCTAGTCTCATGGTGCTTGCTTGCCAAAAGCTTCTTCAAGGCAATTATACCGGCGACGAGGAGAGAGATCTTGGCGAGGAGGACGGCCTTGGCGGCGGCGAATGCGATGATTCCGAGGAAGAGAGGGATAAGGGCGGTGATCTTTAGCTTGGCGAGAGCAAGGAGGGGCAGGAGCTGCTTGATTTTCTTCTTCTTGCCACGGGCTGGAATCATTAGAGAGAAACATTATTATAAGTGGAAATAAATGAGAGAGATCTGAACATGAATAGTATACTATCTACTTTGTTGTCTAGTGAATTATAAAAAACTTTAAGTGGTAACTTCGTAATTATTTTAAAATCCAATATCCAAACATAAAGTAAGTAAGCGACAAGGCCGGCCATTGTATATTTTCTAGTGTCCAAGTTTATTTTTATTTTTGTTATTTTTGTTAATCTAGTGTAGAATAAAGTATAAAATATATTATACATAAATTAAAAATAAAAAAAATATGTGAGAGTAATTTCCTCAATTACATGACTCAAGATATTCAAATCTACTTAATACTTGACGTAAAGCTGAGTACTTCAAACCAATACATCATTTTAAATGTATAATAAATTATTAAACTAACAATCTACCAACAGCTTTCACATTTGTTTTAAGAGTATTCATACAAAACTGTTGGCATCGTTTTCAAGGTCCATTACCAACAAACTATGGGTACAAGGTTTTTCAACATTGGCTGAGAATGTCTACATGCCTACATGCATAGGTACATTGGATGGAATACTTAACTTAAACTTGTTATTTTAATCTATGTATTTCAAATGTACTGCTTTATTTTTTGCATGATTGCATTTGTTACGGTTGGTAATTGTCAATCGAGAGTCTTTTAATTAATTTTTATTTCAGTGTTTTTAATTAATTATTTTGTCTTGTATGTTGTATTTTACATTAGTTAATTTAGTTATTTATTAAGACGTGGATAACGATTTAAAGCGCGTAGATAAATCTATAAAACTATTGGACTCAATAATGTTATTAAAATTATTGCCAATTATACCACAATAACCGTTATAATATTGTAAACTTCAGTCCCTGATGTAAGTTCAAGGAGTTTGTGAACAGTGTCATTAGCGTACATCGCTCTCGCTGCCAGTGCAACCACAGCCTTGAACAGTGTCGCCATCTATGACATTGACTGTGAACTACCAAGTCTCGTGCTTTCCTTGAACTTTTCACCGTTCAATAAAGATTTGTTTGAATCTTGTTGGTGTTTTCAGTTTTAGATCATTTTGGGTTAGATTACGGTAGGTTTATAAAACTAAATAAGCAAATGTAATAAGAATTTAAAATTAGATAATAAATTAATTATGTAGGTGATAAAAAAAAATTCAACATGTTTGTGTTTCCAGAATTATAAATTTAAATTATTGATTGCACAAAGGTTGCGATTGTTTTGTGTTTAACTATTTTGTTTTGCGTTACATTTAGCCTATGGCGGAAATAATTTGCCCTGTTAAGTTTCAACTAACTGATCTGTAAACCGTATACTGTAAAACCATGAACCATGTCCAATGATGATGAAGTGGAAAAAAAATAATACAAAACGAATGCCAGACAGACAGGTACAAATGGACACCGTTCTATAACTTGTTTATGATTGACATAGTGACATTGCCGGCCCATCGCCTAGCAGCACCTATATGACATACTTCACTTCCCTCAATTATTATCTAGGGCTAAGAAACAACATAGGACAAGCTTAATCGAAAGTAAGACTGCAGCCTGTTAATTATTATTAATTTAAGCATCTGAATCGTCGACTTATGTATGTTTTTCCCTTTTTAAGAGTTTAAGTTCACTACAATATTTACGTACGAACGTATTAAACTCAAACACACTTTTAGTTCATTTATTGACCTTGACCCGAGGCAATTCATTTTAATCATCTATTGATATGATTGTTAATGTTTAACTTAATGGAGACTGCCTATCAATATAAGTGAAAGAGAAACCAATACAAAATTGAGAGAGGACTAATGTTTAAATAATATTTGAAGTTCTTGGTATCCCAGACAAAAATCGAGAGTGTATTTTTTTTTTAAAACCCCTTTGTGAATGTAACTGAATTTTGTGAAAGAATGTGTAGGTACCTATTATATTTAACGGAGGCAGAGGCATCAAAGTTCTGACAGCTGGCTTAAACTTCTGATAAGTAACTTCCGTTAAAAAGCTTGGTGATATTCAGAAGCATCTAGTGTAGGAGCTACGCTGATGATGAAGTTAAGATTGTCCATGATATGGTCATGTTTATGAAATAATACAGATTATACTGAAATGACCAAAACATAACCATGGTAAAACGGAAAACGGACGTTCCATTTCCTAAGAATAATAAGATAATTAAAAATAATAGTCTGACTCTTATGAGTCAGACTATTATTTGACTATTATTATGGTGTTATACCATAATAGGTACTTATCAATCGAAGTTGTAACACGAACACATCATAATATTGGAAAGGCAACTTTCTTCGGAGAAGAGTCGAGGAGTGCCGTTTACACGATTTCTCGATGACTTGTTAAACTGGTTTAGAGGCAGGACTCTGAACTAATGCCGTAGAGGGAATGTGCCGCTTTCGAGTTTCTATATGTTGTTGACAATCTCAGTGTGAAGGCCTTTTTTGTGGAGTGACATTTTCGCAATACGGAAGTGGTGGATAGAGATGTCCTAATTTCGCAATGAGTCTTACGTCTTGATTTGAGTTTATATGAACATGTAGATATGTTTTCTATAACACGAGAGTTGGCACAAACAATTTATTTACTGATCAAGGCAACAACAGTGAAGAACGGAAAATAAACAATCATGAAAATACGACACGTCGTCATCACTACTAAATATTATTGTTGTTTAATTTGGAGCAATAGAACAGGCTATCGTAGAATAGACAAGATAGCAATGAATGATATAAGATAATTTATTTAATGTCCAAGATTAGATCAAAAGATGCATAAGAGATACTGATTTCCATAAAAAAACGTTAACAGAACAGATGTATGTAAGTCGTATAGATTATGTAAAAACCTTTTGATGAAAATCATGCTTTTTTCCAAAACCGGAATAAAATCATCACGATTCATAAGAAGATGTGCAGGGAACTTAACGTGCACGTCCGTTTCAAGCTCCATTCCCAAGAATAAGTAGCAAGCTAGCATTCATGGAACATCCGTGAAGGCCACTTGTAAGACTTTCCCATCTTCATAGGCTTTATACGTTTAAGTGTAGGCGGTGTCAAAGGTCTTGGTATTTAGCGATGGATGAACAAATTTGTGAAATCCTATTTATGGTTTTTGATGCAAGTAATATAAATTTCTCGTAATTGGGTAATTTTAGATTGTTTTTTTTTTTTTTTTTTTTTTTTTTTCTCAGCAACCGAAGGAAAGCTTTGATTATGACAAAACTTAAGATGAAAACGAACACTAACACTTTAACCGGTTCTGTGGTTTAGTGGTTAGACCACCTGTCTCAGACTCAGAGGTCCCGGGTTCGGTTCCCAGCGGGAGCATGATTTCTGTTCGGTTTAGTTGGTGGTAGGGCTTGTTCCAAGTCAGCCTGGCTAGCTACCACCATCTTATCTAAGTCTGTCGCCATAACAACAATGTTAATACCATTTGTTGTGTTTCGGCAGTTAGAGTTAAGATAGCCAGTTCCTCTATGGTTGAGAATTCTGGGTGAAGCTCGCTTCCACCTTAGACCTTATCATCACTTACCATCAGGTGAGATGAAGGCCAAGAAGTTCCCCGTAAAGGATAAAAAAAAGAAAAAAGAATAAGAGTAAAGTCTATTCTTTTTATTAAATATTAATCCTTATAAAAAAAAGAGACTTTACTGTATGACTGTAAGTATAATAGACTCTTTTTATGCACGAAGTAAAGTTACAATTAACGGTAAATGCATCTATCAACTAACACAACTACAAACAAGGTCAGTTGAAATAGATAAGATCTCTGAGCAAGTAGTTTAACAGTTTTATACATATAATCAAACACACTGATCTTAATATCATTATCTTGATATATACAACTAACGTGCTTGAAGAAAACGTCATGAATTCACTCAAATGGCTTCAGGTAGTGCTTCGGTACGAATGTTACTCTACTTACCTAATCAGGAGTAACAATCATAATCGGAACTAACATAAGTAGAGCATCTTTCCGTACGGTTGGTATGTATATCAGGAAATCGCAATATTGCATGTTTATAATTAAAAAGATTTATTCATGCGTAGAATTCAAAGCATGAAAATTGTACATCGCTAACTAATGGGGCAGTTAGGCTTTCTATTTATATCAATAACTTAGACTGTGGTCTACAAATTTTAACTGTTACATGCATGTAGTTAGGGCTGGCTATATTTGTTTTTTGATGCTACTGGAATTATTTATTTTATTCGCCTTATTTTATTGGTCTTGCTGCTTAGCTTACTCGTTTGTATCCACTTTGATATCGATAAATTAAATATTAAGACACATCAAACATAATATATAACATTTTTGATTATTATAGATTACAGCGGCGTCTACTCGTAGTTGACGTGGATTACCTACACGAGCTAATTAAAATTTGTTTTACCATTCAATGGGTGTTAGAGGACTTCATGATTCTTTACAAAGTTACATAATTTGCATTTCATGACTGGAAAAACTTAAGGTTTGATAGCCTAGATAAGCACTATCTACCAGACAAAATGGAACATAATTTGAAAACCTAATAACCTTATTACGACCATTTCAATGGCCGTAAAAGTGTGCAATGTAGGTATCCTTAATTTTGTGTGTACTCTTAATTTGTTAGACAATCAATTCAGTAATATCCCATCATTAGATGAACATCTAACGTGACGTCTATTTTTATTTCAACCTCATCGAAGACTATTGAAAAAATATTACTACTGATATTAGAATACTATGCCGTGACAACCCTGCCTCTTGTTTGTACCGCCACCTTGCATTTGTAATATGTAACGGTACAGTCAAGCTATAACTTGGGCAAGAATTAAGTACAGTCGCCGTCATTTTGTGTACGGACACTTTATATTCATGGGAATTTAAGCATTACTTCAAACTTTCCAATATGATGTTGTGTTTTCACTAGGCTACAGGTGTTGGTGATTTATTTACCAACGGCTACAAATGTTGGGTTATTTGCATTCGTTTTGTTTTTTGAATGTGTTAATTTTTATTTTCTGGCAATATGGTGTGATGTTTGCGATCGTTTACGTTCGCTGGTGTTTGTTCTTTACTTGATTATTCTATTATGTCGTTTTGCATAACACACATAATGTCAAATTATATAATCGAGTTGCGTCTCTATATTTCGCGATTTTGCCAATAAATTCAGGTAGTAGTTTATTGACACATTCCGATTACATACATTTGCAAATGACACTCCACTTATTAGATGTCTTGCTCTTTATCTATTTATGTATATATATCTATACTAATATTGAAGCTGAAGAGTTTTTTTTTTTTGTTTAAACACTAATCTCTGGAAGTACAAGACGGATTTGAAAAAATATTTTATATTGTTAGGGCGATTTTTATAGGCTGTTTAACATCATTCTAGAACCCTAAGGAGCCCAGAAAAAAAACTGTCTAAGCGGAAACTAGGTAATAACGCGGACGGGTCATGCGACGGGGTGGATCGGGTAGGCAAGAAATTTTACGCGGATGAAGTCATCGGCAGAAGCTAGTCAATCATAAGGATGGCGAAGGGCAGTATTTTTATTAAAAAAACAGCATCATATTCAACTAATGCTTATTACTCTGCTCACAGTGTAAGGTAAACTATGCTTAAATTGGCTATGGTCATGAGCAAACAATGCAAAGCCACTTACAAATCGCTACTGCTCTTTGCCTCTGTAATCGATTCATAACAATTTTGGGTTTGAATCGACTGATGTGTAGTCATCTTTTTTATGTATTATATTATGATAGTAGGTAGCTATTAAAATCTTGTATATTTGATTGACCTACATTAATGTCTTCAACACTAAGGTTATACCAAATATTTACCCTAAAAGAATACTGATTATTCAATATTATTCATAATAACATCCTATTTTATAATATTTTCTAAGATATTCAAAATTCGTTGAAATACCTCATAAATTGAAGCTTTAAACTAGAAACAACTGTTAAAAAAAATTGCAGAAAAAGTTAAATCAGAATTAATTAGTATCATAAAACGGAGAAATTCAAGGACAAAACGTGACTAAAAGTAAGTTCAGAAAACAATTGCTTTGCTCTATTTAATCATCATCTTACAAACCGCAATCTTCTAGTACTTTAGTCACGGATCGATGATACACTTCATTCAAATCTCTTTTATTTATTTGGTTTTCCTACTTCATTTGTTTGAACTTTGCAAGTTCAAAGACTTTGAAAACGAAAGCTAATTCGTAACTCTTTCGATTAACGTCATTTTAATTTGCATAAGTTTATATCATTTAATTAGCAATCGATTTACATTTGATTTAGTACGTTCCATTTCATTTTTATGATTTACGTGTTGTTTGTTGAAAGCAGTTTATTATGCTATGCTGGTTTGAATGAATATAAATAATAATTATTACGTGTAATTAAGTTATTAACACTCTATCATTTACGCTCACTTAATTTTACTACTTATTTGATTCAGAATAGAGGTTGGTTTTACGGAGATGATTTGTGGATGCTTACCTTCCTCTAGGGACCTCTTCATGCCCTCAATAGCTGATGAAGGCAGTTTGAACTGGATTACATGGTTCTCCAAGAAATCGGCAGCTGAATCCACCAGCCTAGACTCGATCTGAGCTTCCCTGGCCTTAGGCTCTTCAGACAATGGCTCCAAGGCCCTAGCAGATCTTGGGGAACCATTGCTAAGTATCGCCACACCATCAACGAGGTCCAACTCCCGCGCAGTGTTCACAGCCTCCACATATTTCAACGTCTTCTCCTGCAACCAAAAGATAAGAACTTAGTAACACACCACTTATAACACTTCACCGTTATCACTGATCACTGATCCCACCTTTATGCACAAGGATGTGTCTCCATCGACGCACTCTTTAACAACTCCTAATATGGATCCGAAAACTCCGATTTCGTTTGGCTCTTTGTCGAGCGCTGGCATCGAATGCGCCGCGGCGAAAAGAACTAGGACTGCGATGTATCGTATCATGGCGGCGAATCAAACTACCCCTACAGAAAGCTTGGCACAAAGTGTAGCGACGTTGTATATGACGGCCTGTTTTAAGCATCTTACCCCACTACCACGCGGCGGTCAAGAAAAGTGAACTCGATGTCGGTCGATTAAACTGGTACCTACGAAATTATTTTGTTGTACCTACGGACAGTTTTCGGGGAACGCACGTGGTTTTTTGTGGTTGTGTGGGTGTGGTCGTGGATCTTGGTGACAGTTGATAAGTGTGGTGCTTCTTATGAGGAGTTTGTGGTCTTGATACTTTTGTGGTGTGGAAACGTGTCAGGTTTGACAAAATGCGAGATTTTGTTAATTTTTACTCATGATAAAAATGTCCTGCATCTTTTTTTTTGTATTCTATAAAATCTGGATAAAATTTGTGAATCATATATTTTTTTTATTATATTAGAAATAATATTTTTCAATTACTAGGAGAAATATTCGATACCATTTGTGTTTGTATTCTGATATTATCTATCATTCTTTCACTTCCGTGTAACCTTTAACTAGATTGTTAATTTTGGTCAACAGTTAGGTTTTTGTTTTTACCACTTTCATTACAAGAACTATTTATAGAACACAGCCTTATTATTAAGTCAACCTAATTTATGAAAAGTGTTTCTATGACAAATTTTATCAAAATTATCTGTATTCTATCATTAAATGTTTTAAAACTAAACACTCATTATTATTTTGTACTATTTCCTTTGCTCTACCAATTATATATTTTTATGACCTCCACTGATAAACCTGGTTTATGCTCAATGTGTATCGCCTACTCCCAGTTCATTGTGGAAGCATAGTTTTTCTTTTCATTCATGATAAAGACACAACTAACTTACCATTTTTATCACCATTGCAATTATTACTACGCTTTTCTCACATTTCCCATAAGCGTACTCCATATTTTCTTTCCCAGCTTCGTTTATCGTCATATCTACAACAAAATTAGTTGTTATTAAAACGAAAGAATGGTGGTAACCTAAAAACTTTTTCTTCCCACAAAATGTTGGAACAATGAACAGATGGCGATTACTATAAATGATTACTTACTTTCCTTTTTATAAATTCTCTTGAGTTTCAATGAGCTCATTATTATGATAAATTATCGAAAATATTATGTGACTGTGAATGAGTGAAACTGAGAATTTTGAGTTATTTGCTCTCTTGAAATACGTAGTTATTATATTCGTACGTGATTTTTAATTTTGTGTTTATTCTGATAGTACAATCTGCAACCGAAATGGTGTTGTTCCTGATTTAATATTGCTGCTTATACATTTTGTCTTCTGTGTAAAAGCCGCAAGAGGAAGAAAAACGAAGTTCAAAAGCCCAAGGTAATAATCAAAATTTTAGGAACATTGTTTGAGAGTCACGCATATTTCAGTTAGTGATAAAAGCATCCTTATATAACCTGTAACAATTTTCGTGCTATCTGTAAGTTCATAAAATATAGAATTAATGTTCCTATTGTACTCCAAGTAGATCACTATCACCTACCGAAGATAATTTATAGTAACCCATTTCACTCAATTGACACTTTTAACCTTGGCTAGAAGATATTCATCTTACACCATGGTTTTCTCATGTCTAGATTAGATCGAAACCATATTGTTTTCTTGTCTTGTTTAAATATTTGCGTTTACATTTCATTTGATGTTTTATTTATCCTTGTTGTGTCATTGAGTTTGTTAGTTTGTAGTGATTATGTTAACTTCACATAATTTGAGATTGGCAAATTGAACTGATTTGAAATTTAATTCCGCCTACTACGGACTTAGGATAACTAACTTTCAGGGATTCGGATTTATAAAAGTGATTTCCGGCAGCATTGCTGTATGCCGGCAACATCATTGTTTTACGTTTGCCGTTAATATTGGGTAGGACATCCCTTAACCGACATGCCACGACAGATTTTCTAAACAAGCAGCAAAAATTCTAAATGTTACACGGACAATTCCTGAACATTAATATTATAATGCACTTCTCATGACCCAAACATTACAGGTATGCATAATTTTCAGTAATCCCAACGACGCTCTGTCAAATTCGGGCGATATCCTGATAACATCTAAAGTGAAATCGACCCTAAAAATATACCTAATACCCTACTAGATGAACAGGTATTTTACCACAGGTACATATGTGTAAAACAGTAGTCACCATATTATACGTGGACAGTTTGGCAATGACCCTGATACAAATACTTTAAAAATGTGACCGAAGTTTCAATAGATAGTGCTTGTTTATGCAAATTGGGAAGTTTAGACTGCGTTTTTATAGTCAAGTAAGCATTTTGAAAAAAAAAATCTATTAACTCAGAACCAATCGACGAATCAGGACCAATCCAATTCATGAATGATGAAGGATGATGAATGGATTATAACTTAGGGATTACCCTAAGGTATAATGCAGAGACAAAACATGGCAGGTGCAACATAAGGGGTAGATAACTCGAAAGGGAATAAATACTAATACATACATACATCCGTACTATCTGTCTGTCTATCTGTCTGTCTGTCTGTTGGTCTGTCTGTCTGCCTGTATGTTACGTTTTCACGCCTAAACCGCTTAACCGATCGTCATGAAATTTGGCAGAGATATAGCCTGGGATATGAAGAAGGACATAGGCTATTTTACGCGATAACCGACATCCACGCGGGCGGAGCCGCTGGCAAAAGCTATATATTATAAACAGAATATAAATGATCAGGAGAAATAACGATATGTAGAGGAGAAAACGAATCCAGCAAATCAGCGCTGGGATGATTCCGCCAACTTATTACGAATATGATCACGTGCCTTCACTTTAAAAGATAACCGGGTTGTTGCCGTCCTGATGTCTAGAGGGAGCGCATTCCAAAGAAAGACCGCCTGGACAAAGAAAGAAGAATGAATGAAACCAGATCGGTGAGTAGGACATCGTAGAAGACAACTGTTGGTGGAACGATGATTTTTACTATGGGCAGAGTACAAGTATTGAATTTGGGAAATCAGATAAGATGGAGCTGTTCATAGTGACAATCCCTAGTGTCAGGTGGAATGATAGTTCTTAGTTTTCACGGTGAGATTGGACAGGATCGACCGGCAGGAGAAGTTGCAAAATCTTATCCTCCTCGACAAGAAATCATTTCACTTATATCTAGTTTATCCCTTTGGTTGCCTTGAATATAAATGTATAGATTTCTTTAAGTATGTCACTTGTAATAGATCAAAGAAACGTAAATAGAAAGAAAGTAAGTAGATCCAAGTATAACCTGAATACAAATAGGAAATATATGTTTAGTAATGGTAATTGAATTTTAATAGAAGGATTATCTTTGAGCCTATAGAATACCAAAGCGTTGTAGCTATGATTTAAGTACTCTTATGGTTCAGTCGAAATATTTTTGATAATAAATGCAATCCTTGGCTGAGTAGGAAATGAATTACATCGCCTGAACGTATATGAATATACGTTCTTCGGTTTCGCTTCATGAAAATATCTATCACAAAATGAGAAAATGGCTGAGCTTTTAAAGTCTTTTGCATTTTTCAAAGGTTAATTTTATAAATGACAGCTAAAGAGAACGACTGAGCTTCTGGTGGAGAAGATCAAAATGAACCATTTATTTCCAAACTTAGAAAACATTTTAAATATTAAAAAAAATACGGTTACATAAATATTAGATACAAGGAGCTTGCAATAACAAAAATATCCCAAAAAAAAAAAGTATCAAAATCTCTGCCTCCTCGCATACCACGTATACCAACTCAGTATATAATAATTAAAAAGCTTGAAGTGCCTTAAGAAAATTCATTACAGACAGTAAGTGAACGAAAGCTGGTCTTAAGAAAACTTTATATTCATACATTACTTGTATTGAAGAAAGTTTTGTGAGGAATTCGCTAAAGCTTAGTAGGTATGTATATAATATGGATAAGTGAAGTTCGTTAGAGTTTTGTTAGCACAGTTAGGATTATTAGTGGATGTATGAAACCTTTCCCTTGTGCTAGGATTTCACCAATGTCCACTAACTAGGCCTATAGAAAATAATCAATACAGGATTAAATCCTAACAATTGGATGACAGGTTTTGCCAAGCGCTTTCCTTACCAAAATTGGGATTTCTTTATCATGTGCGGCCAAATCACGCGTAGGTAAGTAAATATTTCTAACGCGTAGGTAAGTAGTATTGACTTATGCATCGAAATTAAAATAGTTTCTGACAAATTATTATTTTTGAGGCACCTATTGGTGATACGTATATATAGGTATATATAGGCATACGAATTTGTAAGAAAAAATGACCAAAATAAAAATACTTTACCAAATTGCATATAATTCGTGATCCCAACATATTATTATGTAAAAGTAGGAACACAAGGCATACTCTTCATTACACCATCAGTGTGAAATGAAGATCCGAGAGAGCTTTTCTAACGCAGGTTACCTTTGTAATAAATTCAGGTTCTCTCTGTCCGAAACGACATAAAATGCGCCTTGTTTCTTACGTACCCACTATAAAAATATAAAATTCTCATAAATAGTTTTTGGTTTTATAATGAGTTTGTAACTGTATGTGTAATAAAGTACTTGATTGAAATATCTTTTTTTGACTGCTTAAAAGCTTAGCCTATAAGTAGGAAACTTACTTTTAAAATAGTCTCGGAAGTCTCGTTGTTCCCGGGAATTTCGAGACCGCACCGAGTCTCGATTATTTTTTCCCGGGACTCAGAAATGCAGCGAGAGTGAAAGCCCTAGTTTACATCCCAGTAAAAGATTGAAAAACAATGAAGCAAAGAAGTAGACAAACAATAAGCCTGAACCTGTCACCACATGATTGTGATGTCAAACAACATAATCATGCGTCTGTTATGCGTGACTTGTCGCTGTGTTTTTACGAGTGGCGTCGGAGCATAGCGTTAATCATTACAAATATGGACAAGACAAACAATGCTCTGTCACTGTGATTGATTTAAGGTGGATTGTGGTGTAAGTTGGGACAGGAGTCTGTTCAGCAGACATGGGCCAGTATATTTATTGGTTGATAAATTTTCTGCAAGAGTAGGGGTTTTTCACTAAGTAATAATAGCCGGACGGGTCGATGATCAGGTTAAGCTATGCTTGCCGCGGTAGGTCCGTGGATGGCCATGTTTACATACCGAGACCCCTCCGTGCCTCGGAAAGCACGTTAAGCCGTTGGTCCCGGCTGTCATTCGTGGATCTTTGACAGTCGTTACGGGTCGTCAGAAGCCCGAAAGTCTGACAACCAGTCTTACCAAGTGGTATCGTATTACCCGATATCTGGGCTGTGGAGGTCAGATAAGTAGTCGCTCCATGTAAAATACTGGTATTGAGCTGTATCCGGTTAGACTGGAAGCCGACTCCAACATGGTTTTGAAAAGGCTAGACAGATGATGATGATGATGATTTCTACAAAGGAGGTACACTCAGTTTCTTGAGCAAATATTGTGAAAAGATGAGTAGTAACTTAACTGTCTTTCTGTTGGACAAAGGCTTTTGTTGCTCATTGCGATTTTGGATCAATTTAATTTTATGTTTCATTATGATGTTTTTCTTCGAGGTATCTTTAAATTACATTTTGACATACCTACCTAATATAATTAACGTTTTGGCGTTCCGTGTGGCGCCGGACGTAAAGAATAGCACCATCCCATTTCCTCCCGTGGGTGTCGTAAAAAGGCGACTAAGGGACTTTCTAGAGAATGGGCAGCAGCGTTCTCTATGTATTTTAAACACCATACTGCAATCGCCAACCCGCCTGCCAAGCGTGGCGATTATGGCAAACCCCTCCAATTGGGAGAGGCCTATGTCCAGCTGTGGACATCTTTCGGCTGTAATGATGATGATGATGAATATAATTAAATCCAGCTTATATTTCCTGAAGACTCAAGCAAAATTTTACTACCCACATTTGGCCAGTTACCTAAGACTATGCTTGTAAAGCAGTTCCGGTAATCTAATGCAATATTTAGTAGGTACGCATCATTTGACGATGCTAACCACCAACAAGGTAATGACGTCCACCAGAAAGTGGGATGATCTTATTACTTAGTAATTTTATAAAAAATCTGATAAGAAGCACAATATTCTTAATGAAAAAAAAAACCGGCCAAGTGTGTGTCGGACCACGCACAATGGAGGGTTACGTAGTTGGGATGAATTTATCCCAAAGAGCAAACTTAACGTTGTAATTGAGAAATATGTTCTAAATGCAAATGTAAGTGGGTCGACTATTACTCGGTCACTTGTAAATCCTTTTTTTTTTTACTATGACCTCTCGGATTTGACCTTGAGAAGTCGTGACTCCTTAACCGGACCTTCCTGTGGCTGCCTTAAGAGTCTATACAACCTCAGCGCTACCTCACTCTGTATCTCGCTCGCACACTATTGCTACCAGTCACGCGAGCAAGCGAGACAGGGCGGCAGGGAAAAGGCTCGAAGGCGCTGATAGTTTAGGTAATTTCGTTTTACGGTGAAAATAATGGTCTTTTAAAAAAAGTAAATAACATAAGACCTGCTTTATAGTTAGTTCAGTTAATATGTAAAGTTTCATTATCTAATTTGAAGTATTTTTTGAATACCAGTTGTTTATTGTTCGGTTTGGAGGTAACTTTGGATTTTTTTTCTATCGACAAAATTTTATGGAATCGTGTTTTCGGCTTACATAGTACTTAAAATTAATCCTCAACTTTACCATATATTTATTTCAAAATTAATGCTGCAGTGTTTTCGACATAACGGAGGATCATGCTAAGCCATTTGAGGTAGTATAGGCCCTTAAGTGAACTTAAAGCCTCCAAACGACTGTACGCTAAGGGCACCCCCTGTGGGGTACGAACCTCGGCTTAGGACAGCGTCGAGGGAGAACAGCAAAGGACAGGCTGGATCAAAATTGGGTTATTATTATTAAACGGGGCATTTAAAGCTACAGGTTTACTTGTAGCTGCGACGCGGGCTGGCGTTTCGTCGAACAAGTGTCGGGGGACTATGAAGTCGGGATCGTCGCGAGGGACCTCGACGGCGAGGTCGGAATGGCGGTCGTATTTTGTTTCACTATACTGGTGGCCCCACTGCTCTACTGGAGGAGGGTTATAGGGTCATCTGGGTCGGTGAGAACATGCCGTGGACGGCGGAGCTTACTGATGCACTTGTAAAGCCTATTGCTGTGAATTTTTTCATATATCCAAATACAACCATTTAGCTGCCAAGTGGGGAAGACTTGAATGTAACAAAAATTAGCACTTTAAAACTATAAGGGTTCATTGTTTACTACGGAACCCTAAAAAGGAACATGGCAATAATTGTTAATTATCAAAAATAACAAAACAAATCAAGTACAGCATAAACAGATCAATCAACAGCTAATTAGAGGACAAGTTTTCCAAAAGTGAAAGGATTTCCAAAATCGGTCCAGCAGTTCCCGAGAAATCCGTCGTGTGAACTAATAAACACATTCATATAAAGAAAAAACGCAGAAGTTTAACTCTATACAATAATTGAGAATAGATTTGTTATTATAGATAACAACAGCTGTGTTACCAGCTGCTGCTCTACTGACTGGCTAATTTATTAACAACGGCATGGAATTAATAGTATCTTACTTTTCATGCTTTTACGAAAGGAATCTTTTCTCTTTCAATCTTATTAAAATCTGTTCGCTACCAGCCAGTCCTTAGTCAGTTTGCGTTTTGATGGATCTTTGCCCACTGCACTCAGTCCCCTGCCCCCTGGCTTTGCACACTTTCACTCTAGTTTTGACGATATACTTTTTCTGCGATAGTGTTAAAATTATGCTTTTTTCGCCTTGCTGTTATGTCTGTTTTTCTACGAGAACAGTTCAAAAGTTAGAGAATAAGTTAGCCAGTTAGCAATATTAGAAGATAGATACTCTTGTGGAATGTTTTAATACAGAGAAATATTAATCGATACCATTCTCCTTCTGCACTTATTTATACAGTGGCAGGCACTACATCTGGTGCAACCGGTCAAGCATCGCTTTCTTTTCCAAAAAAAAAAAGCGAACCTGAATTACATTTTATGATGCAACGTTTTTTAACCAAAGTTTTTTCTTTTCACAAATCTCTATTGTGGTTTTATTTCTTTTGAAATTGCTCACTATTTAGTTTTTTGTCTGTTGAGTAATACATTTTGTAGGTCAATATCAATGTAAGATATTTGAAGAACTCAGTTTTTTTGTTATGTAAGTTGTTAACGCTATGACGGTGCGGTATTCAGTTGAGTTTTTATTTTTGTTTTTGGAATAATAATAATGTAAATACTTACATATGTTGGTACTGTTATGTTCTGTTCGTGTTTTACTTGTTTTGTTTTGTTTCCTGTAAGGATATATAGGATGGTAGGGATATCGACGCGAAGCGTTCTTACCACGGATTTAGTCCATGATTCTCAACCCCCGTTAAAAATTTTCGTCGGTAATTTAAAAAAAAAATTGCTGTCACACACATTTTGACCGTAGTTATAGCAATTTTGTAGGAAAAAGCAGTATTTTTTTTTTTAATAACCGACCTAAAATTTCGACGCAGGGGCGTCCAAAATCATGTACCTACTGAATCCATGGTAAACGGTTTCGCGTCGATGCCTCTTCTACCTTATATGATGTTAATATAATTATTTTTCCCCTTTTGCAACGTACTACCAAACTTCTTTAGATAACATAATCAATTCTCCACAAGGTTAGTCAGCCTAAATTTACACTGATTCAGTTTTAGTTTAAGTAAACAATTTTCAGCCTATGCCATAATGCAAATTTAATCCTTCCTACTATTTATATATTATTTATAATTATATTATCCTACTTCCTACTAATATTATAAATGTGAAAACCTGTGAGGATGGATAGATGTTTGTTACTCAATCACGAAAATACGGCGGAATGGATTTGTATGAAATTTTGCATAAATATAGTTTATAGCCTCGATAAATACATAGGATACAATTCATCCCGATATTCCCACGGAATTAAGACATGCGGGTGAAACCGTGGAGCGCAGCTAGTTAATTTTATTTGTAAGTTTAATATCCTATGCACACCTCATTAGGTTATAATACAGTGTACTTAAACAAATTTTCTGTAACGTCTTTTAAACCTACAATATGCACATACATGATTTTATCTACGCCCATGCTATAAATCCTCTATAAAAGTTTCTGAAACAGTTAGCTTATTGCCAACATTAAAACACCCAGTGTCATAGTAACCATAATAGCATCCAAACGGGAGTTATAATGTTATACTGAATTTCATAATGCTACTCCTTTGCTTTTCCATTCTCACTACTCAATTCGTGGTATCTTTATGAATTTAAAAAAAAGAACATTGTCACGCACGCGCGTTTTATTATACTATACCATAGCGTCGTATCCCGCCATTTTTGTTCGAGTATTGCAAAAACTGTTTCAGAACCTTTTATAGAGGATTCATGTCATGGGTGTAGATAAAGTCTGTATGCAACTGTAATAATTAGGTATTAAAACACTCATGTGATACTATTATGACACTCGGCTTCGCCTCGTGTGATAAATCCACATTCGCGTTTTAATACCCCTTATTATAAAACAGTTGCATAAATAACTATAATTTCATGTGCTGGGTTATAACTTCTTTTTTTTATTCTTGTTCTATGCATTGTTGTGGATGCTCTAAGAAGTTTCATAAAGAATCCTCTGCACTTTTATAGGTGTGATTACGCGATAAATGACCTTAACGTAGCCGAGAACTTCAATACGTTATGACATTGACTGCTGTTAAAACCGTTCAACTTTGAACTTAAACTTGCACCTTCCAACAAGCATAAATAAAACAAAATCACCGTAAAAGAACAAAAAGTAACCAGACAAATAAAATTGACCGTAATTTTCGCGGTCAGTGGCGTAATGTCTTGATTTTACGGTTTGATGCAGCGTATATAAACAATTGGTTTAAGGAAAGCTTTGGGTGTTTTAAGTGATAGTTAACTTATGAAAACCACTACCAGAAAAACCAATTAAGGAAAGTAGTTTAGAAAAGAGTTAGGAAAAAGTACTATTAAGATAAATACCCTTAAGACGCAGATATATGCCAGTGACCTTGAGTGGTTAGCATGCGTGTTCTGTACTGAACTTATCCAACGCGTCGTTCAGCCAGTAATAGGACTTGCCCATCCAGGGCCGCTGTCCCAAATAAGATGCATTATTAATTAGATAAAACAAAAAGTATTTTAATAAAACACGTATACTAAAAGATCAGTAATTGATTTATCTTTAAAACAGTGAAGATTTCAGAAAAACACGCTTGATAGCTTTTGCGTGATATTGATTTTTTATAGGTACGCGTTAGACATAACTTTACAAATTAATTTCACTATGTAATAAAAACAATCTCAAATATTCATTATTGAGAGCTCATTACCCGTATGTTACATGGAGTGATTGCCTATCGGACCTTCATAACCCAGTTAATGGGTAACGAGACACCCTTTGATAAGACTAGTTCTCGTCTGAATCACATACTTAGCATTAAGAGGTAACTTAAATTTGACTATGAATGACCTCAAAAAATCTGTTGGTTCAGAATCTCAGGTGCCTGTAATTTCATCGGCACTCGAACCTTTAACTCAAAAACCAGAGCGATACTAATTGGCTGCAGAATATAAATAGATATTAATATAAAAACAGAGTAATACTAATTCAGAGGTAACTTAAATTTGACTATGAATGACCTCGAAAAATCTGTTGGTTCAGAATCTCAGGTGCCTGTAATTTCATCGGCATTCGAACCTTTAACTCAAAAACCAGAGCTATACTAATTGGCTGCAGAATATAAATAGATATTAATATAAAAACAGAGCTCTGTTTTTTGGTATGCTAGTAGGTCTAAATACAGGTGATTTTAAAGTTTAAGTAATCTGGTCTTATACCACAACAGACTACGGGTCGATGACCACACATCGACAGCTTTCTTAACCGTCTTACAAGAGCATGTCATAACGATTATGGCAATGAAACATAAGCCAAGAGAGTTGAATTATCGCTTCTTGAACACACAACTAATTTATTTAACACCACAGTCAACGGCCATATTACAATTTTGCTGACAAATCTTCACATACAAGTTGCAAGTGACATTGGAAAATCAGTTGTACTTGTTTTCTCTTTTTAAAACGCTCTGTAGGATGAAATTAAAATGGTATAAGTTGTCCATCATCATAAGTATTAATCAACTTGTTAACTTCCATTGCTGAAACATACTGGTTGGCTTATCAATAAATTGTCAAACTGATAATTCCCAGAACTTTAATTATTTTTGGCAACACCTGCCTTTTTTTGCGTGGAAAATTACCAAATAACTTCTTCCGCTCTGGGCGAAGCGGGAGGGCGTGTCAGACTTTTACTGAATAAAAACTACCCGTGTTCCTTCAGTTGCCTGTGTGCCAGGGCCACGGTATCCCTTTCGGACAAACCCGCAACCCTGGCAGGAGCCGGTCCTAGCGGACCCCGTCAGTGCGTGCTGACATCTCTTTGAAACGCGCGTGGAACACAACGCACCGGCGACCCGCGCCTTCGGTGGCCGGGAATCGGCTATCGTTTCCCGCCGCCCAGGGCGTCTCCTGCAGCGACTAGGGGCGTGAGGGCGCACAGACTGCCGCTCCCTCACGCGTTCCGCCTCCTCCTTCGCAAGCATTACTGCTTCACAGCAGAACTGCTTCCCATGCACTCTTGCTCCGGACCATGGCCTGGACCAGGGCCGGACGCGAGAGATCGACGCCGCCAATCGCCTCCGTGAAGTCATGGCGGTGCTCTGCCCAAGCCGGGCAGACCTCCACCGTATGTTCTACCGTGTCCTCCGGGCAATCCACACAGTGGTATCACCCGGGCGTTTCCACCCGCCTAATCTGAAACAGGAACCTCCCGAAACACTCGTGTCCGGTGAGGACCTGTGTCAGGCGGAAGGTGAGGACGCTGTGGCGCATCTCTAGCCACTCCTCAAAGAGGAGACTTATCGCCATAATTGTGGCGTGCCCAAACAATGCCAAATGTGCTAATTGTGGCAACACCTGCCTGATGCCTTGACAACATCTATGCCTAGTTGGATGAACCAAATTATAGTGTTGTCAGCCGAATTATTTGTATTCCTATTATAGGTAACCAAGTCACACCTCTTTTATGTGTAGGTACGAGAAGGTATAGAGATGTTTAAAAAAATTGGTTGTCTGTAAAGTTGATTTACGGATGATAGTTTAACGTGACAACGTCATAACAAAACATCGATGCGGCGCAAGCGTACAATGAGCGTAACGGGACAATGAGCGTAACGGGACAATGAGTGTAACGGGACAATGAGTCATCCTTTTTCGTGCATGCAGCCGGCGTTCATCGATTTATTAGACGTTGTCAAGTCAAAAAAAGAATCAGTCATTATTCAACTTAGAAATTACAATTAGAGTTATTTTATTCCAAAATCTAGGACAAATTCAGATTTTAAAAATAAACTAACATAATACACGTCTGTATTATTATTTTAATGGTTTGTAACAATATTTTGATTTAAAAGTGTTTCCATGGAGGGTCTTTTTCGTTCTACTCCTTAAGAATCTATTACATTTTCTAATGAGCAACTAGCATCATATTTATAACTGACCGACTCCTTGACAGTTCAAAATTGTCTGGACAAAAAAATTCTAAGAACCCAACCCATGGATTTTTTTTTTTTCAAAACTCTTCACATAGTGATGCACATAGATAGTAACACTCATATGACCTCTGTTTTAAACCTCGTAATTTTTAATTTTACCATACTGAAAACTATTTCAATGGCATCTAATTAAAGAAACCCGTGCTCTCTCCCACTTCCGACACAACCATCTTTAAAATAAAAACGCTCAATCACCATTGATCGAGGATTTCCTTTAATAGGAATTCCATCCACTGCATCCCATCATATAGAGAAGAAATGGACATAATTACTTCGAAACATCTATGTCCGTCAACTTTCTCTAACTAAAGGGTCAATGCCCTGAGGGCTCCGAGATGACTTAAGATTGTATAGGCACGTATTATTGCACGTGATTATGTGTTTGTACTAAGTAGGTTCATTGTTTGATGGGTATCAGAAAGTGTTTGTTTGACCCCACAATATGAGCACAAATCATGGTGATTTATGTTTGTTGTATCTTGATTCGTTGTTTATCACTTACACACTTGATTGGTAATTTTTTTATGGGATAATAAGACAGCATTTGCTTCTTTTGTTTTGAGGGGACATTCTCACAGTGTTAATAATGGCTTTTGTGGACATTGTTATCCACTCTGATTTGTTACGGTTGTAATTCTCTTCTATTTTGTGAATATAGGCCTTGCAGATACATAAATATTTCGATTTGTTGGCCATTTCCTACTTTGTTACGTACCTGGGGCCTAAGTCTACTAATTTACAAACGTTGCAATGGTCTCGCCATTGTGAGTATTTGACAGTGTTTGTATGGCAAATCTGTCAAAAACTCACAATGAAGAGACCGTTGCAACGTTTGTACATTAGTAGACTTGGCCCCCTGGTATATTAACAGGCCTATACTGCCCTTCCATACTTATTAACACTGTAATTTAAAAAACAAAGCCAATTATTTTTTTAATTAATCGTCGAGTTTTTTCCCAATGCGTCTCCATAGAAAATAACCAGTTGTATCTGTGCACCTAGTTTCTGACGTTTCATGAGTGAAGGTGGAAGAATGTCCGACTCAGAAGTATGAAACAAGAGTCTCCCCTGCTGACTAAACCTGCATGATGGCCATTTTCATCAACACTGGAGAAATCTATGCTACTGTTTTGGAATAAACCAACAATATCGCGGGGAAAAATTTCGTTTCCTTAACTGCTTTGTGACGTAAACCTAGGGATGCCAAGCTTCACAGATATGGCTCATCGCCGCAAGGTTGCCTGCTTGTCGGTCTTCTACAGATTGTACTTCGGCGAGTGTACCCATGAGCTCCACGACATCATTCCACCGGCCCCCTTCTACCATCGGACATCTAGATGCACTGTAAGTTACCATTCTTACCTAGTTGATATTTCACCAACTCGCACTAAGCGTTTTCAAACGTCTTTTATAATGTGCACGGCAAAGGAGTGGAACTCTCCTGCCTGCGTCTGTATTTCTGAACGCATACAACCCTAATCTATTCAAAGTTAGAGTGAACAGGCTTCTTCTGGGTAAGCTCACTCAATCGTCAACTTTGTCTCTGTCACTTCTGACCTAGACTAGAGTCAAGAGCAAACCCATCGTAAAAAAAAGTGATCGATCAATTAAAAAAATATAATTAATTCATCTTCTTTGTTTGTGGGCCAATACAACGCCACATCCACGGCGTCATCGGTGGCAGTACAGCAGTCACTTTGATTGCATGTTTTGGGACATATGTATAGGGCAGAATAGGAGGTGGAGCATAGTTTTCGACACAGCTCCACATTCCCGGCCTGCTGCCGTTCCGTCGAGGTAGCCCCGCTATGCGAGGTTGTGGCTACATCTTCCCGGAGACGGTTCAGGGACTTCCAAGTTGACCACGAAGGGTTACACTCTGTAGGAAGATGCTCCTTTGGTGATAGATAGTAAGTAGGAGAGAGAAGAGTATCCTGCCACAATTTGCAACGGGCATCAACCGGTTTTCTTGTCGATTTTAAGAAACAGGCTTTGTTAACTTCGGCAAGAAAGGCCCAGAAACTTCCAGATAATAATAATAAATCAGCAGAGCTCAGAGACATTTCAAAGTATTATAGACTGCAATGTCGATACGAATTTCGAGAATAATATAAAGTATAAATATATATATAATTATATTTTATTATATATAATAATATAATATAATAATAATATATAATAATAATCGAAAGTGAAATTTTATTGCGTCCGGAAATATTGTATCAATTTCACTACATCCACACAACTTCCTGACTATAATACAGCCTCAAAATCTATGGTTATCAATGAATACCGGTGTATATTCTGTGTCGTGGACCTCGTCATAATAATTATCTGACGGATAACTAAATATATGAATGTCTATAAAATGACGGTAGAAACAAAACGACGGCTAAAACAAAAGTTACACCATGCTTCAGGTTATTGGTTTGTCCTCACCTGCGATACCAAAATTCTATAGATTATAATGCTTATTTGTCTCTTTTCAGCTAAGTGTTTTTGCAGTCCGGTTTTTTGTTTTATTAAATAATTTGCTTTTTTTTTTAGCTTTTTAGTCGTATTAATTTTATTATATTTATATACTTGTATTTAGATTATTTATTTTTTTATCTAGGGCATCTCAGAGTGTAACCACTAAGGTTCTGACTCTTTAACCGGACTTTCCTGTGGCTGCCTTAAGCTCCTAACGAAACTTAATGCCTCCAGCCAGGGCGTAAAAACTATAAACTAAACGACTGCTGCTCGCTAAGGGGACCCCCTGTGGGGTACGAACCTCGGCTTAGGGCAGCTGAGTCGGAGGGAGGTTGGCAATGGACCGACGGTGGCTGGATAAAATCAGGGTTTTGATTAGTAACGTGGGGAGTTTGGATTACATGCTGCTCAGCTAAAACGCGTGCTGGCGCTTCACTTACAGTCAAGGGTCGGGGAGGAATTTAGAATTATCTCATTACTAGCTTTGATTTGAAACCAGCACTTTTGAAACTTTTTTTAAATCTTCCCCTCCCTTTTTTTTGTATTTTCAGATGCAATATATAAATATTATAAAGCCTATGTCACTTCCACAATAATGACGAACCTAACAATACCTCATGTTTAAAATCCATCAAGCCGTTTAGGCTACAGAGCGTGCCAAAGAAATGGACATACATACACTCTTAGAACTTTACCCTCCTTCTAGGCCAGTCGGGTAAAAATATCGTGGCCTGAAGTATCACGTAGCCGAGATATTAATTGGTAGTAAAATTCACTATAAGAAATGTGTCACAATGTCACGAAGCAACAAAATACGATCTAGAGGAATGTGGCCGTTTTTCTTTATATCGAATTTTGTTGCTTCGTGTCTCAATGTGAAACTTTATAAAAGGTACTAGCTGACCCGACAGACTTCGTTCTGTCAAAAGCTATAGTATAAACTCCACTACTCTACCCTACCCTACCCTACCTACCCTACCTACCTACCTACCTACCTACCTACCTAACTACCTACCCTACCCTACCCTACCCTACCTACCTACCTACCTATCTACCTACCTACCTACCCTACCCTACGCTACCCTACCCTACCTACCACCCTACCCTACCCTACCTACCTACCCTACCCTACCCTACCCTACCCTACCTACCTACCTACCTACCTACCTACCTACCTACCCTACCCTACCCTACCCTACCCTACCCTACCCTACCTACCTACCTATCTATCTACCTACCTACCTACCCTACCCTACGCTACCCTACCCTACCTACCTACCTACCTACCTACCCTACCCTACCCTACCCTACCCTACCCTACCTACCCTACCCTACCTACCTACCCTACCCTACCCTATCTACCTACCTACCCTACCCTACTCTACCCTACCCTAATCTACCCTACCCTACTCTACCCTACCCTACTCTACCCTACCCTACTCTACCCTACCCTAATTTTTCGTAAAAACCATAAAAAAAAAGTTGCTATAAACCTCACGGAGCCCGAGACCTTTCCAACGAATGCAAAACCGTGGAAATCGGTTCGTGCGTTCTGGAGTTATAGCGTCAGGAAGGAAAACCCGACTTATTTTTATATAGTAGATTAGGAAATTCTAGACACTTATCGAGGCAGCTGATTGAGCGGTTTTTAGGGTTCGGTAGTCAACAAGGAAACCTTATAGTTTCGCCATGTCCGTCTGTCTGTCTGTCCGCGGTTTAGCTCATTAGTATACACGTCAATGACGCCAAAAAAATGGTAAAATAAAATGTTGAAAAAAAAACAATTATTTAGGGTACCCCCTACATGTAAAGTGGGGATAATATTTTTTTTTTTTACGTCCTTCCCATTGTATGGAATATCGTTGGATAGGTCTTTCAAAAATATTAGGAGTTTGCGAGGACCGTTTTTTGATTAAGTAAACCGTTCGTGACTTATCAAGCTTTAAAGTACCCATTTTCGTTAGAGTCAAGTGTCCCCCCCCCCTCTACCAACTAAACGGTTGTAGTTAGACATTCGAATGTTACGGCAGTAGTACCTATATATAACGAAGTTTAAAGGAAAACTATCACACTTAAGTGGGCTTTACAAGTTTACGAGTAATAGTCGACCAACTTAAATTTGCAGTTGAAAAACATGTTCCGCCATACAATCTGTATAGGAGAGCATGTTTCTCAACTACAATGTTAAGTATGTTCTTGGGATAAATTCATCCCAACTACGGAACCCTTCATTGTGCGTGGTCCGACACGCACTTGGTCGGTTTTTTTCATAATTCCCTCCCAGTCACGAGATAATATTTTTATAGGAGTGGCGCTAGTGGACCCGAGACAGCCCTCTTAAGGACACACACACACACACTTTCCTAAAAATATTGGCGTGTTTATTTCACAAAAACCAACACGTATTGACACAATTTCCTTTACCATAGTTCATATGAAGTTTGGCAGCCGCTCCTGCCTGCATAATGCATGATATACCATTGTGTTCTTTGTATCACATCGAACAGTATTGCATTGAGTAACTGTGCGATATTTACATACGGCGAAAGTGAATACCGTTTTGGCAGGTTCAGAGTTCGTTGTTTAGTAGGTTAGACGTATATAGTTTGTATTACTTCTTGTTATCGTATCGATTGACGGTATAGTACTTGATTGATTTAGTCATCATTATCTGCCTAGCCTTTTTTCAAATATTTAAGTTGGGGACATCCATTCTTACCAGACGCAGCTGAATAACAATATCTACAATGCCACATGCGAACTACGCATCAAAGACCTGACGTCACAAATCCTGCATCGCACAATCAGAGTTTACCGCGCGACTAGCATATATACATATCCCGAAATCAAGCGTCGGGCAGTTGCCCACCAGACACGACACCTGTCTAGTCGGAGGATTCTCCCTTTTCTATGGAGAATGAGTGAACTTTATACCCTGTTCTTCATACCTCTATAGAGCTACTGCCTATCTGATTTCCCTGATATGATTCATTTAGTCTTCCTTGACTTGATTTTTTAAGTCCAGTAGGGAGATTCCTAGAATTGAGAGTTGTAATAGTATAGCTACTATCAGATCCAGTGTCACCACACTAGACCTGATTTTAGTACAACTCTTTGTGAATGAGCTAGTCTTGGGAACTTCCGGTCGATTCTGTAAAAATCTCACCGTGCAAAACTTAGGTGAAGTGATTACGAAGTGAGCTGTCTTTCTGCCTAATGCTAGGGATTGACACTATTGACAGCTCACTTCACGCTCACTTCACCTAAGTTTTCACGGTGAGATGGTTGCAGAATAGCACTGCAGATCTATCTGCTACTATCCCAGTCATACTCCACCGCTAAGCAGCATTATTCAACATTTGCGTTTTTATTTTTCAACTACACAATCACCCATTATGGGTGTTTGTGAAAAATATTGCAAAAAAAAACCTGCTCCAAAAATGCTACTTAGCGGTGGTACTTATGACTGGTGTAGTAGCAGATAGGTAATTTCCCAAGACTACATAGCTCATTCACAAAGAGTTGTACTAAAATCAGATCCAGTGTCACCATTGAGGAACACAACTACACTACTGATAACGAAATTAGTAACCTAGCTACTAGACTTAAAAAATCAAATTAAGGAAGACTAAATGAACGGCACGGCACGGCACAGTTGGTGCAGTGGTTAAGCGATTGACTGCTGCGCTGCGTGTCGCGGGTTCGTTTCCCGCACGGAACAAATATTTGTATGATCTACAAGTAGTTGTTCCGGGTCTGGCTGTTTGTGTATGTGAGTTTAAATGTTTGTAAACGCACCCACGATACAGAAGAAATTCCTAGTGTGGCGCAAAGTTTAAAAAAAAAAAAAATATCATGGTAGTCAAACACACACAAACACCCCTAATGGGTGCCTGTGTAGTTACAAATACATGAGATATATCAGCTTTGTTACTAGGATGACAAGAAACTTTTTAGGCAGAGATGATAAATATAATGGAAAATATTGGTATGTCTGAAAATGTGATACGAGTAAGGAGGAAGGAAACGCATATGATTCAAAGAGTGATGAATTTAAATTTTAATAGATGGAGAGGGAGAGGATGGCCAAAGAAAAGATGGATGGATTGTGTGAGGAATTATATGAAAGGGATGGGAGTGCATGATAGCGTGACTGTTGACAGTGGAAAATAGGAGAAGAAAACGAGTTGCGCCGACCTCTAGTAACATGGGACAAGGGCAAGAAAATGGTGATAGGTATGACTGAAAAATAAACGAATACTTATCAAATCATAATTATGAATAAAACTAATAATCTTGAGTACCAACAGTTTAATTAATAACATTTGACAATAAATTATTAAGTTAATTTAATAAATTAATGAACTGACTGGAACATAATATTAAATAAATGAAAATAAATAAATAACGCCTCAATATTTACATTGCATTAAAATAAAATGAGCACCTTTTAATAGGAAAATATCAAAATAAATATGAGATCTGTAACCTAAGTGGATTAATAAATATATTTGTAAAATAATAATATTTGGCAATCAATAATACTTTCAATTTATAAATATTATACAGAAAAAATATTAAATAAATGCAATAATTTATTTACATATGTACATCTGGATACTATATTCTTTTTATAATTATTATATATAGATATTTTCAGTCTTTGTATTACATAAAATATTTCACAGCATATAAATAAATAAATATATATACGTACAAAAATATGCTCATTCAATACACATAATAATTATATACGTTCAAAAATATATAAAAAGAAGTTAAACATATTAACATCGCTATTTTGCTGATATATACATTAATTAAAGCACACTCCAAAGTCTTGTAATACATAACCATAAGTTTAAAATAAATAAATATATTTAAATAATTTTGGTTCTAACTAAAAAAATCGTTGTTAATAGGACTATACAATAATAATATTATTTTTATTTAGTCTTTTAAGAGTATTCGAGGTACTTTAATACAACGTTTAATGCTAAGAGAAAACAATTTCCTCTAACTCATTATTCCGCTTTTCTATAACTATCATAACCAAGACCTTCTATGATATCCCATAATAAAATAGCTACTACAGTTTACTGACCCTTGAAGTAAAATAAATTATATTACACTCTAAAATATTCATTTTCAACCTGTTATTCTCGAAGCAATAATATATTACCGAACACAATAAATAAATAAAAACAAAAAATAGATAAAAAAATATGACACACACATTATAGGAATTCAATTCGAACTTTCATCCAACAGTAGTGTTTTTCTGACTTTATTTACGGAATTCAATAAATATTTTTATTTTGTAATGATTATTTAGAGCGAATAAATAACAAATAAATATTATTTAATATTTAGGTTCTAGAATAAAAACTTGCGACAGGCATTCTCCTTCAAATGTTGCATAACTATGTACTCTATAATTGTAAATAATTTAATTATATGTTGTCTTTTTATATATTTATGTGAAACCGATTGGTCCTTAGATTCGCGTATTAATTAATGTTAATTAACGGTGGGTTCGCTGGCTATTGGGCGTAGGCGTTGTACGCTAAGTCTTGAGATTTCTCGAGCGACCTGGAAACAAGACAAAGAAATCATGAAAATAATTGTTTACCAAAACACTGTATGACATGCAAAAAATTAATAAGTTTCTTATCGACAGTAAGCGTTTACTAAGAAATTCCCAGAATATGACAATGGAAAATTTGAGGACCAAAATAATTATGCGCGAATAATTTTCTATAGTCTACACAAATGGCATGCAATTTAATTCCCAAAATACTCTGCCCATGTGCTAACCTACCCAGATAAAATTTTATTTAAATTATATCTGTCATTTCTAAAAAACGTAATTAATATTTAAAAACTATCGAAAATAATAAAAAAAATCCTAACCCTGGGTTGCCCCCGGCATTTCTCTCGAGGTGGTCACTTTGCGCAACGCTGGCAAATTAGAAAAAAGAAATGTCAAACTTTCTGCAACAAACTATTTCATGAAAAAACATTTTTTAGTTCAAATAAAAATCTTTTTGAAATGCATGCAAAAAATTAACCGAGCCGGGTCATTCCTTAAAAAATAAATTAAATATTAGTCGCGTTTTACTGCAATATTCGTATTAAAAACAAAAAATTATGTACTAAAAATAGATTGAAAATTGGTGCATCTTTACAGACGTTTGTGCTACCCGTTGTAATGCTTTCCCCGTCAATGAGCATGTTAATGTCTTAATTTCCTAATGAACTGGTCAACCCAATTACTAATACAATTTGTTTATTAGTCTATAGTGCGTATAGCTCAAAAACCGTCTATGAACAAACCTATTGTTTATTCAGAGTGACTATAGGCCTCAATTGTACGGGAACCTACAGTTCACTCCAAAATAATAGAACATTGAATACTTAAGGCTATGCATTCTGAAAGTTAGTGTGCTAGGTGGCTTAGTGCTAGGAAGCTGTAATTTGGAATGAGTATACATATTAATCACGCCAACAAAGTGGTAAAATAAACCACCCTTCACGTAAAGTGGGGATGATATTGTTAGGCCGTTAAAAAATATTGTGGGTTTGTCAAAACCATTTTTCGATTCAGTGATCCGTTTGCGTAATATTAAGCTTAAAGGGCTCATTTTTGTTAGAATTCCCCTTTTCTCATTTTTGTCAGCTAAATGGTTGTATTTGTTATGTGAAACAATTAAAAAATTCACAGCAGTAGTATATATACCACAGCTAAGTAGGCTTCACAATTTACCGAGTAATAGTCGACCAACTTACATTTACAGTTGAAAAACATGTTCTCCCATATGTTTTTCAACTACAATGTTAAGTTTTTTATTGGGATAAATTCATACCTACTACGGAACCCTTCATTGTGCGTGGTCCGACACGCACTGGGCCAGTTTTTACACCTACAACTGTTACAACACTAATTCAGTGTTATTATTGAAATTCATAATTAATATTTTAGTGTATATTTCATATTATTTCCATACAGTAATATTAACAAATTAATAAAAACAGGTAAATACTTTATACTTTCTTTTTTCTGGGCAAAAGTCTCCACACAATGAGTGCCTGAAGATGGACGGTGCCGCTGAGGCCGGCTCAGAAAAAGATGGTGATACAACCAGGCGCATACTACGAGGCCTGGTTCTAGGTAGTGTGAGAAAAGAGTCCTTGAAAGGATTTGAGGGAGGCCTTGGCCCGGCAGTAGTCAAGCATGGGCCAAAAAAAAATTACAGCTTCTTGTGACTTTGCCTACTTTTAGAATGCACGCTCTCAAGATGACTTCCGTGCAAAGGTGATTCTACGTGAGATTACGCACTTCAAAATGGTGAATAAATGATACCTACGCAGGATAAATAATCTACATTTATAAAATTTTCAGAAATTGCCTCACCTGCTCCACCCAGAGCCACCATGACCAGCCGAGACCACCACTTCATGCGCCTCATGTCCTCCCCCGCTCGGAGACAACAGTTTCTTCAACCCAATGATACCAGCCAGTACCAGTGCCAATTTGGATACAATGAGTGCCTTTCCAGCCAGTAGTGCCAACGCTCCGAAGGCCAGTGGTACCATCATGCCTCCAATAAGCAGGGGAATTGCGAGAAGAGGCGCCAACTTCTTTCTTCTGCTGCGTCCCTGGTCCTCTGATAATTCTGAGCCATCTTCGGTGGGGAATTTGACCTGGAATTTAGAGAAGAGGTTCTGTAAGTTACCGGTTCAGTAATAGAAAATGGTATACAACGGATAACGAAATATCAATTATGATGAAGAATATTATAAAACACGTGACTGAGTACGTCAATTAATGTTATTGTTGTATTTAATACTCATAAGGCACCTTGCATCCTCCGTGACTGTTGGGTTTTGTTCATTATAAATAATAATGTTTCTGACTCGGGCACCAACTTTTGTTTAGATGTTAAGTTCATTTAGCAAGTTTTTTTTTTTTTTTTCTAGTTCTATAAAACAACCAGCATTCAAATTGACAATAATAAGAGAAGTAATTTTTCAGAAGTCAAGTAAGACACCCAAAGTGGTTACTTAGAAATTAATTCATGCCAGTATTTATTCCGTGTTAGCATATAATGCTTACTGCCTTCAAGTTACCACCGATACATTATTAAAGTTACTAATTACTACAAAAAAGTGAATTGATTCCTTGAACCAAACGAACGCATGTAATAACAATTTGTTACTCAGTTCAAACGTTTAATTGAAGAAAATATTCAATAACTTCCTACAATAGAACACGCGATAAGAAAGTGCGGAAGATTTTAAAATTATAGAACATGAAACAATTGAAATATATTAATTTGAGTAATGTTCGGGCCAATACCTATGCGTAACCTGCATGAGCCTGTTTCAAGAGGTCTGTCTCGCTTGAATTCGCCGCTAGAGGCGTTAGTGTAGAGTGATATGGAAATTTATTAAAAATGGTTTTAAAATTAAATTTAATGAAATATTATTAATAAAAATTATATATATATATATTAAAAATTCTCTAGAAATGTCAAATGTAAAACTGAACTTTCACTATTTGCGGGATTTTCTATCGCAAGTTGTTATTAATTATTCATAATTGTAAAGATTGTGCTATTACTGATTCATTATGGCTTTAGATTTTAAGTAACAACTTAGGATCTAATTTCGTAGCACTTGAAGGAAGAATAATATTTATATGCTTAATGCTTGCCAATTTTAGGAACATTACAATGTAAGTATTCATTTGATATTTTAAAATATAATAGAATAAACATTTTATGTAGTAATGAGTACTTAAACATATTCAAAACATATAAAATATAAGTACTGACAGGACTTTACTCAACAAGGCGTCAACTGGTGATTACAAAAACGTTAGCGCCCTCATTGGTAGGTAACTTGAACAGTTGGAAACTGAAAAAGCAGTTATAGACGTTAGTTCGAAAACAGTTGGGATAGAAAAGTTCTAGGATGGTGACAAAGAACTTGTAAGTGAAATAATTGACAACCTGGAACCGGTCGTTTAAGGCTCGTGTTCAGCAGTGAACATTTTACGACCGATATATCATTGTGATAAGAGAACTCTTCAAAAAAAACTTTACTCTAAACTTAAATAATCTGCACAATTTATTACTTTCAAGAAGAAAGTTATGTTTAACGACACAACTCAGTAGGTTGACGAACGCATAATATTGTTGCTGCAGCAATTCTTTAACCAGACGCGAACGTGCACATTTTTCAAGATGAAGACAAAAATATGTAACTTCTTTAAACATATTATAATCAAGACTGACATATGACCTACCAGCCACAGAAAGACACAGAACAGATAAACAATGAAGGAACAAACTGTTTTGGTAAAAGGATATGCTTGTGTAAGAGTGGATGAATCGTTGATGAACTTTGACCCCCCATAACTGAACAAAATCCGGAAATAGTAATTGGCTAAGGTATGGCACTTTCGGTATACGTAATCGTGAAGTACTGGAGTGCAGAATATTTCTGCTAGATATTCTTCAAGCGGCAATCAACCTGTGGAAGTTGAACCTCAGTACAATCAACGTTAAACTCATTATTAATCGTTCATCTCATTAATTTTAAGACATCTCCTCATCACCCCCAAAAGTTTACGTCCCTATTTACCGACTTCAAGTAAATCTATGTTCAGCAGTCTACCACACTAGCTGGAGAGTATCTAACTAACTACAATGAAAGTTCAATACATTTTTGACAGACCGAACCTATTTAACTAAGAACCAATCACGCACCTAACCCTAAAGACATTACTAGAAACGACACGCACTGCCGTGCAAACTCCCCATTTAGCACACATTACATTTTCTCTACGCATATCAATTATCACGCACGGACCAATTAGAAGAAACTGCACAGTTTAATAGAGTGTGGCCAGCAAAAAGTGAAGATGGACTAATTAAATGCAATTATGAGATGCATCGGGAAAGTTGTCACGCTGCGTTGGTGGGTGGTATGCTGTTTTTACGCATTAACTGTAAGATTGAGCCGTCACGCTTTTACAGGGGTAGCCGGATCTAGAAGAAGCCGGAACAGACTCCAGTACAACGTGATTTATTTTAGAGCATCTTCGGGTTTTATAACGGGGATGACTGATTCTTTGGTTATGATTGCAAAAAGATCTGGGAGAATTGACTTTGATTTGAGTTGGTAAAAGATTAGGGGTTATTAGGAGTTTAATTTGGATCTTGAAACAACTTTTGGATTGTTTATTTGCGGTGGTGACATTTCAGTTATAAAAGATTTGGCACTCCACGTGGTAAGTATTTTGGTAAACGAAAGGTTTATAATGACAGATATAACATGTGCTAGTGTTGAAAGGTATAGGAAAAAGGGCAGTGTGCAACGTGCATGCAGCCTGAAAGACTTTTGAGAGCAAATTTTGGTAATGCGTCACAAAAGTATGTATGTATTTAAGTACCTATTATTTAGGAATTTAAAATATGTATATATCTGTGATGACATATGGCACTCGCTCACAATGGGCCTTATAAGAAGGCTAAAAGTCACCCAAAGGGCAATGGAGAGGGCTATGCTTCGAGTTTCCCTACGTGATCCAATCACAAATGAAGAGATCCGCAGGAGAACCAAGGTAACCGACATAGCTCGAAGAATTGCCAAACTTAAGTAGCCATCTGTTCTGCGCGCAACGTGCCCTGCCCATTGGGGCAGGGCACGTTGCGCGCAGAACAGATGGCCATTGAGGCCGAAAGGTTCTGGAGTGGCGACCGCGTACCGGAAGACGTAGCGTTGGAAGGCCTCCCACAAGGTGGACCGATGGCCTTATGAAAGCCGTAGGAATCCGCTGGATGCGGAAAGCACAAAACCGGTCGAGGTGGCGGTGCTTGGGGGAGGCCTATATCCAGCAGTGGACTTCTTTTGGCTGAAATGATGAATGATGATGATGATGATGATATATCTGTATATCTATTTTAGTATATTGCATAGTTGTTTGCACCAACACGACAGCCCCATTTTATTTTATATCCAGGCAAATCACTGTCCATTCCAAGGTTACCTGAAAGAGATCGCATAAAGCGATAAGGCCGCCCATTGTATATTTTTTTGAGTTTTTTTTTTTTGTATGTATTTTTGTGATGAACAATAAAGTATATTTTTAAATAAATAAAACCTCCATAGGTACGCAGTACGCTTCATAATGATAAAATTATGATGAAAAAGCGTTTTAAGATGGTTTCATTAAAAACTTGCAATCCAGAAAGATGGACAGACAAACGTATCAGTTGATAAACAAGCAATTGTTAGTAACCTTATCCCGTTAATTGCTACAAACGTGAATGAACCACTAAGTTATACTAAAGCAGTGTTTTTTAATAGTGGGCGCGTTATGAACGGTGGGCTGATAGCCACTACTTTTCTACTTTGCAGAGTAAGTTAATATTAGTGTCGGCTTATTAATTACAGACATGGTTCAAGTCGTTACCCTTCAGTGAGCATTAGCTGAATACTCGCATGAGTTCCGTACAAATGGTCATGCTGTTACTCTACCTGCTTATTGTATGCTCGGTACATTTTTGCAAATGTGCTATTGTATTGCAAACTATATCACACGCACTCGCAATTTTAGGGATTTCGTGAATGATGTCCTAATGATTGTCACGATTATGGTCAAAGAAAAAGTAATCATTCTCAACAAACTTGACAACAATTGAACTTGGACCTAGTTTTATGCAATAGTTAAACACCTCAACCTTTTGGTGTTTTGATTTTACCGTCGCAATGCAGCTAATCCAAATTTAGATACGTAAATTAGCAACTTCGTCCATATGTGCTACTCACAAAAGTATTATCTCATCAAGTTCTTCACCATATATTTTTTTGTCTATGAGATCTTTGAGGTTATTGTCATCGTGGAAATCATTAGTAGTAATTCATTCGTCATTAGTCATATTGTTTAGTTCAAAGCTCGACATGCAGATTTTTTTCGAAAGAATCAGTCAATTCCATGTCAACTCATCTTATATATTCCAGTCTATATTGCACATATAACAATCTATACCTACTAATAACGGCAAAATAACAATTGTTATTGTGAAATCGTTGTTGTAATTAATCCACTTTAGAGTTATTTTTTATATGTAAATGGGAAAAAAAGAAATAGATTACATTGCTTTGTATTTATCGTGTAATAGCGTTAACATAAGCATATAATCAGCCTTTAATGACTCTTGACTCTTCTCACTGCTGAGACACATCTCTTCTCGGTGAGAGAGACTGTGCCATTATCACAATTTTTTTTTCTATAAACCACGCTAGCCCAGTGCGGGTTGGTAGATATCACAAATGTCTTCGAATTTTTGGTTCTAAGACATGTCATATCGTTAAATAATGGAGTTTATTATACGTTTATATCGAAATAACGGGAGGATGATAACCGTTATTTTTCTAATGTCTAAATAATAAATGGAGTATAAGCGTTTACTAAAGATATTTGTAGTCTGTATCAATATTTATTTCTTCAAATGGACGCAAAAAGGAAGCAAACTAATCTCACCATTTATTTTCCTTTACTGCTTTTAAAAATAAAGCCTCGTCACCGAGGATTTTGACAGTAAGCCAAGAAATTAAAGTCCTGAAATCAAATCTTCAAGTATCTCCAGCAAACCCGGAAGCAAATACTATTACTACAGCCACAGAGGTGATAAGAGGTATTCATAATACATAGATTACTTACGGTCTATCAAGAGCGTCGTTTGAATAATAATTACTCTATTATACCTCTGTATGGAAGTCGTATTATGTGTTATGTCATACAAACAATGAATGGATGTGAAGTAACTCGTTCATTCAGAGTCAAGTTTAATTGAATTTGTATAGTAGGTCAAATTATTACTTACGTACGTGTGGCTAATACAATACCCAAGCGGTAGGTCAAAATTCATAACTATGTGTGCGTAGTTGAAGATTAAAGATGATAATGTAAATGTTCTAAAAAGAACGGCGAAGTTTTTAAACTAACACACGTGGTAAAACTTGAGAATGCGAATACCAAAGAACCTTTTTAAATTATAACAACTGTGTCAACTGGCAGTATCTAGTAGTTTACAGATAACAGCATATGTATTTATTTATTATAGCCATTCACCAAACTACTTTACTATAGTACCAGTTGCTCCCAACATCACTGAAAGTGTAGATAAGGTATATTAATATGGATGGTATTTAAAAGTACTTCAATTTTATTTAAAAGTACTCCCATTTCATTTACCTAATTTTGCCTGTGTTCCACCAAATATACTGAATGTGCACCAAAATATAACCTAACCTAACCTAACCTTTAATATTTGGTGCACGATCAGTATTTTTCGGGGAAGAATAAAATTTTAGAAATGCATACATAGATGTACCTTAAGATTTTTGGTGAACACAAAAATATTATCCTATTAATATCAGATGTTAATGTGCAAAGAAGGAGTAATGGCCTTAATTTTAGGTGAAGATAGGAAATAACTCATAGAGATGATATTTATTTGGCTGCCCTAGCCAAATAAATATCATCTCAAAAGGATATTGAGAGTCAAAACAAAATGACTGTGAAAATCCATAACGATGTTGTGGCTTCAGACTTGAAGAGACCACGTGGCACTTTTTATAACCTTACTTTACAAAACATTTACCGAAAACAAATCTTCAAGATTTCGTTGTTGTTTCTTTGTGATTTAGAGCGATGAAATTAAATATTTTTATTTTGGTATGAAAGTGTAAAGATGAATTAAAATCTGATGAACGATTAAAAGTTATATGTAGAACAAAATTTGTTGTTTATGAGGGTAGTGATATAATCCTAAGAGGTTGTATAACTCTTTACCCGTTAAAGTTCCTGAAATACCCCCAACTTCTCTGAGTTGTTTTTTTGATAAAATTATATTATAATTATGTTTGTTTCACGTAATTACCAAAAAATCACAAGTCACCATTCTTTTTTTTTAACAATAGGTATAAGCACAATTTAAATCAATTCAATTATTGTCATCTTTATCAATTTAAGTATCCAAATCAGTTGATTACTTGATTTTAGAATTCTGTTTTATAATTAAACCAAATGTATATCCAAGTTAGGTATTTCATACTGAAATTAGTATAATATTTAACTTAATTAACAAAACTCCTTACCTGCAATGTATGGGACCTCATAAAGTTAACGACTTTGTCAAAAATGAGGTTGTTGAGCGACCCCTCGTCCATTCCCCTGGGAATCGCTTCCTCCTTCTCCACAATATTCACATCCTTATCCTTGGTTATCGTCACCCCATTCAGGATATCCAACTCCTCAGTTTTCGTCAGCCTGCTCAAAGTCTTCGCCAATTTTCTTTTGAGGCAGTGCGAAATGTCGGACCCGCTGCAATCTTTGTAGGTCTCATACGCTAATTTTAGATCTCCTAGAACATTATCGTCTGAGCTTCTAGCTTCTAGTTTATTCTGTGTCGTGGTCGCCGTTCGGGCCGTGGCTGCGGCGACCAAGGTCAATATCAGGAGATACTTTACCATGTTTGTTGTTTGCACTATGTTGGCTATATGGGCACTGTGTATAACTAGAGCAATGGTTGCGTTTATATGCGCTTAGTGTCACGGTACACTGGCTATCGCTGAGAGGGATGCAGCGATGCATTTATGTTGTTGGGTACTGTCGGGAACTAATTTTGTTGAAATAGGATTGAAAGAATAATAAATATCAATACTAATATTCTTTAAAGTCAGACAGAGTACAGCAGCATATCATTCTGACAATAGTTTTGGATCATATCGTTACAAGTTACAAGTATATTATTGAGTGATTTAGACATAAACAAGTACATAATTATCTCTATAGTTGTCTATCTGAGTTTGTATCGGCCTTTTATCTCAGAATAGTCGGTTAAGAAACACCTCATCTGGTTTTTTAAATATGATTGACGTGTAAAAGAAATAAAATAATTTTTCTATATATATAAAATGGTAAAACTGACTGAATTACTGACTGGATGATATATCAACACACAGCCCAAACCGCTAATCCTAGAGACATGAGAAAAATCACTAAATTTACTATCTAGGCTTATGGTTGTTGGAAGCTAACGCAACGGTGTTGTTAGAATTTCAACCGTTAAGGGGATGAAAAGGGGGATGAAATTTTGTTTTTAATTAAAGTTCTTTATTTTTTAAGTTAAAACCACTAATATTTCGGCTTATGGTTGGAAACTAACACAACTTAAATCATTGTTTTTTTTTTTTTTTTTTTTCAATCCACAATGGTCTGAAAAGGGGGATGAAGTTTTGTATTGGAGTTGATCATTCGCAAAATTTTGTATTCAAGTAAAAATAATATAAGTACACGTTTAAAACAAAAAACCAAAACGGATTTGGATGATATTTGGCACACAGATAGTTTATAACCTGTATTAACCTATAGATTTTTTTTTTATCTTTTATCCCGGTACCTAGTACCTACCTCCCGTCCCCGTCTCCCGTCGGATATTTTTCGACATCAATACGGGCGAAGCCGCGGGCAAAAGCTAGATAATCATATAAGTAATAACAAAAAAAAAAAGATAAGTCATACTTCGATTTTAAACATGGTAATTTCAAAGGTGCGCTACGTGCATCAGTGCACCGTGACGCTGAATAATTAGGCTCTGACGACATACATGACTTGTGACGGCGAGAAAGTCATGTATGAGAGGATACCAAAGGTTGAAGGTTGTAAGGTTGTTCCGCGTCTGGCTGTTTTTGTATGTGAGTTTAAATGTTTGTAAACGCACCCACAATACAGTAGAAATTCCTAGTGTGGGGCAAAGTTTTAAAAAGAAAGAAAGGTGTCCCCAACCTACCTGTTCTTGATCCGTATCGTCTGTTGTAATTTGGCAAGTGTCATTGATATCAGAGATTCCTGAATGTAGACTTACTATTAACCCTTTTTTTTAACTTCGTTGACCAGCAATGTGTGCTTTAGTCACTTTAAATATTAATTATGTTCGGGTCCATTTTCATACTTATTTAAGGGATATCATAATCTTTGCCAAAAAAAATTGGCAGTCTTAAGGACTGCCGACAGAACTGAAAACTCAAAACTTAAAAAGAAATAACTGACGCCAGACTGTCAGTTATTCGCCAGATCGTTAGACGGCACGGTTGGCGCAGTGGTTAAGTGATTGACTACTGCGCTGCGTGTCGCGGGTTCGATTCCCGCATGGAACAAATATTTGTATGATCGACAAGTAGTTGTTCCGGGTCTGGCTGTTTGTGTATGTGAGTTTAAATGTTTGTAAACGCACCCACGATACAGGAGAAATTCCTAGTGTGGGGCAAATATATTTTTAAGTTGCAATACGTCACGACCATGTCGCACATTTCGGTGACGCGAACCCATAAGTTTTTACCCTATGAAAAATCGCTCAACGCGGCTGAAGAAGTTTTCACTTCAAAAATATTTTGGGTCAAACATAAATTCTGCAATTACGAGTTTAGTCACTCTCTTGGTAACTCAACTTAAATCATTTCTTTCTTCCACTCAAAATTCTTGACGAAAAGATTATAATATCTTAAACATTTTCTTTTTAACTGTACTTCACCGGACTAGTTCAATTTAAAACAGTTTGATATCATGACTTAACAGTTATGAGGTGCATCTTCGCTCACTCAGGATTGAAATTATTGAGATCATTTCGATCTGATATCGATTTATTGGATCAATCGCTGGTTAAAACTTTGGGATTACTTTCTATGGGATATTGCTTGCTAGTCACAACTGGGAAGACAGTTATTGGAAGTTTAAATGCTTTAAATTAAGCTTCTTTTTTTTTTGAGTTTAGAAACTAAGGAGGACAAAGGATTTCTTCATACTTACCTTCATCGTGTTCGTCATATTAGTCAACCATAACAATGAGACGCTTAGTTACTTCCTCCTCGTGTCAACCCTGATCAACTCCAACTCGTGCTCAGGTCTTATCGTCATCAAAATCTATAATTGTCTTCATGACTTCATCTTACTCAATGATTTGGTCTGAAACGTTTTGCACGCATGCACAAATGGACGAAGTTGCTCATACATCATTATCAAATTTACTGAATATGGATACTCGATGTTGTGTGGAACAGTTTAGCGCGTAATAACGCCCATGAAAATTGGCTGACCAGTAAGCGTACTTAGACTATCTGCAAAAAGCTAAAAACAAATACGGATACTACAGGCGAAACAGGTAAAAACCACATTAGGAAATTTACCCTGACCATGTGGTTTTTGGCTGATGGCAGTTGGTTGACAGATGGTTTTTTTTTTGTGTCAGAAGAATCAAAGATTAATATCTTTGATTCTTCTGACAAAAAAAACCATATGTTACTTTTATGACACCTAGAACTAACTAATTGAGTAATGACAATATAAAACACGAAAAAATGTCTAAGTTAAATAATGTTATAGCAGTTCCAATATATTATTTAGTCATGAACTTTCCGACAAGTTAATTGGGGAACATGCTTCGAATTTTATAAACACGAAAACATACTATTTGATGATTAATGAACATGCAAAACGTAATGTATAAATAATTATTGTTATACGTGACTTCAGTCGAAACTAACCAGTTCTGTTAAAGTAATCCAATTTAAATAAATCGATGGCTGATTTCAACACAAATGAAGACTCATCTCAAAAAAATGGTTGACTACGTGGTCTAAAGGTCTATGATGAAACACACCCTGAACACAGCAATAAATTATTATTTTGTTGAGCTCTATTCAAGAGACAGACTGTTTGAGTTTATAAACTATATCAAATACACACAAGACATAATATACATATCTAAATTAAATTATTTTTTCATACAATATGTAAACATCACACCTGGATGCGGCTACAATAAGACCGTTTGACTAGGTTTCTTAGCATACATAAGAGGATGCCTTAGGGTGAGATGATAAAGGTTGAATATATTGAAGATACATAGCTTAAATAGCTTGTATCTATTCAAACAAGTATCTGTACGAGTATCTGTATGTATTCCTTGGCTTCTTTTAAAGGAACGATTTTTTTTTTAAATCTGAGTATATTATTTAAAAAAAAAAAACTTAATTCAACGCGCTTGAGCCGCCATCGTCGCCGCGTCCGGCGGGTCATTCATAGAATAACTAAGTAAATGTTTTTTTTTGCAAAATATCTCAAGCAATTTAAAAATTATAATAATTATGTAAAAATATAAAACTTTTTAATATAAAAAAATGTTGCTGCTTTGGCTTTTTTACCACTTATAGTTTTGCTCTTAAAATATTTCGTGTATGAATAGATACACCTTATATATATAGCCGTAAGATTCACAGCCATTTCATTTATCGTTGACGTAATTTTGTAAAGCAACAGGCAGTAACGTTTAATAAAAACTTTATTAAAAATATTTTTTTTTTTTTTTTTTTTTTTTTTTTTTTTTTTTTTTTTTTTTTTTTTTGTAATGGCATCTCGGAGGTATAACCACTGGGGGTTCCTGCTCCTTAACCGGACTTTCCTGTGGTGCCGCAAGCTCCTAACGAAGTTTACGCCTCCAGCCAGGGGGTTTATACTAAAATCTACTTAAGCTAGACGACTGCTCGCTAAGGGCACCCCAGGTGGGGCTCGAACCTCGGCTTAGGGCAGTGTCGGAGGGAGGGTGGCAAGGGACCGTCGGTGGCTGGATAATATCAGGGTTCTGATTATTAATCGGGGGAGTTTGGATTACAGGCTCAGCTAAACCACATGCTGGCACATCGTTAAGCGTCGTCAAGGGACGGGGAGGGCTTATTATCGGGGTCGTCGATTTCGCGCGGGACCTCTAAAGCGAGGTCGGAATTGTGATCGTGTTCGTGTTGTGTGTACTCTTCGAGCTGTACTAGTTTCCCTACGGCTCTCCTGAATGAGAGTGGTGGGGTCGTCTGGGTCGGTCAGTGCGTGCCTTGGACGGCGGATCGTACTAATGCGGGAGGGGGTATAATTGGCGGCCTGCACAACGAGAGTGTTGCGGTGGGTGGCGGCAGAGTCGAAGAATCGCTTGGAAGAGCGTTTCAGAAATTGGGCTATTGTAGGCATTCTAAGCTCTACATGGAGGTTTGTGTTCCGAACGAACCAGGGGGCTCCCGTGCATTTACGGAGGAAACGATTTTGAATGGCTTGCATCTTATGGATGACATGTGATTTTGCTTGGGCAAAGACCGGACTCGCATAGGTCATGATGGGGCGGATGCACGCGGTGTACAATCGCAATTTGCACTTGAGTGACAATTTGCTATTTTCGTGGACAAGGGAGTGAAGCCTAGAGAGAGCGAAGGCGGCGCGCGAACGCACCTTACTTACATGCTCAGAAAAGGAGAGGCGTTGATCGAGAGTGACACCTAGATATTTGGCTCGCTTCTCCCAAGGGATAGGCTTGCCGAACATGGTGACAGGTTTGGGCTTTGGGGGGATTTTTCTCGGTTTTATGAATAGGACCGCTTGGCTTTTGTCAGGATTGACTTCGATCCGCCACTTTCTAAACCACGCACCGAGCTTGTCGGCTGCAGTCTGGAGAGTGTTGGTGATGACATTATGACTCTTCCCTCTGTAGTAAACGGCCGTATCGTCTGCGAACAGAGCCAACTGAGCCTTTTTAAACTTCGGGATGTCGCTGGTGTAAAGCGTAAAAGCCAGGGGGGATATCACAGAGCCCTGAGGGACTCCTGCGCGTATGGGATGGGAGGAGGAGAGGGCTCCCTCTATGCGATAGCGAAAGGTGCGATTCGACAAAAAGTCTCGTAAGATGAGCACGAGACGCTCGGGCACACCGAGTTGGTACAGCTTGTAAATCAAGCCGTTGTGCCAGACTTTGTCGAACGCTTTCGCTATGTCAAAGAAGATAGCTCCTGTCATAAGGCCGCGTTGAAAGCCGGCGCTTATGTCCTCGACTATACGGTAGACCTGATGGGTCGACGAATGTTTGGTACGGAATCCAAACTGTTCGTGGGGGATAAGGCCCTTAGTCTCGGCGTAGTCTCTGAGACGCTTATAAATAAGCCTCTCGTAGAGTTTGCCCATGACTGTGAGCAGGCTAATGGGGCGGTAGCTCGCGGGCTCCTTCTTGGGTTTACCGGGTTTGGCAATACCGATTACTGTGGCCTCTTTCCACACTTGCGGGAAGACATTATTGTTCATGGCTCCATTGAAGATGGTGGCCAAGAGCATTATCAGGTGGGCGGGGAACAATTGGACCACCCTATTGGTGATACCATCAGAGCCAGGGGCTTTACGAGGTTTCAGACCCTTTATGAGCTCGTGCACTTCCGCCGGTGTGACGGGAGCCAGAGGATACTCAGGGTCTTCGACGGGCGGGAGGGAGGCTCTACGTTCGACTTCAGCGTCGACCTCATCGAGGTGCGCCTGGTCTACTGGTTGAGAGCTGGGCGAGCACTGGGCCTCTAGACTGTCGGCTAAGCATTCGGCTTTGTCGATGTCTTCGAAAGCGAGAGACGCGTCCGGGCGGATCAGTGGGGGCATTGAGGCTGAGCCACCTCCTCGGGGATTGAGTTTCCTTTGGAGTTGCCAGAATGCTAGATGGTTCGGCTCTAGGCTGCTCAGTAGCTTATCCCAGTCGGCGTCACGAAATTCCTTCACGCGTTTACTTACAGCACGCTGCAAGTAGCGCATGTGGATTTTGTTAGCCGTGCAGGGAAAGCTACTGTACGCACGGACGGCTGCGTTCTTCTCCGTCATCAGTGCACGTACATCGTCCGGCAGTTTCCCGCGACGGTTATCCGTCGCCGGAACCTCCCTTGAACATGTGTTCAGGACAGATTGTACGTGCTCTGTGAGAGAGTCGATCGCGGTCGTCGTGTCTGCGATAGAGTCGAACTGGTCGGGGATCGAATCCAATTGGGGGGACGTGTTAGCTTTCAAGCTTTCGCCTACTCGCTTCCAGTCCGTTATCCTTTTGGTACGCGGGGGGATATTGGGGTCGTGGAGACCTATGCGAGGGGCCAATTCTACGAGAACAGGTCGGTGGTCAGAGTGAAGCTCGTGGTGCACCTCTATAGAGACCAACCGCAGGTTGATGTTCTTTAGAAGTGCCACATCGAGCACGTCAGAGGCATGGTCAGGATTATGCGGATAGTGGGTGTGATTCATCGGGGCGATGATATCAAAATTTAGGAGGGGGCAGAGGTCAAAGAGGGCTTTGCCCCTATGGGAGGTGAGTCTACTATTCCAGGCTGGGTGCTTGGCATTGAGATCACCCGCTATGATGACGGAATCACTCATGCTCAAGAGGGTGTTAAGGTCGTCGGTCAGTAGTCGATCTTGGATAGGATCAATTGAAGTGGAAGGGGGCAGATAAGCTGATATTATCGTTATAGATGGGTGGCCCGTCATACCGATTCGGCAGATCGAGACTTCTAGTAGGGACTTTAGGACAGGAGGGTCTATGGGCGTGCAATAGAGCTCTGATTTATAATAGATAAGAGTACCTCCCAGGTGGCACCGCGACCTATCGTTGCGAATTATACGATAATTCGCAATTGACGGGTTACGGTGCCTGGGTTTTAAAAAGGTCTCTTGAATTAGGAAAACGTCTACCTTATGATCGCCGAGGAATTCGGTGATCTCTGAGTTTTGGCCGTCCAAGCCATTGGCGTTAAAATAACCTAACATTAGGGATCGGGGTTTGTTTCTAGCGGGGGACCTAGTATCCATTAAGTGGTCTAGGGGTGTTGTTCGCGAATCTAGACAATGCTTGCGTGATCTCGGGATACGCATTGTAGATTGCCTGAATTTGGTATAAGTCACCGGCGTTGGTCGCGGCGACTATCTCATCGGCCATCCTCCTCGCGCGGGGGGTGAGGAAGACCATGTAGGTGGAAGAGATCACCTGGAAGGGATCTACTTTGTTGACACCGGCCACGGGAGTGGGGGTGTGGTTAGGAGGGGGGCGCGCGTACGGAGCGGCGGCGACGGGCGCGGGCGCGGGCGCGGGCGCGGCGGCGAGGGGCGCGGGTGCGGTGGGGGGCGCGATGGTCGCGGGCCTCGATTGCGAGTTCTCGAATCGGGTTCGCGGGTCCATTAATCGGGGTATACTGGCCTGAGGGGCCTGGGGAGCGACTGCCTGAGGGGCGTGTCTAGTCTGGAGATTGGGGAACGCCTGCTGATGGTGCAGGTAATTCCAGGGACTGGGTCTCTGGGGACTCAGTCTTACTGGTTCCAAGTAGGACGGGCATTCGCGGAATTGACGCGCGTCGGTACGCTTCGCTAAGCGAGGGGGCGCGGATTTTGGGGCTTTAGCGCAGCCACGGTAGTTCGCGGGGTGGCCTGCCTCGCCACATAGCACGCAGCTAGGTGGCTCAGTGCAAAGTGCGCGGTCCTTTGGACGTTAGTGCTTCTGCGTATGCCCGTAAAGTTGGCAACGGTGGCACTGGGCAATCACGCTTGACTTGCGGGGTCTCTCGATCTCGAGACCCGAGAGGCTACAGATCGATTTGATCTGGAATATCGGGTTATGACCCTCGGAGGGTGGGCAGATCACGAGGATCATATCAAAGGCCTCACCGCGTCGCGCGCGGTGCATACGGTGGACCTCGTTAACTGGGACGTTTTGCGACCTAAGATCGGCTAAGATTTCGGAGCAAGGGATCTCCCGGGGGATCCTGCGGATTACCACGCGTGTTTCCTTTTCCTCGGGGAGGCAATACGTGTGGAAAGACACGTTTTTAGATCGAAGCATTTTAGTTAGGCTCCTGTAGTCCGTGGACGTGGGAACCGTAACCTTGATGCCGGTCTGGGTTGACTTAGCGTGAGAATAATTTATCCGGAGCTCGACACACCATTTTGATATATCAGTCCATTTGGACTTGTCCTGGATAAATACCGGCGGTGGGGGGGGGATTTTCTTAACGGACGCGGAGGGCGCGGGCGCGGCGGAGGGCGCGGCGGAGGGCGCGGCGGTGGGGACTTGCGACGCGAGGGGCGCGGACGCGGTGGACGGGGCGGGGGTGGGGACCTGCGACGCGGAGGGCGCGGACGCGGTAGACGGGGTGGGGGTGGGGACCTGCGACGCGAAGGGCGCGGACGCGGTAGACGGAGTGGGGGACGCAGGAGGGCTGAGGGCCTCTGCTTTCCCTTTCTTGGCGGCCTTTCTCTGGGCTTTCGTCTTCTTCCTCTTGCCCCCCCGTCCCGAGACTAGGCTGAAGCCTTCGTCCGAGGTGGAGGGGGAAGAGGCAGAGGACGCTGCCGACCGTGTCGTGACGGTACGGTCCGATTCTGAGTCGGAACCGGCGGGACGCGGGGTGTCGGCTCTTCCACCACTGATTGCCTCTTCTGTTTCCATGTCGGAAACAGATGAGCCAGCCAGCGACAGAGGCGAGCGAGAACGCGAACGCGAACGCGATGGAGAAGGAGAAGGAGAGCGGGGGCTATCCGTCGGGTGGGTGCGAACGGACGCCGAGAGGGTGGCAGCCGCGAGGGCTCCGTATTCCTGTCCATATTTGGACTGGAATACGGGGTCCTTTAATACGACTCCGATCAAAAAGTCGATCAGAACGGTCCCGATGACTGGGTTTTTCTTATATTCGGGGGGGGGGGGCCATGATGGCGGCGGGGAAGTTATCCCTACGACTATATCCCTAACTCCCCGGGTGGGTTTGCCCGGGGATGAGTGAAGCCTCCCTGCCGGGTCAGGCAGGGAGATGTGTGCTAATGGTGAGCCCTAAGCTTGTAACCCGTCGCCAGTCTTATTGTGCGAACGGGGCCCTACAAATCCGGTGCGAAGGGTGTAGACACACCCTAAAGACACCGGGTGAGTAGCTGTGAAGGGAAAACTGTCACCAGAGCCGACTAGGAGATCCCCCAAGGCCGGTTAACTCTGGGACCCGTCCAATTGACTGCCTTGCCCTGATGGGGTTCGGCGGGTGTGATTGGGTCAACACCCCCTTGGATTCGTTAGCACCGTTAGGTTTCAACCAAGGACCACGAAACTGTGGTTTTTCCCTGACGGGGTAAAAACGCGCGCAACGTTTTAGATGACAAGGTTTAAAGAAACCAATACCAACCTGTCTTGAAAAAGACAATAGTTGATATTATTGTTAGTAGTCGGACTACTAGTGCAATCGTTACGACTGGGCGTAACGATTACCGGATGGCGGCGGCGGCGGACACTTGACACGGCACGGGCGCAGCGAGCCGGAGCTGCAGCACACGACCGTTCCGAACGGTGTCGCGACGCGGAATGACCGAACAAGCGCACCGGGGCGGGCGCAGGGAGCGGGAGCAGCGTAACGACCGTCCAGGGCGGAGGTCGAACGGTGAGTGAAAATATTGAAGCAGTAACATATAAATAGACAGAACAGCTCTTGAACTCCATTATATAAGAATATGTTGACATGTTATGCATCTATGCGGAATTGCAATATAATACAAAAAAACTCTCATTTTCATTGCGTTTATAGTTGCAAACGCAATGAAATGATGTAAGAGTTCTTAAATTGATTGTCAAACAAATAACACCATGATTAGAAACACGCAAATTACACGCGTGGAATGCAACAGGATTTTTTCTTAATTTTCTGTACAAACATATAATAATATAGTAACGAAGTCAAAACTACGAAGAATGGGAGGATTGTGATGCCGAAAATATAGTTTTTAGAATTTTCGTCCGTTTGTCTGTTTGTCTGGGTGTATGTTCCAGATTGGCAATAAAACGGCTGAACGGATTTGGATGTATAGAAATTTCTCACTAGCTCGTAACATTTCATTATTCTCCTAGGACTTTCGTGAACTGAAATCAAATAATTAAAAGTTTTTCTCATGTTTTTGTTTGACAAAGAGAACATAAGATTATGGCGCATTTTACGAAAATGTGGACAATAAACCTACTTTAAAAAATATAAGCTGATTAATTATTATCTAGGTCGTCGCAAGAACGTCTACGCTGTTAAGATTATTACATAATCTTATTCGTAACAAACTTATTATTCCAATTTATCATAATCTTGATATTACGCCCTCTGCGGGAGTTTGTGACAATCAACATAACGTGTGCCTGCTTCTAAGAGATCGGCGCCATCTATTAGCTTCTTTGTGAATTAGAAACACCTAGTACAGTTTTAAGATTAATTATTACAATAATTCTGCTCAGAGACGGCTTGCACTGGGTTCCAGTCTCTGAAAAATATTATTTATTTATTCTTGTATCGCAATACGTCTTAAATAATTGATTTATTTTATTGCCTTTAACTGATTTCTAGAAATTCTTTGTAATTAATCATTATTCGAAATAATCTGGAAAGAAACTGTAGGTAGTTAAATAGTGCCGACACTAAAATGTGACAATCGATTCTTCTCGATTATACTTGATTCGATTAGAACCAAATAAAAAATGTTCAAAAGCTTTGGAACATGTGTAAACTCTTTGATTCAGCTATTAAAATGTTCCAATAACCATCACAATATAAGTAACTACTTTATAAAAATTATTGTATTTTCAATTATTGAATCGATTCTGTTATATTCCAAGTTCAATCCCATCTCTATAAAAAAAAAACAAACGTCACGTGTACTTGTGAAATTAACAGAATAATGTCCAAATAATGAATGTAACTACATAATAATAAATTAATAAATGTCTTTGTTGTTATTTTATTTCAGTATTTAATGGTGCCGATTCCCTTGTTCACAAACTAAATTAAATTTAAGTTCAGTGCATCTTTTTCTTTCTATTTCATTAAGAAAAGGACAGAAGATAAATTTTAGTTTAGTCCTGTCAAATTAATCAGCGCTTGACGTAAATTATCGTAATTTTAGTCGGCAAGTTTTTAATCACGTCTAAACTTGTACGAGTATGGAGTAGTAACAGGCGCTGCTTTATTTGACAGGACTAAACTAAAATTTATCTTCTGTCCTTTTATACCTTATGCGTATAATATTATGCGTAGTGATTTTCCTAAAGAAATCTTTCCTTTTACAAGTTTGTATACCTACTCACGTAGGAGTTTCTATGATTTTATTTTCGGGATTGTAACGACATGAAAAGTTCCTGAAACGTTTTTCGGTTTGGGCTCCGCTTGCCCCCCCCCCCTCCATCTCCATCTTGCCCCTTTCGATTAAAATGTTCCACTTACCCCGTTTTTTATTATTTTGGTGTAGTAATTCGCCCCTTACGAAGGGGCGAGTGGAAAATTTGCATTTAAATAATTATTTTGGTGTATCGAATCGGCTTGTGCAGCATTGCTTTTGAAATTTAACCAAAAAAAGTAAAGTTAGTTATAGGTACGTGATGAGATTCCAAATTACACTTTTCTAATTCCATGTGCAGATTTATTTCAATATTCACTAATAAATCCCTAGAAGACACTATTGAAGTTTTAGGAAAAAAATATTAATTTAAACAGGTATTTATTATAAAAAAAATATTAATTTTGTTTTCTAATTCTAATTGTGTTTTACAATTATCTTCATTATTATTATTTTTAGATTATGATGTTGTTTTGTGGTGAATGCTGTGTACACATATAATAGGCATACATACTAGTACTTTTTTATTTTATTGTTTATGTTTAATCTTTTGTATGTACTGCTGTTGGTGTACCAAATAAATAAATAAATAAACTTATGCATGCTGACAGTACTTTTAACTTACTAACAATCGGGAGCGATTTGAGGTATCTAATATTCAAGAGGGCGAGTAGATATACTTAGGCAATTAGGGGCAAGATCTAAGGGGCGAGCGGAGCCCAAACCCTTTTTTCAAATAAAATATTCAGCTATTTAGCATTACTTATACTACTAAGTACAACGTTTATACATTGCTAGGGCAGTCGCCCATAATGCCATTTAGCACTCATTTTTTTTTACATTAATTACTTATTCTTAGGGCAAACATTAAAAGTTATCAGACTTTTAATGACTAGTTATAATTTTAGAGCAATCTACAAAAATATCAACTTTGTGCTCGCAACATACTGCCTTTTTGCACTTATAGCACACAGATTTCGATATTCTCTTTTTTTTGTAGGCGCAAAAAGCGCAGTATTTACGTTTCTTGGGCTCTAGTTCTCCTGCCTGAAGTTCATTAGCTGAATCCGTAGATTTTACGAAAATATTTTCTCTGGTTAAAAGTTACACAAAGCCTAAACTTACGTCTCGCAAGCGTGCTGTACCTCAATAAGGAAAAAAATGCAGGAGTTACCTTAGCGAGACAGGCACCATCGGGAAGCTCCCGTCAGCCACTGAGTTGGCTAAAGAACACTAGAGGTGGTCGTTGAATCGATAAACGGTTTTTTTAACAAATTTTCATTCGTCAACGAGATAACTGTTAATCATCATTGAAAAACAGGTTGAAAATATTAGCTGTTAATTTACGTCAACGCACAAGACGCATTGGTTCAATAGTAAAAAAAAAATAGTTCAAAATAAAATGCTGCAAAACGGCTTAACGTATTATTATTCATTATAATTTATCAATATTATTTTATTAAATTCTGAGAATCAAAAACTAAACGTAAACGAATACTTCCGAACGATACCGAACAAAAAACGTTCCAAAAAAAAAACTGTTGATAATAAAATTCTTTGCTGCTAATAAATACCTCAACGGCTCAACTCACTATAATTTTATTAATTTCTGAGAATCAACTATACCCAAAGTCTCTAATTCAGATAATTTATGAAAACAAAGTAATGTCAAGAAATGTCACTCTCAAAATGACAGGACAGTGGTACAAAACATTTTATCATTAAATATTTAGTGAATAATCATTGATAAAATTAAAGTGAATTAATTATAATAACTATACAAACAAAATACGTTGCCAAACAAGTGTTTTGTCTAGTATGTCGGAGAAACGGCATATAGTCGTCATAATCCGTCCTTTTAAGTCCAGTGCTAGACGTAGGCATCCTAAAATCGATTTCCACTCGAAACAGTTAACAGCCGTTTTCATCCAAAATGTGGCTAGATATGCTATTTACGATATGAATCTATGATAAGTTGTAATATTTGTGTTGTTGAAGATGTAAAAAATTTGAAAATGTTTGTATCTCCTGCATTGTTACCAGTATCATAAAATATTTTATACCAGAAAATCTACTTATTTTAATAACTTTTTTTTTAAACCGAAATTTTATAAAAATATCTACGGTATGACTATTTTTAAATTATTATTTCTTAAAAAAAAGGTTCCATTTCTTTTAAGTACTGAACTTAAAAGAAAATGGAACCTTTTGTTTTTCGCCATTTTATGTGAATTACCATTACGAAGATATTTTTTTGATATGTTATCCCCTTTGTTTACATAAATTATCTGAATTTGAGACTTTGGGTATAGTATGCGAAACGAATATTTCCGAACGATACATTTTTCACAATTCAAAACCTGTTAATAATTTAACAGCTTTTTTAACCTGTTGACCATTGATAATTAACAGTTAAATTACATTAACCAAAAAATCGTCAATGACCCACCTCTTAGAACACGAAGCGCTAACTTCAACCGTTAGAGAGAGATAGAGAATTTTCGATTGCGTGTACGCCTCGCAGGCGTAGATAAGACTTTTAGGGTTAAATAACCGATGAATAAATAACGACCGAATTTAAGCGCAGGGGTTCCAGTATCATGTACCGAATCCATGGTAGCAGGTTGCTCGACGACGTCCCTGCCACTCTGTATTATATATGTGATATATATCACCAAAGTTAGGGGAAACACCAGTATGGTAGAAAGGAAAGGAGTCCTATAGCCAGCAATGGGTGATCCCGGGGTGAATAGTCGTGATGATGATTGAGAAAATGATCACGAAAATGACAAAAATACTCTAGCAACAGCGAAATTGTACCGACTAACCCTAATACAAATAAACACTGAATCCTAAGTAGTCTGTGCACTGAATAAAGTTATGCGGCGACACTATTACTCAACATGCGAACTACGCATCAAAAAGATCTGACGTCACATATTCTGCATCGCGCAATCAGAGTTTACCGCGCGACTAGCATATATACAATATCCCAACATCTAACGTCGGGCGGTTGCCCACCAGACAAAATACCCGTCTGGTCGGAGGATCCTCCCTTTTCTATGGAGGATGAGTGAACTTCACACCCTGTTCCTCATACCTCTATAGTTATACTAGGTATGAACGTCAAAAATTGTATGGTTATACCGAAGTAATTCCTAGGATAACTTTATTCCGTATTTATTTGTAAGGCTGTAAATTTGCGGCCTATTTGATATCCATTTTGTGTATGCTTTTGGCTAGAAGCGCCACCAAGAAATATAAAGATACAACGCAGCTGCAACGTGGTTGTATTTTTTGCTAAATGTATAATAAAGAACCAATCACTACAAGGTATGGGAACGCCCATAACCAGCAGGCATAACAATACCGTTACAGAATATCTCAATGAAGTAAATCCAGGGTAAATTGAATTGAACGCACAGTTTACTTTAAAAATAACGCGATCTTCGCCGTTCGTCGGAAGTGGGGCGCGATCGTATTACCAAGGTATATGAGATTAAAGAAACACGCAATCTGCTTGATTATGACTAGCCATAGTGCAACTACTTACAGTGGTTCATCGCCCATACACTTGACAGGACCTGTCAACTGTTAAAATTTTCGTCATTTTTCTATATCTTAGTACCTAGAGTGCGGCGCTTGAATGACATTTTCAAGGGGGCGTTGTTAGTAATCATTTGTGAAATTGTATTTAATAAAATCGGCCAAGTTCGTATCGGACCACGCACAATGAAGGGTTAGTTGGGATGAATTTATCCCGAGAATAAACTTAACATAGGTAGTTGAAAAACATGTTCTCCCATACAAAATGCATGGGCGAACATGTTTTTGAACTGCAAATTTAAGTTGGTCGATTATTACTCGAGCATGGCGATTAAGACAAATTCCCCCCCTTTTGGGGGAGACCTATGTCCAGCTGTCTTTCGGCTGAAATGATGATGATGATGATGATTATTACTCTGTAACTAAGAAAGCCTACTTAACTATGATAGTTTTCCTTTTATCTTCGTTATATATACTACTGCTGCTGTGAATTTTTTCACATATCCAAGTACAACCATTTAGTTGGCAAGGGAGGATTTTTGACTCTAACAAAAATTTTAACTTCATATTTATTTATTAAAAATTAAAGCTTATTACGCAAACAAATCCTTGAATCGAAAAATGGAATACATTAACCCCTAATGTTTTGAAACGGCCTATCCAACGATACCCCACATTAAGGAATAGACGAGAAAAAAATATCATCCCCACTTTACGTGTACGGCAGTTAACCTAAAAAAAAGTTCAAGATTTTATTTCACCAATTTGTCGGCGCAATTAATAAGTATATTCATACCAAATTACAGCTTTCCAGTACTAAGAGTCTCTGAGCTAAGCCGCAGACAGACAGACAGACGGACATGGCGAAAATATAAGGGTTCCTTGTTGACTACGGAAACCCAAAAAGGCTGGGTTACTTCCGATTTTTGTTACACGGCCAAAGATGTACATTTGACAGGACCTGAAAAATTACAAAAAAAAAATACATTGCCATATCATCAATACTAGACTATGATTTGTGGCATAAGTTCCGCCCACTTATCCCTTAGACCCTCCGTAAGATTATATGATCTAAGCCTCCACACGATTACTCCGCGAGAACGCTCTCGTTGATCCACTGTAAGTAGTTAAACTGTGGATTTGGTAATGTAACATCAGTAGTTGGATGATTTAGTGGTATATTATGCTGATTCAGGTTTATGAAACTAATTTAAATTGCTGTCGCGATTTATGAATTAAGGATGTGGTTTTTGTTGTATCGTACCAGACAGAGCCGCTACTGAAGTTCCATGTGTATGAAATGCAGATAATTATTATCAGTCTCAAAAAACGGTATTTAATTGTTATAGCATTAGCCGAGAAGAAGAAAACACCACAACTCAATTTGTAGTCATTCTTCTATAATCGTGAGAATTGGATATTGAAGATAGATACACTGAATTACACTTTTTGTAATACGTGTCCTCAGCTAATTCTTCAAATGGTGTATTCCCGCTGTCCCCATCGCCCGTTTCCCCATTAATGGTAATTCACATAAAAAGGCGCAAAAAAAAGGTACTATTGTGAATCATCAAAATCCACATTGAGAGAAAGCCCTCATTTTCTAAAATAAGTTACATCAGAATCAATCAGAATATGAGTGAAAGAGTAAACAAAAATAAAACACAGGACAAATTCCCACCTAATGGAACCACATATGAAGAGAACAAACAACAAAGACATAAAACCAACGATATTGAAGAAAACATTAAAATCGTTTATATAGCGCCACAAAAAACGAGGATACTGAAGCATTAGACAATATTCGACAACTATTTAAATAAACCACCATCAAGTGTCACAATAAAAAAGGACATAAATGTTCTAAGGTGGCAGAAAAGAGAACACACAGCCAACAGCTATAATTCAACAGTGCCTAAAGAATAAGAAGAAAAACTACAACCATTTAAATCCAACATCTGAATCAACCAGGGTCCCTGATGAGGCAATAACATTAGCAAACAAAGTAGTTCACGTAATGGCACGTCCTGAATATTATAATATGACACTTTCTCATTTTGCATACGATTTCATGTCCGTCTGCTTTGAAGGTCAGACTTCAATGTTACATTCCTGTCATATTCACTGTACATATCTGAGTCATCGAAAACTACATTGAAAGAAGTTCCTTATTTTCTAGAACATCATCATAAAATGAGATGAAAAGAAGAAAACAGAGTAATAGCATACAAAGTAGCATTAAAGGATATACAAAAGACACATATATACCAAGAAAATAGAGTTGTTATAATGGTACATTATATTGTGTTGGAGTAAGAAAACACTGAAACATTAAACGACGGTCATAATTTGTATAAAAAAACCCATAAATGAATTAATTGAAGATAGACAAAACACACAAAGAAAAGTAAAAATTAATTCTAGAGTAGAACAAATTCAATCAAGCATCCGAATCAACCAGCGTCACTGATGAAGCAATAATATTAGCAGACAGAGTACTTTACGTAATGCCACATCCTGAACACTTGACACTTTCTCGTTTTGCATAGTATGTGTAGCTACACGCCTTCATACGCAGCGCTCGGCAGGTCATACTTTATGATTATGTTAATGACATGACTGTTACTATGTACCGATACATCAATATAAATAATTTATTTTGTAGAACTTATATTATTCGATCGACATTATTCGTCTGCATTCGTTTGTGAGTGTCTAATGTTTTACGTGAAACATATCAAATTGTTCAAATATTTTTGGATGTAATATAATAAATTATAAAAATAATGTTTTCCTCTTTTCTTTTTCTTTTGAGGTGTCTGTGAGTAATCTTAATACAATTTTTTTGATTTCCATTTAAGGTCTGATACGTATTTTGTTTGGAAACGAATAAAAAAATTTAGACATCTGCAAATAAATTTCATACCATTAGAACTTAAACCAATTTGAAGCAGATCTTACTGCTACTGCAATAAATAAGACGCTGAAACAAACGTGCGCCACAAATTAATAAGTCGACTTACAACCGTGAAACAACCAAGATACTACTATAAAATGAATGAATGAATGACGAACGCGAGTTAGTGCCAATTCGCAGTACAACGCCAGTTTCTATGCGGATCTCAGTGTCTGTTTAATTAGAACAATTAATTAATTAGAATTGTTGTGTAAGATCTTTGTGAACGCAATGGATAGCGAAAATTTGAGGTGTGACTTTATATACGTATTTGGGACTGCTTCAAAACGTCTGACATCATCATCGTCATTCTCATGTTTTTATCCCAATTTATTTGGGGTTGGCAGAAGATGTCTTTTCTTCCATAGTCCTCTATTAGTCATCGTCTCCGTAGTCACCCCCTTTCTAGCCACATCATCTTTCAAATTCATATCTTTATTGCATATCTCATGTGTTTACAAGATCTTAATAATAGTTATATGGTTCACATGGACCCTGTCGGGCACAACAATTAGTAGATACAATAAGAAGAGTAGCATGCTTGAAATTAATATTGTCTTTCACACAGTTCATCCATCGTTTCTTTGGTCTTTCCCTACTCTTATAGCTGCTATCCACATTCATATTCAAAACATTCCTCAAAACCATCGACTTGAAATGATGGGTCAGATTAACCTTATGGTAAGGGAATCCACTGGATGCAGAAAACAGGATCAAACTTGTGCAGATGCTTATAGGAAGTTTATATCCAGCAGAGGATGTCTTTCGGCTGAACTATGGTAATGATGGTAATGAAACACCTGCAGCTGTACAATAATTTTAATGTATATTATTCTTGGAATAACTATAAGATCCATTTGATGAGTTAGAAGTTTGAAAAATTATATCTTAATTTCTTTTTATCTTAGTTATTGTTTGCATTTACTATAATTCTAATTCGTATGAACATTTTGAAAACGTGGAAAAAAAAAACTCCTTCCCTAAGCAAAGTGGCAACCTCATACTAATTGTAACATAATATTAATGCAATTGGCAATGACTGACTAATAATATATATAATATGATATAATAAGATTATAGTGAAATATAAAAGTATTAAAGCTGATCATTACGCAAAACTAGAAAATGAACAAGCAATTATTTCTAATACACACAGTCATTAACAGAAAGCTGCTAATTGCTATAGCAACGATAATTATAAATTATCGTTTTTAATTATAAATTATCGTTTTACTAAGAAAATCGAGAGTTTCGCCCAAAAACACCAAATTCTTGATCCCGCAATCCTTTATCAAATACAAAAAGACGAGTCTATCACAAATTTAACCCACATGGATGACATTAGAACCGCATTCTTTAATTATACGCATATTTAGGTACGTCATCAAAAGATATTTGTGTCAGACGCACCTACGACATCCTTTTTCGAAAAGAGAGAGAAAAAAAGAAATTTCACTTCACACGCGTTCCTGTGTCCGGTTTACATCCAACGCTTTTCCTTTAAAGCAAACTACAAATATAATTTTCTATCTCAAAAACTTCCAATCAAGCAATTTTGAACGTTATGCTGTCGATGTTACGGGTGGTAGTAATCGAATTACGAATTTGATAGCGGTAAATTTAAATCTGTTCGATGGACAAGGCAAATACCTGTTTTCTGTATTATTTGATATACGATATAAGACTCTAACGCATTGGCATAAGACTATATGATTGTAATTGAAATGAGCATGCTCGTAAAGGTGTGTGAACTCTAGACGTGGTTTACTCTGACAAAGTTAATATGAATATCGAACGACTGACGTTAAACAACTTTGATTCTTATTTCAATGTACATAAAGTAAGTTATGAATGTAAAAGTAAATAGCAAGTGCAAGGCTATGTAAGCAAATAAATGTGGGAGAATAAAGAGGGGGAGGTTACATAAAATACATGAGATACAGAAAGCCGATGGGCCTCGGGCGACAGCAGCGAAAGCAACTTGTCCATGACTAATGTACGGAACTCTCATAGGTCATGAATGAGGTCGCAGACAATAAAAAATGCATAACCCTAAAACACCTGACCGATTTGTTGTGATATTTTAGAACCCCAATGATGTTATAAGCTTTGAAGATACCGATAATAGGGTTTAGTTTAAAGCATAATAGACTAGAATAAAACATGTGTGTCTATTAAATATTTTTCAACAGTATTTGAACAATTAATTAATAATACGCATGATAAATAATGAAAAGAGATGAAATAATAGGTATTCCTAGAAGAGAAACACAAGTCAAAACTACAAAGCTTTAAACAAAAGTAAACGATTTGTTATCTTTAAAGCTTGGGACAGATAATGTAAAATTTTAAACAAATTACTGTGCATTAATGCTTAAAAAAAATTGAACCACCAAGGTAAAATTACAAAAATAACTAACATAATATTAGTTTTAAAACAACAAAAAAAAAAAAAACCAACAACAAATGTTTTAAAACGACATTAACGTCAAGAAAAATGCATGCCCATAGTAGTAAACAATAATTGCTAATAAATTTATAAAAAGACGTGAATCTCCATCGGTATTGTCATAATATTACATCAGAAACTTTTACTCCAAGAGACGGACATACAAGAAAAATAATACTTTCACTCTTAGACCACTTTAATTTTTAAACTGACATAACTTCCTCCGTATTTGCACAGAAATATAGCCTTTATCATTGTAGGGACAAGAATGTAAATCTTGTAAATATGGATGGTTTCTAGGGTGTATGAAATGAATCGGAGTCTGTGAGACAATGTGGGGTCAAAGGCTTTACGTGTATCGCTAAGTATTGGCGGTTTATGTGTAATATTGTATGAAAAGTAAAAGTTTGTGTTTACGTTTTATTTGACAGAATTGTTTTTTTTTATTTTTATCCTCAATGGGGAGCTCTTTACCGTTGTAGCTGCATATGTATTACAGATTAGACAGATAATTTTGCTATCTATAGATTAAAATGGTACGTAAGTTTGCTTACAATAAGGTTAGTCACCAATCGTAATTTCACTTTCCAGCATCCAATTTGCAGATTAAGAGTTGTGAGTCACACGATTCGGAACTGGATGCTGAATAGACCGTATTCAAAGAATACATTTTACTAAGGAATAATTATTCAAGAACAACAAAAGAAAAAATATAGTTCATAAGCCAATCACTAACCACCGCGCCAATTGAGTATATACGTATAGCTCAATCTAGGTTATTAGACTACCTACACTTCTTACAAAGAGTTAGATAATCGCTATTTCCATTTCATTGAAAACCTTTTGTAAGATGATGCAATCATTGCACCCAATACAAACAGCAAAGTAGTATGTATTTACATTGATCTCTATACCCAGCCCACCATACAAAACATACGTAATTTCACCAGCTACCACCAAAAATTACGCATATTATGCAATTGCCGTAACAGAATTAGAGATTGTTCACAAAGATAGTTCGCAAATTATCCTCGGCGAATTTTCACCTATTGTCTGTGTGAGAAGTTGGCGTAACAACCAAAACAATGGCAAAGTTCACCGGAACAGAACATGGAAAGTCTATATAACCAACTGGAACTTGATATTGTTTTTAAAGTTACAATTGTAGCAACAAGGATAGTTGTGCCAGTGGAAACTGTAGCATGTGCTGATAATCAAGTTCCAAATCCGAAATGTGTCCAATGAAAAATTTGAGATGTGTGCTATTACTTATATTGGTTGTTGAAGTGATACCTATAGAGATTGATCTGCAAGAGGGTGAAGAGATCAAAGGCAATCATGTCGATGATAGTCAGTTGAATGAATGTATTAGTGTGAGACGAAGTACTGATGTTGGAGTGTGTTTTGGCAAAGAGCTGTTGAATAAACTGAACAAGTATGATGAGGCTGATGCTTTCAGTCTGGCTTCTGGTGTTTCTTTCGTGAGAGATGAAAAGACTCCGAGGGATATCGGCGCTTTCCTTGATAAAGATCCCATGGATTTCCGGTATACTTATTTTTAATTACTTGGTTACATTCAGTAGTTTAACTTAGAATTCAATCAGAAAACTTTGTTTATTCATCGCTAGAAATTCACTCAAAATATTATGTAACTTATAAAAATGAATAAAATGGAAATTAACTTTAAAAAGTTTCAACGGTCACTTTAATATCAAGCTTTTGCTATGCCTTATAAAGTACATATTACACTAGATCTAAAAAATCCATTCAAATTATATCAAGACACTTATCTTGTTTGTTCTTTATTTACAGTTTTGTATGTCATAGTCATATACAGATGAAATGCTGCACCGACCCCAAATAAATCTTATCCTTATGGCAAGCTTTCTTCCTATAAAAAGTGAAAAGTGTTTTTTTTTTTTGCATATTAGCACTACGAATTTGTTTATTGATGTACTTGGTTATCATTTAATTTTACCTTTGTGTATTGTGCTGTTTTTTTTTTCTATCATTTTATCTGCCTACCTTAACATTATGTTAATTTACAGTTCAATATTAGAAGATGCAGGTAACTTGATTTCCAAGAGATCTCTCCATTGGGACCTCAGCACATTCTATCCTGGGTTGGTCATGAGAATTGGCCCAACGTTGGCCAATGGAGTACTTGAGTTTGTTATGGATCCTCGAGTTAAGGATAGGTCTTCATACCAACAACCTGCTGAGGTATCCACAGGTACGTTGTGTCGCTTCTATTTATTTCAGTTTGGTCTATAAATAAACTTACTTAACTTTCATGTTTTAAAGTTTTTCTTTATTGTTTTTCTTTGTTCTACAAAGTGTGTATTTATGACATCACTCCATTTAAAATACTAGTATTCAGTTGCTTCCGATTAGACTGGGAGCCGACCACAACATAGTTCGGAAAACGCTAGGCAGATTGATTTTTATTTATTTATTTATTTAAACTTCATGTACAATAGTGGTACGGTACATAGGCGGACTTAATGCCACAAGGCATTCTCTACCAGTCAACCTTTGATTTTCTTGATTGACTTTCTTTCTTTTTTAACAAACTGAGAAAAAAAAAACATTTTGCGTTATCTTTAATTCATAATTTGACATAGTAAAAAAACAAATCTGCATCGAATTACCTACCTTAATATTTTGGTGTGTGATAATTTTGTATAAAGCGCCATCTATCCGTTAACCTTGAAACAAGCAAACTCAATACTGTTCAAGGTTTACCTGATACCTACAGCGCTATCTATCGGCAGAACTGCTAACTTCTGTCAATTAATCGATCGTTCAGATTTACTAATTTTCGTAGAATTTTCTCACCCTATGAAACAGTATTTTTGGCTGGGACACATACCTACGTTCAGTTCGTACCTAAAACGTCGAAGTGTTGAATTTACCGTTCAAAATCAAAATTAAAATATTTTATTTCACATAAAACTACATGGGCACTTATGAAACGTCAGAAGCTAGGTGCACGGTTCCAATTAGTCGTTTCTTATGGAGAAGAGCCGGCAAGAAACTCCATGGTTACTCTTTTAAAAATAATTGGCTTTACAATATTATTAAATAACAGTGATAATAGGTATGGGAGGACAATGTAGGCCTTTCAACAATTACCAGGTACTTAACAAAATAGAAAAGTGCCAACAAATCTACACTCTACTAGGCCTACAACGTTCTCACATTCACAAAATAGAAAATAATTTAAGTATATAAAATATTAATGACACGATTGCAATTACAACTACAGTAACATATCTGAATAAATATCATGTCCACAAAAGCCACTAATAAAGAATTGAAATTCGATTTGTAGGTAAATAATGTCAAATAATGAAAAGATTATGTCAAGGAAGTATGTAAAAAAATAATTAAAAATTCTAAATAAACATCGTTATTTGGGAGCAGTTAATAGACATTGACATAGTTATGTTGTTTATGAGGTACCAGGGAAGCCACATATGCAGAATGAATTATTGCCAAACTTCCTTGTCTTCAACGTTGTCTTTTATCTTATAATATGCTTTTTTGATAAGGACACGTTTGATGTGGGTTTTGAACTTTCGTTTAATTTCGTTTCTTAGAGTAGCTCCCATTATATATTATAACGTAACGATACTATAAATGTTCTGTTTGGTATTTAAACCAACAATCTCACCTTTTTCTTCAATTGCAGGTCGTCTTTTAACAAGAAACCTTCTAGTACCATTCCTTCTCGGTTTCAAATTCCAACTCTCAACTTTACTGCCTATACTACTGGGTTTACTATTGATTGCCAGTAAAAAGGCGTTCCTTCTTGCAAAGTTAGCACTTCTGGCTGTCACAGTATTTAGTAGTGGATTTGGAGGAAGTGGATCAGGGTCATTTGGAGGTTTTGGAGGACCTTCTCTCTCGTCTTATGCATATGAGAACCCAGGACATTTTCACGAACATGATCATCACACTACTTCAGGTTAGTATAGATATTTACTTTTAACATTAATCTGAGACTGAAAAGCAATAGATAACATTTCAGTCTCCTTTATGACTATGAGGGCAGCAAAATATAATACAGCACATGTTTAACTCATTCACAAAGTTTCAACATTATCATTTGCCTATCATATATAACGATAATAATTGGCAGTGCTAACACTGATCTTTAATGGAACACATAACGTTTTCATATGCACCTTAGTCTTTACCAGTTATTATGACTACTAAAGAAGAAGATGATGCAGTAGCATAGAAACATGAAGAATAAAACAAAATTGATACTTACAATGAAAAAAATGAAAATTCTAAGGATTATAGGAATTGAAATTGTAGTTTAGATAGCGACATCTAGTGTGAACTCTCGGAGACATTTACAACGTATCTGTTTCCAATAGGTACGCTCACCTCTTGCCGATGTACAGTCAAAAAGCCTTCCAAAGATATCTTTGGATTTCACTATTCTGGACCTTAAAGTCTTAAAGTTAAAGTTGAAAATGCCTCCGATTGGATTGTGTAAGTATTTTGTGATGTTGCTTTAGCAGGGTGAGCAGTTCTGTTAGTGCTTGGCCTTGGCAAAGGCGCTGAAAAACTTTTATATTACATTGATTGCGTACATTTACTACCTTCTATGTAGTTCTCTGTAAACCTTTCAATATTTTTCTTATAGTTTGAGTTGTAGATCCTGTTAGTTTCTTTCATCTAGTTAAACTTATGTTTATTTATGAAAGCTGATTGTCTACTTGCTTGTGATAAACCAGTAGGGAATTCGGTAGTTCTAGGGATGTCTGATGTCTAAGTCAAACTGTTTAATATAAGTGTACGTTTGTTTAAGTTATGGGTATTTTAAAATGTTGTTATCTCCAATAATGCAATTTGGTTAAAGTCTGGTAGATTTTTTATGTAATTATAATCTCACCTTCCATTTATCTATATTTTATTATAGTCTTTAGTCTTTCATCAAATGACTACTAACAGATACAACCAAGTTTTTCTTGCTTCTCATTTGAAAATTAACCCTTTATCTTTTTTCCAGGTTACTATCGCCGTCAACCTCACCCAGACTACTACTACAGAGAAAAGTCAGCTGAACCCTCAACAGCATCCCCAATCACTCCAGATGAACTTAGGAGTAGACTAGAAAGACTGTTTGTTACTAAGAAGGATCCTGTCAATGAAAGAGAAGATGTTAGCGCAAGAAATAGGAATTTTGCTTGGACTCCTATTAATACTGGGTAGAGAATTTTTATAAATGACTAGCTGCTGCCCGCGGTTTCGCCCGCGTGGCTTTTTCTAAAATAAAAGTAATCTAAGCTACTCCTTATAAAATCAGCTATCTGTCAGTGAAAGTCCCGTCAAAATTGATCCCGCCATTTCGGAGATTAGTTGGAACAAACAGACAGACAGACAGATAGACCGACAGATAGACAGACATAACTGATAAAACTTGTTTTTTTTTTTTAATATGTACTGTATATAGTTACATAAGCAGTTAGTAAAAAGCGGTTATTTTGATATTACAAACAGACACTTCAATTTTATTTATTTGTATAGATGGCATGAAACTATAAATTAGTATATTGCTTATTGTAAGTAGTATTTAATAAGATCCAAATCTGGTAACACAAATACAATCCAAAAAAAAAAACATTCATACTAACAACATCATCTATACTCAAAGTCTCAAATTCAGATAATTTATGTAAACAACGGGGATAACACATCAAAAAAAATCTTCGTAATGGTAATTCACATAAAATTGCAAAAAAAGAGGTTCTATTTTCTTTTAAGTACTGATTTTAAGAAATAATAATTAAAAAATAATCATACCGTAATTATTTTTATAAATTTTCGGTTTTAAACAAAGTTATTAATAAAAGGAGATTTTCTGGTATAAAATATTTTATGATACTGGTAACAATGCAGGAGATCCAAACATTTTCACATTTTTTAATCTTCAACAACACTAATATTACAACTCTCATAAATAGATTCATATTGTAAGTAGCATATCTAGCCACATTTTGGATGAAAACGGCTGTAAACTGTTTCGATTGGAAATCGATTTTGGGACGCCTACATCTAGCACTGGGCTTAAAAGGGCTGATTATGACTATCATATACCGTGTCTCCGACACACTACAAAAAACATTGTTTGGCAACGGTATTTTGTTTGCATAGTTCTTATAATTAATTCACTTTAATTTTATCGATGATTATTTACAAAAACATTTAATGATAAAATGTTTTGCACCACTGTCCTGTCATTTTGACAGTGACATTTTTTGACATTACTTTGTTTACATAAATTATCTGAATTAGAGACTTCAGGTATAACTAGCCAGCAATAATTATATATTTTAATTTTTGTGACTGTGTTAGTAGTGATAGTTTTGTAATTTAAGTTACCACAGTTTATATTTGTTTGTTAGTATGCATTTACCTACTTTAATTTGATAGACAGCACTTAATTTATTTACTCCTAGTCATAACTTTTTCCATCGGTGCTTTGTAATTTGATGTCAAATTTCTATCATTTATGATTGGAAGTTAGAATAACTCCATGTACATCGAAATATTCAATCGTTTCTTTAGATTAAAGCACATACAGCACATTTTATCATCTTTTAAGAAATTTTATAAGAAAAAATATTTATATTTATAATTTAGTCTTTGCAATAAAATTCTACTGAAAATAATGCAATCCGTTTTTTAATAACTATTAATATGATAACCAAAAAATGTATAACCATAAATTTAATCAATTATAAAACAACTGGCGAAATGAGCGTGTACTACAGATACTCCTCTGCCCAACCAATAACCAGCCATCAACACAAAACTCAATCAATTAAACAAAGAACATAACACATTATTACCTTCCTCATTAACAGCAGTTAAAACCAATTAGGTTAAAGAAAATAAGCTTTCCGCCGTCTCCGGTCCACACCTATCTTTAGAAACATCCTCTACACGATTACACGCTCTAAATGCTAAGAAAATGGCCGCACAAGTAGGAAGCGTTTCCGATTCGTACCCAAATGGAAATAAATGTGGACGATATGTTCTAGCTGTATCCGTACGTATAATTGTTCGAGTATTAAAACATATTAATGGGAAGGTAGCACGTAATTTTCTTGTAAGGAAGTCGGTGGATCAAATGGTTAGTGATAATTATAGTGATTGATGCGTTGCAAAAATTTTAAAGGATTGGTAGTAGGTGGAGTGTTAAATCGAACATGTTACTTGATGTAAAATACATCCTCACTTGTAATATATTTATATTTGATGTGTATGCGAGTCTTCCGTAACGAGTATGTTTTTACGAATTAACAGATCGTCAAGTGATTTGGTTCAAAAGGACTTTTTAGCAAAGTTTTATACGTAGGAGCTTACCAATGAAAAGCAAATTGGCAATCCGTATTCAATTTTGACGTTAATGAAAATATTGTAAATACCGGAGAGTAACTTTGTGTCCAAGTTAATGTCAATAGTCTCGTCCCCACTAATATGCCTTGCTTGCCCGTGTTACTACCAATCATACTACCATTAGTAATACTGGTAATTTGATCTCCTTTCTTACTACTGCAGTAGTAAGTTGTTAGAAGGGTAACTACAATTTGCCATTGTTAAGACTTCTGCAAGGGTGGTCGTATATAAAAAAGGAAAGTGAACACCTTTCTTTCACGGATTTTTTAAAATAAAATACGTACAATACAGGACTCAATCTTAACTGACTTAGTTACTTGGAACAGCAAGACTAGAGCCATTATAGTTGCGAGTTCTGCCCAACCAACCTAAGATGTGATATCAATACTTCTGCTTCAACCAACACAATACATTACCGCCAAACAACTAAGCCTGCAATAATATAACTCTGACGAGCACACTAATTTATAAACCACCTCTACTTGTGCTGCTTTCTTAGTTTTTTATCTGAATGCCGGTGAGCCATGCGTTTGAATCGCGTGCGATGCATTTTGCGTGTACATTCAAAGCTTTCTCGGTTTTCTTTGATAGAATTCTTGGGTTTTATCTGGCGTTAAACTACGTTTTGCTGTTGTATTTGCTTGGATTGTAAAAATTCGTCACCGCTTCCTAGCTCTTTTGTATTTTATAATTTCGTTCGTTTTTCTCGGATACTAACATTAGATACTTGTTATGTTTTTCTAAAACTAAATAGGAAGTCCTCAAAGATAAGTCGTTTGAATAAATCTTATGCTTCTTCTACAATTATAGCAACATTGCTTTTAAAATTTTAGTGATCAGGTCAGAAACTACTAAAACTATGATTAGTTTCGTCGTTTAGACTGATACATTACGAACATTATAACAGTATTTAAACTTTGTTGTCCATTATCAGCCGAAGAAAGATGTGGTTTATACTGAGAATAGTAGGTACATTATATCACACTTTAGTTCCAAGCTCATGACTTACTGTAGCTGTCAAAAATTTGGTTCCATAATGTAGCAAGAGGGTAACAATATAAACTTTTTCCAATGCTGCAACACACAAACACACTTTATCTTCCCATGTATATGAGCAAACGGTTATATAGCGGTCCAGTCTTGCTCCAACTGTCTCTAGGAGTGAATAATATAATTGATTATCAGCTGCTTCCGTTATACTAACACATAGTTTTTACTACTGACATCGTTAATTGTGAAGCTGTTAATGAGCTAGTTAGCTCTAGATAACAAGAAGCATTTTTATTTCATTTTTGAGCTTTTTCTATAGCCAGAGTTTTGACGAATAGTCCTTACTAGTATTTTTCTTTGGGTTTTTGGACTATTTACTTGGTTGGGCCTCCACTAACTTTTCTTTAGCATAGCATAGTATTCAATAAACTTATAGTCCCACTACTGGGACACAGGCCGTGGCTAGGTCTTCTTTCTTTCCTTAGATTATTTTAGTGAGCCTTTTTGTTATTGGATCGTTGTTTCTGCTTTAACATCAGTATTGTTTTCAGAAATACCATTTACAAATATATATAGTTTTAATCATTCCAATGAGTTCTAAATAATATGCAGTTTAGCAACTCAAAATTGCATTAGGGATATTCATCACACATTTCACTCATACTATCAAAGCGTTCATGGCTAAAATTCTGTCTCAGTGCATGTTACATTATAAATCTAAATTTGGTTTAACTAGTGTTGGGCATTATAATTGGTGCCATTAATTATAACTCGTAGTAGTTACTCTTTACTTCATTTATTATGATAGCAAATTGTCAGCTCATCACTTTAATCACTAGTATCATCATTTTAATAACGTGTAGTTTGCTTATCCAGATGATTTTATATCTTGAATGGTGTCTCCTGTAACTTAACTGTGTACTTAGCTTTAACTTTGTATGAATAAGAATAATATTTTACAAATAAGTTACCTTTATTAATGACATTTTATGAATTCCAAGCAATATCAGTTGCATGGCAGAAGGCAATTACAATAAAATTAACAGTATTTTCTTTTCACGAATGCCTGAATAGTAATTAATAGTAATTCTAATAAATATGATTGTGTTACTTTTATTTGCTACGAAGTGTGTCTAAAATAATGCACTAGGTACAAAATAATGATGAATTAAATTAAATTGCAAAAATGGACACCAGAAGAATGAGTTTTCCAAATCTCATTCAGTTGAATAGATATGACATTAAAATTGAGCGTTGTGCTTTTATTACCATTAAATTAAACCCTGTGATGACCAGACGGCGATAACATGTAACTGCAAATAGGATAATCGGATGCATATGTACCTACATTTGAGGGTTTATTTATATTATTTATATATACTTTATTGTACATCAGATTACACATTACAAAAGAAAAGAAACTTATACACTATAAAATATACAATGGGCAAAAAACAAAAACAAAATATCCCGCGATTCCGGGATAGACGAATTTAGAGTTCTGATTATAGAATCGAATATATATTTACTTACGTTTAGGTGATGGCTCATATGGAATGCACTTTTGTATCGATCGTAAAAATCTCGGGATTCAGGAATTGATAAATTTACTACTTTTATTGATGAATAATACCACATATTTAAGAAGTCATTTCCACACCATGTATCCGATTAGTAGTGCATTTCTGGATTTTCTGGAATCCCGGGATTTATATTAACAAAACACATCTACAAAATTAGGCTATAAATTAATACAATTTCAATCTTACCTCAGTTATCATTATCTTTAAATACATTGAATTGAATGTCTATAATTTTTGTTTACTCGTGACCAACCAAATATAATGCAAATCAATAGTTTTCATTCTGCTAATGAAATGCAAGGAAAATCCGATCCAGTTGGAAATACCAATTACAACGTTGCTGTGGTCAGTATTTATGAAAACGAATGATCTGTAGTTAGCGACAATGTTCATGCAAATGACAGCGGCCAGTCGACCATGACAGTAGAAAATAATAAATTGCTATATTGATCGCCCCACCCGTAATTACATGACACGACAATTGTAGGTAATTTTGGATGGTTTACGACTTGTTCGTTGAAGTTTTAATGCTTTTCTATATCTATATTATAAATATTACTTACTAAATTCCATGGACATAGCACAAAAATCTCGAAGATTTAACTTGTCGCCACATCATTAGATTACTCGTACAGGGGCGAAGCGCTTGTGTTGTATAATAATTGAATCATCAAATCCTTGATCGATTACTTCATTGATTTTATTAAATCATACTTACTTAAGTATGTGTTGAGTTTAATCAGCAGTGTGGTCGTCCTGATCTTGAAATATTTCTTCGTTTCCAGCGCCCAGAGAATTTTCTTCAGCATTTGATAGTTCCATGTCACGCAAAGATGTCTGCATACCGTTGTAAAGATTATTGGAAATCATTTCCTCGGTAAATTCATTTAATGAGCTTGGTAGTTACTTTTTGTGCCTGTTGCTACGCTGAAAAAAATTCATTATACGGTTATGTGTAGCTTGAGATGTCTACGCACTTTTGGTATGAGACATACTTAAGTGGATTATTCAAGTTATGAGATTATTTTTATTTCATAATACTGTATTATATAATCTTCAGGGTGAAATAACAAACAGCCGTAACAAATTTCAAAATGAATTTATTCAACCTGTCGGCCCCAATCAATCTAAAAATAAAACAAACATTCAGTTTCTATAATTTTCTTTAAGTCGTCATTCGTTGGTTTCTTTTAAGAATATTTTTCATCATCATTACAAACTTATAATTAAATAAATTATTATTCTAATAATAACAGTTTAATACAGTACGCAATCATTATTTCTGTTTTTATAAATAAATAAATAAAAGGTACTCGCGTAACCACCTTGCCGATGATCGACATCAAGATGTTATTATATAAAGAATAGCCAATAAATAAATAAATTAACTACTTATTCTAAACAGCACCGTATAAATAAAATAACATAAATAACTTATTCCTTTAACTTATCCGCTATTTTTACAAAATTGGACAAACGTAGAAAACAGAAATGCACAGTACCCGTCGACTAGCCTAAAAAGTCTTAGTATAATTATGATTAATTCATGATGATAACAATATTTATTATTTGTATATTATATATTTATTAGCATTATTATTTATTATTTGGTGCGTCCGATTAAACAATCCTATCTAACTAATGTACTGAACATACATACACACTGCACATGCAAAAATCGCGTACGCAATCTTATTTACATAATATGTTATAACTTCTATATCATAATTATTATGCATCGAATAAATAATAATAAACATGGGACTAAACTAGCGAATAAATAATTAATTACTAATTAAGTTAACTACCTAGTGTCGTTTAAATAAGCATAATAAATAATAATTTTTTGGTTAAACATTATTCTTTTGCAAAAGAACCCAAAAGTTGTTTTGGGCTAATATAGTGCAAATTAAAAATGCCGTGTCGTTGTGAATTTTGTAAAATATGGAGTCGTAAGCCTGTTGTTTTTTCTAAAACCTACTGCTTCTTGGCATAGGCTTTGTAGGCCCTGTCCTGTGCAGCGGCTTCGTCTTCCACGCTCCTCCTGTAGTGACCTCCAGGTCCTGTGGTATCGAAGTCGCTGCCGTAGTGAGAAGACGAGTACGTATGACTTTGGGATACCTGAGGATGTTTCACGATCTCATACGTAGTCTTCTCATGAGACTCTCCACCAGAAACCAACTTCTTCAAGCCGATGATCGCCGACAACAGCAGAGCTATCTTACCGATAAGTAAAGCCTTCCCAGCAATCAGCGCTATCGCGTGGAACGCCATCATCAGGAACCCACCTTTGATTGCAACACCGGCGAGTATGGGGCCCATCATCTTTTTGAGTTTACTCCTAGCTTCGTTTAGTGACCGTCCAACATCCTCGCCAACATCCATAGGAGATATGAAGACTCGATGTGTCTGCATCAACTTTGTAGTTGCAAGCTGCAAGTATTTGTCGATTTTTTCCGAAGGAAGTGATTCGAGGTCTTCATCTTCAGGGAGAGCGTTCGGAGACGCTCTGCCAGCTTCAGCTCGCTTCACTAACGCAATTCCATCGAGGATGGGCAGCGTGTCCATACGCGCTGCCCTATCCGCCAACTTCGTCGCCTGGATCTTCAAACACTTAACTATCTCCTGCGACTTCTCACAGTTGTCATACACCTTGCCCAATAGCCTCAGGCTGGCTCCGAAGGTGTCAGCCGAAGCGGAGAGCACACAAAAACACAAAAGGACAATACCGCGGCACTGCATCTTGTTGGAAAACCGCGGGTGTCCCCTCAATGTGGACCGATGTCCGGCTGATGCGGTTGCGTCTATTGAAATGTGCACTGTGTAAATGTGCACTGGCATTTATCTATTTTCACCGGGAACTACATTTATCTATAAATCTTTTAGAGCGTGCAATCGTTGCATCGTATGGCCGTGCACTGAGGCGTGCATGTGCACGTCGGGACCACGCTTGTATGGGTCACGTCTTGTGTGTGTGGGTGACCAGTCATCGCTCTCATGCTGACGAAGCGGATTGTCAAAGTCAAGGTTACTGTCAAGCTTCAGGATTTATTAGAAAATCCTACTTTTAGGGTTTCCAAGCGATTTTTTTTTTGTGATTGTTTGGATCTAACACATCTAATAGTCTAGCTAGTGGAGCTCATTGGAACATAATTATATGGATCACTAGTCAGTTTTTGTTTAGTCTATAAATAGCAAGATGTTTAATGATACTGGCAAGTTTAATTTAATTTGAGTAAGTATTAGTAGTCTAGATAAAACTCTTACAGATAATTCTGGACAAGGGTAGGAAATGGTGGCGCCAGTACTACAAATTAGACGACTATACCTTAGTAAGTAGTAGTTGTTATAGATATATTTTTATAAGAGTTCTCCCTATTTATAACTACTGTAATATCAACGAGTGTTGTTTGGTACTGGGTAGCTGAAATGCTAGTTTAAAATTATTATATTTATTTTTACTATACTACTGTGATTTTGTTCACGGACCCAAATACAACCATTTAGATATCAGGGGGACACACACTTGACTCTAATAAAAATTAACACTCTAAAGCTTATTATTACGCAAACGCATCCCTGAATCGCCTGAATTACATTATTTTTAAACGGCCTATGCAATGATTTCCCACACCATGGGATAGACGAGAAAAAAACTATCATCCCCACTTTATGTGTGCCACTTTGTCTGCGTGATTAATATGTATACCCATACCAAAAACAGCATGCAAGTACTAAGAGTATCTGAGCTAAGCCGCGGGCAGACAGACAGACAGACGGACATGGCGAAACTATAAGGGTTCCGTGTACTACGGATCGCTAAAAACCTATTGAAACCAAATTACATGATTGCCATTAAAACTGTAACAAAAATGATTTAATATTATATCAACAAAAGCCTCAAAAAAAGTGTCGAAATGACATCATAATAATGTTCAATTCGTGGTATTTTATGACATCCAACATAAACTTACTAGATCTACAACATGAGCGGGAGGCAATTTAATTCGATCTCAATTACGTTGCGATCAACTTAGTTCTAGCACAACCTACATCTATGTACAATTTGAACAATCTTCAATATCCTATCGTTTTCTCGACCTACTACTAAGGGACACTTTCCCCTTTGAAAAAAAAATGTCCGAGGAGTAATTACTGCCACAACGCTTATTGTTGTATACATTTCTTTGAACTTTTCGCCTTGGTCAGTGATGCATCAGCCATCCAGATAACAAAAAAAATATGTTTCCTTAGATGTACGGTAATTAAAAGGATTATGTCTAGCTAAGATATAGAAAACATAAAAATTGTCGTATTTAATATTACTATGCCAATCCACTAATCCCACACTAAGTGAGATTTGTTGCTGCAATAGACTTGAATCCTCGAACTGGTGGGAGAAAGCCATTTAGCAACAGTTGGCCAAGCAGTGTGTTCAAAATACCTAGATTTAGGATGCAACACATCCAAATGATTGTTCTTTAGATGTTTCAGCTATGAATAGTAGTACGGTCCACTTTGACGACGCGGTTGGCGCAGTGGTTAAGCGATTAACTGCTGCACTGCTTGTCGTGGGTTCGATTCCCGCGCGGAACAAATATTTGTACGACCCACAATTTGTTGTTCCGGGTATGGCTCTTTGTGTATGTGAGTTTAAATGTTTGTTAACGCACCCACAATACAAGAAAAACTCCTAGTGTAGGGCAAAGTTAAAAAAAAAAAAAAAAAAACTGGCATCTTTACTTTCTGTGAGCAACTTTACCCATGAGTAGTGTACTTAAAAACCTCTCGATTAATAAAAATCTGTTGCCGCCATTTAATATCAAAGCGATACAAAAGTAGAAAAATCAATTATTTGTTACAGATTTTTGGTAATGAAGAGATATTTAAGTACAGTACTATAATGTAAAGTCGTTTATGGAAAGTAAAAATGCCACAGGTACCTAGGAGTAGTAAAATGGTATAGTCCGTGGATTGGTGACCATTTTTACATACCAACACTCCATTTTTACATCAGCATCAGGTCGTACACCTTGTGTGTCATCTGACATTATGCTGAGCTGAGGCCCTTTTGGCATTATAATCATTGTTTTCTGTGTTTTTATAGTTTTAAGGTGTATTTTTTGGTGTAATGCCAATAAACGCATTTTTTTTTTCTTTCTTTCTATGTCTTTCTTTACCTCGAAAAGCAAGTTAAGCCGTTGGTCCGGTTAAGAGCAGTTGAAATACGATCCTGAACCAAAGTAGAAGATATATGTACCTAAAAAAACTAAGACAGTTGAAATCTCCATTTCAACTGTCTAGTTTTTTTATTAGGTTGTAGGCAGGACGGGACACGTGACGAGAGATAGTAAGTCAAAATGGACAAAAGAAGGGGGAGAAAGGCAAAAAGATGGATAGACGACATAAGAAAAATTGGAGGCGTTACCTGATCTAGAAAAGCTAGAGACAGAAATGAGTGGAAACTGTTGGAAGAGGCCTGTGTGTCATAGGACACGCTGATCACTAAACCGAAAAACCCGATGTGATAGATTTAAGTTTTTTAATACTATTAGATTATACTTGTGTTTAGTTTTTCAAAAATAAGTGTACGGCCTGAGTGAAAAGGTGTGCGGCGGGGCGTTTTACGTCGCGTGCAATCGGCGAAAGATTGTTCGACGCGCCGCTCGCCGCCACTCAGGACACTCGCGAGGGATTGTATGTGTTTAACACATGAACGCCGCACGCGCCGCCCCGCCGGACGCTCGAGTCGAGCGTGCACTCAGTTCGTACCCTAAAGGTTTAATAATAAAGGGTCGCCAGAAGGCCGAAAGTCTGACAACCAGTCTTACCAAAGGGCATCGTATTACTCAGTAACTGGGTTATGGAGGTCAGATAGGCAGTCACTCCATGTATAATACAGGTATTTAGCTGCATTCGTTTAGACTGGAAGCTGGTCCCTGGCTTGGGAATAGGCTAGGCCAATTGATGATGATGACTAGTTGAAGTATATAATCTCGCCTATTGTTCTCGAAAGTTAAAGGAGCTGTGCCCCATGTAATAGGGGGCGAACCTATTCCGATTAACCAAGCACAAATCCAGACTCCACGCTGCTACCGAGAAAACTTTGATGGAAAACCCAATATCAACACTTTGCCTGATCTAGGAATCGAACCCAGGACCTCATGCTCAGCAGTAGCACTTGCCACCAAAAGATCAACGCGGCAGTAAATAAAACTGTTGTCAAAACATTTTTGGACAGACGTCGTGATCAAGAAAAACGTAACTCATTAAGATGAAACTAGTCGATACTTTTTACATATATACGAATTTCGGGGGGGAGTATTACTCCACTGTTTGACATTTTACATACAAAATTAAACTTGGTATCGCTGTGTCTTATTATTAGTTTTGTCTGTACGTAAGCAGACTATTAAAATAAAAAGCCATTAAAAAGTTATGAGCCAGCAAAGATTCGTTTTTCCTTCCAATTTTAACGCAACTTTGGGCATAAATAAGTAATAAAAGAAGTGTAAAATCTCCAAAACAAAGTCCGTCCCAACAAAGCTCAATTATCGATGATTTCAATAAACTTTATTTGTATTTGATTTGTCCAGTAGTTTTTTTTTCATAAAACTTAACCTCCCAAAGGACTTTTCGTAATTTTTTACGCGCGCGGTTTACTATGAATTATCATGCATTTCACTCAACAAACGCTGACGGACACAATGCTAGGTGAGACAGCGTACTGTTTGGCAACGCCCAAATGTTCAAGCCCGCGGCTAGTTGGCTCTTAACACAGAACTATGATACCTAATAAATAAATACGTAGTCAATACCTTATATTATCCATGTTAATCCTCTAATGGTTCATTTACATTACTCAATAACTCAGTCGTTAAACAGGATACGTATCTACACCGTCGGTACACCGTCTGAGAGACTTACACACGATAAAAAAGAGCCTTCAAAGAAAACTGAGAAAACTACCAAACGTTCAGGCTCTCCGTATACCGCAATCGTTCACTATCGACTGATTGATTGCACGCTCGTTTCTGCTGGACGAAATGGTTGCCCAAATATGAGTCCTATGGCATGCTTTACAGAAATCTCTCGCACTCCATACGAGCCCTATCGACCAATGAAAATGAGCCTTAGATCATTAGAAAACCCACATGTCGTCAATTGATTTATCTTTAAATAGTAGCAACAACCTATCGCTCGACATCGAAGTAATTATCGAATAAATTACATAATAGTATGCACGCGAACACGTATGTCGTACTCTGTGTTGTATGACAGTTTCGCTTTTTGGGGTAGGCAGAAGTGCAAATATTTTATTTATTTATCTTTATTTCAGACACATAGTCCATAAAAATTGTTACATAAAAAGAAGCTGTTAGTAGGGTTGTTAGTAGTACACACAATTTTTTACAAACAATAAGTTAAAATAAAATAATATGGTGTTAGATTTGTTAGTAAACAAAACAAGTTACACAATAATAAGTTACATCTATTTCCAGCCGATCTATTCTGTAAAAATCTCACCGTGGAAACTCAGGTGAAGTGAGCATCAATCCACAGTGTCAATCCCTAGCATCAATGAAATAACAGTTCACTTCACCTGTGTTTTAACGGTGAGATTTTTACAGAATAGCACTGCTGTTCCTGTGTAGGTGAACACCTGCCCAGTAAACATTAAATGGACTGTCAATTTTGCAGGCTAACGCTTTGAGGACAGTGTTGGTGCTACCACGAACCCTGCTCATCATCGATGCAGTTCTTTTTGTAATTTTAATGACTGCAAAGAAATCGTCCATCGAAAATATAACTTTACTATAATTTCAAACGTTAGCTTACGTTCTCAGAGTAGAGTGAGGTTTCAAGTAGGTATTAGAGGGTGACCCTATCCTATTGTTGTAGATTACCTGTTCCTAGTGGCAGAAGAAGAAGAAGCCAGAAGTGCATACTAAGCACACTCATATTTCACCAGTTGGTATTCAGGTGCTTACTAGAAATGGCGAGGGGGGTAATGGCTGATCTTTATGTAATGCTCGTGAACGGGTGCTGTTTGTGATGCCTGGTCGTCTTGCTGACCATGGTTTCGTATTTTACTTTGATGGTCCTAGTTTATCATTTTGTGTTACATAATCCAGCATTACGTATGTAAGCGGGCACGCCCTTTATGCCAGGAGACTTTTGCTTTTTTTTGTTTTTGCTTGAGTATAGTTTTTCACTATAATTTCTGGTATATTGGCGTGTACTAGCTGACATATGGCAAATAATTTAATGTACCGTTCTGTGTCTCGTAATGTTAATTACTTTGCATACCTACTATTATATAGAGTCGAGTTTGTCTAATTGAACAGACAGATGTGCTGCTGGGGAGTTTGTTGCGCCACTTCTTCTTCCCAGCTAAAGCACTAGGAAGTGGTGAAGGGCGGGCGTTTTGGCGGACTGTCTTATGTAATTTTGATGTTCGAAAAGTGCTGCAGCCTAATTTGAATAAATGACCTTCGATTTTGATTTGATTTTGATTTTCTTCTAACATGTTTTCCTTTCATTCATGAAAAAAGCTTTTAAGTATGAACGTGCAATAAAGCTAAAACAACGCCACCTATTTTTCAATCGTTGAACTATTACGTCTAGCGAGTAGGTTTCCTCACGATGCGATGTTTGTGTCCGTTCGAGTATTTATGTTTACCCTACAGTGCTGTACCCGGTATGGTTACTTTTACGAGTACCCCTTTTTCAGAAAATTTTATATTAACGTATGTCGACTGTAGTTGCTGAAATATTAAATTACTCGTAACATAAATATTATCAAATAAATTATGGGTTTTGGTAAAAGTGATAACAGACTGATTGTGTCTGTGTTAGTATATATTAGATATAAGAGAGCTCCGACACAAGTACTATTGTAACTTAATGGGGCTGCCTCAATTTATGTATGACACAATGCTTAAGTTGAAATAAATATTTTTGTATTTTTTGTATTTTTTTAAGAGTGATTGTGTCAGTGAGTTAAGTCATATCACGTAAGTTTACAAATTAAAGAACCAGCAACATTTGCTTAGCCTGGGGATCGAACCTAGAACCTCAATGGTGCCGATTCCCTTGTTCACAAACTAAATTAAATTTAAGTTCAGTGCATCTTTTTCTTTCTATTTCATTAAGAAAAGGACAGCAGATAAATTTTAGTTTTGTCCTGTCAAATTAATCAGCGCTTGATGTAAATTGACGTAATTTTAGTCGGCAAGTTTTTAATCACGTCTAAACTTGTATGGAGTAGTGACAGGCGCCGATTAATTTGACAGGACTAAACTAAAATTTATCTTCTGTCCTTTTCTTAATGAAATAGAAAGAAAAAGATGCACTGAACTTAAATTTAGTTTAGTTTGTGAACAAGGGAATCGGCACCAATGTCCAATTGATCAATGGCAGTCAAAGAGCCTTATAAACTCCTTCTTCTGATCGCCTTTCATTCATTTTCGCTACTACGTACTCGTATAATGATTAAGTTTGTGATATTCTATCTTTAATAATTATTATTGTCTCAAACTCCTTTGGTTCTCCTTTAATTCATGTTGTCAACGAAAAGCAATCTGCCTAGCATTTTTCCAACTATATTGGGGTTGGCTTCCAGTCTAACCAGATGCAATTGAATAATTACCAGTATTTTATCGTCGCCTCAGAGCCAGTCCACACGGCGCGTTGTGTTGCGTTGCGTCATCGCAACGCAAATATTTTGACGCATAGCCGGCCACACAGGCGCTGCGCCATCGCAGCGTTACTACGACGCGTTCGTCGGCGCAGCGGCGACGCCCAGTTGCGGTAAGCATTTTGTAAAAACATCGCAGTCAGTCATCCTCCCGCAACCCCTCAACGCACAAGCAACTGAGCGCTGCTGCTCCGACGTCGCAATGAGTACACCCTCTCCCGCTTCGTCTCGGGGGCTGCTGTCCGTCATGTGTGCGTTGCGACGACGCAGCGCACCGTGTGTACACTTTGGTTATTTGTATGTAAAACAACGCAACGACAGCGCTGCGTCGACGCAACGCTGACGCACCGCGCCGTGTGTACTGGCTCTTAGAGTGAAAACCTCGGAAATGTTTTTTTTTTTTTTAAGAAAACCTCGCAACACGACGTGTTGCGAGGTTTTCTAGGACGTCGTCCTAGTTTCACACAAAAAAGTTTTGCAACCTGTAACGCCATCTTTTTATTTTGTATTAATCAAAAAATATTTTTACAAACATTTGTTGAGGTTTACGAGTAAACATAGCACACAAACCATCGCGGCTTTAACAGCGGTATGGCCAGACACGGCAACTCGGTGCCACTAAATCCATACTAATATTATAAATGTGAAAGTAACTCTGTCTGTCTGTCTATCTGTCTGTCTGTCTGTCTGTCTGTATGTTACGTTTTCACGCCTAAACCGCTGAACCGATCGTCATAAAATTTGGCAGAGATATTGTCTGGGATATGGAGATGGACATAGGCTACTTTTTTACGCGATAACCGACATCCACGCGGGCGGAGCCGCGGGCAAAAGCTAGTATTAATTATAAATTAATTAACAAGTAGGTAGGTAGGTTGGTACGGTATGACGTTGGTTGGTATCTATGACGAGTTTTAATATTACACGCTATAAGACATATATGAAGAAGCTGTGGTAATATAATTTTACAGGGCGCCATTTTTTCTTCCTCCTGTAAAGTTGCCATTTCGTACATACGAGGTTTTCACTCTAAGGCGACGATATAACCTCCACAACCCAATACTGGGTAACACGATACCCCTCGGTAAGACTAGTGTCAGACTTTTGGGCTTCTGACTACCCGTAACGACTGTCAAATATAACCGTACCGGTTTTATGTCAAATTCTTATGCCATCTCTACTATAAAGCTCTGGAATTTGGCCTTTTGGCATTAAAAAAGCAGAAAACAAATTTACTTTTAAAAGAAAAGTTCATAACCACTACATAAGTCAGACTAAATAACTCTCAAATAATAGTCTAGTCATAGTAATTGTTATTAGGTGGTATTTGTTAAAATATCTATTAGTTTATTGTATTTGTATATGTGTATTAGTATCAATAAAACTATATAAATTCTCGTAATCAAGAAGTTAGTATTTTAGACATTATTTTTTGTCACTGTTTTTATATTTAACCCAAAGGTTGACTGGTAGAGAATCAAAAAGTCCGCGTATGTACCACTATAGTACATGAAGTTTAAATAAATAAAATAAATAAATAAATATCTACGAATTACAACCGGGACTAACGACTTGTAGTTTCCGAGGCACGGAAGGGTGTCGATAATAATGTGTATTTATTCAAACACGAGATATTTTTAGAGATTTTTAGTGATAAAGAAGCTATGAAAACCATATTTTTTTTTTTAATCTGAGTATATTATTAAAAAAAATATAATAATTTAACATTACTTGATATGATGATTAATTATCAAAAGGCACCGCGCTCATGCCGCCACCGTCACCGCGTCCGAGCGGGTCATTCATAAAATAAGAAAGTAAAGGTTTTTTGCAAAATGTCTCAAACAATTTTAAAATTATAATAATTATGTAAAAATAAAAACACTTAAAAAAATTCGCTGCTATAGCTTTTTTACCACCTATAGATGTTTCTCTTCAAAATATTTCGTGTATGAATAGATACACCTTAAATAATGGATGGTCACCCATCCACAAACCGACCGCGGCAGGCGTAGTTTAACTTTCGATCGACCCGAGTAGGCGTTATCATTATCAGCAACGAGCCCCTCTATTCATGTTCTCAGCCATAATGATTAAATCTATATTATCCTTTTTCTACATAAAATCATATATGACATAAAGTGCGTGTAATTTGCGAGTGCTGTTCAAACTGACGTGTTATATGACGTGACGGATCTTTTATATCTGTACGCACAGTTAATAGTGGTGTACAGGCGCTGTTGGTATTGGCTCGAGGTAAGTTTCATTCTACTTTTGCATCTATTTTTTTCAATAAAGATCCTATTCTACAGTATAAAGTTAGGCCGCGCTTGCGGAAAGTAAAAAAGGGCAAAGAATTTGTATTAAATATCTGTCAGATAACTTCATCAGAATTTATCTAGTTTTTTTTGGATTCTGTACCTCAAAAGGAAAACATGGAACCTTTATAGGATCATACTCAAACTCAAACCCAAACTCAAAACTCAAACTCAAACTAAAAACTCAAACTCAAAGCATTTATTTCAAATAAACCAATTACAGGCACTTTTGAATTGTTAAGGGGTCGTTCAGTCAGAAAGATGAAGCTAGTTGCCCATTCCAAATCGTAGTAAGTTCCTATGGAGAAGAACGGGCAAGAAACTCCACGGACACTCTTTTAAAACAAAATATTGTTACAAAAAATGGGTTATATCATTCATGTTTAAGTTATACATGTGAGAACAATTTAGAAAGACGTGCACGTTAGAAGCGTCCGTAATAAAAACAATACAAATATTAAAAAAATAACAAATTTACATGTTTTTAATGTGTTATAAATTCGATCATAAAATAGTGTAACTGTAACATTATCTAAGAATGCTTTATGATTAGAATGCAAAATGAACAAAATCCAGATTCTGTAATTAAAGGGCTTGAGTGCAGTAAAGACAAGAAACTATAACTATTAGATAATTATGGATCGATTCACCATATTAATTCAACTAGAATCGCAAAGGTCGAAAAAAAGACGCATCAGGAACTTCCTAATGGATGGAGGAACAGATTACATTTCATAATAAGCAATCAAGTTCCTCAATTTTAATTGACTTGACTCTTCCTGTAAAAAAATACATATCAAGAAGTAGGTAACACAGTTTTACTTCAGTACCAACTCCTGTTAAATGGTAATCCGTGTCTTCATTTTCTATAGCGTTTACTAAATCCATCAATATTCAATTGATTCATGTTACATGTCAACTAAATCGACGGCCGCCGTCATATAACAGCTGCCACAACATAACGGCGCCACCATATGACGGCCGCCACTATATGACGGCCACCAGATGACGGCCTCCGCCATATAACGGCCGTCGCCATATGATGACCACCACATTGCGGCCGCCACCAGATGACAGCCGCCGCCATATGACAGCCGCTGCCACATAATGGCCACCACCATATAATAGCCGCCGCAATATAACAGCCGCCACCACATGATGGCCGCCGCCACATTACAGCCACTGCTCTCGGCCACCGCCACCTATAATGGCCGCCATGACGTACATGATAGAGAGGGGACATGGAACATGTCTAAGGAAGGCCTAAGATTCGATGGTTCTGAGTTTTTCAATTATAAAATTTCTTTTTTCATCATGGGTGTCGTTTTCATTGTATTCGAGGATTCTGTAGCCGATAGTGCGGTTAAAATGAAAATCTAGATAGTGGCTGCGAAAATTTGCATTTTTTTATCATGAGTGTCGATTTTACAGTTTACTAGCTTTTGTCCGCGGCTCCGCCCGCGTGGATGTCGGTTATCGCGTAAAAAAGTAGCCTATATCCAATTCACGTGATGAACTGATATGCTTAAGCTAACACTATCTTATTGTACTCAAACAAAATGACTTCTGAGTCTAACATACGAATCAAAAACAACGTCAACCAACACAGTAGCATACTACCATTTGAACGTTGTCGTAATAATATTTATGGTTCTCGTAAAACTATGAACCTGCCATGTTATCTCTTCACCACCCTTGGTTGACTGGCAGAAAATACCTCAGGCATAAATTCCTATTTTGTACGCTGTGCTCGAGTCGCCAGCACATCAAGTTTCCACAAACTGTCAAAGTTTCTCATTCGATTTTGAACTTAACCTTCAAGATTTTAAGAATTTGACAGTTTCGTATAACCTGATGTGCTGGTAGCTGTACTTTTTATATTGCATAAAGTTTAAACACTAAATAAATATTTTAGTTTTCACTTTAAATTATTTTCAAACATTATAATAATTTGTAAATCCTGCAATAGTCCTACGCCAACCGGGCATTGTCCTTGGATGCAGTTGCATAGTCCATACATGGAAACCGTCGGTTGGTGCTTCATTTTAGAAAAGATGTCTACGAGTATAGGGCCTCTGCGAGTTGGCTTCAGCCCCTCATATTTATTCCCAAGAGCCGGAACCCAGGGTCCCGAGATATGTCCAAGACATTTATAATAAAATATAAATCGGCAAAACAGAATAAATAACAATAAATCCACATTCACCTGTACCTGTACCTCATAATTCCCATGAAAGTGGGTGATACAAGTACTTGTTATTATCATGCACTGAGGATAGCCATACATAAAGTTTATTGTGTGGAAACTTAATTCAGCTACACTTTGTATGAGTGTTTAAGCGTGTAATTATGTGTAGGAACGAAAGTGAACGAGAAATTAAATTAGTTACTTCGCTTAAATTGTATTTGAGTAGAAAAAAGATTACTGCTTAATGGAGGGAAGGTGGACGTGAAAATTCATACTTATAAAAAATATCATTATGTGGCAGCATTTACAACGCCACATGCGAACTACGCATCAAAGACCTGACGTCACAAATCCTGCAACGCGCAGTCAGAGTTTACCACGCGACCAGCATATATACAACATCCCGACATTAACCGTCGCTTCGGGCAGTTGCCCACCAGACACAACACCCGTCTGGTCGGAGGATCCTCCCTTTTCAATAGAGTTTGAGTGAAGTTTACACCCTGTTCCTCATACCTCTTAACATATATACATATGACAAATACCTCATAAAGTTAGCTGTTTTTCATACATAATTGTTATCTCCACCTGCCTTTCTTCTTCACTTTTAACTTCACAATTTAAAAATTCTGTCTCCATGCATCTATTATTTTGTCTTCATTTGAATTTGCACACGAGAATAATGTTTTTCTTAGTGCCTTTACTCGTAACCACTAGAGGTGATAGAGGTGATGTTGTTATGGGGTTTGTCCTTTAATCAGGAAATCTCTAAAAATCGGATGGAATTTACTTTACCTACAAGCACTGGATAAAGTCTGAACTGGTCTGGGGCGATTTAAAACTTAAAACTGACCGAAGTTAGTTTCGCTTCGAACCACTGCACGATCGTGCCCTAGTGTTGGATTCAAGAGTATGGATCGGCATTTTTTATTCGAACCCAATTCGATTGATTCAAAACTCGATACTGTCGGGAGTATGGCCCCAGAAGCGAGTTCGAATCGGAATCAAAATCAAACTCGAATCGTTTTCGGGAGTAAGGCCCCAGGTCTGTTATTTTTAGGAGCTAAGATACTACCACCCTTATCCATCATTTTCTAAGCTTTTAATCAGGTTCTTTCTTTTCCTTTCATTGACGTGTAAGGCCGCTTGTACACGCTAAGAAAAGTCACTGGGCCTACGCAAGAATTCTTGTCGTTTCAACACATTAACTGTGTTCACTGCCACGGTGCTGAACGAGAAAAAATCTTGCCTGCGCTAGACACAACGCGCTCTGAGTTGCTGGACGGGGTAGGTGAGGTAGTTCAGGATGTTAGTGTACGTTTAACGAGTGGACGTGTTCTTCACGCACAAACAATAGCAAAAATAACAGACATGACTAAAGCAGCCTACCATACCCTAAACACGACTGCCCGAAAACAATCTTATCATATACACGTTCATATTTTCTTGTCTGCAGCAGACGCGACAAGTTTCCGTGCCTAGGTCCGACAAAATTCTTGTCGTGCACATGAAGAATTGGTCCTGTCTGCAGCAAACATGGTGAATTTTCTTAGCGTTTACAAGCGGCCTAAAAGTGTTTGTAAAAACCTACTTACAGTAATAAAATCATTTATCATTTAATCGGTAGGGGCTTGGTAAAAGCTTTTGCTACGTTGTATCACAACCAAAACGAAAAGGAAAATTCATACACGACCAAAGAAAAAGTTTTTAAATTGTTGTTTGAGCACCACTTTAATCAATAACTTTTGTCATCCACTTGATGTACGGTACAGACAGCAGCAGAGATAAGCATGCAGGTGCACATTGCCTTTTAAACTTCAATGAATAGGTAATATTATACTTGTTTTTAACCCCCGGCGGCAAAAACGCCAAACAGACAAGGCTTATACTTAGCAATATTGAATGTATGCTATTGTTATTTATTTATTATTATTTATTTAACAATTTATGTACACACATATAAACAGACAAGAAGAAAGGAACAGAAAAAATACGTACAAAGGTTATGCTTATTTCTAATGAAATCTCTTCCAGCATACCTGCGATAGGAAAGTAGATATAGAGATGTAGACAACGTGTGTAAGTGAAAAAGGGAAAAAATAAAATCAAAAATATACATAAAATCAAAATAGCTATACACTAATACAAATACTTATAAACATACAATAAGAGAATATACTTACATACATACTTCTAAAATAAATATCACTCAAATATATACTTAGAACTACAATGTAGTGAAAAATAATAAATACATAATAATATGCAACTATGACGAAGTGGAAAGATAGTGATCCTTTAGTCTTCTTTTAAAGGCTGCAACAGTTTGGCAGTCCCTAATGTCAGGTGGCAGTGAATTCCACAACCGAGCCGCGTGCACAGTGAATGAGTAGGAGTAGAAGTCGGATGAGTGGGGAGGGAGTCTAAGGAGATTTCTAAGATGCGACCTGCAAGGTGCATCCGAAGGACGATCGTAGGAAAAGCGTTGTTGAAAGGATAGCTGCTGTGAATTTCTTATTTTGATTAGTCGTCCGCCGAAGCTGCGCCGCTATATTAAACTTAAAGGGCCAATACATTTAACTTCTTGAAGTTTTTGTGCGTTGGATCTTATATCAAGTCGCCTGAATTAAAGGATTCAGTCACTGTGGGCGGGTCAAGGGGGTTTATCCCAAGCACCCCATGCAATTTTCTTCAAAAAATATTGGTAAATCACTACCTAATGCTTGAAACGTTATATGTACCAGCCAATAATTATGTTTACAAATTAAAGTGATTATCAAAATAAATATTTTGGGGTTTTATTGGATGCGAAAGCGAGCGAAGCGAGCTCGGGACTTGGGCAATCCCGACTCGGACATGTTACGTTCGAAGGATCCCCATCGTGTTTTTTTTTTTTAACCATTCAGAAGTAGGAGTCCAGCTTCGCCGGGCTCCGTCGAATGCATCTTGTTATTATTGCTTGCTTCCCCTCCCCCTCTATTAATGCGATTTTTCTCAGAAATCATTCTTTAGCAAACTTTAACATTTAATATAAAAAACTACGCGCCTCCGGCGGGGGAAAGGTGGGGGCGACTCTATCCTAATGTTAATTCTTGCATGTATACTATGGAGGTTATTATGATGCATGCCAAATTATTTTTCAGTGTGTACATGATAATAACCTTACATCTTAAACACACCTGATGTGCACCTCCACTCAAAATAATGTCAACAATAACAGAAAAATTCGAAAGTAAAAATATTGTCACAGCGCGGGCATGCGTGCCTGATTTGAAGATGATGTGATAATGGTGCCATTATATTGTAATATTTATTTTGTGAAGTCTATTTCTGAATTTAGCATGACGACAAAGTTTAATACTTTGAAGTCCGCTTGGAATTTGGACTTTTTAGACTACTTGGTTTAAAAGAGTAAAGAAAGAAAGAAAAAGTATTAGTAGGATTTTAATCACTTTTACTGTTTATAAACAGAAGGTACAACTGGTCAAACTTCTGCTCTTAAAGCCGGTTGCAGAGCTAACCTAAATTTGTTTAGCTTAGCTCCCATAGCTGAGGTAATTTTTCATACTTGTGTGCAGACCACAAAGTATTTTATTTATTTTATTTTATCCTATTCAAGAAACTCACAGCTAACTTATAGAGTGTTCTTAAACAATGTGACATTGGAGGCCATTCACAAATTTCCACTACAACACAGCACTAAACATTAAAACTCAATTATGAAAGATCATCTCAGATATCAGAGCTAACCTAAACTATTTTAGCTTATTTGTAGCTCTTGATCTGTAACCGTCTCTACGCACAATGTCAAAATAATGTGTATTATAGTCCAATGCCAAGCCCATTGATAATGGTTGAAACTTGTAAGCACCTACTACTTGTGAGTATGCACATTAAAATATCATGTTGGAGTTGATATTAGTTAACATCACAAAGACAAAACTCAAAGATCTTGTAAATTACACCGGCACAAACTATATGTCCTAAAAAGACCAAGCAAGAAGACAATAAATTAATCAATAAAAAACAAAATATTTTATTTCACATAAACTTACATGGGCACTTAAGAAACTTCAAAAGCTAGTTGCACGGTTCCAATTGGACGTTTCCTATGGAGAATAGCCGGCAAGAAACTCCACGGTCACTCTTTTAAAAATAATTGGCTTTATAATATTTTCAAAGAACAGTGTTGGGAGGACAGTGTAGGCCTTTCAACAAGTATCAACAACGTACCAATAATAAAGTCAACAGCATGAAAAAAGCTAGGTGCACGGTTCCAATTGGTCGTTTTCTATGGAGAATAGCCGGCAAGTAACTCCACGGTTACTCTTTTAATAATAATTGGTTTGTACAATATTTTCAAGTTACAACGTTAATAAGTATGGAAGGACAGTGTAGGCCTTTCAAAAAGTATCAACAACGTACCAATAATAAAGTCAACAGCATGAAAAAAGCTAGTTGCACGGTTCCAATTGGACGTTTCCTATGGAGAATAGCCGGCAAGAAACTCCACGGTTACTCTTTTAAAAATAATTGGCTTTTACAATATTTTCAAATAACAGTGTTATAGATAAGGGAGGACAGTGTAGGCCTTTGACAAAGTATCAACAACGTACCAATAATAAAGTCAACAGCATGAAAAAAGCTAGGTGCACGATTCCAATTGGTCGTTTCCTATAAAGAAGAGCCGGCAAGAAACTCCACGGTGTCTCTTTTAAAAATAATTGGCTTTATAATATTTTCAAATAACAGTGTTGGGAGGACAGTGTAGGCCTTTCACGAAGTATCAACAACGTACCAATAATAAAGTTCTACAGCATGAAAAAAGCTAGGTACACGGTTCCAATTGGTCGTTTTCTATGGAGAATAGCCGGCAAGTAACTCCACGGTTACTCTTTTAATAATAATTGGTTTGTACAATATTTTCAAATGACAACGTTATTAGGTATGGAAGGATAGTGTAGGCCTTTCCACAAGTATCAACAAGTAACAATAATAAAGTCGACAGCATGAAAAAAGCTAGGTGCACGGTTCCAATTGTCCGTTTCCTATGGAGAAGAGTCGGTAAGAAACTCCATGGTTAGTCTTTTAAAAATAATTGGCTTTTACAATATTTTCAAATAACAGTGTTAATAGGTATGGGAGGACAGTGTAGGCCTTTCAACAAGTACCAACGGAACAACTGAAGAAAAAAAACTCCCAAATGAAAGTAGTAATACTTGCATTACAAAACTGCTTGGCAAAAAGTCGCTGTCAATGTCAAATTGGTTCCACGGACGCAGACGTGCAGCCAACCGGCTGTACGTCACCAGTATCCTATGATATTTCAAAGTTTATTTTCTTTATTGAATTCCGCGAAAATTTTTACCACGATATCTCAACAACTTTGAACTTATGACCTTACGTCACTCGGCAGTCAGCACATTACTCGTTGGACTATTACTGTCATTATCATTACCACAAATAACCGCATAACGAATTTAAATAGTTTACTCTCTCTCTTTTATGTTTATTTTGGTTATATTATTTGTTTCTCTATTGCAGAAGTCGTTAACTATCGATATTTGTTATGTGTTTGAAAAGTCGGTGGTGTAAGTGTGTGAACTTTTTTAGTTTTATTTGTATTACTGATTGGGCCTGCTCCTGACGTCGATCTCGTCTGATGGAAAGCGATGGATGACGTCTATGATGGAACGAGCGTGTCCAGAAGATGCCTGTTCACTCTTGCTTTGAAGGTAGACGGGTTATATGTGGAAGGGAACACAGACGCTGGCAGGGAGTTCCACACCTTGGCTGTGCGCATAATCAATGTGGAAGAGAAGCGCTGTGTAGGAATGGACGCGATATCAACCAAGTGCGGATGGTACCCTGCAGTACGTCTGATAGTCCGGTAATAAAAGGGCGATGGTGGGATCAGATCGTGGAGCTCCTGCACACACTCTCCGAAGTAAATTCTGTAGAAGACCGAGAGGCAAGCAACATTACGCCGATGAGCCTGGCTGTGAAGCCTAACCACCAACGTTTCGTCGCCTATAAGCTTTTGGAGCAGGTTTTTTAACTGCGTTGATAGAATTGTCAATGTGTTGTTATGCCAAGTGTTGGAGAGTGCTTTGAGTTTCTACAGAAGTGCCGATAGCTGTTGCTGCGTCCGGAAAGTTTTAACAACTTTAGTGTATAGTTTAATGAAAGAGTAAGAAGCATCCAAATGCAACTCTTTCCACATTATGTGATACCCACCTGAATTTTCAAGGTCATTGATATATCTGGTTTTGGAAAATTCATTGAGATGGATAGCCTCAAAGTACTAAAGGTATCCTTGGTTTTGTTTGTTGCGTAAGAAAAAACAGACTAACACAGTTAACAAAAATACAAAACTCATACACAGATCAAAAAAGTTTGTGATCACCAGAATAATCTGATATAATTTTTTAAATTGAACTTTATCAAGAAAAATTCTTTGTTGTGTGTTTTCTTTAAATATAAATACCCTATTTGAAATTAAAAAATAAAACTATTAATCGTAATATAATTGTAACAGAAATTTTATAGAAAGAAAAAGACTATTTAACCAAACTTATACAAAAAAATATTTATAAAAGGTTTATATTCCAGGTTTATTTCTCCTGGCTCGAACACATGCGGTGATCCTCCTGGGCATGCTGAGAATCAAGTTACCCAGCATTTCTTGTGGTAACCTGTCCCATTCTTGAATAGCGGCTTCCCTGAGCTCTGGCACTGTCTGGGGACGTGGCTGACGGTTCCAAACAGCTCGCTTAAGAGCATCCTACGCGTGCGCTATTGGGTTTAAGTCAGGCGAGCCGAATCATAATATAATCTACCTTACCTAACAAAAAAGATTTCGTTTTTCAAAGTGATCGCAATTTTTTTTTTGATGTGTGTACACGTTTCTTGGTAACCTAATAAATTTCATTAAAGGCTCCTTCAAACAGGCGCGACACGCGACGCGACATAAAGGCACCGGGTGTCGCGCGCCGAGCGGTGCCTTTGTGTCGCGTAGCGTGTCGCGCCTGTTTACAGGAACCTCAAAAAAAAAGCTCTAATTGATAATTATTCAGGTAAGAGTAATAATATTAATCTTTCTACAAAATCTCCTGATATCATAATAACGAATCAATCAAGCTCATCACTTTCACCCTGAACCACCGCTCACCCCGCCCCTCTTAACAGTCGTGAAGCTATCAACTCGCACTTATAATTCACGCGTCGTGAAAGGTTGTTCATCGTGAACAATCATTATAGTAACCCATTTCCTAGAGCCGACATGCGATATCAATAAAGATATTCATACAACACTAAATTTCACAAAAAGACATCAAGTACAAAAAATTAAACTACAAAACTTCAACTATTTAGTAACACGACCTCCCAGAACAGTTAATTACGGGAAAAGAAATATTGAATTTGAAGGTGTTAACATGTACAATAAAATACCCATGAAAATAAAAGAAGCGAAAAGTATGTCTTGTTTTAAAAAAACAACTTAAATCGTATATAATGTGTCAATAACAATAATAATATGAAAAATACCAGCTTTAGCAAGGGTTCATGCAAACAAAGAAAATAAAAATAAATTATTTTATCAGTACGCTGCCATGTACGCCACATGTAGTAAGACATTCACTTTTACTTTGGATCCATGTTTGATCGGTTAGTGATGAGTTGATATTTACATTTTTATCACTACCTTCTTGTGATTATGCCTTACCGTCCTATTTATTATTATAAATTTACTTTTAACATCGTTTTAATTCTTAATGAGAAATAATAAAGTTCTTAAACAAGTCCTCGGGCAACCTTGTAGGGGGGCAAATATATTTATTCACGACAATCCATCTTCATAATAAGACATTGAATACTGTAAATCCTTCTGACATAACCAAAGATGTTTAATTTAACAAAAAAAAACACTAGTGAAAGTCTCTTCACTAACTTTTACTAACATCACATTAAATTTTAAACTGAATTACTGAAAGAGTTAGTTTATATCTAGCTTACGTTACAATAAACATGTCAAATCATAAACTAGAGGATTGCTAATGTATTGTTGATAGAGAAACATCTTGGTGCTAAATAATGTCGACTAGCTCACGTGTTTGTAATAAAAATAATCTTTGCAGATTGAGTAGCTGTTTTCAGGTTAACAAATAACACTTGTTTGAAAATCTGCATTCAAGTTTCTATGACTTTGAATAGCGTAAATGCATAATTTTGAATAGAGTTATTTTTCCTAAAGTTATTTATTAATATATTTATTTAAACATCTCCCACACAATAAGGTACAAAGGCGGATTTAATGTCTTAGGCATTCTCTACCAGGCAACAAAGGTTGGTGAAGATGGCATGTGCTCTATTTATGAGGAGATAATAATTATTATAAAAATTTACATAATATATAGGTTATAAACAAATCAAATAAAACAAATAAATAGTTATCAAATTGAAATAAAATTTACTGAGTTTCAGATAACAGATTGACTGCCTCGTTGGTCTAGTGGCGGCAAGCGCTACTGCTGAGCATGAGGTCCTGGGTTCGATTCCCGGTTCGGGCAAAGTGTTATTGAGTTTTCCCATTTAGAATATCTCAGTAAAAGCACGTGGTCTGGATTTGTGCCCGGTTGATGGCAATAGGCTCGCCCCTAACTAGACTTAAACATAACTGGCGAAATGTAGGTGAGCTACAGGTACACCTCTGCTTGCTCCCTCGGGGAACACAGGCGTGATGTTAAGTTATCAAATTGAAAATCGATTGCTGATTTGTTTTGTTGGCACTGCCAACAAAAAAAAACTACAACTCGCTGGTAGATGAAGTTAAATAAAATACTATAAAATGCTTGTATAGCATAACGTAAGCTCAACATATCTATCACGCGATAATAACAGATGAATGTATATTAGGAATTAAAGCAAAAAAAGTAGTTTTTACGCTAATTCTTGGTTGTGTTCTTTGCATGAGTAACATTAGGATTTGTTCTTGTAACATGTGTAATGTATCTTCACGGTCATTTTACTTTTGAGGTAAGCTGATTTCTAAGTAAGACCAAAACTAAAACTACAATTCACTTAATAGAGCGACAAGATTCGTTGTGTTTTGTGTTCATGAACAGGAATTTGAAAAAGCTCTTAAAACAATATTTACATATAATACCTACTAATAATTATAATATTTATATACCTACATTATAGGAGCATTAAGGCGCTACGATCATCGGCTCGAAGCGACTGAAGTAAGCTCGCGAAGTCGCGAGTGATTGCCTCGCGCATTTGGTAGGTATTTACACATAGTAATTATTTTAATATTTTTATCAAGACATACTCAGTGCATTGTGCAAAACAATCTTACTACTTTTTCATTTATATCCATACTTTCCATATCCATCCATACTAATATTATAAATATAAAAGTAACTCTGTCTGTCTGTCTGTCTTTCTGTCTGTCTGTCTGTATGTTACGTTTTCACGCCTAAACCGCTAAACCGATTGTCATGAAATTTGGCAGAGATATAGCCTGGGATATGGAGAAGGACATAGGCTACTTTTTTACGCGATAACCGACATCCACGCGGGCGGAGCTGCGGGCAAAAGCTAGTTAAATTTAAAATAAAACCTCCGTTTTGTAGCTATGAGATTATGAAAAGGGGTAATTTTGGTATTTTTTCTGTCCAGCAAAGTTAATCTAATAGTGTTATTAACAGCGATTGCATGTCCCCCAGATCCTTAAGTAAGATATACTCGTATTTTGTTTTCAGAATTATATAACATTGTTTTTTATGTTTCCCATTGATTCAAACATACCGCCTTAAGGCAACGACAACCGACTTTTAAAGATTTTATACTGAAGATTACGTCTAAACGAGTAGTGATAATGATTAGAAAAAAAAAAATATGTTAAATTAGAGCATTTTCTGAATAACTTAATATATGACTATTTTAGATTATGTTTATATTACATAGTGAAATTAATTTGTAAAGTCATATCTAACGCGAATAAAAAACTGAGAATAACGCAAAATCTATTAAGCGTATTTTTCTGAAACCTTCAACTTTCTTTAAAGATCTTTTAGGAGACGTGTTTTATTAAAATACCTTTTGTTTTATGTATGATAAATTAATAATGCATCTTATTTGGGACAGCGCTCCTGGATCGGCGAGTCCTATTACTGGCTGGATGTGCGACGCGTTGCGTGAGCTTAGTACAGAACACGCAAGCTAACCACTCAATTTCACTGGCATATATATTATAAACTCAAAGCCCGGAATCTGGCTAGCTGTATAGTAATTAAATATGTCTGCTTATAAGTACAGGAGGCGGGCCCCGGAAAGCACGTTAAGCCGTTGGTCCCGGCTGTCATTCGTGGATCTTTGACAGTCGTTACGGGTCGTCAGAATCCCGAAAGTCTGACAACCAGTCTTACCAACGGGTATAGTATTACCCAGTTACGGGGTTGTGGAGGTCAGATAGGCAGTCGCTCCGTATAAAATACTGGTATTCAGCTACATTTGGTTAGACTGGAAGCCGCCCCAACTTAATTGCGAAAAAGCTAGGCAGATTAATTTTTAAGTACAGGATACTAAGTTATCAATCTTATATGACTTATTCCACTAACGAATACCATAAAATAATGGCTAACTTCTATAGTAAGCATTATACGAGTAACTGTAAGTGAGGTTTTAACTAGCTTTCTGTACTAATATTATATAGAGTTATTGATTGTTTGTATCGAATAAGCTCCGAAACTACCGGACCGATTTTAACAATTTTTCACCAATAGAAAGCTAAATTATCAGGAAGTAACATATGTATTAATTTATTTTCAAGAAAATTAGAGATCTTTAAGAAAATTGCAACAATGTAACCCAAAGTAACAAAAACTTGCCTATAAACCACGGAATCGAAACTTACACGGGTGAAACCGCGGGGTGCAGCTAGTTACAAATAAAATGACCCCATTATGCAATGGAAACGCTTGTATTTTGCACAAGGTCTAATATTTGATCCTTGCCAAAAAAATTGTGCTAGAGTGGAAAAAGGGAAATTTACTTATTCTTTCGAAAAAACAGTATGGGTATTTTTGACCTTTAAATTGACTAGGAAGTAGGGCAACAATCGGTATCGATATTGAATTGCAAAACGAATCACAAATGTACTTATAATTAATCTTGAGTCAAACAAAATTTTATCGATATGAATTTATTTTTAATAACAGCCTTCAAACAATAAGAACTAAATTCTTATGTTTACATTGCAACTCAAAGTCAAAGCATTTATGCTAAATAGGCACATAAATGGCACTTTTGAACGTCAAAATTTATTTATTATTTCAAAACTTTACTTTCAATTAATTATCCCACCCTTACAAAGCATCCCTGCACCCAACTTTGCCCCATTTAACTAAAAACTAAGCCGCACAATCTAACCTCTCAAATGCCCCCGTAACATAGCATATAAAATGCGCGCCGAAGCCCACCGCACCACAGTCATTTTCCCTCTACCGTGCAACCAACATCAAACAAAATGTACCAAAAAGTGTTATTACTATCTCTATTCCTAACTTTAAGCTTAGCCAGAGATGAACTTGGATTACGATACTTCAGCAGAGTATATGAAGATTGTCAAAATTCAAATGGATTCGTTCCCTGTTTGAAAAAAAAAGCAATTCTATTCTTCGATCGAGCAGCCAGGATGGAGGTTATTCCTTTAGTCGATGGAGTGGATGTAGTCAAGTCACCAGGAAGTAATTTACCAGCTATCAATGAGAATGATATAGATGCAGTGTTGCCAAGGAATCTGGGCAAAGATGAGGCGTTGACAGAGATGCTGTGGGATCGGATCGCGGCGTTTGCGAATTCTAGGACGGTGCAGCTGTCACTGCCGAAAGTTTCCGGTGAAGATCTGAACAAAGGAGTTGAGGAAGGTAATTATGTTGTTTGTTTATTCGTTTTATGTATGGAAGTTCTGTGGTTTATGTTGGGGTGCGGGTCAAAAGTTCACAGGTTCATATGTATATTTTCAATGTCATGCTGATAACATAATATTTGTAATCTGCCTAAGCATGAAAATATTACGTTTATTTTAGCTTAATTTATAAGTACGGTGTAATTGAAGAATCATCAATTTGTGACCCAATGACCTAGATTCATATGGATATGGATAAACAGGGCTCTCAGTAAACCACACTACTTTAGTATGATTCTGTAGCTTTACTGAATTGTATCAAGAGCTCGCTGTATACATGAAACAAGAACCAATAACCTGTTGATTTATGCCTTCATACTACATTTCATAGTTATAACTTCTATGAGGCTCGCAAACTGTAAACGTTGATTGTTTTTTCCAAGTTTCATTTCACAATAATTTAACAAATGCAAAAAATAGATGATAGCTTTTTAATGTTTGGAAATTGACCATTGACCGCATAGATACTAAAACACCGAGTCGAGGAGACTTTTTGTAATAGTCTACGATAACCTTGATGACCTAGCTGCCATATCTTCCAAAGAGACTGCAATTATAACGAACTAACATGCAATTTCACTTTAATAGTAATTAAAGTGAAAAATTACTACTTTATTTATTATTGTAGTATCTTTATTACTGTAACCCTACCTACAAACTTCAATCGAGGTCAATCTCGTGAAAAGTATCTCTTATTTCCTTTGAATCCTATATCATATCTTCAATGATATTTATAGAGTACTTGTCACAAGCAATTGCGTGAATGACAGTCAGTCTCATTTACATTACTAGATATTCATCATCATCTTCGATATCTACGCGTTGCATTTGCATTAGAAACGAATGTGAAATGCTTTACATTTCTATTGCATCTTTATTGAGATGTTTGGAATGACATCTCTATTCTATACTAGAAGTAATTGGCCGGGTCTTTTATTGTATGTTACTTCTTAACTTCGTTTGGTTTGATCTGGTTAGGCCCAGAAGTCAGAACTTTTGAAAACCCTTGCTTAGCTTAGTGCACATAGTATGTTTAAAAACATGGACCCTTTTTACATTGTCTTTTTGTTAGTAGGGAAATGTTTTAATTTGCACTTAAGATTGGCTTGTAAAAAAACGTATCAACATGTTTTGGAATTAATATAAAAACGCTTAGATGTTAGAAAATAAAGAATACTTTCAACAACTGAAAATCAAATTACACATAATGAGGTACCTATCAAAAATGAATCCAATAATACAAGCCCAGACATACATTAGCTTGAAGAAATCGTAGACAAAAATGATGAGTCAGCTACTCATTGGCCTTTAACCTTGATCTATTGAGCTGTCTAATATTCTAAATATACCAAATTATTTATAGTTTATCTGGCGTTCATGTAGTATTCTATACATCATCTAGATGAGCTGAGCAATCTTTGAAAAACAATCCAAATAGCTTATGAGGCTTTTAATACCCTACCATAAATTCAAGAAGATAATTTTCATATTTTCTGGTTCAGAAAACTTAATGCTAATATTATTGTCGATGCTAATCCAACAAATGTATTCAAACAATCAACAGGTACAATAACAGCCAATCAGCAGTTCTATCAATATAATATTACTGAGTTATATTCATACAATACATCATAAAGAAAACAACCATATTAGGCATACTTGATACATAGATTCGTATACAGGCGTAACGAGGGATAATAAATAACGTTTCTATCTAGCCTTTTATAACTTTTCCTTTGACCCTTATACGTGTTTCTTGTACGTAACAAGCTGGCTTGAGAAAATCTTCATACTTAACTTATAGTATCAGAAAGTAGATAAAACATTATTAGTGATGATGTTAAGTATGTGAAATATTAAAATCACAATTTTAAAATCTTCATACTTATCTTTATAGTATCTGAAAGTAGATAAAACATTATAAGTGATGAATTGATGATATTAAGTATGTGAAATATTTATTATTTTCTCAAGCATATGTTAGAATAAATGTAAGCCTATAACTTATTTGCTTTTACAAATTAATTTATAAAGAGAAATTGTGCTGTTTCACGTAAAAAAGGAATATTAAAGTAGATGTGCAAATTTTTAAAGACTATACAGCTATGAAGCTAATGCACTTGCAATATTGAGACTATTGTTTTGTAAATGGAGTTAACTAAATTGGACGAAACGATGATGAGTTTCGGAAAGAAGTGTTTTTGAAGCTATTCATATAAAAATTGCTGATGAAAAAGTTGTTTGCAAAAATATGCATTTTTGTATCAACATTAGGAAGGGCCAAATTAATATAAATATACAAATAACAGGCAACGCTTTGATATTATTCCGTTTCACCAAAGAAAGCTAGACAATATTGTGATTGATCATCTCATTTATTACTAGTCATTATTCACTAGTCATTCTCATTGATGATTTCCTAGCCAGATTATACGTAGCTCATAGCTTAGACCAAAAACTATCTAATAATGCCAAAATCTCATCTATCATTCCAGGTAAAAGTGACATTTAATTTTGATGTTATTTGATTTGATCTTACTTTCCATCGTTATAATGTTTGATGCACTGAAAGCTCACACCGAAAGTTTTTATAGATTTAAATACTGCTTGTACTTAAACACAAGCAGTATTTAAATTTACAAAGCTTTCTTAAATTGTAAAACAAAAATTGCCTCTTTCTCTGATATTAAACTTAGCCATCGCATTATTTTAAATCACCATCGTTCGGTATACGATGGCCATTATATTGGCTCATACTGCAAATGTGTGGTGATTGTTGTAACTATATGGTTAGATGTCGACCGGTGTACACTGATTTCCAATAACAGTTATCAGCTTTTATATTGTATGCATGGCTTTATATCTTCGTGAGATAATAATACTTATGAATATAAAACCATCCATCATCAGTGTTATAGTTGGATTGTAGATTATGCAAGAGCTTGCATATTCTAAAGCTTAAATACATACAATAGTCCATCATTGAAATTCCACTGAAAATAACGAAAATTTTGGAATGACTTCCAGTAACTGTGCAATAAGCTCGAATGGATATAAAGTTGAAAGATTTTATGCATAGCATTTTCTATTTACAAGGGAGGAGCTCGTGGCTAAGTAATAACAGCCGCACGGGTCGATCCGTCAGGTTAAGCTACGCTTGCCGGAGCACGTTAAGCCGTTGGTCCCAGCTGTCATTCGTGGATCTTTGACCGTCGTTACGGGTCGTCAGAAGCCCAAAAGTCTGACAGCCAGTCTTACCAAGGGGTATCGTGTTACCCAGTTACTGGGTTGTGGAGGTCAGATAGGCAGTCGCTTCATGTAAAATACTGGTATTCAGCTGCATCCGGTTAGACTGGAAGCCGACCCCAACATAGTTGGGAAAAGGCTAGGCAGATTGATTGATTTTCTATTTACAAGTATGATATCTGATAAAATCGTAAAATGTTCTCAAATGAATCCATTATAAGTTTAATCTCAGTAAATACCTTCATTTGATGGTTCTTCATAGTATGTGTGACTCTTCCGCAAAAGCTACTCATTTATGTTGAAGTTTAATATTTAATAAGGTATTTATTATTCATTTTACTGCACTCTCTCGAATAGCCACCAGCTATCTACATAGCAATTGTTTAATAACCTCTTTAGTCTAGACAATTACAATAATAACCACGATTTTCTTTATCTTTATTTACCCGGTTACTTTCTTTTTCCGCGTGATGTCCATTTGTTTTTTATCGTACAATTGCTGACCTTTTGTTGTTGCATGTAAATTAAATAAAAATGAGAGCATCTCCTTTCATATCTTTATTGTGGGCTTTAGATTTATGTGAAATTGTTCGATTGTTCGTAATTATGTTTATTCAGTCTCGTTTGACATGGCAACGTTCAATTATTGTACTGAAAGTTATATGCATGGATGAGTGCAGAGTGATAAAAAAGCTTCTCAGATCGGTTCAGTCTTTGTGAAGTGCACCTGATTTTTGTGGAAGACTCGGTAATATCTATTACAATGTATGCCAATCTTGCATTTAACACGGGTAATTGTTCGATTAAATAAATTCACTAAAGGTGAACTGCATTACCTTTTTATACAATTATAAATCAATCAAAAAAGAAGGAAGTAACGTTTAACATAACAAGAAAGTGCGAGCTCAAATATAATTACCAGGAAATCCAGTTCACTAATTAGTAGTTGAAATGTTAGAAATGCAGCGCTTTCCTTGTCGCTGTTTGCGTGATTTACTTAAATTATTACATAAAGTCATGTTCATGCCATCCTTTTCAGGGTTCTGACTAGGAAGTTTTTGTTCCGAAGTCCGAATCATGTTTCACGGACCATCAATTGATTTGATGATTATGAAATACTAGCTTCTGCGACTTCGTCCACGTGAAATTTCGGCCCACCCATCGCGTCGCATCCCTTCGCTCGCCCGCGCTTTAACTTCGTTATCACTTAGCGTTCTTTCTGACTTTTGTTCTTTTCGCTCGGCTCCTAAGGATCGTAGCGTGACGTGATGTTATATAGCCTATAACCTTCCTCGATAAATGGACTATCTAACACAAAAAGTATTTTTCAATTCCAACCAGTAGTTCCTGAGATTAGCGCGTTCAAACAAACAAACAAACAAACTCTTCAGCTTTATAATATTAGTAGAGATTATTTCAGAGTAGTTCAAGCTGAATTGGGCTTTTTTTTGGGTATTGCAGTCAATTTAGGCCTTTTTAAAATGACGGGTTTATCTTAATCATCTGAATCGATCGCAAAGTTGATACTTTTAATTTACCTTTGGTCTTTTTAATTACATAGTATGATCAAGTTGTTTAGCCTTTATCCTGATTGCCCTTCCAGCTAGCGATCATTAGTAAGACATTGGTGTGGTAAGAAATTCTAGTATGGGTTCCACGTGCAGGTGACGGTGACATTTGCGTTATTGACCTTGAACTGTGGAATATAAACTCACTGAATTCAAGTTTAAGCTTCATTTACTTCTACCAAAAAACAATATACAGTCAATGTAAAATATTATAAATGAATTAAATACAAAATATTCATAGCCGACTAAATTGATTCCAGGGCGAGGGAAGATGAAGAAGATGATGGGCATGATGATGATGGGAGCAGCAATGAAGATGGCGGCCATGATCCCACTGGCGATAGCAGGCCTGTTCGTGTTGGCAGGGAAGGCGCTCATAGTGGCAAAGGTACCAAAGATATGATTGTTATTGCAAGTTTCTTATGAACTTCATTTTAACAAATCTTGCAAGATTGTTTAAAATGATTTTGTCTTGCAGTATCAAGATGCAAATTAAAATTCCAATGACGAGACATTTGGTTTGATATACACTTTGTTTGTTTTTGGCAGACGTAATAAATCTTGATTCTTCTTCAGGATTGCCAACTGTGTTGCTTTCGTTCAAAGTTCGTATAATTTTATTTTTGTAAATATATAAATTGAGTTGAATGAAGAAATGCATGTATTCCAAAGGAGTTTGAACTTGCACGTATCACGAGATCTGCATTTACGATAACGTTCTTAACTATTCTATTAGCACATCCATCTTGAACTCTCCTACTAATTAGCGATAATGCTTATACTCACAGATGTATCGCATAATTGTCGATCCTAGATACGCAAGCACTGTTTAAAAAGACATTGTCTTTTCTAATAACAAGTAATTATTAACTATTACGTATGCATCACATGTACGAGAAAGTTTGTTAATAATTAAGCGTATATGGACAATTAAATCAGTGTAAACCATTATTTTGCAATAGGCACGTACTTTGAAATATGCATGTCTTTTATTAACATGAGAAATGGACTGAATGTCTTCAATGGTAGTGATATTTTTAATAAACTCTTTGTAACATTCGTTACGCTTTCTTGTATCAAAATAATTAAAACAAATCTATTGTTGGTTTATTCAAATTTTAAAATAATAACGTATCGATGAAGGGCATTAAATGCTATACTCGGTTTCTCTAAAAATAGGAACAGTAATGTTTTTATGAATAAAAAGCGCGGTTTTGACGGTCAATGAAATTGTTCCATTGTGTTAATGGCATTCCCACTTTGTTTTGATTGTGTGGTCACTCACATTATGCAGAATTTCATCACAATCTTTAACCTTAAATAATTAATTGGCAAAAGGTCTCAATAAGCAAACCATAGCTCTAGAAGAAAAAAGCAATTCATAGTTCTGGTTAAATGGTTAAGAAAATTGAAAATTGGTGGTTTCACTTAGGTTATAAATTTTTCCCATGTCTATAAACTTTACACATTTGTGACAAATCTTGTCTCCTATTTAAGTGACAAGCTCAAGAGTTAAGTTATTGCCATACACCACGCATTTACTTATAAATCCACACGACAAAGCATCTCTACTTTCAATACTCTCAAATTCTCAATCCATTACTCACTTCACTTCCTATTTTGCGTATCACCGTCTGTTTTTGTAGCATCAATACAAGTGGAGAAAACGGATAATTAGAAATAATCGTTTCTTTTTCCCACCCTATTGTCGCTTAGTGTCGTGGGAATGAAGTGAAGTATGATCGTAATGTGAGAATAGGTAGTCAGTAATTGTGCTGTGGCCTACATTCTTTGGTGTATGAGGATTTATTTTAGGCCCTTGAAAAGTGGGTCGTGAATAGAACTTCTACTTCTTATTGACAATGAATCCAACAAGTAGCGACTTGGGCAACTTTAGAACCTCGAACTTGTAGTTGCTACATTCGAATAGGGTTTATTATAAAACATAATAATAATAGAAACACGTCACGTTGCGACGACTTAAAATAAATTGGGAATTGGGATTGAGAATGATAATGATAATTTATGTATTTTTTATTATATGCAGTCAGTACAGTTGTCATCGGACAAAATAAATGCTGATGTTAGGGATGGTAAAAATATTCTTGTCAAACATAGCAGATGATCATGAAAATTGATGAAACAGTTTTAAGGAAGGGCAAGCATCTTGTCATAATATGTATACTATCCAAGCTTGCAGGATCCAATGGATTAATGGAGAATTTTTTATATGTATCACAAGTATTTTCTAAATTTTGCATACCTAGCTCTTCTTATAACTGTTCAGAGTTCTGCTCTATCCACTAAGAAAAGATTACATCAGTTCAAAAGAAAGTATTTTAATTCCATATTTAAGCTTCCATTGATAAATTCTTTTGAATGAGTTAAACAGTCGCTTCAATGAAAACTGTTCCCTCGCTCTACTTTTATTTGTCTTTGTCTGTTATTAAAGTCGTCTTGACTTTGAAATTCAAAGCTAATTATAACACTGCTGCTATTATTTTTGTATTGTTTATTTTTTGTGTTTAAATTGATTAAGCTAGCACTTTTAATATCCCGAAACTTTTAAAATCTTTCTTGGGTATTAGCGTCTTCAAAAGGGTTAAACATTTCATTATATTTTAAATTATAAACTTATATTGGAAACATATTCATCTAAGGAAAAATGGTTCCATATTTCACACATCTTCAAGATTATGTTAAACGCTACCGCCGCGTTGCCATCTTGCTACTGTGCAATGTAACTACGGTTTGTGGTTTAGTATAAATTCTCAAATGATAATTCAATATTCTATTTAGGATTGTGTCTCTTTGATATAATTTTTACTATCTAGTCTTGCTTTTTCCTTCATTGTGATTCTCTACTTCATATTCTGCTATGAAACTTGTTCTAAGTTTCGAACTTGGCTTCATTTCTCATGGCCCACTTCATCCAGTCTCCATTAAATGTATCTAATATAACTGTATATAATATATCTAGAATACTAGATACATTTCGTTCAGTTACAATATTCAAGACCATTATATGAAACTAAAGTCAGATCCCGCGGCAGAGACCTTGTGACACGAATAGAGAATGATACTTCATTGTAGCCACAGGCGCTTACTTACACTTATAGCTTACTAGTTATTTGTGGTTGGCAAGTTAGCGGTCCCGTAAAGTTGGCAAAAAAGGTACGGAATTTTGGGAATATCGTATATACTATTGAAAACCAGTGAATCCAAGAGTTTCTAAGTCATATATATAATAAACAAAACAGCAATACGTAGCCCCATCGTCACAAGATTAGGGAGACAATTGTTACAATTGCCATTTAGGAAAAATATGTGCTGAATGTAAAACTAAACTAAACTAAACCACATAACCCTTTTTGAAAAACATGTAAACAACTTCATATAGATAAATACTAAGAAAACGTATCAATATAGTTACAGTCATAACATAAAATCCACATGACTATTTAAACTAAAAAAATAAATTAGCTCAACGAATTTTGCATGCCAATTCTCTGTATTGTCCCGATAATTATTATTGTTGTTTATAGCTACAGCTACAAGGAAATTTGTACAATAGATATTTATAGGCTGTTCTACAGCTTAAAACATTCAGCTCATATATCTATCAAGCTAAAAAACGAGCGTGAAAATCATTAATAAACAAGTCTTTACACACTTCATTGCCTTCAGCTCAAATAAATTACTTTCAACTTTTGCTTCTAACGGTACTGAGAAAATTCCTCGATACTTAGAAAGGAACTCCATTTTGAAATATTTCTGGTACATCAGAGTCACGATCTAGAGTTTATTTACTTCATATATTTTGTACGTAATTAAGAGACGCCGGATATTTACCTTTTGTGACCTATCTATTGTTTTTCACCCGCTCCTGTGGCAAAACTTCAATAACTGACCGCAAATTGTTTACTAGGTACACTATTCCTGTGGTTAGCATGATTACATATTCATCAGTTAAGTTAATGTGTCGTTTAATCTGTTTATATATATTGGAGGATGCAGAAAATAATACTTGTAATACCCCTCCCTCATATTAGTTCCATCAATGACGAAAACGGTGTTTTGTGTTTCAGACCATTTTTTTTTCCAATACATTTTCTTATTATCATCCTTATTCGATTTTCAATCATCATTAACGCATCAATTATTAACATGCTTTCCAAGTCCCACAAAACCATTCCAATTTCCTTATTGATCTTTACTATCTTCAACAGCCTGTCATACAAATGGAATCTAATCCAATCCATCAAACAGAACACCAACATACCTACAGACTACTTCACAAGAACGCATCACATCGATTAAGTTCACATGTTTGTAGTTTCTTGTATCATGTAAACTGTGTCGCAAATCAATGCCAGCGTCATTGAGGACGATCGATGTCGCCGTGATCATTGTAGTGAAGATCTCAATGATTACGCGGAAGTATTGTTTGACATGAATTTCCAGTTGAGCTTTAGATGTAATGGACGTAGGAACTTCATTAGCTTGTTGGGGCCCATTAAATTTTGGTTTGGCAGCATTTTCTATGGCCAAGAATATTGGTTCAGTTTTAGCTTTAAATATTTAGGCTGTATTTTGTGTTCATGTCTTCTTCTTGTCCTTACTATCCCTCATTCACATTGCTTATCAGTTATAACTATGCGGTTTGCTTGCTTGAAGATTGTAGAAACAAGCTACAGTGTCAAAATGACTGGTGGATATGGTTTACGCGGATACCTCTAGATACTGCTTCATGTCTACTCGTGAGAACATAAGACTGATGACCCGTTTTCAGCTATAGATTTCCCTACTAACATGTCCAAAACGCGACACATCGAAGATCATCATTCGTAGAAAGTAATTACAGTGCAAATGCCACGTCTAATGCCATCCTGTGTCATTATCATCATCATCATCATAGAGTCACTCAGTTGGCACTTTCATGCTATGTTGATCTCTGGCCGTTGTTTCAAGTATTTTAGATAAAATCTTACGTTATTGTACACAATTTTACAGAAGATTATCTAAAATTATGCTTATTTTGATGCTGATGATGCTTTCACTTTTACCTACAGAATGAATTATTTGGAGACCCTTATCGATCTATCTAATCACTAATCAACAATATTATGTCTTTTTTCTTTACCTTACTTTATCTTTATCTCATTTTTCAAGTAAAAAAAATATTTTCTTATATTTCTGCTATCTTAAGATCTTAAGATTTTTACAGTTTACATAAGCTGAAAACTTCACCGTTAATATTTAAGTGGAGTGAGCTTGAAGTGAGCTGTCAATAGCGTCATTGCCTAGCATCAGGGGCCCAAGTCAGCTATTTTTATAAATTCTTCACTCCAACACGATCCCATTGTCATTTTGCTAAAAGTTCGTAATCTGCTAAATTCATAATGGTCGATCATTGGTCGGTCAATGGTCTCGTAATAGTTGTAATAATTGTATTACAATGGCATTTTGAACATTTATTAATGCCAGATTACATTTATATATGTATATTTTTACATATTTTTTATTAGTGTTATAAGCAATCTGAAGTAGTAGGAAGTTGGAAGTTTAGTAGGAAGTTTTACTTATCATTATGTACGAAATTACCAATTCTTACAATGGAGTGTCAGTGGCTGACCATTGGAAAGTCATAATGACGCCATTATATTAGTAGATTACCAAACTTGCCAAAATCAACAATTATGAAATCAGTGATAGACCATTCTGACACTATTGTAATAGCAGACTTGAGGCCCAGGTGGAATGACAACTCAATTTAAGTTGACTTTACTGAAGTTTACTCAATAAGATTTTTACAGAATCGACCGGCGATCAAGTTCATTGACCGATCCATCAATAAACTTCTTTTGTTTCTACTCACATTTAGTCAAAGTCACACATCACATTTTTCTCTGCTTTATGCTTATGGTTAAAATATTACAACTATCCAAAAATAATGGGTATTCCAAGCTAGTAGAATGGGCATACAATTTTAATATCTCGGCTCATAACTTTTAATTGCAAGCAATGCTTACTGTATCTTAATGCGTGACCCACTGGCAATGTTTTTATTTTCATATCAAAATCCTTGTTTTATGGTTATGGAAGCATATAATTTCACGCTCTTAATTTTTTTAGACCAGTTAATTAGGACCGTTATAGACTGCTTATGCTATTTGCGTTAAATCTAAATGCATTTCAAAAGATAATTACTAGTGCGATAAACTTTTTGGGCACAATGCAGCTAAACTCCGGCCGAGGAGTCAATGCGTTTCTGACACCTGTCAGCTGAATACAACAGAAAACGTATTTTACGAATTTAAACTTTATTTGTTCCTAATTGTGTCCTATTGACAGATTTCAGGGTTGCATTCTGTCGGTGGCTGGAATATAGCTTTAACCATCAATTTTGCCCTAGGGATATTTAGATCAAAACGTCACAACCTATACTCAGACTTCATTTTACTTGTTATTTCATTGTCTATTTCACAAGCCTGATCGCTGCATGTAAAATAAGTTTTTGCACGTAATAGTTGCAATTATGTCTTCAAATAATCGCAATGAATACAGCATTTAGTTACACTTTGGAAAACGGTCATAAAGAAAAGTTATAAATTAACTTTCTTCATTTGTCTATTAACTTCTACGTCATGGCTTTACCTTATTATTTATTTTCTGTGCCTGGAGTGTTGTTTTTCCTTTGATGTCCTGTTATTTTAGGGGATAGGTACTGAGGTTTTATTCATCATTAGCATCTGGGAGATTAGAATTGTGCCTGTTGTTTTTTGTTACAATATCTGTTGGAAAACCATGTATCTATCTATTGTTCGTTGCTTGCTCATGTTAATTTTCTTTAATATCGTTGACATATATCATCTTTTATGACTTATTCAAGGAAAACACTGAGTTATTATTACTTTTTCTTTATTTATTAACATGTCTATAAACTCTGTTTAAAAATAAGATTGTTGCTTGCTTGCAATCTCACTATTTGATAAAAGAACAAACTACTTTTCGAATTATGTTTCTCGATATGTTCACTTTTGTTTAGAAAACTTTACTACGTTTATAATTACCACTTTCACATAGTATTGTAGTAAAATTTTACTATCGTTTGAATGCGTATGTCTAACCTATTACTATAAAAAAATTGTAAAATACCGGATTTTGCACGTTTGTAATTTGTTATACTGTTAGATAATAACAATTTATTTTAATTAATCTTCAAGGCGTAGTTTGTTATGCGTTAATTGATACACTGTTGTTACTTCTTTTCGCGATTGTTTATGAGTGCGATTTTAACCTTCTACGTTACAGTAACTGTAATGATTTGACATCTAGATCAATTTCAATTATTTGCACACTCTGATTTGCGATCTTTTTCCACTCCTCTAATACATGCAATCTTTAACATATATCAAAAGTCATGAATCTTGAGATAAACTAGCTCAAGCTATTCTAAACCAGAATATTTTCAGTCTAGGTCACGATCACAGAGTATGTGAAGAATGGAATGTAATTATACGAATAATTCATATTTCTTTGTCGAATCATACAGATCAATCATTTTATTGTAAAGCCAACTACTTACTATTGCTTAGGGTAAGCAATAGCCTCGCCAATTACTAATCTTCATAGGTTGGTGCAGAACTTTAATTTAGCTTGTGATAGAATTAGTTTCCCCCAATGCGTCAATAGAAAACTATATAGCCCAAAACGTATAAGACGTGGTATTGTTGTGAAAACAAACGTTAATTAGTTGTAAAGATTATTATGAGGCAAACTTAGTTATACTAGTAATGTCCAACTTACATACCCATACTTATCATAATTACATAGTGCAACTAGAGACGTAAATTATTCCGTGACCTTTCCATCACGCACGTCGACAATCCATTAGCCTAAAATTGATGGCTGATTTTCTTGACAACATTATTATACGCACTGCACATATAAATGTCGGTCGCATCATTTTCCCAACACATTAGGACTCCATTCCTTACTGCATCCTTGTACACTCTTATACCGGAATACCTAGGCAATCAAGCTGTTAACTTTCTACACGATTAGGGCATTCTGAGGGCAATAACTTAGATTCTAGTGCTCATTGAAAGTTATTAATGATGTTAGTAATTACTGTGGCCTTATTGAGATGTACATAAATTGTAGGAAATGTGTCGGTGGTTTAAATGATCGTTAGTTTGATTCGAATATTTATAATTATTATGGGCTGCAAGCTTGAAATAAAAACTTAATAGGTATGTACCTACTTATTTATTAGCTGTTCTTGTAGGTAAATCAAACATTGGTTTTGAAGCTGGAATTTTTGAGTCATGTTTTTTTTTGTCAAATCAAAAATCAAATTAAATCATTTATTGGTTTACAAATATGGGTAATTAGTACATGGATTTTTTATTATAATAATCCTCCATGTTCTACCGTCACATTGGCATGCAAATCATATAATTATTTAATTTACTCCAATTTAAAGATATTATAATTTTTATAATTTAACAATTAGAAAAATTAAATAATACAAAATATAAATAGTTAGTTTTTTTTTTTAAATATATATATATATATTTTTTTCAAAAAACGTTGCCCAACACTAGGAATATCTCCTGTATCGTGGGTGCGTTTACAAACATTTAAACTCACATACACAAACAGCCAGACCCGGAACAACTACTTGTAGATCATACAAATATTTGTTCTGTGCGGGGATCGAACCCGCGACACGCAGCGCAGCAGTAAATCGCTTAACGACTGCACCAACCGTGCCGTCAAAAAAGAAAAATAAAAGAAAGAGATACATTAAAAATGTCATAATAATACAAAATGTCAAATGTCAACAACGTTACTGTAATTAAAAAATTCAAAAAAAATGTCAAATGTGAAAAAGCTTACACCTTCTATTTTTTAAACGAAAATTAACCATCATTTTTAGACAAAAAAGCACAAAAAAAAAATAATTAATCAACCTCAATTAAATTGAGATTCTATATTAGACTAGCTTTTGTCCGCGGCTCCGCCCGCGTGGATGTCGGTTATCGCGTAAAATAGTAGCCTATGTCCTTCTCCATATCCCAGGCTACATCTCTGCCAAATTTCATGACGAATCGGTTCAGCTGTTTAGGCGTGGAAACGTAACATACAGACAGACATACAGACAGACAGATAGACAGACAGACAGACAGAGTTACTTTCACATTTATAATATTAGTAAGGATTGTTAAACTGTAAGCCAACGAATGGCAGAAATGCTAAGACAACATTTTTTTTTTTTTACACACAACGGGGAAGCTCTTGGCCTTCATGTCACCTGATGGTAAGTGATGATAAGGCCGAAGATGGAAGCAAGCTTCACCCGGAATCCTCAACCACAGAGGAACTGGCTATCTTACCTCTAACTGCCGAAACACAACAAATGCTGTTAACATTGTTGTTTAGCGACAGACTTAGATAAGATGGTGGTAGCTAGCCAGGCGGACTTAGAACAAGCCCTACCACCAACCAAACAACAAATGATAGAAATCTATGAGAAACAATAATTAAAGTTAATAGCAAAGAAATTCAAACGATCAGGTAAATCACTTACCGTAGAAAGTCTATATAAAGGCTTAAGTTTGAACTCACGATGCTTAGGTCGGGTCAGTGAAAGCAGATGTATATAAGTCATTACGTTGTTATGTATGTAGATGTACCTATGTGGGAACCATGGGGGAATGGGGGAATTGATTGATCGGGGAGAAATGTGTGTCATGATATCCCGTGGAACTATTGGGCTCGCGGTTTGATTACTTGCATGTAATGTAAATCAATGTATTTAGGATGTTGCAATTGTACTAGTCATGATGGATTTGGTACTAATAAACAGTGATTTTGGTACTCTTGTTAAAATAATGGTTAAACTTAAACCCACGACTATGGAACTACGAACAGATTTTAGTTTTTTTTTTATTTATTTCTTTATTGATTTTTTCATATTTCTATGATAAATAATAATTGATCAGTAGGTATATATGAGTATTTTTTTTGTTTCATAAACTAAAAAAAAAATTGTTTTTATCACTTCAGTATTCTACCAAATTATTTAGAATACATGAAAAAAATATATATAATAATCAACTATTATTACTCTCAATCAGTGAGAGCATTAAGAAGAGTTAAAATTAAAATATTGAATATAATTTTGGATATATTAGATACTAATACAAATCTAATCTATACCCAAAGTCTCTTATTGAGATAATTTATGTAAACAAATTAATGTCAAAAATGTCACTGTCAAAATGACAGGACAGTGGTACAAAACATTTTGTTTTTTGTTGTAAATACTCATTATAAGAACTATGCAAACAAAATACCGTTGCCAAACAATGTTTTGTGTAGTATGTCGGAGACATGATCGGTATGATCGTCATATCAGCCCTTTTAAGTCCAGTGCTAGACGTAGGCCTCCCAAAATCGATTTCCACTCGGAACAGTTTACAGCCGTTTTCATCCAAAATGTGGCTAGATATGCTACTTACAAATGAATCTATGAATGAGCGTCGTAATATTAGTGTTGTTGAAGATATAAAATATTTGAAAATGTTTGGATCTCCTGAATTATTACCAGTATCATAAAATTTTATATACCAGAAAATCTTCTGTTTTTAATAACTTTGTTTAAAACCGAAACTTTATAAAATTAATTACGGTAAGATTATTTTTAAATTATTATTTCTTAAAATCAGTACCTACTTAAAATTAAACCTCTTTTTTCACCATTTTATGTGAATTACCATTACAAAGGTATTTTTTTGCTATGTTATCCCCTTTGTTTACATAAATTATCTGAATTTGAGACTTTGGGTATAGTTCTATCTAGGCTGTCCCACCACTATTCTACTACTGGGCAAAGAAATACCCCCTCCCTTACAAACACATATTATCCAACACAGATACCCAATATATCCAATCATATCCTATAATATATACTCCAATAACTTCAAAACAAGAGTCAATCTGATACTCCAATGACTTTGTTTAGAAATTACAAAATCCCGCAAAAATATCCCGTAATTTTTCTAAATTTTTTTGTAGAACCGTGATTATTATTGCTCTGTATTAGAATGTCTTGCTTTTAACCTGTGGTCTTTCCTAGCGATAGTTCAAATATATAAGTATTATAACGGATCATTGAAATATATAAGTCGAAAATTAGGCACTCCATCGATGTTCAATAGGACACAGTTGGTAGTTATTACTTCATTTCAGGTTAGAAACTCAGAATAATATTAAGGTTTTGTTTTATTTATTGAAACTAATATATTTAATTATTAATCGACAAAGACGACACTATTGCTGTTTATCGAATGCAAAACCAAACTCTCACAATTTTCTAACAGAACTGTCACTAGAACTACGCTTAACCCGGGAATCGAGCCCATTTGCTAACCATTCAGCCACTAGTCTAGACTACTCGTCAAGATAACATCAACTTAATCACAGTATGGCGTGGTTTAAACCTCATTTATTCAAATACCAAACTAAAAACAAAAGCAGTTCTCATAATATAATTAATAGCTTATTCGTTATCAGTAGCGATAAGGAAGTGGAGCAACATTTTTATTTTTAATATTTACTCGCGTGTGTAGTAAATATTACCTACAGTTGATGTAAGAAAAGTATGGCGTCGTTAACAATTACGTTTTGCTATCAAAATAATATATATTTGTCCGACTTCTAAAACGGATGAAGTTCTGGATTTTTCTTCACTAACAAATTAAAAGACGACAAAAAAACTAATTGTTATCCTATCAAACTTAAATTTATTTATTAATATATTTAACTATAACATAAAACGGCTATCCACCAATTACACTAGATAAAAATAATTACACTGAACTAAAATGATTTAATAGGTAGGCTAGGGTTGACAAAAATAAAGTATTTTTTTTTTTTAATTTTATAAAACATTGTTTAAAATGTTTTAAACAAGAGTTTTTTTTGTTTTTTTGTTTGAGTGATTTATCTAATGTATTATCAACACAAATCGTTCAGGACTATTTTAAAATTAACCTAAGGAAGCATTTAAAAAAATCGATTAGAACAACATACTAGTTAAAGTAGTAGATAGCATAATATTATTCTTAGTACTAAACTAATACTATCTAATCTGTGAACATACTTCTGTTTTTTTTGAAGTGAAAACTTCTTCAGGCGCATTGAGCACTTTTTGGGTGAACAAAAATCATGGAACTCGCGTCATCGTCACCGAAATCTTTGTTTTTATTTTTATATCAATGTACATATGTATGTTACAGAGATACTGAATCACTTACATAGGTACTCTCTGTACGTTCCGAATTGCGAATTCCGATGTTTGTTGTTAGACGGGGAATAATCTTACCTTAAAGTATGGGGCATTTCACGTCAAGCGGACAACCAAAAAAAAGTGAGGTCCCGAATTTTGTTTATACTCTGGTCAGTTATACTTTTAAAAGACGTGGATGTGTACACCCAATATTTTTTTCGTATGATCATTTATTGCTGAGTTATGAGCTTTTAAAAATTTACTAAGAATGAAGTCATAAATTTTTGGATACTTATTATCGTTATCAGCTAATTTGTAAAAAACACTAGAAAGTATTGTTTCTTTTAGTAAAAAAGTTAAAGTTTTTAATTTTTTTGTCGAATTCTAAATTTGATTTTTTTTACGTATAGTAAACCGGAAGTGAAAATTTCAAATCGATGTTTAAGTAACTTCGACACTTTTTATTTTATTTATTTTTTAACTTGAATTAAAGCTTTAAATGTACTAATTCTTCACAAAAAAAATTAAAACGTGATCGCCAATAGTTTAAGACTTAGAGCACTTAGAGTACATACACATAGCTATGAGCACTTTCTAAGCAATCGAGTTTATGTGCTAACATGCTGAAATACTACGCTTTTAATATTTTATTCCTTCATTCTAGCATGCAAAAATAGAAAAATAAACGATTTCTTTAATTCTTTACAAAAAAATTAAAACGTGATCGCCGATAGTTTGACTTAGAGCGGTTTTATTAATTGAGATTGAAACAGTATTAATGAAAATAGAAAGATTTATTTTGTAATTTTTACAATTTTACTATTTACACTAGCACTAATTCTCTTTACACATAAGCCCCCGTTGGTTGGAAAAAAAGCATGCAGTTGTTTAGTTCCTGGAACGGTGATAGCGGAAGTGAAACGGACTTGTAGAATATTTCGCTCTTGTTGAATACTTTCCTTCGAGTAATAGTAAATAGAAGTCCCAGTCAATGATGACTTGGCCCATTCATATAATTTTATAGGTGTAGTGATAGCGTTATTCGTAGACTGTAAACTTGCACGGGTTGCCAAACGTTTAAGGTTTCCCCCAAGACCATCACATGGCCCTTTTCCATGAGCGGTGGCATGGAAGTGTAACTGTGCGTATTTATTAAAATCGCCGCATGCTTATATCGCTGAACAACAAGCGCTTTATTTTAGAACTCTGAAGGAAACCATCTCTGAAGGCGAAATTTTCGTTCAATGTGATTTTGCCGAAATCCGGAAATGACATTAAACATGGAAGCATCATCATGATTTCAGACGATTTAAAGCATGATACTGCCACATTCTACGCGTTTCAAAAAATACTGCACCAGCACCTTGATAAGCTCAGAATTACGGTTTCTGTCATGAAATACATCACAGATGGCGCTCCCCAACATTTTAAGAATAGGTTCAATTTTGTGAACCTATTTTACTACAAACAAGATTTTAATAAAGACGCACAGTTACACTTCCATGCCACCGCTCATGGAAAAGGGCCATGTGATGGTCTTGGGGGAAACCTTAAACGTTTGGCAACCCGTGCAAGTTTACAGTCTACGAATAACGCTATCACTACACCTATAAAATTATATGAATGGGCCAAGTCATCATTGACTGGGACTTCTATTTACTATTGCTCGAAGGAAAGTATTCAACAAGAGCGAAATATTCTACAAGTCCGTTTCACTTCCGCTATCACCGTTCCAGGAACTAAACAACTGCATGCTTTTTTTCCAACCAACGGGGGCTTATGTGTAAAGAGAATTAGTGCTAGTGTAAATAGTAAAATTGTAAAAATTACAAAATAAATCTTTCTATTTTCATTAATACTGTTTCAATCTCAATTAATAAAACCGCTCTAAGTCAAACTATCGGCGATCACGTTTTAATTTTTTTGTAAAGAATTAAAGAAATCGTTTATTTTTCTATTTTTGCATGCTAGAATGAAGGAATAAAATATTAAAAGCGTAGTATTTCAGCATGTTAGCACATAAACTCGATTGCTTAGAAAGTGCTCATAGCTATGTGTATGTACTCTAAGTGCTCTAAGTCTTAAACTATTGGCGATCACGTTTTAATTTTTTTTGTGAAGAATTAGTACATTTAAAGCTTTAATTCAAGTTAAAAAATAAATAAAATAAAAAGTGTCGAAGTTACTTAAACATCGATTTGAAATTTTCACTTCCGGTTTACTATACGTAAAAAAAATCAAATTTAGAATTCGACAAAAAAATTAAAAACTTTAACTTTTTTACTAAAAGAAACAATACTTTCTAGTGTTTTTTACAAATTAGCTGATAACGATAATAAGTATCCAAAAATTTATGACTTCATTCTTAGTAAATTTTTAAAAGCTCATAACTCAGCAATAAATGATCATACGAAAAAAATATTGGGTGTACACATCCACGTCTTTTAAAAGTATAACTGACCAGAGTATAAACAAAATTCGGGACCTCACTTTTTTTTGGTTGTCCGCTTGACGTGAAATGCCCCGTATATTTAAATAAGGGAAGTCCCCAAAATAATTTTATTGCAGGTATTTAATATGGATTATTCATTTTTAATCTAACCTTTTTAATTTATTTTCGAACTATTTCAAGTAATCCTAAACATTTATAACTTTTCATTTATTTCCATTCATTCGCTATTAAAATTTGATTTAAAACATTTTTTTTTTTTAATGTTTGAAACTTGTTCTAAACTGTTTTTTTTTGTGATTTAAAAAAAAAACATTGTTTTACTTTAAATTGTTTTAATCATTGTTTAAAAAATACGTGTTTTAAAACAACTTGTTTGTTTTATGCCAACGATGGTAGGGTTTACGGTAAATAAATATTGACAGCGCCATCTGTGCCAGACGGTTGGAACTTCAACCGCGATTAAAAACAATGGCCTGTTTTGTCTTAACACTTCAATACTGACTCTGCATCTATGCTCTGTTTGGACAATAGTCGTGAATATACCCTCTGGCTGGTCGCGAGCGTTACTGCATGAACATGTGGTCCTGGGTTATTACATAAAGAATTTCTGAGTAGCAGTCCGGAGTTTGGATTTATGCCTGGTTGATATAAGGCTCGCCCCTTATTTAACATAACTGGCAAAATGGTGTACACCTCTGCCTAATCCATTGTGAAGAACAGGCGTGATGTTATGTTATGATAATTATAATAAAGATTGAAATTCCTAACAAGGTTCAGTGCTAAAATATTATTTAATAGTTTAAAAGCAAAGACGCGAAAGAGATTTTTAAACAATAACTGTATGTCATGGTAATTGAACCTTTCAGTGTTTTAATTACGCTTATCCTAACCTATGACTTAGATCAAAATTAGGTAATAATGTATCTGTCGTAGGATGATTTGATAATTCTATATTTCGCGAAAACCCTAAATGTTTTCTTTCTTTTTATAAGTAACTAGCTTCTGTCCGCGACTTCGTTCACGTGAAGTTTCTTATTTTAACATAAAATATATCTGACACTCGGCATTTATTTAGCTCCCTATTAGTGAAAGAATTGTTGGAATTGGTTCTTTAGTTCCGAAGATTTATTTATTTATTTATTTAAACTTCTCACACACAATAAGGTACAAATAATAAGGTAATTAATGCCATAGGCATTCTCTACCAGTCAACCAAGGGTAGTGAAGAGATAAGATGGCAGGTGCTCTATTTAAGAGGAGATAATAATAATAATAATAAAAAAAAGGCCCCTGACGGTCCCTTGCCATCCTCCCCTCCCCGACTCTGCCCTAAGTCGAGGTTACACCCCACAGGGGTGCCCTTAGCGTGCAGTCGGATAGTTTATAAGTATGCCCTGGCTGGAGGCCTTAAATACCTTTTAGGAGCTTAAGGCACCACAGGATAGCCCGGTTAAAGAGTCCGAACCCCTCGTGGTTACACACTTAGATGCCATCTCCAAAAAAAAAAAAAAAAATTTAAAAGATAACAACTAAAATAGATACACAAGTACATAAATATGCTATAAACTTATAAATTATATATAATAGACATACATACAAATTACTATAATATATAAATACCTACTTATTTTAAATTCATTTATCCAAATTCAAGGGGAAGACTTGATTGAGATGACTACACTATTTGTTGTGAAAATAACTCCGCAATTTCCGCTTAAATGCATACCGACTGGTGGCCGTCTGGATATCCAGAGGAAGAAGATTACTTTATGTATAACATAAAAACTCACAAATTTTACCTCTTCAAAGTATTAGTATAGAAAAGAGGCCATACGTATCCCTAATACCCACGACTAGTTACAATTATTTCTTTATTAAGATCGATACATTTTTTTTTTTTAATTATTTACCAAAAAGCAGCACACACGATTATTATTTTTTTGCCAAACGACCATATTTTCAGTCTTCCAACAACTTACTACCGAGACGAACCAAGGTGTTTGACCCCGTTATCCCAAAGTTAAACGTTACCACGTGGTTACTAACGAGGGGTTACGTCATACATCGCAACTTAGTATTCAGTCGTGCGGTATCGTAGCCCGCGATGTCAGTAGTTTGATGTCGGAGTATTGATATTTTTGGAGAAGTTTACCTTATAAAATAAAAGGGATGGGAATTTAAAAAAACTGCTTTTTGTACTTTTTCTAAAATAAAAGTAGCCTAAGTGTGTGTGTGTAGTTGTGTAGTACTTTCTCTGGATGATAGCTGATGTTATAAGGATGACTTTATAACATCAGCTATCTGCCAGAGAAAGTCTCATCAAAATCGGTCCAGCCGTTTCGGAGATTAGCCGGAACAAACAAACAGACAGACAGATAGACAGATTAGACAGACCGAAAGACAGATAAAAATAAAAATAAATCGTTTTTTTTTTTTTTCTTTATAAGCACCGTATAATAATATATACTTTCATAATTATTCAGTAAAACGTTGCTATTTTGGCATTACACACAGACACTTAAATTTTATTAATTTGTATAGATGTATAGATTGGCATGAACAATACAATAAAATATTAGCCAGTCAGAAAAGTGGCAGCGGGGCTGATTGCACAGGGTTTGCATGGTCAAAACAGGAAATGCAAGTACGCAGTTTAAGAACGATTTCCACCAAACGGCTCGTATCTCATCGGATATTAATGGATGTTACAATCTTTCAACGATATTAAATCGTGTACAGAGTATTTAAAGTCTATATTACCAAGCCGCGCACAACAGCTTGACCGCGGGCGTCTTCCACTACCCGCGATCGTAGCCGAAAGTATGCTCGACCCGCGATCGGCTCCGTTCGCCCGTCGTCGTATCCGATCGGATCCTTCCGACTGTCGTTTTTGCCTTAAATCATCAATACAAATTTTGATTTTCCTCTTCTGTGTTTTATGATTATTTTCTTCTTCTTTTAATGCATTAGCCAACAATAATACTCGTACGTCAATTTCAACCATTTTCAAAAATTAAACACGTCAACACGGTAGGAATGAAACTATTTGACTAGGCGCAGAAACGGATACATTCGCAAGCGACGGTACGGAGCCGATCGTATGCGTCGACATCCTGCCGGACTCGATCGGCTGTCACCGCATCCGTCCGTATTCTGTCCGATCCGATGCGAAGCAAGCTGTTTGGTGGAAATCATCCTTTTAAGACTTTTTAAATGTCTTTATTTTTGTTCATTTTGGTACTTACATACCTCTTAATTTGTAAATATAAAACGATTTATAATTTCTACGTAAGTATGATTTATAAATTTGATACATACCTTATTTTTATCGTAAACTGAACTAAATTTATTTTAATTGTTACATTTCTGAAACCTAACTGATAATATTTACAAACCAATTAAAATACTAAATTATTTAATAGTAACACAAGTGTCTTATCACCAACCCTATCTAAATCATTCTTTATTACATTTTCAACCTCAATTCTGTCTAGCTAGAGTTTAAAACCCCGTGTTCCAATACCACGTGAAGGAAATACACACTCATGAGTACTCATGACATTGTGAATCTTATAGTTATACTATAAGGTTTATAATGGCTCGTGTAGTGATGCATGAAGGAATTTAATAAGTTCTGAAGGCATACGTCACCGACCTTCGGTGCTCCATTCTAGTTCCATTTGCTTCGGTTGCGCGCATTTTAATAAAATTCAGTGTTGCTAGGGTAAGGAAGAATTGCTGGGAGATAGGGAAAAATTGTTAATAAACATGTTTTAACTTTTCAAAGATTTTTTGGAGTAGACTATTATCAGTTTTTTTTTTTAATACATTGTTTGTATTCAGTGCCTGTATTGTGTTTGTTTATTCATAGTTCAATTGTAAACAATTTTGCATTCTAATCATTGGTAATAATTAATGTGCTCATAAATTTAGTGAATAATTTAGACAAAAACTGACATCATACCTATAATATTTTGATTGATACGTCAATATAAAATTTATATTAAAAAAAATATTCAAAGAGATTCCACTTTAAATATCTATAATAAATGGGTTATAGAAAAAATATTCTGAAACACCCTTTCAACGAAACAATTAAAATTCCGTTCCCCCATTCAGGGTAAAATCAATTCCTAGGGTAAGCAACACAAGCCAACGACTGGCAGTCATCTCACTGCAGCGAGGCACAACACCCGCTTACGTTTCAAAACCGAAGTCGCCGCCAAAAATCGAAGTCGCAAACTCAAAACTCGAAGTCGCCAACAAAATGTTACTTACTACTGTCGTTTCAAGTAAATCTCGTGCGGCTTGTATGGATTCAAGCCGTTCGAGATTTACTTATATCGATAGTAGATATACCTCTGTTTAGTTTACCGGCTTCGGAACTTCAGATTCAGGCCACATGGTAAATGTATTTTTATTTATTTTCTTTACGTTACGTGTTTCTAATCGACTTTTTAGAGTGAAAACTTCTTTAGGCGCGTTGAGCACTTTTTGGGTGAACAAAAATCATGGAAGTCGCGTCTTCGTCACCGAACGCTTTCCATAAGCTATATGTATACTGTGTATGTATGTGTACTTTTTGGGTGAACAAAAATCATGGAAGTCGCGTCATCATCACCGAATGCTCGAAATTAATAATCTAATAGATCGACGATACAATTCGCATGTTACTTAGTTTTGACTTCTATCGACAGTCCCCAAATAATAATAATAATAATATATTTTATTTTATTTGCCAACATTGGTCCATTGGTTAGTACAAAGAACTTATCAACTAATGGTTAGTATTTACCAAAGACTACCCCGATTTTTTTAAATTGGTTTTGTATCGTGGCCAGTACATCAAGTTACCAGAAACTGTCAATTGTTCTCGTTCGATTTTGAACTTAATCGTTGACATTTTAAAGTTTAAAATCGTTTGGAGAAAGACAGATTCGTGTAGCTTGATGTGCTGACCACTGTACTTTCTGAATGCGAGTGAGTGTGTGTGAGTGTGTTTCTTTGTGAGTGTGTGTTTGTGTTCTTTCTGTGTTTTCTTGGACATTACTAACATCGGTGAAGGAAAATATCGTTAGGAAACCTGTATGTATAGTTTATATTAGTCTGAAATCGCCAACCCGTTTTGAGCAAGCGTGCTCATCAGTGCTCGTGCCTTCTCTGTCTGAGGAGAGGCCTTTGCCCTGCAGAGGAACAGTTATAGGCTGGTATTATTATTGCTTTTTCCTTCTTCTTCTTTTTTATATTCTTGTTATATATTCTACCACATTTTAAATTAAATTATATAAATTTTCCTTAAGTACGCTGTACTGGAACGTGGTCGCTCACAATGGGCCTTATTAGAAGGCTAAAAGTCACCCAAAGGGCAATGGAGAGGGCTATGCTTGGAGTTTCCCTACGTGATCGAATCAGAAATGAAGAGATCCGCAGGAGAACCAAGGTAACCGACATAGCTCGAAGAATTGCCAAACTTAAGTGGCAATGGGCAGGGCACATTGCGCGCAGAATAGATGGCTGTTGGGGCCGAAAGGTTCTGGATTGGCGACCGCGCACCGGAAGACGTAGCGTTGGAAGGCCTCCCACAAGGTGGACCGCGTGGTGGAAAGCCGCAGGAATCCGCTTGATGCGGGAAGCACAAAACCGGTCGAGGTGGCGGTGCTTGGGGGAGGCCTGTGTCCAGCAGTGGACCTCTTTCGGCTGAAATGATGATGATGATGATGATGACGCTGTACTGGTACAGCGTCTTAATAATTGTTTGCTGCTGGACAACGTCATTACGTCAACGCCGGCTGTCGCTGAAAACCAGCGCTGGGGCTCTGTCTTGCATAGGGTCGCAGTATAACGCTGAGCGATAGCCGTTTTGCGTGGATGTGACGCATTTTTCCCCCATAGTTTTCTTATTTCTTTTGTATTTATGTTCTTTTTTTGCGTCATGTTTACCGCAAATAAACGTAGTTTCTTTCTTTCTTTCTTTCTTTTAGTAGAATTGTTGGTCGTGTTTCTTTTTTTTTATTTGCTGTTAATTGGCGTATTTTTATAGTCATCGCGTTGAAAGGCGCTTTTGTTTTAAATTCATGTCGGTTGTTTTCCTCGATCCCATTTTGTAAATTTATGTGCATCTTTTCAAAGGTCTGCGTGACAGGTTTTTTCATTGCGAATAATACTGTGTCGTAATACCTACATCTTATGGTAGGTATTTGTTCTTATTTAAAGTTAAACAATGGAAGTTCACTATGGTACCTACACGCTTTATCGGTCTTGTAAAAAAACGATTGTAAAACCTTGAGGCTTTTTGTTCAATATCCTTGTCTTGCCTGGTTGATAAATCATGATCACTGTGATAAAAACAATCATCAAACAGATTCAAAATTAATTAACCACTAAATAATAATAAATAAATTAATTAATTACCCTCTTCCCAATTTTCTTTTTGATTAGTGCAGCATGTCTTCTGGCTCCACTGTACTGAACGTGCACGTCTTTCTACATTGTTCTCACATGTATAACTTCAACATGAATGATGTAACCCATATTTTGTAACAATATTTTGTTTTAAAAGAGTGTCCATGGAGTTTCTTGTCCGTTCTTCTCCATAGGAACCTACTACGCTTTGGAATGGGCAACTAGCTTCATCTTTCTGACTGACCGACCCCTTGACAATTCAAAAGTGCCTGTAATTGGTTTATTTGAAATAAATGCTTTGAGTTTGAGTTTGAGTTTTTGTACTTTACACGCGCGTGCGAAGCTTCAAAATTTTATAGCACAAATTTTTACCTGCTCTTTCAGTTTTAAGTTTCGATTCTGTGGTTTATATACAAAATTTTGCAATTTTCTTAACGTTGTCAATTTTTTTTTTTATAAATAATTTATAGCCTATGTTACTCCTGATAATTCAGCTTTCTATTGGTGAAAAAATGGTTAAAATATGTCCAGTAGTTTCGGAGCTTATTCGATACAAACAAACAAACAAAAAATCTTTCCTCTGTGTTATATTAGTTTAGATAACTGTCCACGAAACTATGAGAATAGGCACAGTCCAGGGTCGCAGGGCCTCAAGTCTGCTATTACAATAGTGTCAGAATGGTCTATCATTGATTTCATAATTATTGATTTTGACAAGTTAGGTAATCTACTAATATAATGGCGTCATTATGACTTTCCAATGGTCAGCCACTGACACTCCATTGAATGAATTGGTAATCTCGTACATAATGACACATGAAACTTCCTACTAAACTTCCAACTTCTTCCAATCTAGTAGTAGTTTTTCGAAAATCATTTCTACTAACGGGTTTTATAATAATGGCAATACGACAATGCCATTGTAATACAATTCTATTACGAGACCATTGACCGACCAATGATCGACCATTATGAATTTACGAACTTTTAGCAAAATGACAACGGGATCGTGTTGGAGTGACGATTTAAAAAAAATAGCAGACTTGGGCCCCAGGCTCATTTCGTCAACTATTAATTTGACGCAATTATTGTACCGTACAGTCAGCTCCAAATGTAGCATTAAAAAAAAACAAAAGACTAACACAACAGTTTGATATTAAATTATGATTAGAACCTTCTCGATGGCAACAGTGTTTTCTATACAACACTGTGTGCATTGTGCATATAAAATGACGGCTAAACTAACCCATAAAAGTGCCGTTGTAAGTCGGCCGTGGGTAAAGATTATTGACTTATTTATGCACTGTGAAGGGGTGCATACCCTTTTAACACGTTAAGTATATTGTAGCTATTCTTAGCCAGTCATAATAATTGCATTATGTTAGGAAAACAAAGGCTTCTTCTAATGGATGTTTTCCACCAATCGGCTCGTATCGCATCGGATCGGAACGGATTTTACAATCTTTAAACGATATTGAATCGTGTACACAGTATTTAAAGTCTTTAATATCAAGCTGCGCACAGCAGCTTGACCGCGGGCGCCTTCCGCGACACGCGATCGCAGCCGAAAGTATGCTGAGACGCGTGATCGGCTCCGTACGCCTGTTGTCGTATCCGATCGGATCCTTTCGGCTGTCTTCACACGTTAATACGGTAGGAATGAAACTATTTGACTAGGCGCAGAAACGGATACGTTCGCAAGCGATGGTACGGAGCCGATCGTATGCGTCGACATCCTGCCGGACGCGATCGGCTGTCACCGCATTCGTTCGTATCCTTTCCGATACGATGCGATGCGAGCCGTTTCGTGGAAATCATCCTTGAAAGAGAATATTGAACGAGAGCATTCTCATCTAAAATAACAGTGCAAAATTCGATACTGAGCATTACGTTACAATAGTTTGCATTACCTCAAAGGATAGAGCAGTGATCCTGATCACCAAAGTTAACGTACTGCCAAACTTCCTTATTCTTAATTTGTAGGGTTCCGTACCTCAAAAGAAAAAAAAAAGGATCCCTTACAGGATCACTCTTGTGTCAGTCTGTCTGTCTATCATAGCTAATTATCTCCGAATCTACTGGACCGATTAACTTGGAATTTAGTATATATATGAACTTCCGTGACCCAAAAACGGACTTGTTACGTAAACAAATGAATTTTGAATATATAAATATATAATTCAATTTTGAGGGAAACTGCAAACTGTACCGTGTGACTTATCAAATGAAAGGTCTTATTGTATAGATTTCAGTTATATATATATATATATATTTTTTTTAAATCAATACATACAAACAACAGAATACGATCTAGAGGAATGGGGCCATTTTTATTGAGATCGAATTTTGTTGCTTCGTGCCTTAATATGAAACTTTAAAAAAGGTATTAGAAAATTCTAGACACCCTTACCGATATAGCTGATTGAGCCGATTTTCATGATTCCTTCTCAGTCACGAGATAACATGTTTTTAAAGGAGTGGCGCTAGTGGACCGGTGACGACCATCTTAAATTTTAACCTCCTTTGACAATACTACAATATTACGACGTGTATACTTAAAATTAGGCAGAAAAAAGATTTTTACTATATCTGCATAAAACATGATGTGGATGAAATAAAAATGATGAGCTCACGTTTAAAAATCCCATGTAATAGGGGACGACGCTATTGGCATTAAACTGACATCAATCCAATTTCTGGGCTGCTGCTGTGAACTTCTTCCAGGCCTAAGGATTCAATTCAATAATAGGGATGATGACTAAAAAAAATTGTTTGTCTGGCATGTAGATTATTAAAAAATATTGGACACGTATTTTTTCTTATTATTCGTAATCAAAACATTACGGCGATACATTGAGTTCAAATGTGGCATGACGTCACTTTTCACTAGATTTTATACTGAGCTATGACTAACGAGCCCCCACTCTCCAAGTTTAATTGGTTTTATCTAAGTCAATATGATAAAGCAAAAAATACGTGCCTAATATTTTTTTATTATCTGATTGAGGGACTTAACAGTTATTTTTTTTTTTTTACCCAGGACACATCCCTATTGTATTATTCAATCTCTCGCTCTGTCTTGAAATGTTCTTTTATTTTTAATTTTTTCTTCTGATTAATTTTTTTTTTTTTTTTAATACTTATTTTTATCTTGTTAACATCTAGTTATAAGTGCATGATGTGGTCTCCTGTAATTGAAGGAGCACACGTAAACCTATCATATTGTTGTGATTTATACTGTGTCTGTGTATCCTTTGTTGATGATCCCAAATAAATAATAAATATATTCAATGTACCGTGTGATGCCGGACGTAAAGATTAGCACGACCCAATGTCCTCCCGTGGGTGTCGTAAAAAGCGACTAAGGGACTTACTAGAGAATGGGCAGAAGCGTTCTCTATGCATTTTTAACACCATACTGCGATCGCCAACCCGCCTGCCAAGCGAGGCGATTATGGCAAACCCCCAATTGGGGGAGGCTTATGTCCAGCAGTGGACGTATTTCGGCTGAAATGATGAATGATGATGATATTCAATCCAACAGGCTCGTCTCCTAAGCTCAGCAAACGGGCTGGGCCAACCAGACCACTTTTTTTGCAACTCCTAACGAAACCTTTTTTCAATTCCAGATCGCTCTGCTGCTCTCCGGCATCATGCTGTTAAAGAAGTTGATGTCAGCGAAGAGTGGCGGCGGCGGCGGTGGTGGTGGTGGTCACGAGAGCCATGGCTGGTCGTCGGGTGGTAGCAGTGGGGGGTGGGACAGGCGCGCGTATGATGAGTTGCCTTACTCCGCGTATAAGAGGGAATAGGGGATTGAGGATGGGGGATAATGGGTACTGGTTGAGAGGATAAAATATTTCGTTGATTTTTGAATTTGATGGCTATAGCCTAAGACGTTGCGCAGACGTAGATAAATCTGTTTATAGTTTGCTCTGAAATCAATGATGGCGCGCACACCTCACTAAAGCAATCTTGGAAATATAGCAGGGCAAAACTGTTAAGTGTTGGTCTGCGCACAACCTATGCATCTTTGTATTTTGTAGCTTCGGCAGAGGTTAGAACGGAAGGTTTCTTTCGTTATCATCAGCCATATTTTAACAACTGTGGGGCGTACTGTGGGTAGTGTTGGCTATTGCGCAATAGAAAAACCGTTATTAGAATCAAAAGTCTACTCAATCTAAGCTGAGAATCAAAATTACATAAGACAGTTCCCCCAAAACGCCCATCCCTTCACCACTTCCTAGTGCTTTAGCTGGGAAGAAGAAGTAGCGGAACAAACTCCCCAGCAGCACATCTGTCTGTTCAGTTAGAAGAACTTGATTAATGTAGGAACATGACACAACTATACCGAACGCGCAACAATTCCTAGACGTCTGAAAAATATCGCCAAATCTCAACGCTATAGTTACCTATACTATTGTATTGATCGATACTTTAACTAAGTATTTTTTGTTCTTTACTGATCTACCGAAGTTATTAAGTTCAATTCAATCATGTTATTAAAATAATTCAGTTCTCTTGCTTTGTCATGTTTTCTAAGCATTTCTTATTCACAACCTTGAGTTCAAATGTGATTGGCTCGAATCCGCCAAATGCAGGAGAGATACTAAAATATTGAAGCTTGATATCCAAGAGTCACACAATTTATCGTGACACGAAGCTTTCAATAAATTGGGTTTATTGCTGTATTCTGTATTTTGATCGTAAACTAAACGACAGCTTTGATAGGAATGCTAATTCTGGGGCCAATGTTAAGGCTACCAAACAGATTATAACAACAATAATTTATCATTTATTCTCTCTTCACAACGTTAATTAGTGTACAAAAAATGTCTTAGCTGTATTCTACCTTTGTGAGAGACTGGTGCCTGATATAGGTTTTTGGGAAAAACCTGTGTTATGTGTGTGTCTGGAATTCTGGATTATGACTATGTTCAATGATTTTTGTATCCACTCAGTACTTTACATCAACTAGTGCTATTATTAAACCCTAAGTCCAAATACTAGACAGAAATTGTAGGTTGAATAAAAATAAAAAAAACGATTGAATTTATTTACGCGACACGTGTTCTGTTTTTAAATTTTATTTTGTGCTAGTTACAAAAATGCTTGCTATTTTTTTGTATGCCCACCTTTTTTGAACATGTGTCTCGTTTTTAAATATTATTATTTTATTTATTAAATTAACTTATTGTATTTATTAAATAGACTTTATAGAGATGCTTTTGTATAAATAATAATTGTTTTAAAAACGATGTTTGGTACTTTTTATTAAAAGGATTATTTATTTTTAGTCTGTAAGTTACGACTGTATTATTAATTTATTTATCGCTAATTATTTGTGCCTGAATACTCAATAATATTAATTTATTTTACATTAGTTATGCTCATAATAAAAATACATATTTTATGGTGATGTGAAACATGACAATAGATTTGTAAATGTTGATGTTAACTTTATAAACAGGTAAATAAACAATAATATACGACAGAAATGCATTTATTTATTTCCCTCGGGCAGAAATCGGTATACCTACCTTATAAGTGCCAAGGCGAGAAGAGAAGAGGGAAGAGGTGATAGAAGTTAAAATAAATAAAATACTAAATAAAATTAAAATAAATAAATTACTAAATACCTTGGTGGCTAGAAGGTCGGTGGTACCCTAATAACACCTGTTGATCTATTCTGTAAAAAGCTCACCGTGAAAACGAAGGTGAAGTGAGTTTGTAGTGAGCTGTCATTCCTTCTGATGCTAGGGATTGGGAGCTCACTTCAAGTTCACTTCACCTACATTTTCACGGTGAGATTTATCAGAATCGACCGGCTGATGCTAGGTATTGACAGTATTGACAGCTCACTCTAACTAAGCTCACTTCACGTAACTTTTAACGGTGAGATATTTACAGAATAGATCGGCTGGTTATAGGTATGCTAAGGCTTTCAGGCGTGATGACCCACTGGTTGGGTTAGGTTAGGTTAGTGGTCCCCCCCGGTGGGTTCCCGCATTGTCGAGGCGGGGGGGCTCAGTAGCCGTGGCTTGGAGGGCCACGGTGAAGCTAAGAGGAACCCGAGGAGGGGGCCGCTCGTCAGGGCTTTTGCGGCTAAGCCGACGACGTAGCGGCCGTAGGTTGCGGTGCCGCTTTGGCGACATCGCAACTGAGGCGGGCCGCGATGTCGAATGGGCGGCATCGCGGCTGAGTGTGGGAGGCCGCGGCGGGAGAGGAGTGCCGGTATTGCGGTGAGCCGTTCTCCCTACCTTCCGCGGCCTTGACGGGGTCGCCACCGTTGAATGGCGGACGCGGTGGGGCCGCAGAAGAAGAGGAGTGTCGGTATTGCGTTGGCCGCTCTCCCTATCCTCTGCGGCCGAAAAGTGGTAGGCGGCGGGGCCACTAACCTGACCCGTTGCGGGGGGACCAGGGGCGCCTGGACACGAGATCGTCTGGCGCGAGGTCCCAGGTGGAGGCCAGCAGGCAACGGGTGCGGGGGCACCCTTGCCTGTATTGCACAGGCCTCTACCAGTGTCGGACGGGAATGGCCAGGTGTTCCCGGTCATTCCCATATCGCCCCCAGGCTGAGGGGCATGCGGGGCCCGCCAGTTAGGCGGGCATGCGCCGGGAGGGTTGTGGACGTAAAGGCTGTGCCGGTTTCCCATGACCCTCCCATCAAGGCGATGAGGGAACTCCGCTGAGTTTTAGTGGGTATTCTGCCATTTTGGCAGGGAGTCCCACATACCCCGTCTCGTCCCCCGACGAGCGGGCATGCGTAATGCATTTCTCAGCGTAAAAAAAAAAAAAAAAAAAAAAAAAAAAAAGGTTAGGTTAGTGGTGGGTTCAAATCCCGGCAGTACCAATGTAGGTAACCTTTTTAAATTCGTATGTACCTACTTTACGACATCGGTGAAGGAAACATCGTGAGGAAAACTGAACTTTATAATAAGTCTGAAATCGCCAAACCGTCTTAAGCTAACTTGGTGATCGATGCTTGTGCCTTCTGTGTATGAAAGAGGCTATTGAAGCCCTGCAGTGGTACATTAATAGTCTGATATTTATTTTTATGGCTTTCATCAAGACGACACAATACAATGTGCCTAAGAATGTACATAAGTAGCAACCTGCATTGCTGAAAGTGTAATGAATGACGTGATTTTACGGTGTACCTCCCTACGAATAGGGATCAGTACCTACCTACGTATTGATCAGCGACTTTGATGTTAAAAAGATAAAGATTTTTTAATAGTTATTGCTGGTTTTACTAATAAAGCTTTTATAAGAATGACGGATATAATAAACAATCTATTCAAAGTTATTGTGAGCATGCCAAGGCAATATTTGGGTGGCAATGGGTGGGTTTTTAATTACGTCATAAAATGGGACATGGTGGGGACATCAGAAATACACCCTGTATTCCCGATGTCCCCACCGCCCGTGTCCTCATTAATGGTATGCATATAATATCTTCTAATAAATATACAAAAGAAGAAACTGACTGAGTGACTGACTGACTTATCCACGCACCGCCCAAACCACACACCACACGTGTGTTTGGGTCTAGAGATTCCAAATTTGGCACGTAGGTTCCTTATGAGGTCTAGGGGTGCACTAATAAAGGAATTTTGGAAATTCAACCCTTAAGGGGAATACAAACTTTCATCCCCTATTTTATAATAGGGGATGAAAGTTTGTATGAAAAATCTTATTCATTTGGTTGATTAACTTGAAACTTGACACAAATACGTGCCTAAGTAAGTAATAATATTTTTCATTATTAGTTTTTCAAAACTACCCCTCAAAGGGGGATTGCGGGGTGTCAAAGTTTGTGTGTAGGAATTTTAACGCGCGGTTCGATTAACGATTTTTTCATGGGTTTTAATTATTTTGTTTGTAACTGAAACTGTTACAAACAAAATAATTAAAACCCATGAAATTCTGGACAAAATCCGATTCAACTAGGGAAGTATTGACATCCACTATTATTTCTAAAATCAGTACTTAAAAGAAAATGGAACCTTTAGTTTCGCCATTTTATGTGAATCACTATTAATGGGGACACGAGCGGTGGGGCAGCAGGAATACACCACAAAACGTATTCAAATAAAGTTTAAAGTAATATTTATTTTATTTTATCATAAAACGGCCAATGTACAATTAGACACAACAAACACACAACACTCATATTTTCATAGAAAATTCTAATTCTTTTCTTATTGCGCTAACGCAAGTATACAACTTTAAAACAGCGCCATCTATTGAAATAGGTAGGAACTCAACAGAAAGTTAGTATCTGCCAAGCGTGTACGTGAAAACAGCCATTTGTACTATAAATAGTAGCAATTCGATATTCGTATTCCAGAAAAGATTAAGTAAACTTTTCATGAAATAAACAGTTTATTTTTCAAATATAAATAAAACCGTTAGGCTTGTTTTGTTTTGGCTCTACAAAATCACCAGCCTTCCAGGTAATCGTCAGACTTAAGGACTTTTGCTTGACTACCCGTTGATGTTGTTTTTTGTATGTGAATTGGGGACAAATATTTAGTTACACAAGGAAATACAAACTAGTAACAAAGTGACAGTAGACAGTGATATCCTATCAGCGATAACGATGATGGGAAAGGAAAAAATGTATGAGACTGTTCCTATTGTTGTACTTATCTGTTGAATCCTGTTGAAAGTCATTGTAGAAATACGAGACGCTTTAAAAGTGATTGTCACTTGTCTGGATGGATGTCTGGTCTTGTGTGGTTTGTTTGGATGGATTAAGGGTAGAAGGAGAGACAATACTGCGGGTAGTTAGTGGTGTACCATTTACATTAAGGTGTATCTTCACGGTGTTATCTTTAAGGTGTGTTTCATAAACGAAATATTTTAAGAGAAACATCTGTAGGTGGGTAAAAAAGCCATAGCACAGCGAAATTTTTTTTTCATCTATTTGTATTTTTTTATTTTACATAATTATTCAATTTTAAAATTCCATGAGACATTTTGCAAAAAGGCCTTTACTTACTTATTCTATGAATGACCCGCTCAGACGCGGCGATAGTGGCGGCACGAACGCGGTGCCTTTTGATAATTAATCAGATATATAAAAAATGGTTCCGTGTCTTCTTTACCACCCAAAAATTGGTGTATCTCTTAAAATATTTCGTGTTTGAAAAGATACACCTTATATATACATACACACATAAAGCCTAGTTCCGTGTGGGCCCGGACGTAAAGAATAGCACCACCCCATTTCCTCCCGTGGGTGTCGACTAAGGGACTTTCTAGAGAATGGGCAGCAACGTTCTCTATGTATTTTTAACACCATACTGCGATTGCCAACCCACCTGCCAAGCGTGGCGATTATGGCAAACACCCAATACAGGGAGGCCTATGTCCAGCAGTGGACGTGTTTCGGCTGAAATGATGATGATGATGACATAAAGCTAGATATAATATATACAATAATAAACATGAAACAAGAGTAAGGAACTTTATGTAGCTAATGATGATGCCATAATCCAGAGATAAATGATTTCCTTTTACATAGTTTCAAACACAGACAGAAATTCGTCTAGTTATAAGTGGAGTAGTAAGATATAAATATTGTAATAAAACAATCCCAATTGAGTCGCTACCAAATAAAAATCGCAAACTTTTATAACTGCGATGAAAATCAAAGAAACAAGAAATAATTTACAGCAACAATGATTGTGACTATCAAAGAGATTTATTGTTCATTACTTTTTGACTAAATGACAGTACCTAACTAATAGTACGATTCATGATACACGATACTTTGGAAATATACGGGAGGGTATTGTGTGACGAGAAACGGTAGAAGGAGCGTTGGTAGACCAAGGACGACCTACAAAAGATCGCGGGGAAGACCTAGAGGCAACGGGCACAGACCAGAGAAGCATGGCACAAAAGGGAGGTGGCCTATTTAAGCAGTGAGTGGAACAAGGATACCGATGATGATGAAGCCAATGATTGTGGAACGACAAGACAATTGTATACATTCTCAATACATGGGTAATTATTGGTTCTTTTGCCATTTTCTGCTAGATTGTGTAAAAATGTACCGCCTAGCTTATTTCTCATTTTGTATTTTTATATACCCACGTAGTTTTTTCTAAAATAAAAGCCTATGTTACTCCTTATAATATCAGCCAGTATCTGCTAATGAAAGTCCCGTCAAAATTAGTCCAGCCGTTTCGGAGATTAACCGAAACAAACAAGATAGACAAAAAAAAATTTTTTTTATTATAAGTATCATAATTATATTATTTAGTAAAAAGCTGTTCAATTCTATTTATTTATTTGTATAGATTTATTTAATCAAACCCCAATAATTCCCGTTATTAGCAATCAAAATCAAAATCAAATTAAAAGTCATTTATTCAAATTAGGTTGAGAATCAGCACTTTTCGAACGTCAAAATCACTTGACAGTCCCCCAAAACGCCCGCCCTTAAAAACAGAATCTATTGAAAAAAAAATAGATTATATACAAGACAGCTAGTAGAGAAGTAGGTTGGTAGCTTCAAAAGGACTTAGGTGAACTGCTGACATTGAGAAGGTGAAAATAGCGTGGTACCAAAAGGCAGTGACCCAAAGGCGGATTCGAAACTATGTCGTGAAAACTGAAGGAAGATTTGAGAACGTTGTAGGCCTTTTAGACTCATTGATGCCGATTTTTTTTTACCATTTTCTATTATTTTCAGTACGTAGAGTTCCCAACCCGACCGGATTGTCAGGGAGACTCCGGTAATAATGGTTAACATCCCGACCTCCCGGAATGCAATAGTTTCTCCGATTTTTCTTTGAGAGTGAGATGCAACCACATCTTGTTGAAGAAAATCGAGTGGATTTACGCTGGGTTGACTTCTTTACAAAATCGAAAGACAGAAATCCCTGTACTGAATTGAAAAACTTGTCACATTTGTCCTTTCTATTCCTGTTTCTAATACTTCATGCGAGCGCGTATTCAGTATGATGGAACAAGTTTGAAGCAAGGAAAGAAACCGAATGTATATTTCTTTAGCGTAAAAGCAGAGTTAAAAATACTAAGAAACTTCGATTTTTCATGTAATTTTTTTTTATGATTTTGTGGTAAAAAACCACCAAATATAAGATGCTGCTCGAAAGCAAAGTAAATATAAATTTAAAAAATATTGAATTATTGAAGTTTTCTATCAACCCACTCCTCGATTTCTTAAAATTCTCCCGGGTTGGTCCTTTCGAGAGTTGGCAACACTATCAGTACGTTATACTTGTTGACAGGCCTACCCTCTCTTCCCATACCCTATAACCAGTGTAATTTGAATACATTGTAAAAGTAATTTATTTTTAAAAGTGTAACCATGGAGTTTCTTGCCTGCTCTTCTCCAAAGGATACGACCAATTGAAACCGTGCACCTAGCTTCTGACGTTTCATGCCATGGGTAGGCGTAAACTATAGAACGCCACCTGCTACGCTCCTTACATACTCCCTTTACCTTGTCCAGTTTCATACATTCTGGTCATAAACGCCGGTTTCGAGTACTACGCACCTATGTTCTCACCGTCACCGTCACCGTCACTATATGTTCTCGTAGGGCGTTTTTGTTAGTAGCTTTTCATTTATCCATGTATTTTTAATGAAATAATAATATATGTCACAGTCGAGGTACGCCAGCGCCATCTGTTGGCGTTCGATGGAATTGGTAGAGTTCGCGCCATCGATTCTGACTAATCGGGACGCCAGCATTGCCTAGTAGCGCGTGACAGAGATTACAACATAACGCTCGACCGGCTGCAAGTGATCGCCGCACATTCGACAAGTCGGTCGATGGCGATCAAGCAGTGAATACGTTTAGAAACTATCATGCGTTCGGTATGTAATAGTTGTGTCGTGTACCTACATTAATTACTTTGCATACCCATTACTGTATGGAATCAAGTTATTCTAACTGAACAGATAGCTGTGCTGCTGGGGAGTTTGTTGCGCCACTTCTTCTTCCCAGCTAAAGCACTAGAAAGTGGTGAAGGGCGGGCGTTTTGGGGGACTGTCTTATGTAATTTTGATGAGCTGATTCTCAGCCTAAGTTGAGTAAATGACTTTTAAGTTTAATTTGGTTTTTCTATTGTACAATAACCAACACTATCCACAGTACGCCCACAGTAGTTTAAAATATGGCTGATGATAACGAGAGAGACCTACCGTTCTCCGACATAATATAATAATATATTTTTGTACGCGACGTCAAAATAATAATTTCTTTACATTTAATGATATCTTTAAATCGCTTAACAATAGTCATAATCTTCTGTTTCCAGTAAACATACAAATGCTTTTTTGCCTTCTGACCCTTGTGATCATTTGTACAATAATACTAAAACTCCACGTTGCCCAAATACAGAAGTTGCGTGACAAAACTGACGCGTGCCTTGAACAACTTCACACCCGTATCTACCTAATCAAATACACATTCACTTTCCTAAATCCATACTAACACGTCGAGTAATTAGCAAATAACTATGGAAGTATAACGCTTCCGTCCCCGCCGTGCGTTTTGCACGAATAACTATGTTTTACGCACGATTGTTCGATGCTAACATAGTTTCGTTTATACTTGCGTTGAAAAACGTTGGAGTAATGAGTCGGTGTTTCCGCGTTTGAATATGAAAGAAAGAAAAAGTATTTATTGTGACTCGCACAGGAAGATCACAAACTAAACACATAATTATAAAAGAATAAAAAATAAAATTATAGTATAATAAGAAATAAGAAAATAAAAACAGAGTCCTGTGCGAGGCCAAAGGCTCCTATCTCAGCATGATGAGTTTCTTCGTCTAGTTTAAGAGTGTCTGGGACATGTAAAAGAATATGCATAGAAAGTATAAGATCCAGAGGACGTAGCCCAAGGGATGGTCAATTACATTTCTCATAAATTAAATACCGTAACGACATGTAGTTGTAATGGAAAATGTGGCAATTATACAGATTAACGAGTGTTACTGATCTTTAACTAAATACCACTATGACGTAGTGGTTTAGGTGGTATGCATAAGAGACAGATACCACTTATATATCACGTTTATTAAAAGATAAGGTTCGCAGACTCAGGGTGTAGGTTCTTAGCTTAAGCGTTCTTTCACTGGCAGAGAATAGAAAGGGAAAGTACTGTCCTGGGCTGGACCGTCCGATTGGCAACGCAGAGACAGTGTTGGCGGGGAGCAGACGGCGCTCGCCGCCCCCGGTGCAGGTGGTGCAGCGGTAGGTAGTGTTATAGCGGCCACGTGGCCCGGCACTCACCGCCCTCGGTGCAGGTGGTGCAGGTGGCAGTGGCTGTAGCGGCCACGCATAGCGTCGAGCCGTAGAACAGCCTACTGGCTGTTCTACGGCTCGACGCGATGCGTGGCCGCGTCAGGTAGATTTAGAAACAAACATTTCTTTACTAGTAATATTTTTATTAAATACAATATGGTTTATTTGTCTTGCACTGAGGGTTCCGTAGTAGGAGAGTTCATCTGCCTAGCCATTTTCCAAAAATGTTGGGGTCAGCTTCCAGTCTAACCAGATGCAGTTGAATACCTACCAATAGTTTACATGGAGCGACTGCCTATCGAGTCCACAATCCAGTGACTGGGTACCACGATACCCCTTGGTAGAACTGGATGTCAGACTACCTGGCTTCTGACTACCCGTAACAACTGTCATTAGGAGAGTAAACAGTGTAAATTGAACCTTTAGTGTACTGTTACGCCATAATTATGGCGATAAGTCTCCTCTTTGAGGAGTGGCTAGAGAGGCGCCACGGCGTCCTCACCTTCCGCCTGACACAGGTCCTCATCGGGCACGGATGTTTCGGGAGGTTCCTATTTCGGATTAGACGGGAGGAAACGCCCGGGTGTTACCACTGTGTTGATTGCCCGGAGGACACGGTGGAGCATACGGTGGAGGTCTACCCGGCTTGGGCAGAGCACCGCCGTGTCCTCACGGAGGCGATCGGCGGCGGTGATCTCTCACGTCCGTCCCTGGTCCAGGCCATGGTCCGGAGCGAGAGTGCATGGGAGGCAGTCACCTTCTTCTGCGAAGCAGTAATGCTCGCGAAGGAGGAGGCGGAACGCGTGAGAGAGAGGCAGCCTGTGCGCCCTCACGCCCCTAGTCGCCGCAGAAGACGCCCTGGTCGGCGGGAATAGATAGCCGATTCCCGGCCACCGTAAGCGCGGGCTTGCGGACGGTGAGCTATGGGCTGCTCGCCGTCCGGTAAGGACTCAGGCTCGGTTCGACGGCGCGTTGTATTCCACGCGCGCCTCAAAGAGATGTCAGAATGCACTGACGGGGTCCGCTAGGACCGGTGCCTGCCAGGGTTCCGGGTTTGTCCGAAAGGGATACCGTGGCCCTGTCACACAGGCAACTGAAGGAACACGGGTGGGTTTTAGCCAGCAAAAGTCTGACACGCCGTCTTATTTGACAATTTCCCAACCAAAAAAAAAATTGTACTGTTTTGGTACGAAAACAGCTTTAATTTAGAAGTGACAGCACAGTGTGGCGCAGATACACATATTTAAGTTGCCTTATTGTTTATTAAAGAGGCAGAAATTAAAGATGGGTTATTCGCTTTTATTGCCAGTATGTTACTGAACTCTGAAAAGTTCTGTTCTCTAATTAGTAACCGCATTATTATTTTATAGATTTAAAAGGAACCTGAAGTGCTGCATTTTGAAATACTTGGTGGTGTATCTGACACGATCATGGCGCGGCTGGGTTCCCAGGCATGTTTCTTGGAGTCTTTTATACTCAAATCAATAAAGAAAGGAAAGATCATTTTATTGATAATACAGACTGGAGATCTACAAAAATCAAAGTAGGTCAACTGATCAACGAAATTTTTCCATCGCGATACACAATTGGCTCAGTTACGTGTAACTCCAGACTGTACTATATATGTAGTACGTACAGTCAGGTTTATTTAAATACCTATACGAAATCTATCCAAAACAAGAAAAATATGAAAACCATACGATTTTTTAGTAAAAAACTAAAACTTTCTTTCTTCTTTCTTTCTTTCCTTTCAAATTATTAAAATTAAAGTCTGTTTGTAATGTCAAAATACCAGCTTTTTACTAAATGCGTAAGAAAAGTATTATATTTATAAGCTTAACGTAATTAGTAATTCTTGTCGTAATTAGAGACACAATTAAAAAACTACTATGTCTCGCTTGGATCCACGTTCCGGCTTATTATATGAAGGGTTAAATAAGGTAATTACAAAAAAAAAGTAAGTCTGTCAGGGCCTCAAGTCTGCTATTACAATAGTGTCAGAATGGTCTCTTCATTGTGAGTTTTTGACAGATTTGCCATACAAACACTGTCAAATACTCACAATGGCGAGACCATTCTGACACTATTGTAATAGCAGACTTGAGGCCCTGTCTGTTTGTTCTGGCTAATCTAAAAAATGGCTGGACCGATTTTGTCGGGAATTTCACTGGCAGATAGCTAATGTTATAAGGAGTACCTTAGGCGACTTTTATTTTAGAACAAGCCACGCGGGAGAAGCCGCGTTCAGCAGCACTAGCTGCTGAACTCGGCTTCTCCCGCTTGGCTTGTTTAAACCACTAGGTTTATATATGACCTAGTGGTTTATATATGACTCACATATGGAATTAGTATGTGCTCTCGGTACAATACAGGGTCAAATTTAATAGGTTAGCAATACTAGGCAGATGTACTGAGTATCAATATCGAAACGTGATAAAACAAAAAAGAAATTAATTTGATGATGTTTTTCTTTTTTTTTTTGGTGTCACCAACCAGGGGACCACCGGTAGTGTAGTCACTTAAAATAATTATCAATTTAGAAAATTAGTTTTGATCCTGTATAGTCCTGGTTCTGGTCAGTCAGATATTCTTAACAGTTAGGATTCCAATGGTCTTTGTGACTCAAGGATCTCTCTCTGAGTCAGACAGGTAATTAGAATTCCTCCTGCCCTTATCCAGATTTATTTGGGGTTTTAAGTACAATGTAGGTACTTTTGTTTTTTCCAAACATATTTATCAGCCGTCATCTCAGTATTCACATAAGAAGAGCGTTTTATAGTGCAAGTGTAGCAGCGAACACTTTAAAGATAGATTTTTATTGTTGGACTATTAGACTTATTAATTAATGTACGATCGAGCATGTTTGTAGGGGACGTGGTATTTGAGAACTCACGGAAACGTACATAGTATTCAAATACTGGATACATAAGTATGCAATAATCGTGTTTTGACTTATTGGTATTATTCATAGTGTAGTTTCCTAGTATGAAATATGTTTCACACTCATCGTTGGGATGGCTGACCGAATCATGTTTAAGATAAAATAATATTATGGTGTATACATAATAATACATAAGCACAGAATAGGAGTGGATGAAGGCCCTAAGCCGAGGTTCGTTCCCCACATGGAGATGCCTTGAGCACCACAGGATATTCTGGTTGATCAGCCGCCAGTTTTTTTTTTTTTTTGTTGTTTTGTTCAGAGGCAGAGCGGTATGTCAGTCTCTTACTGCCTAAAACCTACCCCTGTGTTCCCTCGCATACGCGAATGTGACTCCTACTGCGCAGGAGTGGTGCCGGGCCTACGCTCTGCGGGCCCCCTGGCGTAGGAGAAGTGAGGTGTTAAACTTCCTCGTTACGTCTAGAGAGGCGCGCGTGGAATACTACGCGCTGTCATCTCGAGTCCTGTGGGGAGCTATGGATGTCTCCGAGTTCGTCGCCCCTGGACCCATTCGCCAACCTCCTAGGTGATGCAATTCATAAAAAAGTATATAAGTTCTGAACAAGAGTAGTGACATAATAGAAGCTGATATCAATACCTATCAAACACCTATTTTAATTATTTTATATTCCAAACAGAAATATTTATTGCAACAATACAATATTAATTTTAGTAACTCGTCATTTCAGTTTCGATCATTTATTAATTTAAGGTTTGTCAAAAGCTTCCAGAACTGACTTATTAACGTACTGTTCGAGGAAAGGAGAGGTGTAGAACGTCATCCAGAAAGGTCATCGATCCACATAGACTAGTCTACCGCTAACTTAATCTAATTAGCAGATAGATCGACCTACTACCCGCTAAGTTTAAGTCGCGAATCACTCATTTTAAAGTTAATTGAGCTAGCCGACTTTCCTCTACATAGGTAATTATTTGGTTCAATTTGATTGCAGCTAATTAATGATAATTTTCAATGCTTCATTGGACAATGGCAACACCATTGACCCAGAGAATTCCTGCCAATGACCAAGTTCGTTGTTTAGACCTGTATTCGAATAGGACACTAAACCGAGAGTAACAATCTTCGCAGTGTGGCTGGTAGCAGTGATAATATGAGAATCGCCGATGACCGAGTTGGATGGCGTTCAATGAGGTGCGTTCTATCGCGCTTAAATTCACCGCTAGAAGCGCAAGTGTAAAGTGAGGTCTCTAGAAATGTCAAATGTGAAACTGGACGTTCACTGTTTGCTGGATTTCCTATGGCAAATTTTAACTAATTATTCATAATTGTAAAGACTGACCATTTATAATTAATTATGGCTTAAGGCGAGGTGCTTCAAGTTAACCTCTAGGAAATGTCATTTTAATGTCATTTTATTTAGAAACGGTAATGATTAAACACGTGAAAAAATTAGGTATTGCTTTTGAGACCTTTTTGTAGGTACGTCTAGTACTCGTTACATAATTGGATAAAGTTCGTTCGATAAAAAAAAAATCCAAACATACCCTTATTTTGTAGATTATAATCATTGTATTCCAATCTTATACCACATTATGTATTGAAAATTACATCAAAATAAACGTCTATGATGACGTAATGTCCGTCGGGTTTAACATTGTTAATATCGTAAAACATATAATTTTCAACCTAAAATTAACGAAATTCACGGCACAATTTACTCGCGCCCAGCTGCCACCTCTAGAACAAAAATGCACGCTCGAAGAACCTCGCCTTAAGGTTTTAAGTATCAACTTTTGATCTAATTTGGTAGCACTTGGAGAAAGAATAATATTTGTCTGCTTCATGCTAACCAATTTCAGGAACATTATAATGTAAATATTCATTTGATGTTTTAAAATGTAATAAAATAAACATTATATAAAGTAATGGGTGCTTAAACATATCCAAAACATATAAAATAAAAGTACTGACTGGACCTTACTCGCCAGTGACGCCATCTGGTGAGTACAACATTGGTAGCCCCCATTGGAGAGGCATATGTCCAGCAGTAGAATGCTATAGCCTGATGATCATGAAACAAAACTTGACCTTTACTCCTATGAATCCATCTATAATTCCCTAGTGAAGTCGCATCTACTTTATCTGATCGAAAGGGGCAGTGCTGCAAAAACAAAATTGTCAGAACTTCAAATTACCCAAAATAAACTTCTAAAAATAGTCTTCAAGTATCCATATTTAACATCAACCAGTAAAATTTATAGAGATACAAAAATAATGAATATCAAACAACTATATACTTAAAATACCTGTATTATCATTGGAAAAATTCTTACCAAGAGTATTCACAGAACATAACACTCACCCAATATAGATAAGTCAGTCAACAAGGCGAGCTAGCTTAAATAATTATGGCAAAAAAATGCTTACTTTTGAAGGAGCACAACTTTATAATAGAATACCCTCTAGCACAGCCGAACTCCATAACAACAGATGGTCACGGGTAACAGACTGTAGACAGTCAAAATTGGCTTTACCAATGGTACACCCGCGATTAACTAAAAAACTTCTCAGCCTAAGTAGAAATAACCTTAGAATAATAATAGGTACAATTACGGGCCATAATCTCCTTAACAAACATCTTTTTAACATAGGCGCCACAGACAGCCCCCTTTGCAGGGGCTGCCTTGACGCCGAGGAATCAGCCGCCCACATCATCCTAGAATGCGAGGCCGTGGCTCCACAAGGTGAAGCCTGTGAAGCTCCCAGGAAGATTCTGTCCTTTTGGGCGGAGCTAGGCTGGCTTTGTTAGCCAGAATCCCCACGCACAACGGACCAAATGAGAGTCTAAGTGCGGAGAAGGGAGCCCCATCATCATCATCATCATCATCATACCCTCTAGCATAAGAAATCTGCACTCGTTAAATGCATTTTAAACTCAACTTGGTCAGTATATAATTGCGGATCGATCACTTTTGGAGAAATAAAAGAATTGGATGGGTATCTAGTTTGTAACTGATAACGACGAACTTTGTGTAATTTATGTATGTTTTAGTATTTTTCTCAAATATGTGATATGTATGTCTTTATTGAGAATAAAGTTTCTTTAAAACTAAACTTAATCCTGTTTTTAATTTATTGCGGATGAAGTAAGACAGTTTAATGAAAGGCGACTAACAAAAGGCAATAACTGGGCACATGTGGGTGGAAACGCTGGGAGGGGACGCCCTAAAGGGACTGTGGCATCTACGAGTCCAACGCCACATGCGAACTACGCATCAAAGACCTGATGTCACAAATCCTGCATCGCGCAATCAGAGTTTACCGCGCGACTAGCATATATACGATATCTCGACATCAACCGTCGGGCAGTTTCCCACAACAACCGTCTGATCGGAGGATCCTCCTCCTCCTTTTCCATAGAGTATGAGTGAACTTTACACCCTATTCCTCATACCTCTAGACTGGTGACCCCGACGTGATCTGAACACGCAACCTTCTGGTCTGGAGCCTAGGTTCCTCTATAGGACAAAATATAAGAACTTTTTGCTGATGTTCTTCAAAAAGTTGGTTCGTAGAACTTGTATAACGATTCATATTGAGACACGAAACAACAAAATTTGATCTTAAGAAAAGCGGCCACATTCCTCTATATCGTATGTTGTTGCTTCGTGTCTCAATATGAAACTTTATAAAAGGAATTAGAAAATTCTAGACATACTTACCGAGGTATCTTATTGAGCCGTTTTTCATAATTCCTTCTCAGTCACGAGATACTTAGTATTTTCTTAAAGAAGTGCTGCTAGTGGACCCCTTTTAAGTCTAATTTTTGACTTAAGCAATATTATTTAAGTATTATGTAGGAATGATTGTAACTATTAAAGAACTAAAGATGTTATTATTTGTATCGGCAATAACGCGTACATATAAAATGCTTCTTTTTGATATTGAGATAGACTCATGATAGCACAGGTTTAAACCTTAGTGGTTTTTGGTTGTAATCCTGTATTCTTTTGTATAAATCTATACATATCATAAAATCCATACTAATATTATAAATGTGAAAGTAACTCTGTCTGTCTGTCTGTATGTTACATTTTAACGCCTAAACCGCTGAACCAATCGTCATGAAATTTGGCAGAGATATAGCCTGCGATATGGAGAAGGACATAGGCTACTTTTTTACGCGATAACCGGCATCCACGCGGGCGGAGCCGCGGGCAAAAGCTAGTAATAAATAAATTTAAAAATAAAATGCTTATAGCTTCCGAGTCTAGAATTGTTGGTTTGCTCGCAAAAATTTACTAGTGATTAAGTAGATTACATACTTCGTATTACTGTAAATTTTTTTCAGACAAAAGCAGTAGGATGAAAAAATAAAAAATTAACTCACACACTGACTTTTTATATGTTTTTTTTTTTTTAAATCATATACAATGTTTGTAAATATGTGAGCACCATGTACCTATAGCATATATTAATTTTTCTATCATTACTTCATTTTTCATTCTTTTTACCAATTGGACCCTGTTATGCAGAAAAGATCCAACCAACGTTTAATAACACGTTGGTTGGATCTTTTCTGCATAACAGGGTCCAATTGTGGTAAGTTTGTTCTAGGTACATCGTCTTCACCTATAATTATTAATTAATGTATACAAACTATTATTATTTATTAAAGTAAATTAATATTTTAAACAATATGAACGAATGATAAATATAAAAACACAGAGTTACATACATTGCACACACATACCTATATAAAAATAAACAAGTATTTCTGTTTCATGAGAACAGGCTGTCAAAAAAGTATTCCTGCTCCATCTTCACATTGAAAGGCCCTGACATGTTTTCGCGTGCTTCTACTCTCATTGAAACTGCTCTTATAACTGAGATTTGTATTTTCACTTTCAGCCAGTACACTATTTGAGAATATGCGTTTCCCCATTTGTGTCAGTTGGCAAAATATGTAATGACTAATGATAACTCTGTATTATCAAATTTTTCCAAGCAGTAGGATTATTACTTTCCCATGCAAACTCTTCCACAAAAAGCTCTTTACTAAAACAACTTGCAACATCTATACCAATGATCCAACAACTTTTCCATAAATTATGCAAAGTGCTAACGCCCCATAATGATCGAAGACGCGTCCATCAATCATATTTAGAAAATCCCATCGAACTCAATTCAGCAGTTTTCGATATTATCCCATCACTTTCATTGCTAGAACATTAGTAATATTAGCTTCGTGCGTCACAAGAAATGTTAATAGTTTTTAATTACTATCATAGTGATAATAATAACAGGAGATAAGCAGTAACAGTGGTTGTTCAAATAATTGTAGAGTGCATGCGTCATTATGTACACGATTTACCCGATTGTTTGAAAAAGAGGGTAATGCTTTTCAGATACTTGTTGTGCGGTATGGTTGGCATAAAAATGGTGAACACTTGTTTAATAAAAATAAAGAAATAAACTCTTTCCGTATGGAAAGATTTCATTTTATTTTAATATATATATATATATTTTTTTAACAGTTCCTCCTTCTTAAATAAGAAGGAGGAACCAATTTGTCTGTATACATATTTCTTAAATGTATGTTCATCAATATTTTCGTCTATTGTGACACTTAAAAAAAAAAAAAACATTAGTTAGAGGAAGCTTGCGTTGGTTCCACATAAATTGTATTAACTTTGTTTGGATATTTTTGAGTTAGTGTACTATTAATTTAATAATACATACTTTATACTATGATATTTCCAGAGCACTGGCTATGAAAAAAAAAAAAAAAAAAACATTTTTAGTTGTGGTATAGCACAATGTCCCCACACAATGTCGTATAGCACTACACGCTGCATTAGTTTAAACTGAAAAGGGAAAATAATAACTTATTTACAACAAAAAAAAAAAAACCCAACTAAGTGAAAAATAACTTTAATTCCAGATATCGGTGTCTGTGTATTTCTTTATTTAATACTTTAAGCACACAAAATGTACAGAGGCAGACTTAATGCCATACCCTAGTAGCATTTTCCGTTGGCATTTAGTTGGGCCACCTTCAGAGGTATGTGGCCCAACCAAACGCCAACAAAAATGCTACTAGGGTAGACATTTTCTACCAGTCAACCTTTGGGTGATGCAGAGACGAACAGTGGTAATTGCAATAGCGAGAACTGAGGAACATTTATTTAAATATAAAGATATACAAGACTATACCTATTAAAAATTATAAATACAATATAAGCATCTTATTATTATAAATATAAGCACAAATAAATACACATCAATATACTAAAACAAATAAGACAAACAGTGGGAAAACATTACCATTGTGACGATACTGCCAGTTTCTTGCGAATGTGCTCGCGAACTTTTACTTTAAAATATAATCGGTTGGTTGCCATCCTGATTTCCTGGGGGAGCGCATTCCACAGAAAGATAGACTGTATGAAGAAGGAAGAGTGAATGAAGTCTGTGCGGTGAGTGGGAGATTGAAGAAGACGATTGTGAGATGAACGTAGGTTTCCATTGTGGTTGGCGCAAATGTACTGAAAGCCCATTTTAGTTTTGGTTTTGTATTTTCGTTTTTTTGCCACCGACCTTTTTTGGAAGTCCTTTTTTTAGTAGGTAGTCACTTACTGCAATTAGCTGACCCTCCCTTCGATAAATGGTTGAGATTATTTAAGAATACGAATCGATAGAATTTTATATTTTTTTTATTTTATTTTAATAGGTACCTACACGAAATCTACCTCGTACATTTAGCGTTCATTTCATCAAAAGAAATTCAAATTAACCAAAAGATATCGAAGAATACGTCGAGTCACGCGTGCCCGGTGACGGTTGTGGCGCGGTGGCACTGTTGTGGGGCGGTGTGGCCGCCGTTTTTTTTTTTTCCATTTACAACCGACGACGCCACAACTGTCCTCCGGGAGGGTAGTACTCGTAGAGCAACCAGCACCGTTCGCAATGTTTGCAAACTAGTTTCCCAGGTTCAGGTGACCCACATCGCGTCCGCAACGTACCGGTGAATGACGGCCGTCATGTAGCGGTGGTCGTCACACAGCGGTGGCCGTTATGTAACGGTGACCTGCATGTGGTGGCGGCTGTCATGTGGCCGCCACATTTAGTGACAGCCGTCACGTAGCGGTGGCCGTCACACAGCGGCGGCCGTTATGTGGCGGTGGCCTGCATGTGGCGGCGGCTGTTACTTGGCGGCGGCTGTTACGTAGCGGCGGCCGTCATGAAGCGGCTGCCGTCATTTAGTGGCGGCCGTTATGTAGTGGCGGCCGTCATTAGGCGGCGGCCGTCATTAGGCGGCGGCCGTCATTAGGCGGCGGCCGTCGTGTAGCGGTGGCTAGCACACAGCGACAGCCGTTAAGTGGCGGGGGCGTGCATATGGTGGCGGCTGTCATGTGGCGGCGGCCGTCACATAGCGGCTGCCATCGTTTAGTGGCGATCGTTATGTGGTGGTGGCCGTCATGAGGCGGCGGCCGTCATATAGCGGTAGCCGTCACACAGCGGCGGCCGTTAAGTGGCGGTGGCTTGCATGTGGCGGCGGTTGGGCGGCGGCCGTCATATAGCGGCTGCCGTCGTTTACTGGCGGTCGTTATATAGCGGTGGCCGTCATTTGGTGGCAGCCATCATAAGCCAGCGACCGTCATATAGCGGTGGCCGTCATATAGCGGCGGCCATCATGTAGCGGTAGCCGTCACATAGCGGTGGCCGTCATGTAGCGGTGACCGTCATATAGCGGTGGCCGTCATGTAGCGGTGGCCGTCATATAGCGGCGGCCGTCATGTAGCGGTGGCCGTCATATAGCGGTGGCCGTCATAAAGCGGTGGCCGTCATGTAGCGGTGGCCGTCATGTAGCGGTGGCCGTCATGTAGCGGTGGCCGTCATATAGCGGCGGCCGTCATGTAGCGGTGGCCGTCATAAAGCGGTGGCCGTCATGTAGCTGTGGACCATGTAGCTGTGGACCATGTAGCGGTGGCCGTCATGTAGCGGTGGCCGTCATATAGCGGCGGCCGTCATGTAGCGGTGGCCGTCATATAGCGGTGACCGTTATATAGCGGTGACCGTCATAAAGCGGTGACCGTTATATAGCGGTGGCCGTCATAAAGCGGTGGCCGTCATAAAGCGGTGGCGGTCATCATGTAGCGGTGGCTGTCATATAGTGGCGGCCGTCATGTAGCGGTGGCCGTCATATAGCGGTGGCCGTCATAAAGCGGTGACCGTCATATAGCGGTGGCCGTCATAAAGCGGTGGCCGTCATGTAGTGGTGGCCGTCATGTAGCGGTGGCGTCATATAGCGGCGGCCGTCATGTAGCGGTGGCCGTCATATAGCGGTGGCCGTCATAAAGCGGTGACCGTTATATAGCGGTGGCCGTCATAAAGCGGTGACCGTTATATAGCGGTGGCCGTCATAAAGCGGTGGCCGTCATAAAGCGGTGGCCGTCATATAGCGGTGACCGTCATATAGCGGTGGCCGTCATATAGCGGCGGCCATTATACAGCAGCGGCCGTTATACAGCAGTGGCCATCATATAGCGGCGACTATTATGTAGCGGTGGCCGTCAAGTAGCGGCGGCCATCATACAGCGGTGGCTGACATGTGGCTGGGCTGTCATGTGGCGGCGGTCGTCATGCAGCGTTGGCCGTCATATAGCGGCGGCCGTCATGTAGCGGTGGCTATTATCTGGATGCGGGCAGCGCAGGATTGGTTGTTGTGATGATGTTAAATGAAGGATTTTATGGAGCTGATGGCTTTTACCTGATTATGATATATACGGAAATGTATAGCTTGATATGTAGCCGTGTGTACAAACACTTTTAACTACTCTGCGAAGAAAAGCCAAAACAAATTCAGAAGTCACAGTCTCTTTTAAAGTCCAGACATAATTTTGGTCACATCGTTTGAAATGGTGTCTGAAATGGGCTTTTGATGAAAGAACCATACAGATTGAGTGGAATTATCAAGTCAGTGCACGCATTTGTCAATAGTCGTGAACCTCAACTCAGAACTTAAAGAGCTCAACGATTCGGCGAACAATACCAAAAAGATTAAGAAATAAACAATTTAAACCAAATGACATGATTGCCATTACCACTACAGTAATAAATCTGAATAAATACCCAGAATAATTTCCCTATTATTAGGGCTATTTATGCAAAGTGAGTTAATGTTGCCAACCGTACTAAAGCACACATGATCTTAGTATGGTAGACATTGGAAGTACTAACACGTTAACAATAACGCAACCGCGCCTTTGTTTACCTTAGAATAGATATCGATCTTGGTCGTCAAGAGTACTAAAATCCATGTTATATGGAAATTATGGAGCAAATGATTAAAAATGATACAGATGATTTTGATCTTGAAATAAACTCTACATGAAGTAGGTATACTTAAAATGAAGTACAGGTTAAATTTTATTCACAACAGAGGTACAACTTTAGAAATAACAGTAAAAAAAAAAAAAAAATGTTATCTAACAATTATTTACACAATACATTTAAAATATAATCCTTAATGGTACGTTTATGAGTGCAACAATCACTTACAGGCACAACATACACCATTTATGGTTTTTCATAATATTACAAAACCAAAAAGGATATAATATTATTAAAGTAATAATAGTAATATTATTAATATTTTTTTGTTTTTGACATATCTCGGGACCATGTGGTCCCGGGCCTTTGGAAGGCGTACGAGGGGCCGAAGCCAACTCGCAGAGGCCCGTTACACGCTTGTAAAGAAATGAGGCACCAACCGACGATTATCCCTGTACGCACTATGCAAGTGCACCCAAGGACAACCCCCGGTTGGTGTAGGACTATAGCAGGATATGGAAACAAAGAAATTGGACTATGGGTTTGGGTGGTTAAAATGGACTGGTTACCTAAAACTATGGAAGGACTATGGCCCCTGCCTGATCAATGTTTTTTTACACACGGATAAAATGGCAGAGGGTGACTTGCACACTCAATAATGGGCCCCCGAAAACGCTCGCTAGCACAAAGTGACGTAGCGATAAGGGGGCAACATGTCCTGAGGTGCTCGAGGAGTGGAGAGGTATTCCAAGGCTCTCAGAACAATCCCAGAGCCCGGAAGATGGTCAAGATCCCTACAAGCACTTACTGGAATACTTCCTTCCTCCGAGCACGTTTGCTCTTGCGAATCTCCACTCAAGCCGGCCAATAAAGGCAAGAATGAGGTGGGAGCTCAGTTCCTCGTCAGTGTTCACTCCAGCCGGCCAATAAAGGCAAGCCAGAGATGAGGAACATGACTTCTCCCGGGAGATAGGGTCCGTGGGGTCGCAACTGCCCAACAGCTCGCCACATGCTGCCCTGCGGGTTTCTGTATCTCTCTTGGTCTGGCTCCTCACCCTAGACATGTTCCAGTAAAGTAAACTTTTCCGGCACAGACCTAGAGTTCAGAGCACGCAAGCCCCACCACGACGTCAACGTAGAGATACGGCGGTGGGGTATTAATATTATTATTAAAGTTATTCAATAATTTTTAGTGATACATGCGTAACAATAATAATAGTTAACAAAAAAATAATTCAAAATAATTTAAAAAATATAAAATATCTCATCATTTAATACAAATACATAAAGTATTTAGTACATAAACAGTTTTTTAAAATTATTTTGAATTATTTTTTTGTTAAAATTAAAATTAACATTCAGTAGTTTAACTAATGATCTCGTCATTAGTTATAAGTTTTTTTTACACATGAGTGAGATCAGTTGTTACCATATTTAGACATACTTGCAAAGCCCCAACTCATTTTATTAATTTTCTCATGGAAAATTAATTATTGTCTACGTTTATAATCAATCAATGACCACAAACCATCTTCTCTAGCATCTGCCAGTTATTTGAGCGATATCAACCAGAAGGTACTACGTTTGTGTGTTGCATATTTACTCTAAACTTTTACAAAACTTGTTCTGAACTTGATTTTCACAAGTGCTTTGGCATTAAACGATGATCATTTTGTCATAGTTTTCTTTTCGTATTTGAAAATTAAATCAGAAAAAAAAGCTCTAGCCGGTAGGTTTATTATCAGGGCAAAAGTGACAAAAAAACAATCTAGGTATAATATATGTATGGTAAAATTATAAAAACCAAAAATAAAACAATTATTCTTGGCCTACTAACTCAGAAGCAAATGAGCACAAACCATGGTTACTAATACAGATGTTCACTCGACATCTCACTTTCAGACAAGATGACAGCTTTTCACCGTCTCAACATATCAGAGCATCTCCTGCCATCTAATAATACGATAACAAGTACAAATTGCACCCCAATCAATTGGAGAAACTGTCCCCAACTATTAACGGAAGAAGCCACGCGAAAACGGAGAAGTTTTTCATTTCGAACACATTTCGTTCATATCGGAATTGAAACCAAAGGAAGCCCGAAGGCCCGTCCGACCGTGAACTGACTGGAAAAACGCAACTTTATACTTACACATGTATAAATATACCGTCTTGCAGCGACAGTAATTCAGTTTTGCGCGACCGCTTGATGCAAAATGGTGGTACACAGGGTGACGGTCTAAGGAAAGTGAAGTGTTCTGTGTTGTGTAATAAGTGACAATAATTAACTATCAATATGTACTACCAGACTTTAGTGCTCTGTTGTGTGGCCTTGGTTTCGGCCAACGAGTACCAGGATGCTTTGAAGAAGCTTTGGAACAAAGACAGTGATTCCGTGATTGATGTCACCAGTGCTTCAATAGTTATCAAACCTTCTAGATTTGAATCAAGGGAGTCTAGGCTCCCTTATACCTACCAACGGTATGCCTTTAAGCCTCGTTCTATTCCATTAAGACCGGAAGAGCCCCAAGTAGAAAGAAATGTGTATTACGCAGATGTGAAGAATAACTCCAATGTTCTTTTCCCTGGTAATTATATCCCAATTGCCAAAGAGAAAAGTAATTTGACAGATGATGGCCAGTTCCAAGTTAGAGCAATACCCTTGATCAGGAGAGAAGAGTACGAGAAGAGGTCGTTGGATGTTGAGGAACCAATTATTGAGAAGCCTGAAGGGTTCTCGGAACCTTCTGTTTCACGGAGATCATTATCTTGTAAGTATTTGATTGATGATAATAGCAAAATATTATTACATAGATCAAATTATTGCTTAAGATTAGATGCTCATTTTACTAATAAGTCATCAAGATTATCAGGATTCAAAACTAATCATATGGAGTTAATTTATATATATGATCAACAGGATAATAATCTAATTTTCAGAACTTATTTATGAATAAATGTTCTAGAAGTTGAGCCTTCCTGACTTTCGTCAATATATTTTTGGTTCTAAAAAAGATTCCAGTTTAACGTGATAAAGCTAATTAAAACAACCTACTTTTTCACTAATATTTAAGAAAAATTATCAGCCCTAATGTAATGGCACATGCCACTAAATTACAGCTTACCCCACCATATTTTTCTTCACCGTAACCCATTTTATTTCGTCACCAAATTGATATTCATGTATGCAGATGCACACATCATCAACATATTAAATTATCATCCCACAAATCAACACATTCTACCTAATTTAAATCGTTTATTTTTTCATTTGTTACTTCTCACGAATTAACGATAAATCGAATGATTTAGAAACAATTGATTTATGTATGAAACTATCGAATGTTACCGTGTACGTTCAACTAATGGAATCACGCAATCCTTCGTAAATAAATTATGTATTTAGTATCATTGAACTTCGGTTGCATGATGACAAACAAATGGAAAAAGGAGTAATAGATGTTTCTTTAATGTTCTAGAAATTATTGAAATATGGGCTTGTTCATGATTTAGTTGACATGTAACATGAATCAATTGAATATTGATACATGGATTTAGTAAACGCTATAGAAAATAAAGACACGGATTACCATTTAATAGGAGTCGGTACTGAAGTAAAACTGTGTTAACTACTTCTTGATATGTATTTTTTTACAGGAAGAGTCAAGTCAATTAAAATTGAGGAACTTGATTGCTTATTAGGAAATGTAATCAGTTCCTACATCCAATAGGAAGTTCCTGATGCGACTTTTTTTCGACATTCGCGATTCTAGGTGAATTCATATGGTGAATCGATCCATATTTAATAGTTATAGTTTCTTTACTGCACTCAAGCCCTTTAATAACAGAATCTGGATTTTGTTCATTTTTTATTCTAATCATAAAGCATTCTTAGATAATGTTACAGTTACAATATTTCATGATTGAATTTATAATACATTAAAAAACAAAAATAACTAACTATATGTATTTCTTTTGGATGAATAACATGTCATCCCAAACTTAGAAAGTCTGTACATATCTATTTGTCTCTTAACGTCAAGTTCTAATAAGAAACGATAAACGTTTTTAATCTATTCCGCTATACATAATTATGTACAAACATTATACATATGGTACATACATACATATATCATACACATAGTACATATATACATCATTTGTATAGAAAATGAAAATGCATTTCTAATCAAAGAGAAAGAAGAGCTCTTATAAAAGAGCTTCCTCAGCATGACTTGGTTTTCAGATCCTACATAATTATTACACTAATCAATAAAATATTTATTTCATAATACATTAAACTTTATTACGGGCCTTTCATAGTCATAATTTTTAAGATATTCGTCTTTTGTATCCATGGACCAGTAATTTTTTCAACAAATGTATTGTTTATTATGTTTATATTATATTTATGAGGTGCTCGTGGCTAAGTAATAATAGCCGCATGGGTTGATCCGTCAGGTTAAGCTACGCTTGCCGGGGTTGATCAGTGGATGGGTGACCATCTTTACATACCGAGACTCCTCCGTGCCTCGGAAAGCACGTTAAGCCGTTGGTCCCGGCTGTCATTCGTGAATCTTTGACAGTCGTTACGGGTCGTCAGTAGCCCAAAATAGTCTGACATCCAGTCTTACCAAGGGGTTGTGGGTTGTTGGAGTTGTGGAGGTCAGATAGGCAGTCGCTCCATGTAAAATACTGGTATTCAGCTGCATCCAGTTAGACTGGAAGCCAACCCCAATATAGTTGGGAAAAGGCTAGGCAGATTGATTGATATTCTATTTATTTATTATATACCTTGGATCTTCTTGTTAGTCTTCATCATTATGCACATTTTTCTTGAATCTTTTGCTTATATTAGTTTTAGCTTCCTGTTTTTTGTTGCAATTGTCATAAGCTTTATAGATTATCATAATGTCATCAACCAAGAGCCTAAGTGCGTAGTGCTTGCGAAAAAAAAATCTAGGAAGCAATGGATTATGAATATCCTTCAAAATCCTTCCGATATATATGTATAGCCAATTAGGTAGTTAGGTACCTGGCTGTCACCATCCATAACTTCTTCAGTAAATTTAGATTTGAAACCAATTGCGTTTTTTCTGTCAAATATATTATATGACAAATTCAGTCACCGAAACCGTTAAAGGATCAATCATTCTATTTGCTCATGCATACAAGTTGAACTCGATAAAAAGTTCGGGAAAGCTATGGATTTCTAACAAAAAAACTGATGACCATCATTACTATGTCAATACCTTTCTTTTTTTTTTTCCTTGATACGCTACTGACAAGCTGTAACCATAGCCTTAACGTAACGTATCGGAGTATACAGTTATAATATACATTGGAGTCAACAAGCGGAAACGATTGCCAGAACTACAGTATTGATGAAATTCAGTTCAGCGAGAGTTATTGCTAGTTAGTGGTGTCATGTGGTAGTTCAATGCAGAAGGACCATTTTATTATGTGAGTGGTTAGTTAAAAGCTTTTTAGGCTCAAAGACTTTTGCAGTCATGTTCAACAAACGTTATCATCAAATTTTGTTGTAATCCATACTAATATTATAAATGTGAAAGTAACTCTGTCTGTCTGTCTGTCTGTATGTGACGTTTTCACGCCTAAACCGCTGAACCGATCGTCATGAAATTTGGCAGAGATATAGCCTGGGATACGGAGAAGGACATAGGCTACTTTTTTATGCGATATAACCGACACCCACGCGGGCGGAGCCGCGGGCGAAAGCTAGTGTCCATTATATTTTAGCTTCTCAACGTACACACATCAAAAAAAGTTTGTGATCACTAGCATAAGCTGATATAATTTTTTAATTTGAACTTTATCAAGAAAAAATATTTGTTGTGTGTTTTCTTTAAATAGAAATACCCTGTTTGACATTAAATAATAAAACTATTTATTATTTTTTATTAAAAAAATTGAGTAATTAGTCATAATGTAATTGTAACAGAAATTTGATAGAAAGAAAAAAAACTGTTTAACCAAACTTAAACAACAATTTATTAATAAATCGTTTATATTCAATATAATATAACTCCTCCCCTGGCTCGAACACATGCGGTGATCCTCCTGGGCATGCTGAGAATCAAGTTATCCAGCATTTCTTGGGGTAACCTGTCTCATTCTTAAATAGCGGCATTCTTGAAATCATAATTATAATCTACCGAAACAAAAAAGATTACGATTTTTCAAAGTGATCGCAAACTTATTTTGATGTGTGTACATAGCCCTGATGCTGATGCATATTTCGCAATTGTTCTCTTTGTTTTGATTACCTCTGATTGTCCTAAGTTTTATGGTGGCTCCTAGATGACTATAATTTTATAATAAGCCATCTATCTTCAGCCATTTCGCTCATTTTATAACAAGCTCAAGAAAAATCGAAATTATTTTTACTCAGAATTTTCTCTGTAAGCTCTAGTACGTATTTAATTCGGTACTTTTCGGCACTTCCTATGGCCGTGTATTTTAACAAGCTGCTAGTATTACCACTGAGCATGATATCATTCCAGTTTATCATGTCTTAAATCTAAGATTTGTTACAACCTAATACGTTTGTGTGAGTAGATTTTCTGTTCCATAGTTTTGAGTTCGAATTCAGTCGACGATGAATTTGTAACGGTTGGTAATGATAGTGGTATGATTGCGACCGTTTCTCTATTATTGGGTGAGCAGAGCGGTAAATGCAGTGGACTGGTAGAAAGGGATCAATTCTGAGGGGTGTTTGATGTTGGGACTGAGTTCTATTGACTTTGAATGGATAAGAGATTTATATTTATTAAAAATATTAAATAATTAATTTATTTTGAAATGGGAATGTACACCCACATTTCACCAGATACGTTTAAGTCCCATGTAATAGGGGGCGAGCCTATTGCCATCAACCGGGTCAGACTCCAGGCTGCTACTGAGATTTTCCTAATGGAAAAACCCAATAACACTTTACCCGACCTGGGAATCGAACCAAGGACCTTATGCTTAGCAGTAGCGCTTGCTACTACTAGGTCACCGAGGGAGTTATCTATAAATCGCTCCATAAAATAGATCTGTTATACGTCGTGTGTTCTGAACTATCAAAATGACTACACGTGAACACACATTATAACTTATGGACCAAAAGACCAACATTTCATGTTTTATTACCTGATCAATTTCAAATTACATCTTCAACGGATCATTACACATTACCAATATCATTATTTAATTTTGATGGAGTATTGGTATGTATTCATACATCTTCTATACAGTTAATCATTTTTGCTTTATTAGGTGTTAAACCGACTGAAATGATCGACTATCATAAAGAAAAATTTAATATTTCAAAAAAACATCTGGAAATATGCAGATCATATTATTCAATAAGCAAATGAATAATATGATCAATTCTTGCTTCTTGCTTTGCATAAGCCAATAAAATGAAGATAAAAACGAATAGAAAGTAATAATTGACAAAAAAGAAGAAAGTTGCAATTCCAAAATAAACACAATGAAAGTCAAAATTGACAAAAAACTGAACGTCAAAATCACAAAAAAAAGAGATTGAAAGTTTGTAAGTAATAATTACAAAAAAAGTACCACATATTATGAAACCTGGTTTATATGTACCTTATAAAAACATCAATCAATGAGTTATATCCGAAACATCTTTCTAAATAATTAAAACCACTTTGCCTGCATCATCTGGGTCCAAAGTGCTTTTAGGCAAACTCAACTTTGGAAGTCATGTTTCATTCGAGCAGCTTTTTCATCCTTAGGTCGTACTCAATTAGAAGTTAAACGTTTGTTATGTAAAGATTATATCAAAGAAGAAAAAACATAATTATTGAAAAAAAAATTGTATATAAAAGAAAATATTAATTTAATACTATTAGCATCTTTTTGCCTTAGTATCAACCTTAAAAACACGTATACTCCATTTACTATAGCATTAGACAAATAACGGCTAAATAACGACAGTTATTGTGTAATATTGTTGAAATTACTGCACTTTAGAGTTATTTTTTTTATGTAAATGGTAAATAGATTACAGTGCTTTCTATTTATCGTGAAATAACGGAGTTTATCACGTTTACTTCGAAATAACGAAAGGGTGAGAACAGTTATTTGTCTAATGTTATAATAAATGGAGTATAGTATGAACACACGTTAACGTAGCTGACTACCAAATTACAGAAAACGACAACAAATGTCAGCTTAAAAAATACTCAACTGTCTAAGCCAATAACCATTAAGGTCCTCCTTTGTATCCCAGAGAAAGTCTTTTCAAGGATAACAAAATCAGTCATCTAAGCTGTAAAACTTTCTTAACAAGAATGTGCATCCATTTAGTGTGATAAGTGTGATAACGATAATAATTAAAGTATAATCGCAAACGTTTAAAATGCTTACAATTACACTGTTTATCATTAACTTACGCATGCTACACGTAATCGGATCTAATCAGATATTTCACGGCAACACAATCGTAACAGGTTGTTAGCCTATCAGGCTATCGGGCTATTGTTGTGGGTTTAATCATTGTGTTTCTGTCAGGTGATAATTATTGGCTAACTGGTGAGACTGAAGATAGCAACACCACTGATTTTTTAGAAGAAAAGTAGAAACCGAGGAGTTCACCACAAAAACTTAGACGTCTTATTAAAATTGTGTCTAATGTCAGTGTAATTTTAAGCTTCATACATAAACCTACCCTTTTACCTTAACAAAAATAATTATGATTTTGTAGTAGTAAGGCGAATGTATTCTATTTTATAAAGGATTGTTATGTTTAGTGGAGTTATTTTAAGTTCAGTCTAGGATCACTCTTATGACTATTCTTATAAGTTACATTCAGCTATTCATTTGTAACCAAATAGTTATCTCTTTTATCCACTGTCCATACATAATTATTCATTTGTTTTATAATCATTATAATTAACAAACCATTTCTCTCTTATTTCAGACATAATGGGTGAAGACGACGACGATGAGGACGAATTTGAAGATGATGACGGAGAATATGAAGAGGAAGACATCGGCAGCATCAAGGGGCATGAAGAGGAAAGACACAAGAACAAGAGGAAGAAGAAAATCAAGCCAAAGAAGCTCAAGAAATACATGCTGCCACTACTCCTGGCTTACAAGATGAAATACTTCGCTCTAGTACCGGTCATGATTGCAGGGTTGGTCCTACTGATCGGCGCCACCGGTCTGGCAGGCTTCTTCTTTGCATTGTTCGCAGCGGTCATGGGATTACAGAAAGGAGGATATTAGAAAAAGGACCAAGGACACCGGCTTCAATTTTCTGGAAGAATCGACTGTAGCGTACAGACAGACGAACTAAATTCGATTGAGGTTCCGCACCAAAATGCTACTAACAGGGTTGTACTTTTTTTGGATCGGAATCTCAAATTACACGAACTCGATATTATAGATAAGGGAGTTGAAGTTGATGAGAAGTTCGAAGAAGTTTTTGAAGTCGGTAATAAAAATGAAGTTTAAAATAAAGTCGACGACTCGCAGTTGCCATTCAGTCTAAGTAAGCGTCCATCCGGAGTCCACCCTGCTAGTCTGAAGTCGAAAACAAAGAAAATCCACCGATAGTTGATTGGCAGATTTTTCTGTACCGTTTTAATTTTTCTGTTTTTCGTACAAAACTTGGACTATATTTTTCTGTATTTATTTTTGTAATACAATCAACGCTATTTTTAAGCTCGCGCAAATGTAAATATAATTAAGTACTAGTAATAAGTTATTTATTTATTTATTGTTAGTTCGAATAGATAATGTAGTTACCAATTATAACGTAGACAAAATGTATCGCTAACAATGATAATATAATTATACGCAAGTGCTTTGATTTTTTTGAGATTTTTATTCAATACGTTAATTTAAAAAATAGCAGTTTGATCGTTTCATTATGAACAAATTGTCTACTTTAGGATGCAAAACTATGAAAGAAATCAGAACAAAATAATGCAGATTAGCTTTGAGATATATTGCTTTAGCATGATCAACCTAAAAGGTGCTTGATTTAATTTTGCTGAAGTAAGTACAGATCTCAATAACCAACAAAAGTTATAACATTCATTTTCGGAATCTGTATATTACTAGCTCGGAACTATCGCTGAGTAATACTGAGTAGGTATTAAATTAAAACCCATGAAGAAATCTGATTTAGTAGCATAATAATTTGATTACTGGCCTAAGCATAGTTTTAGAATTTGGAATTTGAATTATTAGAATCCGATATTCTTACTTTCAAAATCAAAATCAAAATATTTTATTTCACTTAAACGAAACGTCATAAGCTAGGTGCATGGTTCCAATTGGTCGTTTCCTATGGAGAAGAACCAGCCTAAAACTCCACGGTTACTCTTTTTTTTTACAATATTTTCAAAAAACAGTGTTAATAGGTATGGGAGGAAGGTTGTCAACAATTATTAGGTACTTAACAAAATAGAAAATCAAGTCAAATTTACAGTCTAGTAGGCCTTCAACGTTCTCACATTCAATATACAGGAAATATTCTATATAAAAAATAAAAATGCTATTTAAACCAAATGACATGGTTGCCACAGCTACAGTAAGAAATCCGAATCAGTACTGACTAAATATCATGTCCAGAAAAGCAACTAGTAAAGAGTTGAAATTAGTAGAAAATAGTAAATTAGTAGTTATATAATGTCAAATAATGAGATGATTATTTGATTATGTCAAGGAAGAATGTGAAAAAATAAAAAATAAAACATCATTATTTGGGAGCAGTTCATAGACACATAATTATCCCGTTAATGAGTTACCAGGGAAGCCACATGTGCAGAAGGAATTATTGCCAAACTTCCAGGTCTTCAACGAAGTCTTTAATCTTAAAATATGCTTTTTTGATAAGGACACATTTGATGTGGGTTTTGAACTTTCCATCGCTAAGTTCTATAGCTGACTTTGGCAACTTGTTATAAAAGCGGATACTGTTTATAAGAAATGACTTGCTCGTTTTAGTTAATCTAAGTTTGGGTATCACAATCTCTACTGCGTATATTTATGTTATGGAAATCGCTTCTTATTTTGAAAAGTCATACAAATTTTCTAAGATATAAAGAGAAGGCAGAGTCAGTATTCGTATATCAATTTCTTTGAATTTGTTTCTCAAGGACCCGCGGGGACCCATTTGATAGATCGCGCGCTTTGAAAAGGAAAATTCCTTAATACAAGAATAAATGAATGGCTGCAGAAATGATCACAGACAACCGCGACTTTGGCGTTACGCTCCATTTACCGACCCATCATTTTCTAAACCCATATTTTGTGGTCACTTATATTGAAGCAATTCAAGAAAAGGAAAATATAGTTAAGTCCTGCAGTGGACTGCAGGCTACAGATCACATGATGGTGTTGATGACGATGTAAAACACCTACCTTGGTATTCATTTTCCTCATAATTTATTCATGCTAAATCAAGTTCGATATGCTCCGATTTAATCATCAATGACATCATCCGTCGTGCTCCTGTTACCGCCGGGTGCCAGCTATTTTAGAACCCAATAGCATGGCATGCGACGATGGGAAGAGACCGGACGGAATTACCATAATGCCTTGGAAGTTAGGTCGGCCTTTGGTGTGGGATGCAACGTGTGTCGATACCCTTGCGCCATCCCATCTTCCTAGCACGACGGGTTGTGCTGCGGCGGCTGCTGCAGGTGCGGAAAATCTTGTATGGCGCAAATATAACAACCTTATCTTCTTAACCCCAAACCGCTCAAACATATATCTCTCAGATATATGTTTGAGCATTTTGGGGTTGAAACAATAGGACCGTGGGGTTCCAGTGCCCACTTAGTTTTTCAAGATATCACCAATCGGTTGGTCGACTCTTCACACCAGAGGGCTGGCCTATTTCTTGTCGAAATAATCAGCATTGCCATACAATTTGGCAATGCTGCCACCCTTTTGGGCACATGTCTTGTTTACAGCGATGCGGACGAAATTCTTGATGCCTTTTTTATATACATCTATTGCATGTACATAATTATTATTTTTATTATTTAAGACATAATTATTATTTTTACTCTAATAAAAATAAACACGGAATAAAGTTAAAAGGTCAAAAAATGTATTGTTATAGATAGAAGATAACGCATAACGAAACACGACATAGCATAGCATAACTTTATTACGTGTTTATTTGTAAGGCCCTTAGTTTGTTATAAAAATATTAACTTTATACGATTAAATAAAACTATTATGTCTCTTAATAAAAAAAACATGATGTCGTCACAAAAGAAGTACCTACCTCATATTTAATGAGAACTGTGGTCTTGGGTTCGATTCTCGGGTCGATCATTTCCGTATTTTTGAGGAAGGTTATAACATCACGCTACGACCCTTAAAAGACGGGGCCAAAAGCTGCAGTTTATTGTTGTGTCTTACGAATTCTACGCGAACAAATTCGCGGGCAGAAGCTACTATTTTAATTAATCGGATATTTATTTATTTTTAGATATAATTTCTTACTGAAAAGTAGTCTAGCAAGTTCAGTTTGTAAGTATTTTTCGCAGCCAGGATAGGCTGATTATGCCATGTAACATCAAACCATTACTAATGCAAAGATATTGTTGATGGTTAATTTGAAACGCGGCTAGTTCGTGCTCAATGTTACAGGTGGCGCTGATTGATGTTCAAGCAAGTTTACTTATTGCTGTGCCTTGCTATGAGAAAATCTATGTAGGTACCTATGCTTTATTTATTTAACATGTAACAATTCGCGTCACGTAAAAAGGCCGCTGGCTTACCGCATAACTTTAACATAATTTTCAGCAGATAAAAAAAAATATGGAAAATCCAAAAGTGCACGCCTCATAACGCTCGTTTAATGTATAAAAAAATTACTTAGTGAGTATAATAATAATAATAATAATAATAATTACCCCACCGCCGTATCTCTACGTTGACGTCGTGGCGGGGCTTGCGCGCTCCGACCTCTGGGTCTGTGCCGGTAGAGTTTACTTTACCGGAACATGTCTAGGGTGAGGAGCCAGACCAAGAGAGATACAGAAACCCGCAGGGCAGCATGTGGCGAGCTGTTGGGCAATTGCGACCCCACGGACCCTATCTCCCGGGAGAAGTCATGTTCCTCATCTCTGGCTTGCCTTTATTGGCCGGCTGGAGTGAACACTGACGAGGAACTGAGCTCCCACCTCATTCTTGCCTTTATTGGCCGGCTTCAGTGGAGATTCGCAAGAGCAAACGTGCTCGGAGGAAGGAAGTATTCCAGTAAGTGCTTGTAGGGATCTTGACCATCTTCCGAGCTCTGGGATTGTTCTGAGAGCCGTGGAATACCTCTCCACTCCTCGAGAACCTCAGGATATGTTGCCCCCTTGTCGCTACGTAACTATGTGCTAGCGACCGTTTCCGGGGGCCCATTAATGAGTGTGCAAGTCACCCCCTGCCATTTTATCCATGTACATTGAAACATTGATCAGGCAGGGGCCATAGTCCTCCCCCCCGGTGGGTTCCCGCATTGTCGAGGCGGGGGGGCTCAGTAACCGTGGCTTGGAGGGCCACGGTGAAGCTAAGAGGAACCCGAGGAGGGGGCCGCTCGTCAGGGCTTTTGCGGCTAAGCCGTCGACGTAGCGGCCGTAGGTTGCGGTGCCGCTTTGGCGACATCGCAACTGAGGCGGGCCGCGATGTCGAATGGGCGGCATCGCGGCTGAGTGTGGGAGGCCGCGGTGGGAGAGGAGTGCCGGTATTGCGGTGAGCCGTTCTCCCTACCTTCCGCGGCCTTGACGGGGCCGCCACCGTTGAATGGCGGATGCGGTGGGGCCGCAGAGGAAGAGGAGTGTCGGTATTGCGTTGGCCGCTCTCCCTATCCTCTGCGGCCGAAAAGTGGTAGGCGGCGGGGCCACTGACCTGACCCGTCGCGGGGGACCAGGGGCGCCTGGACGTGGGGTCGTCTGGCGCGGGGTCCCAGGTGGAGGCCAGCAGGCAACAGGTGCGGGGGCACCCTTGCCTGTATTGCACAGGCCTCCACCAGTGTCGGACGGGAATGGCCAGGTGTTCCCGGTCATTCCCATATCGCCCCCAGGCGGAGGGGCATGCGGGGCCCGCCAGTTAGGCGGGCATGCGCCGGGAGGGTTGTGGACGTAAAGGCTGTGCCGGTTTCCCATGACCCTCCCATCAAGGCGATGAGGGAACTCCGCTGAGTTTTAGTGGGTATACTGCCATTATGGCAGGGAGTCCCACATACCCCGTCTCGTCCCCCGACGAGCGGGCATGCGTAATGCATTTCTCAGCGTCAAAAAAAAAAAAAAAAAAAAAGGGGCCATAGTCCTTCCATAGTTTGAGGTAACTAGTCCATTTTAACCACCCAAACCCATAGTCTAATATTTTTGTTTCCATATCCTATAATAGTCTTACACCAACCGGGGGTTGTCCTTGGGTGCACTTGCAAAGTGCGTACAGGGATAATCGTCGGTTGGTGCCTCATTCCATTTAAAATTGTCTAAGGGGCCTCTGCGAGTTGGCTTCGGCCCCTCGTACGCCTTCCAAAGGTCCGGGACCTCAGGGTCCCGAGATATATAAACGTATATAAAATAATAATAATAATAATTCTTTATTTCGGACAACTTAAGATCCAATGTGTTAGTTAATTTGTTATAATTTATGTTAGTGAAATATTATTAAAAAAAACTTGTTTGTTAGAGATCGCTTCATGAGGATGACGCACAAGCGAAAGGATTTATTCACTCGTTCATCACCCCCACAAAACGTCTCAGAATAGGAGAGTAGATGCTCTCCGCGACTGTCCTCAGAATACTGTTCTCACTGTCCCTCAGTATAGTATAGTTAATATGTGGTATAGTTTAGTGAGTTACATTTAGTCAACCACACACCTATTTGTCATCGTTATAATTAACCTACATTGAATTAGACTGTGATTTTCAATAGGCCTTAATTTATAAGGATACAGAAGCGTATGGAAAAAAATGCACTCGATATGTTAAGTTTTTCGGGAGTTACCATGACCACATACATGGATTCATACACACAGACATCACGGAAAACATTTAATTCGCTTTTTCTTTATATTATGTCAAATTTATGGTTTTTAGGAGTATCTAATACTAAGAAAAAAGTGTTCCTCCTGATATACGTGAACTCATCATCATTCACCATCATTGCAGCCGCCGTCCACTGCTGGACATAGGCCTCCATAATCGCTACGCTAGGCAGGCGGGTTGGTGATCGCAGTATGGTACTAAAAATGCATAGAGAACGCTGCTGCCCATTCTCTTGTAAATCCCTTAGTCGCCTTTTACGACACCCACGGGAGGAAATAGGGTGATGCTATTCTTTACGTCCGGCACCACACGTGAACTCATATTAAGGCGAGGTTCTTCAAGTTAACCTCTAGGAAATGTCATTTTAATGTCATTTTATTTAGAAACGGTAATGATTAAACACGTGAAAAAATTATATGTTGCTTTTGAGACCTTTCTGTAGGTACGTCTGGTACTCGTTACATAATTGGATAAAGTTCGTTCGATAGAAAAAAAATTACATATATACCCCTATTTTGTAGGTTAAAATCATTTTATTTCAATATTATACCACATTATGTATTGAAAATCACATCAAAATAAACGTCTATGATGGTGTAATGTCCGTCGGGTTTAACATTGTTAATATCGTAAAACATATAATTTTCAACCCAAAATTAACGAAATTCATTGCACAATTTACTAGCGCCCAGCTGCCATCTCTAGAACAAAAGTGCACGCTCGAAGAACCTCGCCTTAACATTATGATAGAAGCAATTTAAGTCGAGAGAATTGTTTGAACTTTACGCGTTGGGAGTAAAGCACTACCTCAAGCGCTCCGCATTATGAGGCGTGAAATAGAGCAAGATCCCAGTGGCCCCAGTCGTTATTAATTTATTCAATACTTTAAGCACACAAAAAGTACAGAGACGAACTTAATGCCACAGGCATTTTCTACTAACGGCTGATGCAGAGACAAACAGTAGTAGGTGCAACAGCGAGAACTGAGGAATAATTTATATTTATTTAATTTAGAGGAGCTCGTGGCTAAGTAATAACAGCTGCATGGGTTGATCCATCAGGTTAAGCTACGCTTGCCGGGGTTGGTCTGTGGATGGGTGACCATCTTTACATACCGAGACTCCTCCGTGCCTCGGCAAGCACGTTAAGCCGTTGGTCTCGGCAGTCATTCGTGGATCTTTGAAAGTCTTTACGGGTAGTCAGAAGCCCGAAAATCTGACAAACAGTCTTACCAAAGGGGTATCGTGTTACCCAGTAACTGGGTTGTGCAGGTCAGATAGGCAGTCGCTCCATGTAAAATACTGGTATTCAGCTGCATCCGGTTAGACTGGAAGCCGACCCCAACATAGTTGGGAAAAGGCTAATCAGATAGATTTTTTTATATTTATTTAAATATAAAGATATTATACCTATTAAAAACTATAAATTTAACATATACATCTTATTATGTATAAATATAATTATGAACAAATAAATACACATAAATATATTAAAACAAATAACACAAACAATGCGAACACATTACCGTAATCATGATACATTAAAAAAAAACTTACTAAAAAGTAGTCTTGCAAGTTCAGTTGTAGTTCGCGTCACGTATTTTTTTTTTTTTAATTAAACATGTGTTACTCCTAAGCTTAGGCCGTCGGCCAATTTAAAGGTATCAGGTACTGAAGGTACATAAAAACACTACTCACTATTTTTAAAGTATGAGTGCTGATTTTGATGTATGTTTTAGTAAATATTGTTAATAATTAATAATAAATACTGCCAAACACTTCCTGTTGGGGTTGATATCGGTTAGATTAAAAAAAATCATTCGTTCGAGCCATTTTCGAATTTTTGCAAGACACACGCACGGCCCCATTTCCTGCTCCCACTTCCTCCCGTGGGTGTCGTAAAAGGCGAATGCGCAGCAGCGTTCTCTATGCATTTTTGACACCATACTGCGATCGCCAACCCGCCTGCCAAGTGTAGCGATTATGGCAAACCCCCCCAATTGGGGGAGGCTTATGTCCAGCAGTAGACGTCTTTCGGCTGAAATGATGAATGATGATGATGACACGCACGGCAATTGATCAATACTCCAGGGCCTCAAGTCAGTACAGTCAGTACAGTCAGTACAATAGTGTCAGAATGGTCTCTTCATTGTGAGTTTTTGACTGATTTGCCATATAAACACTGTCAAATACTCACAATGGCTAGACCATTCTGACACTATTGTAATAGCAGACTTGAGGCCCAGAGACAATGTAACCATATATCGAGTATTTGTTTTTGTTTTAAATCATACGTTAGAAGGAACTTCCTTCCTGACGCACACGTTTCTTTTTTACGAGTATGTTTGTCCTTTTTCCTGATTTGAAACTATAATCTAAGACACTAATCACCTACTGAAGTTGTTCTTCCTATATACGAATAAGGATCACGGAACCAAATCGGTACCTACTCCAAAAAGAAATCTAGACCCACTATCAAAGCTTTCTCTAACACTAAAATTAACGTCTAATTACTTAGAAAAATGCATGGAGTCATTAAAACGTACCGCATGATAGGCCATAATGTTCCCATTTTGACGCTATAAAACTCAGTGACAACTGATAGTATCACCACTTCGTTTGTGCAAGTCAAACAGAACGAATTTACCCATAAAAAATATGCGAAAATTAAGCAAAATTGAACTTTAACGCGTGGGTAAAAGACAAGTGATCAGTGATCAAAATGCTTCCCTACTCCCGTGGTTTGATACTGGATAATACAAATAACTATGGTATAGTAAAAACTGAGACGTTGTTTGGATTTGGACCCACCAGTCATGATAAGTATGTGGATGGAGGCTTCAATTCAACTGAACCAATGGAGTGGATTATAGCTAGCAGCAACTTCGCACCTCGGTCTTTGCAAGGTAATGATAAATAAATAATAAAAATGGTTTATTAGTAATACAAGTGTGGGTCTAAACAATGTTTGTTGTTGGATCCTCCTTTTAGGCAGATAGTGCCTGTATTAGGAGAGTCCGCTCTTCCATAGCAAGACGTGTTATTACTAAAGAAAAATGTAATTTGTATGCTAAAACTACGTAAATTAACTTAAATTAAATAAACATAAATTAACATTATCTTAAATTAAATGTGAGTATTAGTGGGTGTATGTGTGTGAGTATATGTGAGTGAAAGTGTAGACTGTAGGTGTGACTGAGAGTAGGTACATGAGTGAGGGTGCGTATGTGTATTATAATGATTTGTTGTTCGTGACAGATTGATAGTTTTCTAATCCAAAAAGATTCACACCTAAAAGGTTAACATTTACTTTTTGCATTGGTAAACAGTAAATGAAAAGTTAATTTGTTGCAGAATTTTTCATTAGTCTGATAACTATTTTTGAGGAATAAGTATTGCGGTTTGGCAGTTTTTGCATAGAAAATATATCGAGCAGCTACATTTCGACGTAGTTTAGTAGAAGGGACTCAACCCACATTATGGTCAAAAATGAGTTGTTTATACCTTCCATTAACCATTAGGACCTCTTTGGTAAAGAGGTCCTAACGGTTAATGGAAGGTACCGTCTTCATGTGGGTTGGTTCTAATTATTAAAAAATCAACCTTACCTTTGCAGTGTCACGGATCTTTCTTGCTGAGTGAAAGAACCAATCGTTAGGACCTCTTCGGTATATACAACTCATTTGTGACCATAGTTTGGGTTGAGTCCTTTCTGCTAAACTACATCAATTTATTCTTCAAATAAACGTTATCAGAATTTAAAAAGACCAGACCTGAGAAAAAGATCAGGCAGTATAGATTCAAGGACTGATGCCATCCTTTCAATAAAAAAAGATGATTCATTTTGCTTTTCCCAAAAGTTTCAGAAGCCGAATCACGAGACCTCAAACCCTTACCAAAAGCAGAACCAAAGCCTAGAAAATCTGCAAAAAAGAATAAAAAGAAGCATTTTAATACAGATAAGAAGCGTAAAGGTAAAGGCAAGAAGTGCATCTTCAAGGTCTTTAAGAAGAACAAGAAGAACAGGGGTGGTAACAAAAATCAGAAGATGCATCGGAAGTATATGATGCCTTTGATTCTTGGTCTACTAGCTGCTAAGAGTCTACTGATCCCTATAGCTTTGAAGGCTTTGGCGTTCTTGTCTGCTAAAGGTAAGCCTGTTTTTACTACGAATTCTTAGGGAAAGGCTTGTGGCTAAACAATAACAGCGACACGGGTCGATCGAAGGTTAAGCTACGCTTGCCGCACCCGGTTCGTGGATGGGTGACCATCCATTACATATCGAGGTCCCTTCATGCCTTAGTTGGTCCCGACTGTCATTAAAAGAGTCAGAAACCCAACAGTCTGACAACCAGACTTACCAAGGGGTATCGTGGTACCCAATAACTGGGTTGTGAAAGCCAGATTGGCAGTCACTCCATGTTTAAATACTGGTATTCAGCTGCAATGCATCCAGTTACACTGGAAGCCGACCTCAACATAGTTGGGAAAAGGCTAGGTAGGTATATTGATATTGACCAGCAAGAGTCAATGAGATTTCCAGCTGCCTCCTATGAAATCTATAATGGCAGAAAATTGTGTAATAATAGTCAACCGCGTCCGTGGTAATACTGGAACTAAAAAAATTGCCGTTACTGCCACCACATAAAGTTACTCATCATCATCATCAGCCTATAGCAGTACACTGCTGGACATAGGCATCTCCAATTGGACGCCATTTTCGGCAACTCTCATCCATCTGCTACCAGCCACCCTGCGAAGATCGTCGCACCACCTAGCCTGAGGACGTCTTACCTTACGTTTGCCGATTCACGGTCTCCACTCAAGAACACGTCTACAACAATGGTCATCGGTTCTACGGCTAATATGGCCGGCCCATTGCCACTTCAGCTTGCTTATTCTGTGAGCTATGTCGACAACTTTGGTTCTCTGCCGGATCACCTCGTTCCGGATTCGATCCCTCAGAGAAACTCCAAGCATAGCCCGTTCCATAGCTCGCTGAGCGACCTTGAATTTATGGACCAGCCGTTCCGTGAGTGTCCACGTTTCGGCTCCGTAAGTCATAACAGGCAGGACGTACTGATTGAAGACCTTGGTCTTTAGGCTCTTTGGAATACGCGACGAGAAGCCCCGACGAAGCTTCCCAAATGCTGCCCAGCCCAGCTAAATTATTCTGTTAGCCTCCCTCTCAAAGTTGTTTTTACCAAACTACATATAGTTACTGTCAATGTAAAATTGTTACCATAGAAAGACAGTTGTCTGTACTGGTAAATACCATTATTATTTCAATTAAAAAGGGCTTAATATAATTGATTTTAATGATGCAAAAGCCTTCAATCTAGATGTCACTTCGTCCAACCTTAACAGTAAATCCAACATATAGCTTAGAATGAGAACTTAAGTATTCTCGTCATCAACAGCAAATTAATTTCAAGGTTTCTCTGCAGGACTGATGATGGGATTCTTTGCGACCGTCATGTCATCTGTCCTCAGCCTCAAAGCCTCGTTTGATCACAACCACAGCTACCAGAATCGGAAGGATGATACCAAGACCCAGGTGGAAATCATCCAGGTGCCTTCAAAGAGTGAGGATCACGTCTATTATGATGAACATTATAAAAGAGGGGATTATATACCTGTGCCTGTGATGGTACACTGATGAGGGGGAATTACGACAAGAAAAATATCTTAGTAGGAACTTATTCAAATTATAATTAGTTCTAGATTTTAGTGTTATTATTGTATTTGTGATAACGTAGATAATGATATAGAAACATGCATTTACCTAGGACTACTCGTAATAGTGAAGCCAATTTCAATCTTTAGATAAATAGTTATATGTTTTGTGTACTATTATTTAACCAAAGAATTATTTGTATGACAAAATAAACTTAAGTAGTGAATTCTTTTAATTTTTGTTTTATTTTAATTTCTATACCAAGAATCATAATAATATTTGGAGTTCATTCCTATAGAACAATAAAATACTTTAATTCAACTTTGTTGAAAAGTTTTTATTACAGAAAGATTGTATAAAAAGTAAAAATGCTAGCAAATAAACAAAAGCAGTCGCACATCTCAAACATGACTGTAGCATATCTGTCAACCTAAAATACATCAAAATGGCAGAATGTGAAAACTAATAGAAAAAAAAATACAACCAAGTCCAACAAAAACCAAAAAGACACATGGAAAATAACGTAATCAGATAACCGCGGGTAAGCTGGTAAGATATCAAAAATATGGGGAAGAGGAGAAGACGTATATTCCCAAAAAAAAAGCGATCTGTATTCAGTAGACCACACCCGATCAGGCGAAAAATGGCGCTACGACACAGAAAAATGAAGGCGTTTTTCCACAAGCACAACCCAAGGATGTTCATCTCGAAGAATATGAGGAAAGTGGTTGGAAGAATTTACACTGTGTCAGATAAAGTCAGGGATAAGATCGCTGAAAGTACTATGGCTTTGGACAACCCCTTCAGCGCACAGTTTTACGAAGACCGATGTTCTATCCAATAGAAAATAATGTGTCGTCGCAAAATGATTTTGGATCGGAATAAACAGGGTACTTGATGTTCTTCTTGGCCCTTTTCATTGGTGTTAGCATTGATACAAGTTATTTAGTTGTACTTTTACAAACCATGTGTGTATTAATTTCTAAGTTACAAGAAAACTACTAAGTAATGTGAAGACTGGCTAAAATCTACTGCATTTTTGATATTTTTTTCTGCCTCGCTGCATAGCGTCAACCCCAGTTAGGTATTACTATTTTATAATGATACTTTTTCCAAGCAAGAAGAACAATGGATGGATAACAATATTAAAATACTTTACAGGCTTACAATTTAGTTTTAATTGGTTTCTTTTTCAGGACTTTAAATTCGATTATTTACGTAAACAAGTCATTCTTCTTTCAATTAGTCTATCAGGATCTTATGTTAGAATGAACAAACGCTTGCGAGAATTTATCAATTTGTCAGTTGGACCACTGCCCCGGAATGAATTTGACAGACACCATACAGAGTTATATTTTTAACCACTTCTAAAAAGGAGGAGGTTCTATATGTTCGACTGTATGTATGTTTTTTTTTTTTTACCGATGAATCCATAAAATTTGAACCGACTTAAATTTTTTTAATTTTTTTTTTTAAGTATAAACTTTCGAGGTGGTTGCTTATAAATTTTATTAACTTTGTTTGGATAGTTTTTAAGCTCGATGATACGTAATTGTTGCACTTTGTGTATCTTGTTTGATTACATAGCAAGTATTGGTATACGAACTGGTTGGGGGTAGATACCAAAATAGATTGGGTTGAAATTATTAATAAAAAGAATAAAAACTTATTTACAAAATAAAACGACCGACTTCCAAAAAAGCACTATAAAGTGAAAAATTACTTTTATTTAGGAAGTCTGTTACAAAAAAACTAAAATACAGATCCAAAGACACGACTGCAGAAATTAAAATTATTTTTCACTTTATAGTGCTTTTTTTAAAGACGGCCGTTTTTTTCTTTTTTTTGTAAAAACGTTTTTTGAGTGTTTCGATATTTATTATTGAAAACAATTGTCCAAAACAAAAGCAGGGTTCTAGTTAACACTCCTATACACACAATAAACAATAGTGCTATTCTGTAAAAATTTCACCGTGAAAACGTAGGTGAAGTGAGTTTTCAAACTCACTTCAATCCACCGATTCGCTAGCATCAGGTAGGATGACGGTGAGATTTTTACAAAATAGAACGGTAGGACGTAAACAAAACTTGAATTTAGCAGAATACGACAAAGGTTTCCCTATAAAACACTTATCATAAAATGAAATTACGCCTGTAATCCCCGAAGGGTTAGCAGAGGTGTACCTATTGTACAAAATTTCGCCACTAATTATTAAGTCCCATATAATAGAATAGAGGGCGAACTAATTGCCATCAACCGGGAAAAGATCCAGACTCCGGGCTGCTACTGAGAAACTTCTGATGAAAAAACCCAATAACACTGCCCGACCTGAGAATCAAACCCAGGATCTCATGTTCAGCAGTAGCGCTTACCTACGACTGTTAGACCAAAGATTTAGTTACCACACCCAGACTATTTGTTTGAGTTGTTCTCACTAGACTTGCCATAATTAGAAAATATTTCATTCCTAATAATTCCTAACATTATTATCTTCCTGCTCTTGTCCCATGTTACCTGGGGAGGACGGCGCAACATATTTTGTTTTTCCATACTTCCCTGTTAACCGTCACGCTTTCATTCACTCCCTTCTCTTTCATATCATGTTTATCTTATCATTATCATCTTTGTTATTTAATGTTTATCATATCTTCTCTTTCATCTCGCATAGGTACTTAACCTAGATATTAATCATAATAATGAAAACTATAAAATGTCGTATGATTCCTTACCACATTCTGTCAGGGCGCTTAGTACATAATTTATAAAATGAAAATATAAAGGGGTGGGATCCTGGTCTCCTGAAACACAGGCCACGAGCCTAGCTTCGGCACCAGTCTCCCACAATTTATACTTACCTGAATTGTGTACCATTGTCAAATCAGACCAATGTAAAATAATGTATGTATATTGTCGGGAGAAAAATAAAAGTTTATTATTATTATTATTATATAATTCCTCTCCCTTTCCATCCATCCACATTAACATTCATCAATCTCCTCGTCACATGCGTTTCCTCTCTTCTCATCACATGACCATACCAAACCACCAAACTATGGTTTGTACCATGCCAAACGACTTCCTTTCAACTTTTCTGTCAATGGCGCTACTTTCAAACTTCTCCATAAATACTCATTTCTGACTTTATTCATCTTTGTCACTCCACACGTCCATCTCAACATCTCAGCATAAAAATTCCCTACATAATACTAAAATCCTAACTTATTATCCGTAATTAAATAAATCCCTACTTTCTACTTACTTTAAAAGTATCGTGGTACTAAATAATAATTTGTTCAGCTCATAACACTGACCGAGGCTCGGTATAACTACTTGTTATACAACGAAGTATGCCAACGCACTCAGATCGTTGCGTAACGCTCACCCATCGCTTCTCACGGAGGATAGTATATGTGAGAATCATAGATAAATATGAATACGTACTGAAATAAAGTATGATCAATCCAGGCTCAGGCCTGGAGGTCTGCCCGGCTTGGGCAGAGCACCGCCGTGTCCTCACGGAGTCGATCGGCGGCGGCGATCTCTCGCGACCGGCCCTGATCCAGACCATGGTCTGGAGCGAGAGTGCATTGGAGGCAGTCACTTCCTTCTGTGAAACAGTAATGCTCGCGAAGGAGGAGGCGGAATGCGTGAAAGAGCAGCAGTTTGTGCGCCCTCACGCCCCTAGTCGCCGCAGGAGACGCCCTGGTCGGCGGGAATCGGTAGCCGATTCCCGGCCACCGTAGGCGCGGGCTTCCGGACAGCGAGCTATGGGCAGCTCGCCGTCTGGTAAGGACCAGGCCCGGATCGACGGCGCGTTGTGTTCCACGTGCGCCTCAAAGAGATGTCAGCACGCATTGACGGGGTCCGCTAGGACTGGTGCCTGCCAGGGTTGCGGGTTTGTTCGAAGGGGATACCATGGCCATGGCACACAAGCAACTGAAGGAACACGGGTGGGTTTTAGTCAGTAAAAGTCTGTAATTAGTCAGTAATTTCCCACCCTAAAAAAGGTTCAGGCTTGGGATAACCCATTTTGCTGTGGAAGCTACAGGATGCTTGCAGAACTTAGCTAATGGTGATGTTTCTCTCTGATGCTGATTTGAAGAATATATTATTGCGATCATAAGTTTGGCTTAATTATGCTGAAACGGAAAATCTATTATCTTTCAAATATTAAAGTATTACATACATACACACTAACACTCATCACATGCATACATAAACCCATCACATTCACACTCACACTCATCACTTTCACACTTACATTCATCACATACACACATACATTTGTTACCTTTTAGTCCTAAGTTAATTATACAATGAAACCGGTGCATTTGTTAGCCTATCTTTATTGATTAATATTATCTGTCGAAAGAGACTGGATCCTGCGACACAGGGTATCCTAGTGTGGGATCCAATGTCATACCTAAATATTGTAACAATAGTTTAGAAATCAATAAACTTTTTATTATTTTATTATATCAATCATGCATGATTCGAAGACTAGCTTCCTGATAAGGTCGAACCCTAAACTTGGGAGGTAGATATAACCCGTTGCATCGCCTTCTGGTAAATTCCGGATAACTTAGCTGGCAGCTAATTTTAAACGACTGTTAGTTGGTGCCCATTCAGATACTCGTATTGTGATACAGGGGCAGAGTTTGCCTTAACTGTGAGTAAAGAGTATTCTATAGCACACTCTTATCATCGTATCCTACGAATAGGGGCGTAACTGCATAATAGCTACTTTTCAGGAGACACTTTTTTGTGTTTAATTAAATTAAATATGAAAAAATATGCATTGGTGATTTCTTATCATGTGTATTGGTATTTTAAGGATCGGCTAGGATTATTTTCAATAAATTATCTTCATATTTTATACGCATTTTGTCCTTTAAATCCCGTTTTTAATTGTTTTGTTGAACTGGTTATATGTGGTACGATGAGCAGAATTGAATTATGCAATAAAACAGAAAGCTCCTATGTTCGTTAGGGCACTATTCGTAGGATACGATGTTGTCTGCTATATCAAAAATATTTTGCTGTATCTAAAAAACTGTCCAACTCTAAAATCAGTTTTTTGTTATTGGAAAATAGGTGCACTCTCTCCAGCGTTCTGTTGGTAAAATTGGTGCACTCTCTCCAGCGTTCTGTTGGTAATCACCAACATGATATTATTCTCGTAGTTAATCATTTTATAAATATCTTACACATAACTTTTAAAAGCAAAGCTATTTTTATCTCACATCCCAGCATATACTAGGCGCAGTTCAAATAGAAAGTAAGCGGCGATACAAGTTCATTGTCGCGACCTTGAGCGAGCGATGCAACTGACATCAATCTAACGCTTAACGCACATGTGGTCATCTTTCTTTTATTTTTGTTATTTATTCAGTGCTCGCCCTGGCTTCGCACGGTTGGCTTATGCGCATCTGGAATAATGTAACTTTCAAATTGTAGAAGAATTTTTTAAATTTTAGTTGTGGTCCGGAGATTACCGTACACTTATAAACACAAACTCACAATATTCGCTCATCATCATCATCATCATCAGCCTATAGCAGTCCACTGCTGGTCATAGGTCTCTCCAATTGCACGCCATTCAGCTCGATTCTCGGCAACTCTCATCCAGCTGCTACCAGCCACCCTGCGGAGATCGTCGCTCCACCTAGCCTGAGGACGTCCTACCTTACGTTTGCGTCGACAACTTTGGTTCTCTGCCGGATCACCTAGTTCCGGATTCGATCCCTCAGAGAAACTCCAAGCATAGCCCGTTCCATAGCTCGCTGAGCGACCTTGAATTATGGACCAAACGTACCGTGAGTGTCCACGTTTCGGCTCCGTAAGTCATAACAGGCAGGACGCACTGATTGAATATTCGCTCGCTCTCTCTTTATTATATTAGTATAGACTGGATGACCCGGTAAACTTCGTACCTCGAGAGGCAAATTTCATTTGGGTTTTTACGAATTTTCTTTTTTCTAAGCACCCCCGTGTTGAGGCAAATAAAACAAAAAAATATATATAATTATATTCAAATGGGTTGCGCCATTTTCGAGTTTTTGCAAGATTTACGCACGACAATAGATTTTTATATATATAGATATATAGAGCACTACTAGCTACCCCGACAGACGCTATCCAGTACTTCAATAATTTATACAAAAACCCCATAGAAAAAAGGACGTTTTGTTTATCCCGAATTAGAAAAAAATTCGGGTAAATTTAAAAAAAAATCTTGCTATAAAAACCTATTTCGGACCATTACGAACATTTTGAAACAAATCAAATTGGTCCAGCCGTTCTCAAGTGATGCGCTTACAAACGAACAGCATTTCATTTTTATATAAATAGTTACATAGTTGTTAGTATAACCCAGAAAGTCTATGCAGTTACCATGCCAGAGGAAATTACAATTAGAAACCACGATATTTTTTATATATTCATTTTTATTGTTTATTAAAGAATCAAAACAAAATATAAACAAAAACATCACAAAAGCCTCAATAGGTTTGTCCGAATGTTGAAACACTTTTAAGCAATCTTAATACTAACGAAATATCATTATTTAGATGTAGTGGCTATTGTAGTTCACAAGTTGTGTTTAATCTTTAGTCTGCCCTACATTGACTATTTTGACCTTCAATAGTATTTAAATAGAAATAAAAAGTAATGAGCAATATTTTCTCGAAAAATTTAAATAAATATTCCCCTAAAATCAAAAAGCTGGCTCATGCCTTCAATAATTTTTTCAACAGTGAAAATTATTTATTGTTGATTCTGAAATATAAACAATTTAGACACGCGTAGTTGGCTTGGTGTGCGCTCAACCTTAGGGAACTATCCTGTGGGCTATTGGAGAAAGTCTCCAGTATCATCCTTGACCTTTTTAGAAGATTAGAACGTTTGGGAAATAGCATTTCTAATTCGGAGAGATTTGAAATGATTTTGAAGATTTAGAAGTCACGCAGATGTATTTTTATAAATTCCAGCAGCAAGTTCGTCATGCTCTCTTAGATGTCACTGCTTGCGGTAGCGTCGGGGGTCGGGTTGCCTCCTTCCTTCAAAGAAAGCAAGGGGGTAATGGCTGATCTTTCTTAGGGGGGTTATGCTCGTGAACAGGTGCTGCTTATGGTGACTTGTCTTCTTGCTGACCATGGTCGTTACTTTCTGCCTAATTTGAATAAATGCCTTTGGATTTTTGCAGCTTATATTTCACTTCAAGGTAACCCCTTTCTCATAGAATCGTTAATTACTACGCTTACTCAATGATCACAATAGGTTTATGGCAAGGAATAAGCTAGCTCTTCCGAACTGTTTGGTATCCTTTATCATCTTTTATCTGGTGATAAGAGGTATTAATAAGTAACAGTCCAGAGTCTGAATTTGTAACCGGTTGATGGAAATAGGCTCGCCCCCTATTCCATGGAACTTGAACATAATTGGCGAGGGTGTTACTATAGGTACAACTCAGCCTAACCCATCGGGATTAAAGGCGTGATATTATGTGTTTTAAAATTAAGTCGGGAGTTTGAGAAATTCGGCAGCACCATTTTATTGTAATATCAATAAAATATTTTCCACCGAATGATTCACAAAGTGTGATGATTATGATACTATTCTCCCAAAACTATCAACATTGCTATCATTTAGGACACTCACCTTCTGCAGTAGCCATTCAACAGCCGATAGCCATGAAATTTATTCCTAGAAGCTAGCCTCATTTACATTGGAAACTGACGCATCTAGTATTCTATTTAAAATTCATCCAACAACAGAAGAAAATCATGCCACAATTGCGTAAAACTTTATCGTGATATACCATAGGATCCGGATTCAGAGTGTCCTTTAGAAAGTACAATTTTGACAGCAAATGGAAAAAGAATGCAACAATAACATACGCTCTGCCAACTGATACAGGACATAAAATAATTTCTCTTGATACGGTACCTACTGGGCTGCAAGTTCCGTGGCCGTATTTAGAGGTAAGGTTTCTCCTGGGCTTTAAAAAGCTATCCAGCGCGGGTGTAACCTGGATCAGGCTGGCACAGGAGCGTGGAGAATGGCACAAGAAAAGAGAGGCTATGGCCAGCCGAAGGTTACACATACATAATCACAGCAGTACACCCTCAGCAACACACATATGTGCATACCCTCCTTCCTACACAGCATAGCAGAAGGTAAAGTCGGGCTGTGAGGTTCAAAGATGGAACAGTGCACGTGAAAAATGACTGACTGATATATTTTAGTAGTCTAGAAATGAAAGAGGTTTGAAGCCTGGAAAACCTGTTAAGCACCGTTCAAGCGTGGATCTGTGTTGTAATATTTTACAACAAAATATATTTTATCTCGTTTCAATACTACGGTAGTAATATCTGCTTTTGTTTGACGCCTGTTGAAAACACGGCTTGTGCGCGGGTTAATATATGAATGAGTGTCAGCTCCCACGTGTAAAAGGTCTTGATACTTTAAGTGCGTTGAATTTATTTATGTTACATTCATCGGTTTGGTTTTAAACTTTGAGAAGAGCCTGTTTAATAGTAATAAGTAATTTGTTTTACCGGCCCAATATGTAGCTAAGTTTAACTATAAATTATTCCTTTTCTCATGGATGTACTGAAAAACTAACTTCAAAGAAACAGTGTTCGAACTACTTTTCTTATTAAAACAATCATTACTATTAAGTTTACATAAGCCTAATAATAATTAGAGCAATTTCTTAAATTATTGTTCCGGTTTTCCTACCATAGTTTAAATACTTCTAACAAAGATTAATGACCATTTATTTTTAAGTTTAGTTTTGTTTGTGTCGTGAGTCAACATTTATTACTTAAGTAGGAGTTTCCCATCCTTTCCTATCAGACTCGTTTCAAATAACTTTAGTTAAGCGACGAACATCCATCATTTTGCATCCTTATCTTACATATCTTACCCTGAAAACCCAACCTTCATGACTAACAATTTTCCCTTATAAATCTCAACTAAGCATCAAAATTGTTCACCGCTATACAGAATATTCCGTAACAGCCATCCTTACCGAACACATAACGTTGAATATAAAAGCGAGCGGCATCCCAGACCCATCTCACTTTATCCTAAACCTTCGTCCACTAAGGACTTAACAAGGAAGGCCTTTAAAGCCTAAGTCCACTTTTTGGGTCAATATAACCCTAAGTCTAAAAATTTTTTGGGTCATTTTGGCCTGAATCCAAAAGTTTTTGGGCATTCTTTTTCTAAAATGCGAGTGCTGTGTTTAGTTTTGGTGGTAGCTGTCGTGGCCTGCAGTGCCGCCCCAGGAGGTTCCAATGAAGAAGATGGAAGAATTGAGCTGTTCTCTGGAGTGGCTATTGAGAAGTAAGTGGTACCTACTTTGCTTTTAAGGGGCGGAATGGAGTGAGAATGGTGGTGAGGGGAAATTATTATTTTTCTTTGGTGGTTTGCGAGACAAACCTAAATAAGGATTATGGATAACCTACTTTGGAGTACCTAGTCGAAGATTATTCTTCTTCTTCTTTCTTTCTTTCTTTTAAAAAAAAAACTTTGGCCCACAATAGGAATTTCTCCTGTATTGTGGGTGCGTTTACAAATATTTAAACTCACATAATACACAAACAGCGGAACAACTACATACTTGTCTTGTAGGTCATATAAATATTTGTTTCCGTGCGGGAATCGAACACTTAACCACTGCGCCAACCGTGCCGTATTATAAATATACTGTCGTGTCGAAGAGCAAATTATTATCAAATATGTGAAAAATATTTTCCAAAAGTTGAATCCATGAATAAATATTTTATTTTATGTATTAGCTACTTAAGACTTTTACTTACTATCAGAGGGCCCTATCAGAATACGCAGTATTTTATATTTTTAAATAAATTTATTTATAATTAAATATTTTTAAATGTCGCAGCATCACGCTGAGATAGGAGCCTTTTGGCCCCGTATAGGACTTTGTTTTCATTTTACCAGTGTGATTATACTTTTTTTTTTTTTTTTTATCTTTTATTAATGTTACTATGAGCGTGTTTAGTTTAAAATGTGATCTTCCTGTACGAGTCTACACTTCATTTCAAATTATTAGACATTTAAGTAAACCTTGTTACAGTCCGTTCAACTTATTTTGACTTTTATTGCGTTGGGGGCATGACAAATGGCAGCCGCAGTAAATAGTTGGTATTGTAACCACTTTTTTGCTTTTAATAACATCCTTATTCCTACGGAATAGAAGTCTAAATCGGTTGAACGGACTGTAAAAAATATTTCTTTAAATGTCTAATCTTACTTCAAATGGAGAATAAATACTTTTTCTTTCTCTCTTACTCTTTCTAACCCAGCTTTTGTTTATGATTTTGGAATAGTAATTTTTCATATTATGTGGCAGTGAAATTATGGTGTAGGTACCTTCAATTGGCTTCAGTATTTCTAAATCAGAATTCAGATCCCGTGATTATTCCACCAGATATTATTATTATTATTATTATCTTCCAGTAATTGAAGAGTTACTTACTTTCAAAAGATTTACAGTGGTGCCGATTCCCTTGTCCACAAACTAAACTAAATTTAAGTTCAGTGCATCTTTTTCTTTCTATTTCATTAAGAAAAGGACAGAAGATAAGTTTTAGTTTAGTCTTGTCAAATCAATCAGCGCCTGTCACTATTCCATACAAGTTTAGACGTGATTAAAAACTTGCCGACTAAAATTACGTCAATTTACGTCAAGCGCTGATTAATTTGACAGGACTAAACTAAAATTTGTCTTCTGTCCTTTTCTTAATGAAATAGAAAGAAAAAGATGTACTGAACTTAAATTTAGTTTAGTTTGTGAACAAGGGAATCGGCACCAGTATCAGGGATCAAGCCCTACATTAAATTAGGTATGTTTAATTAGGTATGTATGTTGTTCGTAATGGTTATCTCTGTCCTTCCAAAAACAACCAAACGACTATTCAACCTCTGTTTTTAAAGTGAAAATGAATAAGACAATGGGTTTAACGCCAATTCACCTTAACACATGACATACACCATAATTTGTCACGCGTACTTGGGTAACCGAGTGATTTTAAAAATAACATTTCATTGTTTACTTTGAAAATGTGTAGTCGAAAGTGCGAAGAAGATTGACACTTTTGAAGCTATACACATTTTGTATCAAAGAAGAATTTCCAACGTTTTTAGACTGGAAAAATCCTAATAGGCTTCCAACTGTAACAAGTCAGAAACTCTAGGAATTTTTCATGAGTATCTTGAAAAGCGAGACTTAAATAAAGGACTACTTACTAAGGCATTTTATTTCTACTGAAGATCAGCTGCAACCTGCGGCTTAGGCTACTTTTTCAGGTATCTGCCAGTGAAGTTCCGTCCAAATCGATCCCGCCTTTTCAGAGATAAGCCGGAACAAACAGATAGAAAGACAGACAGACAAACATATAAAAATATTTTTTTTGTTATAAGCACCGTTTATGCTTTCATATGCATTTAGTAAAAAGCTATTATTTTGACATTACAAAGAGACACTTCAATTTTATTGATTTGTATATACAGGGTGTTTGGTGCATGGATCGACACAATTGTTTGGGGGGTTGGGAGGGTTATTAGCGAGGTTTCATCCTATAGTAAATGGAATAAAGGTGTCTGATCAATGTTTTTTTTTTTTAACTTAAACCATGATTATTCTGCCTAAACGATGATTAAAGGCAAAACAAATCATCCTTAGTGTAAACTTAAATTCGTCATGATTATTGCCCAATACAGCTTACAACTTCTAATTCTGAGTACCTTTAGTTTCGACACTCAAAACAATAGAATCACAAATTATAATCTTCTGACAACTAATTCAAATCAGAGATAACTCCACCCTTTAATCCATACAATACAGATTGTATGAGGATTAACATGCAAACTTTCACTGTATTGTTTATACGTATTAAAAAATTTCACTTATAAATTCGTACATTTAAAACATCTTGCACAACTCGCACCTTTAGAATTATAGAGACCTTATTTGAAATCATCAATCACATCATCAGTTAATGACATCATCAATTAATTCACAATATTATAGTGACCTCATTGGTGATGTTCTTTAGAAAGGAAATCTTAAAATTTCAAATATAGGTCACTATAATATTATTATAGTGACCTAATTTGGTGATGTTTTTCAACTTCTGAAGAAATTAGGTCTCTATAATTCTAAAGGTGCGAACTATCCTTGGCACTTCGAAATCTTAGAACTACAATATTTTATCTAGAACTAATTCTAAAGTTAAAGTATCTACTGAGTAGTTCAGTAGATACTTTAAAAGAAAAGAGACAAACAGACTAAACAAAAGAAGAATTAATTGCATGAAGATGATTAGGCAATGAAGGAAGATCCCAAGATAAAGGCACACAGATTTTTGATCACATAATTTGCTATAAAATAGATTCCTATCTACTGAGTTGAAGACACTGTTAACAACGAATTCGGGAAGAAAGATTATTTCAAGTAAAACGGATTTTAATTCCTTGCTGTTTTCGAACCTAATAGCTTGGCACATGACGATGGGAAGAGGCCTGAATATATGAACAAAATACCTTGAAAGTAGGGTAGGTCTTTGGTGTGGGATGCAACCTGTGTCAAAAACCTCGCGCCATCCCATCAGTTCCTAGCTAAGAAGTGGCTACTGCAGGTGCAGAAAACCTCAAACGATGCTATATGGTATAGACGTCGAATCTTTACGCGACCAGAGGGCTGGCCAATTTTTAGTTCAAATTATCCAACGTGGCAACGCCTTTCGGGTACTTTTTCCACTGAGAGCAATGGAGACGAATTTTTTGGTGCCCAATTTAATGAGCTCTTCACTTTCTTTTTTTTTTTTTTCTTTATATACCTATACATAACATGTTTATTTTAGTGTTACATTGTTTATTATATTCATGATTTATAATAATGTAATTTAATTAAAACAAGTTCTATTCCTTGCCTGTATTCCAAAAGTTTTTAAACTGTCATGGTCACTAATATTATTATTAACATAAGCGGGATATTTACCATGTTTATTCATTGTTATGAGTTCCCGATATTTCGGCGCTGTTGCAAGCACCATGATCACGGATAAACTGAAAAAAAAAAAAAACGAACAAGAAAGAGGGTAGACCGTTTTGTCTGCTCATAAACACCCACCCGCAGTGACTTCAGTTTATCCGTGATCATGGTGCTTGCAACAGCGCCGAAATATCGGGAACTCATAACAATGAATAAACATGGTAAATATCCCGCTTATGTTAATAATAATGTATTCCAAAAGTTACAATGAGCACAGATAAAATGAAACCCTCAGGCTAGGTGGAGCGATGATCTTCGCAGGATGCCTGGTAGCAGCTGGATGAGAGTTGCCGAGAATCAAGATAAATAGCGTGCGGTTAGAGAGGCCTATGTCTAAGACTGCTGTAGGTTGATGATGATGGTGATACGGGGATGAGAACGTGTGCTATCATTTTGAATCATAGTCATTACAGTGGTCAATTTCGCTAATTACATGCCCAATAGGGTCAGATAATAAAATCTGTAACTATCCGAGATAATCCTATATATCTAAGAATTAGGAATATTAGGGATTACACCTCGGAATGAGAGATAGTCAGCTATAAACTTGTATAAACCTTTATTTTGGCACCCTAAAACTTGTCTCAAAACCTACTTATCGTAGGGTGTCCGCGACTACAGATATTCCAAGGTCAAAGGTAAAAAAATATATTTTTTACACATTTATTGCAAATATCTTGTTTCCTATGGGTTTTATGCTATTTGTAGTTATTATAAATATTGTAGAGGATTAAATTTTGAACAACTTTTGTTAAGACATTTTTTTTATATCTTGAAACATTTTCGAGATAGAGGGCAGAGCGCGCGCAGTGTTTAACTATTTACAGTATCGTTCGAGTATCATTGGAGGAGTTCTAGGGTGCCATAATAAAGGTTTATACAAGTTTATAGTTATCTCTCATTCCGAGATACTTGCCCTTATTTGACTAATATTCCTGGACTAAATAGGCATCACACTTGTGTACAATCTGTAGCATAAACATATTTAGCCTATAATGTTCCCAGTGCTCCTCTCTTCGAGAGAGATTGGGCTGTAATCTACTACGCGAGCCCAGTGCGGGTTGGTAGATGTCCCATGTCTTCGAATTTTTGGTTTTAAGGACATACCAGTTTCCTCACGATGTCTTCCTTTACCGTTATCAGAGCAGTGGTGATTTAATTATATTCACAAAGTGCCTGCATGGGTTCGAACCCAAGACCTACAAATCGTTAAGAAAGAAAGAAAGAAAGAAAGAAAAATACGTTTATTGGCATTACAGAGAAAAATACACCTTAAAACTATAAAAAACAGAAAACAATGATTATAATGACAAAAGGGCCTCAGCTCAGCATAATGTTAGATGACACACAAGGTGTACTTGACGCTGATTTTCAGCTGCAACCCACGAGTGCCATACGCTAGAATAATAAAAACATAGGTAAATGTGTCCGTTTTAATACATAAATTAAGATAAATTAATGGTGATATAAAATACTCATACGAAATAAAATAAATTGTCCACCACCACCAAGTCGGGGCCACCACTGCTTAAAATGTGTAGATTTACGTATAATGTAGTCCGATGTTAAATGACATTCAATCAATATCGTGTACTATTATGTACTGTCTTTACAACAGGGGCCCAAGTCTGCTATGTTTATAAATTCGTCACTCCATTGTCTCCCATTGTCATTTTGCTAAAAGTTCGTAATCTGCTAAATTCATAATGGTCGATCATTGGTCGGTCAATGGTCTCGTAATAGAATTGTATTACAATGGCATTTTCGTATTTCCATTATTATATTCCCCTTTAGTAGAAATGATTTTCGAAAAACTACTACTAAATTTGAACATTTATACATGCCAGATTTCATTGATATATATTTTTACATATTACGAGTATTTATTAGTGTTATAAGCAATCTGAAGTAGCAGAACGTTGTAAGTTTAGTAGGAAGTTCCATTTGTCATTATGTACGAGATTACCAATTCTTTCAATGGAGTGTCAGTGGCTGACCATTTGAAAGTCATAATGACGCCATTATATTAGAAGATTACCAAACTTGTCAAAATCAACAATTATGAAATCAATGATAGACCATTTTGACACTATTGTAATAGCAGACTTGAGGCCCAGTACTCTCGTACTAAACTAACAACTTTTACTAACTTCGGTATTCATTGTCATTGAAACCAAGTGAAATTGCGTGTAAAATCGTATTGTTTCAGTTCGCTTATGAAATAACTTGAGTTTTAAAGGAAAATGTTTCCTATTGATGTGTTTAAGTAAGTTTTGTTTTAGTTTGCTGTAAGGTTATTTATGTAGCATGTTTGAAATTTTTTATATTTTTTCTTCGTCTTTGTGTTATTGTTGTGGTGATGAATATACTCGTACAAAGACATTTATTTTTGTTGTGGTGGGAAACCGATTCAAAATAGTACCAAAATTAACAATCTCCAGATGTAAATAAGTGTAAAATTAAAATTTGATTCGGAACTAATTCGTTTTAACGGATTACCAGTAGAAGGGTAGTGCCTGTGTCACAAAACCCAGGTAGCATTTTTACGTCATTATGTCGTCCGTTGACGGTACTGCTCGACGTAAGAGACGTCATGTCTTGACGTCGGGGGATCCCATCAGATGACGTCAATTTGTCACAAGTCAGAATTTGTCAGAGCCTCAAGACATGACGCTAAATCGACGGCACCAGGACGTTCCGTTGAGTACCAGACGTTAAAATGACGTAAGTGTGACTTACATAATCGACGCATAAGCTATGGACCCTAAAATGACCTTGGAATGACGTATTTTTTTTGCCGGAAACGTCATTTTGCTAACTGGGAAATAAAAATGAATTTATTATTTTTCTTTTGTTTGCAGGGATGCGACAGGAGAAGAAAAGCTAAACGTCAAGTTTGAACCTGGTGAACTGAGGGAAGCTGCTAGAACGTTTGAAGAAGGTTCGTATTTTTCATCATAATCATCATCATCAGCATTACAGAGCTACCTGGACCTTATGGCGCTCGAATGACGTTGACAGGGGGGCGCTGTTGGTAATAATTTATGATAATGTTTTGAAAAACGTATTGAAAAAAATACTGGTGTGTGTCGGACAACGCACAATGACGAGTCCGTAGTTAGGATGAATTTATCCCAAGAACAAACTCAACATTGTAACTGCAAATGTAAGTTGCTCGACTATTACTCGGTAACTTGTAAAGCCTACTTAGCTGCGATAGTTTTTCAATTAACTTTGTTATATATACTACTGATGTGAAGTTTTTCACATATCCATATATCACCATTTAGCTGGCAGGGGGGGGAGGAAACTTGACTCTAATAAAAATTTGCACTTCAAAGCTTAATATTACGCAAACGGATCCCTGAATCGAAAAATGATTTTAACAAACCCGCAATATTTTTGAACGGCCTATTCAACGATATTCCACACCGTGGGATAGACCAAAAAAGATATCATCTCCACTTTACGTGTAGGGGAGGTACCTTAAAAACAATACAAGATTTTATTTTACCACTTTGTCGGCGAAATTAATATGTTACATTTTTCCGGGAGGAGAAAAATGTAAGGACAGTGAAAGGACTAACACCTACCAATCATCAGAACTGGAAGAGTCCCGACTTAAAAGAAAATAAAAGAGTTAACAGTAAACAGTTAAAAAAAAATAAACAATTGGATATCTAATCTATCATACTAACATATTAGATTTATCAGGCCCTACCAAATGGGTGCTGGAGGGTCCTAACTGAAAGTTAAAGCCAGGGAAACCGGGGAGAAGAAACGTTGTTGGTCCTTGAAACTGAGAGGTCCAGGGGTTTCATGAAGAAAAAGCCTCGAGTCGGCCACGTTGGGCTCCAAATACTGGCCTTACATTATTTTTGCCCTCCCGGAAAAATGTCACGTTACAATACCCATACTAAATTACAGCTTTCTAGTACTAACAGTTTCTGAGCTAAACCGTGGATAGTCAGACAGACGGACATGGCGAAACTATAAAGGTTTTTTGTTTGCTACGGAACCCTAAAAAGTAAAGAAAAAACAACATGGTGGCGTTAGTTCTAAATTTGGCCACACGCCAATAGATCTTTGTACAACTATTTGTAGCTTATACCTCACTGACCTCACTACATTCCGTCCACCGAGATAATGCTTTTTTGGCACCTGTTTGTTGTGTACAAGATTTGGAACTAATAAAGTTTAAATTCGTAGAACACATAATTATTGGTTTGTATAAAACTGACAGGAGTCAAAAAAGAATTTTCTCAGTGAACGCAATATATGTTATTCGGTCGAACCAGAGGCGAAGGAAGATTAGGTTTTCACGCAGAGTGATATTGGGATTTCATCATCAGTCTGTGGAAGTCCACTGCTGGATATAATGCGTCTCCTATTCAACTCGAGCTTCGTAGTCAAGATGATACCTGACACATTTTTTATATTTTGTCTGACCAAAATCACTCCCTAATCTTAGCAACACTGAATAAAACGGGGTAAATTGGGATGCATGGGTGAAACAGAGTGAATTTTTTAAATAGATTTTAACGTTGAAATAATATAGTTTTTTGCCAACAAGGATACTTAATCGTTAATTATAATACAGTTAACACATTAAAGTCCATTTTGGTAACAAACTAACAAAGTATTTCAATGTTAAAATCCGTTTTAAAGTTTTGTACCGATTCACCTCTGCATCCCTATTCACCCCATTTTACGGTACTACATGGTAAATCGATCTTTAGTACAATCTAAGAAAACATCTCGATATACAGATAAATGAAAGTTGTGGAGTGGGTCAGTGTACTCGTACTGTTACGTGAGCGCATTGGCCGCGCGGTCAAGGTTACGTCAGTCGTATTTGTAGCACAAGCGAGCGCATATACCTACCTCTAGCACAGATTAAAAATTTAGTTTTGCGATTAAAATTAGAGATGTACAAGAATCTTTTGACGCGTGGCTAAAATTGGAACTGAGGCCGCCATCTTGATTTATAAATCGAACTTGAAAGTGATACAACTGAATTTAATTTGACAGCTCAAACCTCGCAGATTGCAAAGAATTAGGTAAATTTTAATAATACGAGTAAGTTTTATGGTTAGATGAATAATTCATTTTGAAAAACTGGGCAGGATCTAGGCTGTCTTTTTGTGAAATAATACCTATAGTTATATTTTTTATGTCGTTATGTGACACCTTACATTTATTTTAGGGATTAACAGAAATCGAGTAAACCCAATAAACTATCACTATGACAACATACACATACATAAACTTACGCCATCTTTCCATGGGGGTAGGCAGAAACTATAGAATGCCACCTGCTACGCTCCTTACGTAGGTACTCCTTTTCCTTCGTTTACGTTCATATATCTGGTCATACACGCACGCCGGTTGCGAGTACTACGCACCTGACCTTTCTGAAGAACATCACTAATTAGGTTACCATATGTCCTCCTCGTCCGTGTGGTGCCAGACATAAAGAATAGCACCACACCATTTCCTCCCGTGGGTGTCGTAAAGGGTGACTAAGGTTCTTACTAGAGAATGGATAGCAGCGTTCTCTATGCATTTATAACACCATTCTGCGATCGCCAACCCGACTGCCAAGCGTGGCGATTATGGCAAACCCTCCCAATTGGGGGAGGCCTATGTCAAGCAGTGTACGTCTTTCGGCTGTCCTGTTTAGGATGTCCTCCTAGGGCGTCCACTCCCGGCTTTTCCACTTATATCTGCCTTGTAGATACCTTTTGTTATTCGCCTTTCATTCATCCTCTCAACATGACCAAACAATCTAAGCATAATCCTTTAAATTTTTTGTCACTATACCAAATATGTAACAAAATAATTTTCAAAGTGACAGCTAAAATCTATAATAAAATCGAGTGACTTGAAAATCCAACCATAGTAATCATGTTTGTAAGTTATATTATTGCGGAAACAATAAACGATGGCGTGTTTTAAGCTGATGATAATTAATATTAAATATGTCGTAATGAAAGTATAGTGTGTGAATGAACTGTTATGTGAGACAACGATCGCGTGGTCAAGGTTACGTCGTGCGGTTACCGTTAGGCACCTGTCACACCGCGCACAAGGAAGTAACCAGCTGTCAATGATTTTGTCGCTCGAAAATCTTATAGAAGATTGTAGGACCTGTGTAAGTAAAAGAGATACTTAAATAAATATTTCACTTCCCATTCTCTAAAAGTACGCCAATATAGCCCTACGAAGCGGGACTAAAGTGACCACTTTGAAAAGTAATTAGTTTTTTTTAATTTCCTTCATGTGTCATAGACAAACTCAAACAGCGAGTAAATTTACTATTATCTATGGAGTGTGGACCATCTTCATTGCGAAAATGTTGAGAGTTTTAGTTCCATGGTTTTTTCGCCAAGAAGGTGGCGCCATGTGTTTTAAATTGTTCATCTGTGACTGGTTTAGAAAAAACTGACCGCGAAAATTTCTGAATTTTTGTTTAGTTTATATTTGTTCGGTTTTAAATAAATTTATTAAGAATGTCCAGTGACAGTGAAGAGTTTATCGTCGAGCAAAGACCAAAAAATATAATAGATAATCTTTTGCCGCCAAAATCGCGAAAGATTTACCTAAAAACTTACGAAAGTTTTATGGACTGGAGGAATAATATTTATCAAATGTTTTTGTACTAAATTGACTACTTTTCTCGCACTCAAAGTGAAAAGTACAGTTTGCACCTCGAGACTAAACGCCAACTTAATATACCCTCGGTTTTATTGACTCCCTCGAACGCTCGGGAGTCAAACCACCTCTGGTATATTATGGCTTCGTTTAGTCCCTCGAAATAAAATATACTAATTTGATCGCTGACTGTTCACACTGCGCGCCGCTCCGCCGCCGGCGGTGAGTACGTTTATTGCAGCGACAAGAGCTACGAGGGGACGTTTTTAAGTTCGTGGAATGGAGGGGTAAACGAGAGAGGGTCCAATTATATTATTACTAGCTTATGCCCGCGGTTCCACCCGCGTGGATGTCGGTTATCGCGTAAAAAAGTAGCCTATGTCCTTCTCCATATCCCAGGCTATATCTCTGCCAAATTTCATGACGATCGGTTCAGCGGTTTAGGCGGGAAAACGTAACATACAGACAGACAGACAGACAGACAGATAGACAGACAGACAGACAGAGTTACTTTCACATTTATAATATTATGTATGGATGTGACCTCGTTGGTCTAGTGGTTGCAAGTGCTACTGCTAAGCATGATGTCCTGAGGTCGATTCCTAGGTCGAGCAAAGTGTTACTGGGTTTTCCATCAGGAATTTCTCAGTAGCAGCCCGGAGTCCGGATTTGTGTTCGGTGGATGGCAATAGACTCGCCCCTTATTACATGGGACTTAAACAGAACTAGCGAAATGTGGGTGTACAATAGGTACACCTCTGCCCAACCCTTTGGGGAAATAAGGTGTGATGTTATCTGTTAAATACGATGAAGAGGAATGTGGACACTTTTCTTTAGATAGAATTTTGTTGCTTCGTGTCTCAATATGAAACGTTATAAAATTAGAAAATTCTAGACACACTTACCGAGGTTCCTGATTGAGCCGTTTTTCATAATTCTTTCTCAGTCACGAGATATTTTTTTTTAAAGGAGTGGCGGTAGTGGACCGTTGTACGCCCTCTTAAAAAGACCAGCTTTAAAATTAATTATTTAATTTCTTGAAGGTATTCTATAAATTTTGATGTAAATACAACGTAGGTGACCTATATTTGACATCAGCACCTACCTAGATTTGAGAGACACCCAAAAGTACTAAAGAAAAGACAGTACAGTCGACCGCACGTCACACTGACCTTGAGCTAACCGAGCGTAATACGGAGTTTCAATAGAATATCATTTCAGCCAAAAGACGTCCACTGCTGGATATAGGCCTCCCACAAAGGGAAGGGTTTGCTATAGTAGCCACGGTTGGCAGGCCCTGAGCGGCGGCAATCGATAGCCGATTCCCGGCCACCGTAGCTTAGGCGCGGCCTTGCGGACGGCGAACTATGGGCAGCTTGCCGTCCGATAAGGGCCAGGCCCGGTTCGGTTGTGTTCCACGCGCGGCTCAAAGAGATATCAGCACGCACTGACGGGGTCCGCCAGGACCGATGCCTGCCAGGGTTGCGGGTTTGTCCGAAAGGGATACTGTGGCCCTGGCACACAAGCAACTGACGGAACATGGGTGAGTTTTAGTCAGTACAAGTCTGACACACCCTCCCGCTCCGCTCAGGGCGGGAGAAGTTATTTGAAGATTTCCCACCCAAAAAAAAAAGGCTGGTTGGCGATCGCAGTATGGAGTTAAAAATGCATAGAGCACGCTGCTGCCCGTTTGCTAGTAAATCCCTTAGCGGCTAAGGGACTTACGACACCCACGGGAAGAAATAGGCTGCTACTATTCTTTACGTCCAGTACCACACGGCACCATGCGGGCTATTGTAGCACTCGTAATAAGAATCGTAAAGTATGTCAATGAACTGACATGAGCGAATGTAATGATACCTCGCGGTCAAGATTACGCGTTTACTTTGTATCATGTGGGATTGCGGTGACGTACGTAATACGTTGTATACGTATACATAATTGTACGTGTACTAGATTACATACGACAGGAGTTACGGGTGGAGTTTCTTTCCGGCTCTTCTCCATAGGAAACGACCAATTGGAACCGTGCATCTAGCTTCTGATGTTTCATAAGTGCTCATGTAGGTTCATGTGCAATAAAATATTTCGATTTTGATTTTGACGAGTAGTTCTGCCCACACTTTACAAACATAACATGTTATAAACATAGTTATACAGGAAAAGTTTTTAATCAGTGCGCAAATTTTGACAAATTAAACATAAACGTGTTTTATTATACACTTTCTTATTTTGTTAAGTCTTAGTACAAAAAATAAAGTTATCTTTAACGAAAGATGTTTATTTTGAAACTGGTATAATGGATACTCGTCGCGCAACGCGCCGGCGGCGCAGTCAGTCAAGCGGAACGCAATAGTAGGTACCTATCAGCTGTGCGCTCGCCCATTGATATTATTACGAATAGATTGTATCCATATTTTGCTGATATCAAGTGGACCAAACAAAAAGTATTGAACAAATAATGGAAATGTGTTCTATTACAGATACTGAAACACAAAAAAAAAAATCGTACTGGTTAAAAATTTATCCTGTATAACAGGTTTCTATAGACAGGTAAGCCATGTTCAATAATGTGGACGTGTTATGTATAACAAAAGTTTTCTGGACGCCCCCAAATACCTGCACTCGAACTCATGGTTTCATTTGGAGAAATCCCGGCAACGTGATTAAAAATGCTCTTTATATTGACCTTAGATTGCAATATAATGATCCTTGCGCACTTAAGTACACTTTAATGGCAATGGGCAGGGCACATTGCTCGCAGAACAGATGGCCGTTGGGGTCGAAAGGTTCTGGAGTGGCGAACGCGTACCAGAAGGAAGGCCTTCTGGGCTTCTGGCGCGTTGGAAGGCCTTCCACAAGGTGGGCCGATGACCTTGTGAAGGCCGCAGGAATACAGAACCGGTCGAAGTGGCGTTGCTTGGGGGAGTAGTTTCGGCTGAAATGATGATGATGATGATGATCCTCGTGTTCAAGATTACGCGATTACGTTGTATCATGAGGAATTGCGGTGGCGTAGAATACATGTAATACTAGCTAGTACTGCAGCGGTTTCATTATTATAAGAACTAGCTTCTACGCGCAACTTTATTCGCGTAAAATTTCGACCCCCAACCAACCCCGTCGCATAAAATCCCTCGCCTGCGCTATTACTTCGTTTTCACTACATATTATTTTTAAATAGCTTATAATCTTCCTCCAGACTTGGGCTATAAAAGGCAAAAATATTTTTTCAAATCCGACTGGTAAAACAAACAAACAAACAAAAAAAGGAACTCTTCAGTTTATTATTAGCCTATAGATAGTATATAAGGTGTATCTATTCATACACAAAATATTTTGAGAGAACACGAAATATTTTCACCTATATGTGGTAAAGAAGCCATGGAAACAATAAAAAAAAAATCTAAGTATAATATTTAAAATTATTTGATATGATCATTAATAATTAAATGGCACCAATCATCAAATGGCACCGCGCCCTCGCCGCCATCGTCACCGCGTCCGGGCGGATCATTCCTATATTAAGTAAGAAAAGGTTTTTTGCAAAATGTCTCAAACAATTTCAAAATTTGAATAATTACGTATAAATAAAAAAAAAAGTACTAAGATATTTTTTTTTTCGTTGCTATGGCTTTTATACCACCTATAGATGTTTCTCTTCAAATATTTCGTGTATGAATAGATACACCTTATATATACAGTCAAATTTAATTCGTTTAAATCCTCATATGGGATCACTGTACTCATCATTATGAACAACTTTTACTATGGGATCAAACCTTAAATCGCGAAATCGCGTCATGAGGATTTATACGAATTAAATTTGATCCTGTATAATGCCCGATACTTATCATGATACCCTCACTTGAATCCGAGGTTTCTTTGGGAGAAATCCCAGAAGCGTGATTAAATTGACCTTAGATTTAGTGTGTAAACTAAGTCTAAGGTCAATTTGTTGTCCCGTAGCGTGATACGTGACAACTTTTCACAAACTCCTTTCACAATAAACTTGGAGTAAAGTTATGTCAAACATAAACCGCAAACATGAGTAGATTTAACTTTAGTCTGGGTTTATTAACACTCTGAAGGACACTAAACGGCCATAGGCGTCATAACAATAAAACTCCTATAGAGTCTCATTCAGTGTTCTTAAAGATGTTGATAACTAGAGTTATCAACATCTTGACTAACACCGATGGAAACCAATCGTCGATAAGCGATTAGGCGTAGAATCCCGCGCTGATACTTAAACCAATAAATGGTTTTTGGATGGGTTACCGAAGTGGTCTACACGGAACAACCTTGGTACATTCTTATTCTATTTTCAAAACTTCCATTCTGAAGTTCCCACGACCAGTTCAATAATGATCATCTTTTGTTGTAGCTCGTGGAAAAATTAAGAAATATTCGCCACTGCTAGCTGGTATCGGAGTCAAGGTCCTTGCAGTAGCTGGTCTTCTCTTCGGAGGTCTAACCCTACTAGTTACCAAGGCGCTGGTGATTGCTAAGTTGGCATTCGTGGTGGCTGCGGCATTAGGAATCCAGAAGTTGCTGAGTGGCGGAGGTCTTAACAACATTAGTGGAAAGGTGAGCGATTATGTAAGGAATTTTGGACTTTATTCTTCTTGGTTGAGGGTTCTGTTTAATTCCAACTAACATATTATCATAGATTTATACAGATGGGACACTGCAAAATCATTTAAGGGTCCGTGCACGAAAAAAACTCTCTTTTGTCAATTTCTTATCTAATTGTGAGAAAACTTGAAATAATTGAAACATTAGTCTGTGTAACTATAAAAGTACAGTTTTCATGGTGCTTAACCATTCGTGTCAATCACAGCAACTGTTAATAGTTTCAACATTTTTGTGCTCTCCAAAATATAGTTTATTTCGCCGTTCATTTACTTAATGAAGATATTGTATAATCATCAAATAAAATTTCGATTATATTTTAAGAATAGCTGAAGAGTAATTTGTGATTTTTAAATTTCTTAACATGATTTGCTAAATAATAGGAAAAAATATATTACTAACGGGGTATAAAACAAAAAAAAAGGTTTTTTTCAATATTATTTTTCTGCTGTATTTTATATGAAAGTTGAAAAAAGTGGTTCCGCCACATGCAAGTAGACCATATAATGATGATAATGATATTTTTTAATATACAATATCAAATGTAATTAATTTCTTGCACAATGGTGATCAAATGTCAGTCTCGCGTAATTTTTCGGAAAACTTGTTGCGAATATTAGTGATTTACCGTGAATACTTAATTTATTTGAAAAATCCCTTTCAGCCACATGCAAAACAAAGAACACGACTTTTCAAATCACAAATAATTTTATTTAAATTATTTTTCTCTTTCTCACAAACAATGAACAAAATTGATCAAAATCAGTCGATTTCGTGCACGGCCCCCCCCCTTAAGTAAAAATCGACTCTTCCTACGACACAATAAAGTGCAATTCAGGTCGCACAACGCTTATTACCAACAGTTACATTCACCTACAAGTAGCCTCTCTTTCTATCGCGTAACTCATATACCGGCGGCGCGCGGCAGTCCTACTGAATTGGCCTAGTGAGATAGGCCCTCCGCGTACTTTTTGCTTCATACCTAAACTGTGGAGTGTCCCATCTGTATTAATCTGTGACATTATACCATAACATCACGTTAGTTTACTCACATTTCACCGGTTATGTTTACTTGATTCTAAACATTATGATTGCAAATAGCTGTGATGTTTCCTAATAAATAAACACGTCATGGCTTCTTTTTTTATCTAGTTCTTGTCTCAATCATACAATTCTTTCAATCATCATCATCATTTCAGCCGAAAGACGTCCACTGCTGGACATAGGCCTCCCCCAAGCACCGCCACCTCGACCGGTTTTGTGCTTCCCTCATCCAGCGGATTCCTGCGGCTTTCATAAGGTCATCGGTCCACCTTGTGGGAGGCCTTCCAACGCTACGTACAGAACCTTTCGGCCCCAACGATCATCTGTTCTGCGCGCAATGTGCCCTGCCCATTGCCACTTAAGTTTGGCAATTCTACGAGCTATGTCGGTTACCTTGGTTCTCCTGCGGATCTCTTCATTTTTGATTCGATCAAGTAGGGAAACTCCAAGCATAGCCCTCTTCATTGCCCTTTGGGTGACTTTTAGCCTTCTAAATAATTATGTGTTAAATGAATGAAGCATTAAAATAAAATAATCATTTTTTTCGTCAGCTCGCCGGCTTCCAGTCATCTCAGCAGTGGGCATCACCAACAGCATCAGCAGCTACCTACCCTTACGCCAGGTCTTCAAACATTGCGAATGACGCTAATGATCTAGCTTACAAGGCTCAGATTAGCTCATAAGTGTAGATTTAGCTTGGAAGGGAGTAGAAAATTGTTCGTGCTAAAATGTATTACAGACTATGCAATGAAAATTCGAATAGGGTTGACGTCAAGCAATATTAGGACTTTCAGTTGTAAAACGTCAGTTGAGCACGGAAAAGTATTTTTGTAAGATTGTGCTGACATAAAGTCTTCCATGGGAAATTGGTACAGAACTCCAATGTAGGTCAACTTTATGCTTATTTTAATCGAAAAGTTATTACAGCATTTTCCTGCATTATGCTATTTTTTTTTATTAATAATAACAGATATCAATTATTTAATATTTTATTATAGTAAATTATAAAGTATTATCCCATATAAAATTATATTCATAGATTTATATTTTTTGTAAAATTTCAAAATAAGTACAGATTTCCAATGATCTTGTTATTTTTAAGTGAATGTTCAAAAATAATTGATTAACTATTAATTTTAAGTTATATAACTAATTTGATGGTGCGTTTGTAAGCTTTAAAGCTTAATTTTATTTATTAAAAAAGCTGAATGAAACGGTGCATGATTCGTTATGAATTTTAAAGTATTTATATTATAATAATTTTATTACTTTTAAATATTATAAATTTTATGGGAAAAATCTGTACAAATTTAAAACGAAAGTTTGGATGGTACAGGGTAAAAGCAACAAATAATAATAATAATATTTCATTTTCAATGCCGAGTTATTTGTATAAAGCGGTCTTTGGATACGAAATTATTTTAAAATAACTTATTTTAATATTTACTGCTACGGGTTTATGTGTCATAGGTTCATAATGTACTTAAATATAATAAGAACATTATTATTCAATAATAAGACTGTACAATTACTTTTAAGAGATAAAATAAATTGAATTCTTATTGACGTTTCATTGTTTTCTTTCATTGCTGGACAAAGGCATTTCTGAACACCAAGATCCCATATTTAGTAAAACAAACAATGCGATATTTTATTGCAGCCACCTTTGGGATGGCTCAGCAAAGTACCAACTTGCTGCGCTTGACTCAGTTGAACGCAGAGCTAAGAGGCTCATTGGCAACGTAAAACTGGTGGATGCCAAGCTTCACAGCTTGGCTCATCGCCGCAAGGTTGCCTGCTTGTCGGTCTTCTACAGATTGTACTTCGGCGAGTGTGCCCATGAACTCCACGACCTTATTCCACCGGCCCCCTTCTACCATCGGACATCTAGACGCACTGCAAGTTACCACCCCTACCCAGTTGATATTCCACCAACTCGCACTAAGCGTTTTCTAACGTCTTTTATAATGCGCACAGCAAAGGAGTGGAACTCCCTGCCTGCGTCTGTGTTTCCGAACGCATACAACCCTAATCTATTCAAAGTGTGAGTGAACAGGCTTCTTCTGGGTAAGCTCACTCCATCAATGACTTTGTCTCTGTCACCCAGACCTAGACCAAAGTCAAGAGCAAACACAAAGTAAAAAAAAAATTGTCAAAAAATTACAACCTTAAGAGGGTTGTCATCGGTCCACTAGCGCCACTCCTTTAAAAACATATTATCTCGTGACTGAGTAGGAATTATGAAAAACGGCTCAATTAACTATCTCGGTAAGTGTGTCCAGAATTTTCTAATACCTTTTTTCAAGTTTCATATTGGGACGCGAAGCAACAAAATTCGATCTAAATAAAAACGGCCACTTTCCTTTAGATCATATTTTGTTGCTTCGTGTCTCAATATGAAACTTTATAAAAGGTATTAGAAAATTCTAGACACACTTACCGAGATAGTTGATGTTTTTAAAGGAGTGGCGCCAGGGCTTTAAATACCGGTAAATGTTCATAACGTTACCTTGTATTGACAGAGTTAACGTTATTATTAAAATACCGGTAATCGATTTAACGTTATTTATGCGACTATTAATTTTATCGTTATTTTAAAGGGGTGAGATATAAGTAGTGGGGCCTGAGGCGTGCGGCGCGGCAGGAGCCCGCCCTCGCGCCTCTCTGATGCCGTGCCGATCAAAACGTTGCCTGAATCTGTCTGATTCTTACCCACAGAAGGGCAACGTAGCTAAATTAACGTTAGTTATCGTATTTTTGTTAATGTTAATTAACGTTATATTACTAGTAATGATATCAAGTAACGTTAAATTTTTTTAACGTTAAAAGGTATAACATTGAAATTTAACGTTACGTAACCTTTATTATTTTGTTATTTGGTAACGTTAACAAGCCCTGAGTGACGCTAGTTGACCGGTGACAACGCTCTTAACACATTTCTTCGAAAAGTTAATCTGTGGGTTTAATAAAGAACGCTTGTCACCACCTGTTGCCTGTTGGTTTTATTTAATAAGCCCCTGGTTTTCCCCATCGCATTAGCTAATTAATTACATTAGATCTAAGATTTATTATGCGCACGGCCAAAGTGTGGAACTCCCTGCCATGATCTGTGTTCCCTTTCACATATAACCCGTCAGACTTCAAAGCATGAGTGAACAGTCATCTTCTGGGCACGCTCGCTTCATCGTAGGCAACATCCATCGCTTTCCATTAGTCGAGATCGAAGTTAAGAGCAGGCCCATCTTACGGCCATTTAACGGGGTCCGCCAGGATCGGTGCCTGTCTGGACTGCAGGTTTGTCCGAAAGGGATACCGTGGCCCTGGCACACAGGCAACTGAAGGCACACGGATGGGTTTTAATCAGTAAAAGCCTGACACGAGTGTGTCAGACTTTTACTGATTAAAACCCACCCAGCGGGAGGGTTTCCGCTCCGCCCAGAGCAGGAGAAGTTATTTGATAACTTCCCACCCAAAAAAATTAAATAAAGGCCTACCTTAAAAAAAAAAACCGGCCAAGTGCGTTTCGAACCACGCACAACGAAGGGTTCCGTAGTTGGGATGGATTTATCCCAAGAACAAACTTAACATTGTAGTTCAAAAACAAGTTCTCCCTTAAAGAATGTATGGGAGAACATATTTTTTAACTGTAAATGTAAGTTGGTCGACTATTACTCAGTAACTTGTAAAGCCTTCTTAGCTGTGATATTCTTCCTTTTAACTTATTATATAGGGTGTATCTATTCAAACACGAAATATTTTAAGAGATACACCTATAATAGGTGTTAAAGAAGCCATGAAAATGTATTTTTTTTTTTATCTGAGTACATTATTTAAAAAATTAAATAATTTAAAATTACTTGATATGATGATTAATTATCAAAATTCACCGCGCTCGTGCCACCACCGTCGCCGCGTCCGGGCAGGTCATTCATAGAATAAGTAAAATTTTGGAAAATGCAACTCCTTTGCAAAATGTCTCAAGCAATTTTAAAATTATAATAATTATGTAAAAATATAAAACACTTAGATAAAAAAAAATTCGCTGCTATGGCTTTTTTACCACCTATAGATGGTCCTCTTAAAATATTTCGTGTATGAATAGATACACCTTACTCGTATATACTACTGCTGTTAATTTTAATATTTTTATTTTAGTTTACATTTTTATCTAACCACCATACTCGTTAAATTTATTGGGAGGAAAAAAAGGGTAACCGACAATTTGTTAAGCAAGATTCGTTTGGACGATTTAGGTTAAGCGCTTTCGATTCCGCTTTCTGTATAGTGACTAGGGAAAATAGTACTAAGTGCCAAATAAAGTCTCGGAAATGTGGCCTAATTGTATTAAATGATAATTATTTTTTACAAAGAAACTGACATAATATCTTAACCGGAAATTTAGAAAATGAAGATTCAAGCAAAATTTGATTAGTGTATTTTTTGCAAAACATATTTCTAGCCGAAACCGGTTAACGTTCAAGCAAGAAAATTTTATATAAGGCCAAAATTGCATAACTCTCAGTTTTGAAATACAATTTTTATGCTGGATAAAAATAGTATTTCAAAACTGAGAGTTACACCATAATAAAAAAAGCACCAAAATAACTATCGTTTATGAAGAAAAAGTAAGCCTTTGGACCCTAATATTTTTACCGCCTTAGCGACAAAAAGTTTGTCTTACGGTCATGAAACTTAAACCAATAGACGCAGAAAAAAAAGCTGATTCTAACCATATAATTATATAAGTCGATTTCGCAAAATATGTCGCTTACCCCTTTTTGGCTGTTAGGCATCGATATCCATTCGCGTAACACCACACATCCCTCTTAACATTCTCATCTCAGCTGCATACCATTGCCTTTAAGTCCAGTTTGATCCATGCAAGACAGCAGGTTTAACCATTGTTTTATAAATTTTCCCCTTAAGTTCAAGGGGAATGCGGGAGGCGCAGTTAGTTCCTGTGACCTGCTGCCATTTCATCCAACTAGTGTTAATTCTATGCTTTACATTCCGATCTACTTCGCCATCGAGTCAGTACAGTCTTACGGTTTGTGTATACAACTAGAATAACGGTTGAAAGTCGACGGAGCGTGAAACTTTAATAGAGTGTTCGTAAAGAACTGGTAGCGCCATCTCTTGGAAACTTCAAGTAACGATACTAAAATTTAGAAGAACGAAGATACAATTTAACGTTATGAAAAGTTCGATGCGATGAAGAAAAGCTTAATCACATTATTCACATTAGTTATAATACAATTTATTTATTAATCTATTTTTTTATTATAATTAGGTCGATTTAAATCAATATTATATCAACGAACGGCTTTTTTTTTTTTTTCACGATTGTGAACCTTGTTAACGACTTTTTTCGATTATTCCCGATCAGTAATACCCCCTCCTTATTCGTCGTGATGGCCCGTTGGTTAAGGCCTCGCCTCTCATGCATGAGGTTGTGGGTTCAAATCCGGGCAAGTACCAAGGTGACTTTTTCAATTCATATGTACTTTCTGAGTTTATCTTGGACATTACTGACATCGGTGAAGGAAAAACATCGTGAGGAAACCTGGACTTATAGTTAATATAAGTCTGAAATCGTCAACCCGTCTTGAGCAAGCGTGATGATCAATGCTCGTGCCTTCTTGTAAGAGAAGAGGCCTTTGCCCAGCAGTGGGACAGTTATAGGCTGGTATTATAACACCCCCTCTGGGTTATTACTGATCGACCGATAAAAAGTCCCGTTCGTTAACACTGTGAACGAATCAAACTTTTTTCCCGATCGTCAATAGTATTTTTTTTTTTTTAACAAGTTCTTGGCCTTCATCTCACCTGATGGTAAGTGATGATAAGGCCGAAGATGGAAGCGAGCTTCACCTGGAATCCTCAACCACAGAAGAGCTGGCTATCTTACCGCTAATTGCCGAAACACAACAAATGCTGTTAAGATTGTTGTTATGGCGACAGACTTAGATAAGATGGTGGTAGCTAGCCAGGCGGACTTAGAACAAGTCTTACCACCAACCAAACCGAGCAGAAAATTTTGCCCCTGCCGGGAATCGAACCCGGGACCTCTGGGTCTGAGACAGGTGGTCTTACCACTAGACCACAGAGGCAGTTAAAAAGTATTGACGACAAGGTTTTACTGATCGGGAAAATTCGATATAGTATTAATAATTATTATTTTTGCACGTATTCATTGCCATGAAGAATTTACAAAAATTACCAAGTAATTATTTATGAAATCATTATTTTATTCATTTGCATTAACTAATTGTTTTGTCCAGCCTGAACTGTTGTCCCTAAAAATTGTATATAGCAAAAATCTTTTCTTAGATTTTATGAACCGTCTGGAAATAAAATAGTTACTTTTTCTTCTACTGGCTTCCAATATCTGTATTTATGTAGGTACTTCATAATATTGATTATAAGGAAGTTTAAGATTTATAAGTAAATTCAGTACTTATGTAATAATATCTTTTTCTAGTCTTTCTTAATTAAGCATTAATAAAAACAGGTTAATCATAGCAGATAGTGAATTTAATTTGAAAACTTTCAATATTATATTTAGTTGTTTTTCTACCAAATTATAAATAATTTTTGCTAAAGTTAAATAAAGTATCAACCGTAGTAACTAGTTATCAATCCAAATTCTGACTCATAAGAATTTAGCGATTATTTCAACAAAGTTTCTAAATATTTTTTATTTTATTGGATAATCATGAATACCCAATATTATTTTAACGTCACAAAATCGTCTGTACAAAAATAAATACCAATAATTTTATTTTCATTAATAAAAAATTTGCCGTCCATAATTCCTGAAATAAATAAACAAGACATTCTCCCATCTCAAGCCGATTAGAAACTAAGCTGTGTAAACGGACATACCCACTTTTATACTAGTTTTCAATATAGATAGAATGTGAAAAAAGAACATGCCATCTTCACGCAAACACAGACAGCAGTGCGTGGGTACGAGCGTGTATGTACACGCCTTTCACTCACACACACCGCTGGGAAAATGATTGGATAGAGAGATGAGTGGAGTAGTTTTAAGAACTAGTATTTTTTTTTTGAACACTGGGAAGTTATCCTCCTGTTAATAGTGATTTAATAATAATAATTTATTTAATTCAGACATTTACAGTCCATAGACACACACATACCATACCCATACCCATCATAAACTACGCTGATGCCTGTTGTTTGGATGCCACTGAGGAGCTTTTAAATAAACTTGAGCGTTTGCAAAATATATGTATTCGTTTTGTTTTTAATCTTAAAAAGTATGATCACGTTTCTATCTTTCGCAAGATACTCAAGTGGCTCCCTATTCGACTTCGCAGGAACACTCGAATATTGTGTCTGCTATTTAACATCCTTCACAACCCTAAAACGCTATCCTATCTGCGACAGAGCTTTTCCTACGATCGTCCTTCGGATGCACCTTGCAGGTCGCATCTTAGAAATCTCCTTAGACTTCCTCCCCACTCATCCGACTTCTACTCCAACTCCTTTACTGTGCACGCGGCTCGGTTGTGGAATTCACTGCCACCTGACATTAGGGACTGCCTAACTGTTGCAGCCTTTAAAAGAAGAGTAAAAGATCACTATCTTTCCACTTCGTCATAGTTGCATATTACTATAATATTTATTATTTTTCACCACTTTGTAGTTCTAAGTATATATTTGAGTGATATTTATTTTAGAAGTATATATGTAAGTATTTACTATTATTGTATGTTTATAAGTATTTATATTAGTGTATAGCTATTTTGATTTCATGTATTTTTTTTTTTCTCTTCTACTCTTACACACGTTGTCTACATCTCTATATCTACTTTCCTATCGCAGGTATGCTGGAAGAGATTTCATTAGAAATAAGCATCACCTTTGTACGTATTTTTCTGTTTATTTATTCTTGTCTGTTTATATGTGTGTACATAAATAGTTAAATAAATAAATAAAATAAATACATCAAAATTAAAATAATAAATAATAATTATGTTATTTTAAACAGAAGGAAACCCAAAATAAAACTGTGATTAACAAAATTACAATACTCAGCTCATTAAAAAAAAATATATATATATAGCCTAAAATTAAATTACAAGTAGCTACAACGGTGATATCACCTAATTCAGAATATTTGAGACTAGAATTTGGTAAAAATTCTATAAATTCCGAGATTTTTTTTCTTTAGTATTAAAATGGGTTTAGCACAATAATTAAAAGCAGTGGCCTATTGCAAGTCAGGTTTGAAAAATGGCGCCCTTTAATTTAGTTACTTCCTGGTAAAAAAACAAACAATATAATATTGTTTCAAACTCAAACTCAAATCATTTATTTCAATTAAACCATTTACAGGCACTTTTTAGTATTGACAAAGAGTGGGTCAGTCCCGGGCATGTTTTGTAGAGAAGTATGTATTGTACCATGAATGTTTTTAGTATTATGTTAGTATTTCGTAAGTAGTTTTAAGATATTGAACAAAAAAATATAGTTTAGTTTTCCTACCTTTCAATTAAAATAATAAAAGTTTTCAACAACGTGTTTTTTTTTTTTTTTTTTACACTCAACGGGTTAGCTCTTGGCCTTCATCTCACCTGATGGTAAGTGATGATAAGGCCGAAGATGGAAGCGAGCTTCACCCGGAATCCTCAACCACAGAGGAACTGGCTATCTTACCTCTAACTGCCGAAACACAACAAATGTTGTTAACATTGTTGTTTGGCGACAGACTTAGATAAGATGGTGGTAGCTAGCCAGGCGGACTTAGAACAAGCCCTACCACCAACCAAACCGAGCAGAAATTTTGCCCCCGCTGGGAATCGAACCCGGGACCTCTGGATCTGAGACAGGTGGTTTTACCACTAGACCACAGAGGCGGTGAAATAATCCGCAATTCCCTATAAGTAATGGCACCAGTTTGATTTAAAATTATTTCTATATTACTTCAAAAAATAACACTACTATTCGCCTCCATTCCATCCACAATCTCTATTATGTAGACGGCAAACTTTCTCCACTACTACAAAGACATTCTGTTTGTGTGAGTGACACTTTCACTTGAACACATTTTGTTGTATTTTTTTCCGTTTTCTCATAATAATAATTATGATTGTGAGTTGCAGTAAATTAAACACGATGATTCCATTTATTTTTCATATTTTATGAAATTGTGCACTGTTATTTGTGTTTTCTTAATTTTTTAATCATCATGAGAAAATTGCCTGAGAGATATATCGCGACGGCATGTGAAGCCATATGATGCCCGAGGGCGGCTTAAAAACTCTGACACCAGATTAGTCACAAACCATACAGAAGAAGAAATTACTAAATTACCTTAAAAGAAGAAGAAGAAATTATTAAATACATTATTAAATTACATTATGAAATTACAAAAACCTTTCTAATGTCGGAAATATATTGATTCCATTTGCCAGGGCAATCCATAGGCACAGTGCGACAGTACGGTATATTGACGCTGATTCATTTTACATTATCTAGATAAACTATTGGAAAAATTAAAACTTAAGGCCCAGATATATGCCAGTGACCTTCAGTGGTTAGCTTGCGTGTTCTGTACTAAGCTCACGCACCGCGTCGGACGTCCAGCCAGTAATAGGACTCGCCCATCCAGGAGCGCTGTCCCAAATAAGACGCATTGTATTAATTTATTTATACATAAAACAAATGGTATTTTATTAAAACACGTATACTAAAAGATCAATAATAAAAATACGCTTGATAGATTTTGCGTGATTCTCCGTCTGTTATCCGCGTTAGAAATAACTTTACAAATTAATTTCACTATTTAATATATAAACATAATCTAAAATATTCATATATTAAGTTATTAAGAAAATGATCTAATTTAAAATATATTTTTTTCCAAATTATTAACTCTACTCGTTTAAACGTGATCTTCAGTACCTATAAAATCATAAAAAATCGGTTATCGTCGCTTTCATTCCTGAAGTACGGCACTGGACTTACTACGGCTGACTACGGTTTAGTAACCTTTCAAAAATAATAGGATATATTCACTAGTTGTGTCATAGGATTGGCTACTTTGTTATTTGTTTCAAGATATAAAACAGGATACTATGATTTTTTATATCTTTGTGTGATCTATTTTGAATGCATGCAGCATATACTTAGTCTAATTACTATAAGGATCTAAATTACTTAAGTAATTCATTGTCAACCCTTTTTCTCTCCTTATGTATTAGGCTTATGAAATAAATTATTATTATTATTAAATTTTATAGATTTTTTTCCCCTAGTGGAACATTATAGTAGATGTCCGTAGGTTTGTCCATGGCATCACAGCAGGCGCTATGAGAATACCAGCGCTGCGGTATTTATTTTTAAATATCGCAGCATTATTTTAAGATAGGAGCCTTTTTGGCCCCGAAAAGATCTTTTTTTTTCTGTTTAATGTAAATTTTGTTAGTTTTAAATGCTCCTTTTTGTTGTTTGTATATCGTGTGCGTGCCCCTAATATTTTCTTTTTTTTTTTTTTTTCTTTCGAAAATAAACAAAATCTAGAAACCACTTATAAAAAAAAACATTTTGTGACTAATTCTTTTCAAGTTTGTTTGATACGATTAACTTGGAAACTAACTATGATGATTTTTTTAAATAATATAGGTAGTTGTTTAAGCCAAAACTAGCATTTTCAACCACCTAGTTTTGAAATGACACAAAATTTTGAATATGACTGCGTTTTTACTACACACTGTTATTTCGACTAACTTTTATAAGCTCAAATACCTGTACGACGAATTTTCTTAATATTTTCTCAAACATCCTTTAAGAAAACATCGCTCACTCATGTCTTACAAATGCATACTCTCTAACTCAATTGATCGATTCTTCAATCTATGTACACAACTACAAACTATTGTTTCCCATAATTCAACTAAAAATCATCACCATCAATATCCCAAATCAAGAAAAATCAACACATCTCATAGGCTATTAAAAAGAAAAAAATCTCTTTCACCGACGGAGGAATTTGGGGCCTCGCGACGTCCGCTACAAGGCCTTTCTCTCGCTTTCACACTGTGAGATCGGGTAAACACAGTGCCCTCAATGGTTTTATTTACCCCATGACATAACACCATAACTCCTCAAAATCCCATTGAAAAACCAACTTTAGCCGACCAACTATTAGGTTCAAAATTCATTGGGTGTGGTAGGAGAGATAGGAGAAAATTGTGGTTGTTTTGAAGTAAAAACAGGTGGGTATATCGTTTTAACTTTTTTTTATTTCATTGTGAGATTAGGCGCCCACCCGTGTGATAACTCCATAATTTATATGGTGTTTTCTATGACTTATATTAAGATTATGTTCTATGGGATTGAGGTTGTGTGCTTCGATGGCTTGTTGAGCAATAGCGTGTTGACTTCTTGAGCAAGAGTAGAAATCGTTAAACCAAAACAAATTGATATGGTGTATATTAAAGATCATCATCATCATCATTACAGCCGAAAGACGTCCACTACTGGACATAGGCCTCACCCAAGCACCGCCACCTCGACCGGTTCTGTGCTTCCCGCATCATAAGGTCATCGGTCCACCTTGTGAGAGACCTTCCAACGCTACGTCTTCCGGTACGCGGTCGCCACTCCAGAACCTTTCGACCCCAACGGCCATCTGTTCTGCGCGCAATGTGCCCTGCCCATTGCCACTTAAGTTTGACAATTCTTCGAGCTATGTCAGTTACCTTGGTTCTCCTGCGGATCTCTTCATTTCTGATTCGATCACGTAGGGAAACTCCAAGCATAGCCCTCTCCATTGCCCATTGGCCATTGCTCTCCATTGGTATTAAAGATGGGATGGAATTATTATAAACAGCCGGTGTATTCTGTAAAAATCTCACCAGTCCTCAGTGTCTGACTTCTTTTCTCACTTGATGCTATTCTTTCTTTGATTGACTCTATTATCAACTCAATTCAAGCTAACTTCACCTACGTTTTCACGGTGAGATTTTTGCAGAATAGTTCGGCGAAATGTGGGTGTCACCTTTGCCTAACCCTTCGGAGAAACAATGTGTGATGTTATGTTATGTTAGATCGGCAGTTCTATTTTGATACACACACATTAAAAAAAGTTTGCGATCACTTTGAAAAATCGAAATCTTTTTTGTTACGATAGATTATATTATGATTTCTTCTTCTTTTTAGATTCTTTATTGAAAAATATAGATTTAGAATATAAAACAATAAACCAATTCAATTGTTTTTCCATACAAAAATGCTTTTAGTGCTAGCTTACGCTCATTCAGAAATCTGTTGTGATTGATAAAATGCCAAGAGGATTATCAGAAGTTTTACGAGCAAGAATAGTAACTTTGAGGGTAGAAGGATAAACCACGAGAGAAATAGCACGCAGAGTTGCTATGTCAAAATCATGTGTGGTGACCACGTTGCAGAGGTACCACGGGATGGGTAATTTTGCTGACCAACCCCGCAGTGGTCTTATTTTTTAATTTCAAACAGGGTATTTCTATTTAAAGAAAATACACAACAAAGAATTTTTCTTACCATGTATCTTACAGTTAGAAAATAATTTTTCAAATCGGTCTAGCTATCTTCGAGTAATCGGGGAACATAAATAAAAAAGATTTCACCTAACTGAGAACCTCCTCCTTTTTTAAGTCAGTTAAAAAGAAAACCACATTCCAATTGGTACAAATTATTCATATTTCACCAAAGGAGAAACAGTTTTATGTTAACGTGTTGTTCATGTTGCATTTATATTCCGCAAATGATTTCATTGATTTAGTTTCCAAGTTAATTCTAGAATATTGATTACGAAAACCGAATAACTTAAATACTATAAAACTTAAACATTTCAAAAGTATTTGTCAGTATTCAAACGAATGCTGTTCAACATTGATTCTTATAAAAAAATATTATAATTATAAAAAATATAATCATGTCTCTTTGTATTTTAGTGTGCGTACATCAATAATAAAATAAAATAATTAAAACAATGTAATTAAAAAGAAAGGGATATTGTGTTTCTTGCTTAAATTCAACGGTCAAGAGTAACAGTAATATTATCATAATTATAGCATACTGTATTTTCTTTATTATGTGTAAGTAAAATATGCTAGTTGATGGTGTAAACACGGAACAAAAGAATTCAGTCCTGAAATTCTCAATAAAACAAAATCTCTGAAACGAAGTTTTTGGCAGTAGTTACGGTTTTCTGTAAGACAATCATGATTTTTTAATTAAGGTGCAAGTTTTGATAATTTATTAACGTCTGTTGAGGACACAGCCTTCAATGCGGCGAGCATTATAATTTTATTCTATTAACAAAATATGAAAAGATACTTAAAGAAACTGCCTCATTTTTTTTTTTTTTTTTTTTTGAAATAATAGGTGAACTCTAAGAATCAACTCATCAGTATTTAAGAAACAGATTTTCTTTCCAAAGAAAAAGGAAATAAAAGAAAAAAAAAATCAATTGCAAAAAAATCTGTTCCATCTAACATTACCGTTCTAGTACACAGGTTCAACCAAACCCATCATACCACAGGTGTAGGTACACTGTACACTTACTACCAAAAAAAACCACCACACCTCTGCATCAGGTGGTACATTTCGCAACAAGCATTCGCGAGCCGGATGTGGCATTTTTCTCTCGAAGGTGAAAGTGTACGAAGTGGCACACACAGTCGAAAGTGACGTGAAAGTAAAGTCGCGGATGTGTTTTGGTAATTTAGAGAGAAAAAAGCGTGAGGAAGGATGGACTGGTGTGGGCGATTTTTTTTTTTTTTGGTAGGAACCGTTGATGCAGAGTTTCCGATAAAGTTACGAGTCGCTACTGGTACCAGTCGTTTACACAACCTAATACAGGGTGGCCAATAAAGATGTATACAACTTTTTTTAGCCCTCATTTTGATTTAAAGCCAAATTTTGCAGTTGTTTGGTGTTTATTATTTAGTTAAAATGCGGCGTATTCTTTACGCACAGTCTATAAGACCATGACCACCGCAATACTTTCAGTAATTTTATCCTGAAGTTCTTAAACGAATTTAAAAACGAACCAATTTTTCTAACAAATCATTAAGAGTGACGAATACCATTTTGATCAATGAGGATTTCGCGACATGTCCTGACTTTTTTGTATGGGATTATCCAAAGGGACGTGTCGTGGTCAATCTTGATTACAAAAAGCAGAATATTTGTGACTTTGTTAGTGGGATAACTAACAAAGTATGTGAAAATTTTATGAAAAACACAATGAAAAACGATCGCATTTTTGAATATACTCGTAAAAAATGAGAAGATTACGCTGATCTTAATTTTCGTATAAAATTGCCAAGCCTGAGTAAAATAATTATTGAATAATATCCTGTAATTTTCGTTTGTAATAAAAATAATCTAAATTTAAAGTTGTATACTTCCAAATTGGCCACCCTGTACTAAGGTGCAGGTTTCAAATTTTTTACTGACCAACTTTTCTTTGATGATAGATAGAAATTCTAGACCCGGATGCTGCCTCTTGATATAAAGATCTACTATGCAACATTGTAGAGACTCTCACTTACCTACTGTGCATAAGAAATCTTCGTATCAAAGCTATATGGGAAAGAAATCCAGTGATTGAAATACCAAGTTTCACATTTTTTTTTTTTTTTTTTTTTCAAGATATTTTCATTGCTGAGCTTAACTTAAATTAAATATGGCCCTATCAAATACCACGTAGTCTTTAAAACGGCTATATATTTCATTTATTGGTAATCCAGCTTCAAAGTATTTTCTTTATTTATGACATAAAAGACAACGAAAATAATGTACTTCATCCATGATCTTTTTAGTTATATTACGGTACAAATTTTAAGTTGTAAGCTTGAAATAGTTTTTGTTGGATAATGTCAAAATATTCTTATTCAAGCGTCTCCGATTCCATTAACATGACTTTACAATAGTGACAAAAGGAAACAGTTTGAAACAATTTAATAACAGTTTTTCCGACACAGTCTCAAAATACTACACTCAGTTATTAGGTACTACGCGAATGACTATTCATGATGCACATTTTTAAAGGTTTTGTTTGTTAATAGGATAATAAGAACTTAATCCTATAAAATCCTATTTGACATAAAAATCCAAAACTAAAACACCTAATTTGACAAACCAACATTCATAATTTATTTACTCAATACATCTCCCAATAATATCCTACTCACGCCACACAAAACATTACCTAACATTACCTTAACTCAAAAACAAAAAAAGTTATTCAACTCAAACTTTCATTTCGGGTGACATCACTACAGCATCCTTGTTACGTCACTTTCCAAGATGGCCGTCGTAGAAAGTCGGCCGTTGAACCCGACACACTTCCAACGTACTCGCGAGCATTGGAGAGTATTCGAGTACTAACTATTGACTCGTATTATAGTATTGACTCGTTATGTAATATTGGAAATCTTGAAAAGAATGATCGTGGTTGATGCATTTTTGATACGTTATTTTAAGTTGTGTCTTTTTAAGATACTATTTTGGGAGTCCTGTGGTATGATGACGAAAATTATATTGTGAAAATGTTTTAGAAAAATGTATTAATGTTTGTTTACTTTTATGGTATTTTCATGGAGATTCTTGCCCGTTCTTCTCCTACGTACTACGCTTTGGAATGGCAACTAGCTTCATGTTTCTGACTGACTCTTACACAATTTAAAAGTGCCTGGTATTGTTTTGTTTGAAATAAATACTTTGATTTTCGAGGTCTGAACAGCTCGGAAATTAAGGGAATTTGACGGTTTTACAAGAGTTTTCTAATTTTCGAGAGTAACTGCACTTTTCTTCGCCAAAATTTCGCCTATAGTAAAATTATAAGTTTACTAGCTGTTGCCCGCGGTTTCGCCTGCGTGGCTTTTTTTAGATAAGAGTAGTATTAATTTAGTATTTTATACTTGTATAGCTGCAGCCCGCGGCTTTGCCCACGTAGCCTAAGTTACTACTTATAACATCAGCTATCTGCCAGTGGAAGTCCTGTCAAAATAGGTCCATTTCGGAGATTTGCCGGAACAAACAGACAGCCAAAAATATAAAAACTTTTTTATTGTAAGTACCGTGCAGTTACTTACATATCGATGGTCATACGTTGACAACTCGTAACCCAAATTTTTTTGCAAAATGAGATAAGTACATAATTTTGTTTTTTAAATTAAGCGCCAAATCTTCCCATTTTGTCAACGTATGACCATCGATATGCTTTAAGTAAAATGCTGCAATTTTACAGTACAAACTGACACTTAAATTTTATTTATTTGTAAAGATATCACGTTTTCAATAATAAACTTGTTATTTTTGAGGACAATATTATTTGATTTGTTGTATGTGTAGATAACAAAATAACTTCTAAGGTAGATCCGGTTTTTTAGTACTTAAGAGCGTTGTCACCGGTCCACTAGCGCCACTCCTTTAAAATCATTTACGGGTTTTATTTATAAACGCTACTTAAAGTTAAGTAATGATTAGCGACTGTTTAACCATACATTTTTGACGTTTGAACGTCACTTAACTTTAAGCAACGTTTATGAATAAACCCCATTATCTCGTGACTGAGAACTCATTATGAAAAACGGCTGAATCAACTATGTGTCTAGAATTTTCTAATACCTTTTATAAAGTTTCATATTGAGACATGAAGCAACAAAACACAATCTAGAGAAATGGGGCCGTTTTTATTGGATGGTATTTAAAAGTACTTCAATTTTATTTAAAAGTACTCCCATTTCATTTACCTAATTTTGCCTGTGTTCCACCAAATATACTGAATGTGCACCAAAATATAACCTAACCTAACCTAACCTTTAATATTTGGTGCACGATCAGTATTTTTCGGCGAAGAATAAAATTTTAGAAATGCATACATAGATGTACCTTAAGATTTTTGGTGAACACAAAAATATTATCCGTTTTTATTTAGTTCGAATTTTGTTGCTTCGTGTCTCAATATGAAACTTTAAAAAAGGTAGTGGCAGTGGTAGTAGGTGTGGCTAGTGGACCGGTGACAACCCTCTTAAGTAAAGTAATTATATACATTTCCTGGCCTGCAGCTGCATTTCGTTCAAAATAGTCGCTTACGCATCAGTAATCTTACAACCAATTTTCTTTTTTAGCCAGTTCTTGGCTTTAATTACAACGAACTAATCCATTATAAGTTCCTTGTTTGAATGATTTTAACTTTGTTTTCATTAATTCACTGCACTGGCCTACAAACCCTTGATTTTGTTGATGTCTAAGCACATTAGTCACCCGCAGCACAAAAATCGAATATACGCATAGCCTCGGACGTGATTTAAATATGTACAACATTGACTTTAACCTCACTTACCAATTCTGCTAACGCAAAATCATATCATTTGTCGCAAATTTAGAACTATAGAGACCTAATTTCTTTAGAAGTTGAAGAACAGCACCAGGTTAGTTAGTTAGGTTAGTGATTGTAATCATTAAAACGGAGCTTGGCCACTATTTTCCGTTTAAATGATTACAATAAAACATAACAATTTAAAACTACTGTTTGTAGTAATAATAACGTATAGTCTTGTGAAGCACAACTTGACGAGCTTATTTTCTGCATTTTCATTCTAAAATAAAAGAAATCACCGAAATAACGATGAGGGCGCCACTGTGCGCTCGGTGCAGTCTTAAAATTTAATAGAAAGACTGAATCTGAGGTGAGTGTACCCGAATACATTATAAGTTATACCCAAAAAGAAACAGCTACCAGTTTTCCCTGAAGATCTTGTTACTTAGAGAAAATTATTTATACGAGTATGTACATAAATGGGCTACCCTCATCTTTTTTATTAGAAAAGACGATAACAATGTCACCTGAAATCTATTCAAGAAGATGAAACAGGATACTGTTTCATTTAAAGTCCTTCCGTTCTGTTTACTAAGCGAGCAAGTAAAAGCGAAACTAAGATTTATTATTAATTTTCCAGTTGATTAAAAAAATATATATATATATATAATTTGTGTGTTGTTGTTGTATTTACATTGTATTTATTAATTTCCATTTATTTATGTGTGATTTTGTATTTATTATTGAATAAGATAAATTTGTATTCTAATATGGGTTATATGGTACCTGAAATAAATGAATTTTAATTTTTTAAATTTTTTAATGAGAAATTTATTCCGTTCTAATACCAAAAACTGGTATTTCTTGCAACAAATTTGTTGAAATAAATACCAGTGGTATTAGTTTTTGGTATTAGAACGGAATAAATCCATTGAGAGATATATTATCAAATACCTTTGGTGTAAAAAAAATTGATGCTCAAATGGGAATCTCCGGTAATATCCCTATGTACATCATTAATACCCATTTCCAACCATTCAAGCAGGTGCTATGTAGGTATCTACGGTGTACTCACACTTTCACAGTGTGTATGTGTGTGTGCCATTGGCATTCACTCACACAAACACACACATCCGTGTACCTGACCCCCTTCTGTAACGTCGGGTAAGATTATGTATTTAGGGTATACACAGGAATGCAACGTTTGTGTGTGTTGTATGTGAAACGCGGCGCTAAAATGTATGGGATTTTGTATGTGGTGGGATTTTAAATGGGTGTTTGGCACGTGATAATAGTGTTTGCAATGAGAAAATGTATTCATAAAGTTTTCTAATTAGATTTATTTGTCACGCGTCGATAAATCAACACACAATACAAGAAACAACAAAATAATAAGAATATTATTAGTAAAGATTCGAATTTTATGCCTGATTAAAATATATTTTCTTATTTTTATAAAAAACAGTGTTAAATTAAAATATTATCTCAAAGTCAAAGTCAAAGTTAAATCATTTATTTCAAATAGGCACATGAAAGGCACTTTTGAACGTCACAAATTACAAAAATAATTAATTGATTCTAGTTGCCCCTTCCAAAAGGTACGTATGGAAAAAATGGGCAAGAAACTCCATACTTACGTTTCTTGCCCATTCTTCTCCATGCGTATCTTTTTTTTTTTTAATGTTAACAATATTTTGTATACATTAATTATTAATTAATGTATACAAATAAATTGATTATTGTTAATTATTTTGTATATGTGAAGACGATGCACTTACCTAGAATAAAATTACTATACCACAATAGGTAAAAAGAAGTCATTCGTCATCATTTCAGCCGAAAGACGTCCACTGCTGGACATAAGCCTCCCCATATTGGGTGAAAAAATAAAAATAAAAAATAAAAGAAGAAAAAAAGACGACAGAAAAATAAATGAAGTAGATGCATCGAAGTCTCATAAAATGCATAATAATGGAACGCGTTGGTGTCTTTTCTATTACAAACTGCGACAATAATGACGCAAAGCTTCGGACTGTGTACTAAATAATGTGGTTTTGTTAGTTTTATTTAGTGTATGTGTTTCTTTTGCATTACATCATTCTAAACATTAATTAACCAAAGTAATATTTTCCTGGAAATTGCCTTGAAACTAAGTTTTCATTGATTTCATACGAAGTTATCGGCTTATTCCACAAATCCCCCCTTAAATTCCCCCTTAGGAAAAAAAGTGAAATCTATAAAAAACAGTCTAGAATTCACCCTTGATAATCCCGCTTAGGGGGGATAACTAGAATTGAAAAAAAAAAAACTTATTCCAAAATCCCCCTGAAAGTGATTTTTTTACATTAGGGTGCAGTTATCCCCACTGAGGGGGATTCTCTCAGGGGGGATTAGTGGAATAAGCAATATTATTAACTTATAATCCTATGCATCATACAACTCGGCCACACCACGCCTTACAACCATGACATTCACACATACATACATAAATACTCACAAACACATACTAAGTTATATAACTCATGACACAGGTGCTAACTTTCACGAACTTTCATTTTTCCACCTACGACTTACACTTGAAACTCCACCTTACTTTTTGTGCAATACAGTTCAATTTCCAATATCAAACTCTTATTATTTCCATTCACAGGCCATCTTAGAAAGTTGTACCTTAACTACATGAGAATATGGTTGAATTGAGAATGATACAAAAGTTTATTAGTTAGGCAACGAACGATGAATGAGCCTTTCAGTGTTGCATAACGATTTTGTGTGTAAGGACATTGACCTTATACTGAAGAAAGCGAATGATTTTAAAATGAGTTATGTATTTTTTTTATCGGACGTTACTTTGATGTTTATTTTGTTAATTAAGTTTGTTATATTTTAAATTATTTGCCTGTTCAAAGATTAAAAAAAGTAGTCGTAAGAAAACTAAAAATGTTTGAAAGCTTCACCTATATCTATAAATTAGGCGTAAAAATGTGATGGCTCCTATTCTTCTCGTGTTAATGTTACAAAATGCAACTAATATATTGTTTTAAGAAAGCGGGTAACAGCGTCGTTCTGTCTGCAAAAAAAATGGACAGAATAATGTTAAATGTTTTTATTAGTTACATTGATTCAGGCACACAAGAGACATATCACAACATACAAGAGCATAATTAAATGATAAAAAGTTACAAGAATATAATGACTAAATACTAATAATAATTTCATAATTTAAATTCAAATTACAATGCAATTAATAAATTTAAAATCTAATACAATTCTATTCATTTAAAATAATAATGTACATTTAAAATAGCGATCAATAATAATGATATAATGAGGATTCGGATTATCAACCCATTTTAGATAGTTTTCATTTGACCACTTTTAGATTTTTCTTTAGTTAAGTTTGATTTTCTTTTGTTTAACAGTGTGAGTAATAGTGTAATGTCATTTGGTGGTAATTAATTCTACATCTACTTAAAAAGTTCGATGTGCTAATTATCTTATTAGGAATCAAATGTTTCTTCTTCTATTCTTGGTCATGATTATCCACAAGTTGAAAGTGGGCTCTATAGTACATATAAGTTTCATAAAGAAAGCCAATACAAATCCCTGTTTCTGGAAATAATTGACACAGAACTACATTCTTCTAGAGAAAGTTAGATCATGCAGCTGCATTATTTACGTTTTAAGTAAATCTTATAAACAACTTAGCGACTAAATAGGATTTTAGTCCTAAATTGGTTTATCCCATAATTCGCTGGAAAAAGACTGGTTAGGTTTGAAAACTTTACTTTAATTTATAGTCATCCAATGACAACCTCTTTCAAAATTTCAACGAAAATGTCTCTAACCAACAGTAGGTAAATCATAAAAAGTATACTTACAAAACACCAGTACAAAATAAATAAAAACATTACAACTATTAGGTACCTAAATACACAGCGAAATCAAACAAACTCTAACAAAACCTTATTGTTCTTTTTCGTCGTATACGCATACACTTAACGCCATCTATTTATCATGAAACTACAACTCCACAATACACCACTAGCGCCATCTCTTGAACACTTTTGCAAACTAATATGACTGCGGAACAAAAACTACAAAAAGTTTGAGGCAATTGTAGTCCGTCGCTAGAGAGAGTTGTTTTCAATGTTTTATTCTTTTTGTGTTATGTTCCAAGCGTTTTGATAGAAACTAATGAGACAAAATTGTTTCTTGATTATGAAATCAATTCGGTTTGTGGTTTGATTAATATTTTAAAAATATTGAAGAAATAATTTTGCGAATTCGCCTATACCAGTGCTTGTAATTATTTTTGAATTTTAAAATTCTAGATTAAAACGGTACCTTCGCCATTCACTGTAGACACAAAAATCACGTTAGGTTGCAATTAATAAATGCATAATTTTGAGAATAATTACCAATATTTGAAGTGCTGTATCTCGGATTATATTGGACCTAAAGAGCTACCTACGTTTACGTTCAATTTGCAGCAAATTTTGTATACTTGAAAATGTATAACTATTTCCGAAATCCGAAATTTCCTAGGTTTTTCGAGCACCACGCAGTTAGCACAGGTCTTTCAAAGCTGCAAACTGGTACTGGTATTACACTATTTGGTATCTGTCCTAACAACATCCCAAAAAGTCAGTACAGGGGCCTTATTATGAAGTATAAATGCCATTATGATTCCAGATCAAAACAGGGATGGTGCTAGCGGTCATGTATAGTTCCATCTCTCTCTTGCACTGGAATCATGATGGCATTAAAACGTCATAATACGGCACCAGGGCAATTTTTTGCGCCCTACGAAGTTTTAAATGACTGGCTTATTCTAAAGTCCAGGCCAAATTTCACATATACGAATGCATACTCATCATCATCATCATCATTTCAGCCGAAAGACGTCCACTGCTGGACATAGGCCTCCCCCAAGCACCGCCACCTCGACCGGTTCTGTGCTTCCCGCATCCAGCGGATTCCTGCGGATTTCATAAGGTCATCGGTCCACCTTGTGGGAGGCCTTCCAACGCCACGTCTTCCGGTACGCGGTCGCCACTCCAGAACCTTTCAGCCCCAACGGCCATCTGTTCTGCGCGCAATGAGCCCTGCCCATTGCCACTTAAGTTTGGCAATTCTTCGAGCTATGTCGGTTACCTTGGTTCTCCTGCAGATCTCTTCATTTCTGATTCGATCACGTAGGGAAACTCCAAGCATAGCCCTCTCCATTGCACTTTGGGTGACTTTTAGCCTTCTAATAAGGCCCATTGTGAGCGACCACGTTTCAGTGCCATATGTCATCAGATTAGTTTTAATTTAGATTTAGTTAATTAATAATGAAAACAAATAATAGGATAAAAATAAACAGTACAGGTCATAGTATGTTTTTTCCCCAAATACCTACTATGATAATATAGGATATATAACATCACGCCTGTATTCCCCGAAAGGTTGGGCAGAGGTGTACCAATATAGCACACCCACATTTCGGTGCTAGCCTACGAGTATAGTCATTAACCGGGCATCAACTAACGCCACCACCAGTACTATGATAACGTTTTCCACAAGCCCTAGACGTTTCAGCTGTATTGTAAATTCGTACATACATTAAATTAGGTGGATTAGCACATTTATGACAAGTTCAAAGAAGTTATTATCTTCAATTTCTTTTTAAAATACTCTGTACATCTTATTCGTAAAGTTCCACTACAGTTCTGATTGAAGGGTAACGTCAAATAATTGCCTAGAAAGGTACAGTGGAAAAGATTTTTATAGTAAACTGGTCATTATACCTTCATATTGTGGAACATGCACTCGAGTTTGTTCGTGTTACTGACAATAGATTTGATCCATAGTGATGGGCCAATTCAAAGTCAAAGCATTTATTTCAAATAGGCACATAAATGGCTCTTTTGTACGTAAAATTGACACGGAAATAAAATTGATTCTAGTTGTCCCTTCCAAAAGATAGTTTCGCTTGGAGAAGAATGGGCAAGAAACTCCACCGTTACTCTTGTAAACTGTATTACAATACTTTGTATACATCAATTATATCATTACATGTGAGGACGTGGCCAGAATAAAGTTACTATACCACAACAGGTAATAACAATAAAAACTAAAGCAATAGCGGATAAATTAACAAATTATGTCTTGGATATGGTGCTCACAGATTTTACTAAATTTTTACAAATAAAAAGTCAGGGTAAAATTATCATAAAATTAATGTTTTAAAAAAAATACATTTACTACATTTACAAATTATGGGTTTCCTAATCTTTCACTACCTTTATTGACCAAACTATTGGATATTATTTGCTAAAAATTTTATATGCAGGCTGGGATCGTCGTTAAAAGTCGATGTCGAAGTTTAATTTATTGTATTATTGTCATCTCCACCTTTTATACGAAATCGCAGTTTTTTCCAATGAAAACTGATAATGGCTTCCAAAAGTAGAATACTTAAGATACGAGTGGTACATATTTATTTTAATAGTTTAAAAATGTCTGGAAAAAAACTGTTCCCTTTTAGATCTTTAGCTAATAGGGATGATGACAAAAAAAAATGTTTTGTGTGTCCTGTAGATAATTAAAAAATATTGGACACGTATTTCTTTCTTTTTTACGTAATCAAAACATTACGGCGATACACTGAGTTCAAATTCCCCAAGTTTAATGTGTTTTATCTGTCATTTTTATTAATAAGTATGATAAAGCAAAAAATACGTATCTAATATTTTTTTATTATCTGACTGACGAACTAATTAGATTTTTTTTTTACCCAGGATACATCCCTATTCCTATATTTGTGTATATTTGTGTTCATATCGCAGATGGATTGTTTAATCCGCTGTTTTACAAAACAGCTCCGTTATGTAAAACAATTAAACAACGTTCAGCTGTATTGCCATTGCGCTACGTTTAAAAAAACTGCTACCCAGGTTTAGACGTAATGCAGAATGCCGTCTGCAGTCGCAATAAGTATTTAATGTGTTTTTCTTGGTGAACGTACAACCGTATGGTCGCAAAGCAGGGGTCGATCGAACCTCTTAAGCTTATTGCTGTGTTGATAGTTAACTAAAATAGCCGTTCATAATGTTAAGATTGACTGCTTAGCTCCATACAGTTATAGCGCGATGATAATCATTTAAACGGTTAAATCTTAAACTTTTGGCTCGCATTTTTCAATTTGCCGTAAACTACAGAAGATTAAGAGTCTATACTACCTCAGCGCCACCTCACTCTGTATCTCGCTCGCACACTATTGCTACCGGTCACGCGAGCAAGCGAGACAGGGCGGCAGAGAAAAGACTCCAAGGCGCCGATAGTTTAGGTAATTTTGTTTTACAGTGAAAATAATGGTCATTAAAAAAAAGTAAATAACATAAGAGAGCTTTATAGATAGTTCAGTTAATATGCATAGTTTCATTATCTAATTTGAAGTATTTTTTGAATACCAGCGGTTTATTGTTCGGTTTGGAGGTAACTTTGGATTTTTTTTTTCTATCAAGAAAATTTTATGGAATCGTGTTTTCGGCTAACATAGTACTTAACATTAATCCTAAACTTTACCATAAACAAAATTAATATTAATTATTGGCTTTATTTCAAAATTAATGCTGCAGTATTTTCGACATAACGGAGGATCATGCTAAGCCATTTGAGGTAGTATAGGCCCTTAAGAACGTAATGCAATAATGCTCATCCCCCATAGCAAATAGCCTGATAGATTATAGGCTACAGACTGCATAGGGAATATCTTCGCATTTGAATACAATCTGTCTCGTATTTGCGTGATGCTGGAACATACATTCAGACAAACTGATAAACATATAAAAATTCTAAAAACTATATTTTCGGCGTTAGAATGGTTCACAGCTCGCAATAAAGTTAAAAAAAAAAATACATTGTACAGTTTTGACTTTGTCACAATTTTATTATTATGTATACACCGTGGCATTTTAATCATCATACAACAACAGCCCACTTCATGTATCCAATGACTACTTGTGTTCCAAGTGCGGCGCGGAATGGAGTGGCGACATTTTTATCAAAGTTCATTCACCCTAACGCAAAAATGTGTTCTTACTATTGCAACACTTAATCTAAATCTCAGTCTTTATTTTTTTTATCGCGCCTAGAGGTATTTTATGACGGCTACATTCAGTGGACCACCTTTGTAAGATGACTAAACACGGTGTATACATAGACGTGCGTCCTATTTGTGCAGAAAAAAAAACATCTACTGATATCTGATACTTTCTAGAGGGGTTTTCAGCTCGATTATTATCAGGCTTTGAATGAAAAAACTAGCAATTCCATCCAGTATCAAACGCGCCACCCATACCAAAAGTACCGCTGCCACTATTTCATTTATCAAAAGTCCCCGCTCCATGCAAGTGGCACTTGACAGGCGGTGATTAGACACACACTGCTGCACACTTTCTGGTGCCGAAACCATGACACTTTTTACGTAAACTGTAGTAATTGTATGTATGGTCTGAAAGTGAGAGTTTTTTGTAGAATTGGTGTATTGTTTTTTTTAGTTATAGCATTATAGGTGCTAGATGGATATAGATTTATCATAATTTTATAGTAAACCAAAAATTTTAATTATTTAAAAGCTGTTTTAAAATATTGCTTAATCTGTGAGTGCAATGGCGGTAGATGCCGCCACAACCACATCATACACACATACACACACAACACACATCCACACACACAACACACAAACACACATTACGCAATGCATCAAAGAATGGATATTGTGAAACAACTTGGGGGATGCCTTTGTGATGCAGTGGACTGCAGTTTTTTTAAGTCGATAGAATAAATGCAATACGGAATTGAGTTAACAACAATCGCTACATTGTTTTTTTCCGTGAGACTTGGTGATAGTTGCAATTTCTGCTATGAAAACTACGAACCCATGAATGTTCCATTAAACGTACGCAAAGATGAATAAATTCGAAATGTATTTAGCTTTTAATAACAAACAGAGTAGGTTCTTAGAACCAAAGCCGCGGCTTTTGGTTTTTATCTAACATCGCAAACCGTGAAAGGCAATTCTGGCACAGTTATCAAATCTTTCATCATTGGAAGTAATGACAAAGCAATACGTAGGTACCCTACACTCGCTTTTACTTTTACTGAAACTTTTTTTAAGAAATTCAAATTCATAACACAGACTAATTTCATGCTGCGTGTGGACGCGGCTAACAGCTTTATGTAAAAAGCACTTGTCTCACCGCTAGCGATTAACGAGAAGCGAGTAGATCTACCAACTAAAAACCGGCCAAGTGCATGTCGGAATTTATCCCAAGAATATACTTAAAATTGTAGTTGATTTCATACAGAATGTATCGGTGAACATGTTTTTCAACTGCAAATATAAGTTGGTTGACTATTACTAGGTAACTAATGAAGCCTACTTAGCTGCGGGGGGACACTTGACTCTAATAAAAATTAGAGCTTAATATTACGCAAACGGATCCCTGAAACGAAAAATGGTTTACATAAACACGTAATATCTTTGAACGGCCTATCCAACGATACCCCACACCATGGGATAGACGAGAAAAAACAACATCATCCCTAATTTACGTGTAGGGGAGGAATCCTAAAAAAAGATTTTATTTTACCGCTTTGTCGGTACTATGTATACTCATATCAACTTACAGCTTTCTGGTACTAAGAGTCTCTGAGCTAAACCGCGGACAGACAGACAGACAGACAGACGGACATGGCGAAACTATAAGGGTTCCTTGTCTACTATAACGGAACCCTAAAAACTAGTTTGCAAGCAAAGTATGGACTAGTAACTAGTACCAAGCGTGAGTCTCTCAGCGAGTGTTCTGCCCGCCAAGCGAGCGTCGCTGAACGAGTTCTCTCTTTGATAGCTCTAATCGCTGCAACAAACGAACGATTAACTATTAATATATCTTTTGCCCGCGGCTCTGCCCGCGTGGATGTCGGTTATCGCGTAAAAAAGTAGCCTATATTCTTCTCCATATCCCAGGCGATATCTCTGCCAAATTTCATGACGATCGGTTCAGCGGTTTAGGCGTGAAAACGTAACATACAGACAGACAGATAGACAGACAGGCAGAGTTACTTTCACATTTATAATATTAAGTATGGAAGTATGGATGTATCTCTTTTACTTACGCGGATCCTACAATCTTCTGTTCCTACGTTTCTTGAGCGAGAAAATCGTTGATAGCTAGTCGCTTTCTTGTCGATGATGGTATAGGACAGCTGGATACCATAGTTCGACAACAGCTCAGGGCCTCAAGTCTGCTATTACAATAGTGTCAGAATGATCTCTTCATTGTGAGTTTTTGACAGATTTGCTATGGCAAATCAGAATGGTCTCGCCATTGTGAGTATTTGACAGTGTTTGCATACAAACACTGTCAAATACTCACAATGGCGCTATGACACTATTGTAATAGCAGACTTGAGGCCCAGTTCTGATTTTTCGCTCGCATAGACTCCTCCAACACCACAAGGCCTATACAAAGGACAATCACTGTCGAAGCGTTGCGTATTTCTACGACTTTCAAAAGGATTAACATACGCTTTTTAGTAGCCTTTGACATTCCAATACATTTATACGAGTAACTTTACCACCATCGTTATGGCTGACAAAATGTCACTTTGTTTCTCCCTCCACTTTGGTACGGCAACGGATTAAATAAATAATAAATAAATAAATAAGCCTTTTATTTTTCTTAATTTTCCATGCAGTTTTACAATTATAGTTTTTTATCATGCAACAAGTTAATATACTATTCAATTTATTTACATAATTATAATTGCAATATTTTATGATAGTATTTAATATGAGGTTTAAATAATTTCTTAACTAACAATTTTTTTTAAATTGTTATTAATTAATTCGATTTCCAATTTATTATTACGTTTAATCAAGATTTAGTTCAAAATTAGAGAGAACCCCTCTGTTGGGTAAAGGCCTCCATTTTTATCTATTGTTTTGTATCTTTCGCTTTTGTTTGCCATTTATCTCCTGCTATATCTTTGATACCATCGACCCATCTTCTGTATGGTCATCCTCGCTTTCTTTTTCCCGGCAACGGATTACTTACCCATGTGAATTAAGACTACGCCGAGTGCACAGTGGCGCTCATCGTTATTTCGGTGATTTCTTTTATTTTAGAATGAAAATGCAGAAAATAAGCTCGTCAAGTTGTGCTTCACAAAACTATACGCTATTATTACAACAAACAGTAGTTTCAAATTGTTATGTTTTATTGTAATCATTTAAACGGAGCTTAGTGGCCACTATTTTCCGTTTTAATGATTACAATAAAACATAACAAGTTGAAGCCCGCTCCGGAGCCCGAAGTGAGTCTGCATGCCGCAAAGCCGAACACACCGGTGTACATCTCCCGCCTGCACTACACCACTAAGGCGGAGGATATCGTGGAGTACTTGTGCCAAAGGAAAACGTACACGCCAAGGGTGCAGTTACTGGAATCGCACCAGAACGTCAACTTCAAGGCGTTCATCGTGTGTGTTCCGAATCTGTATCTGCCCATCGTCATGGAAGAAGACTTTTGGCCGCACAGGACGTGGTGTTCCGTCGCTTCCGCGGACAAGTTCCGCAGGACAGTACAAAGTGCAGCTAGTGCTAAGTGAAGTACTAAGTTTTATATTAAAATATGTATGTTTAGGTTAAGGTATGTTTCTATGGGCCTATGTTGCCTGAAATAAATGATATTATTATTATAATATAACATAACATCACGCCTGTATTCCGTGAGGGTTTAGGCAGAGGTGTATCTACCACCCATATTTCGCCAGCATGTAATAGGTAACGAACTTATTGTCATAAACCAGGCACAAATCCAGTTTCCAGGCTGTTACTTAGAAGTTCCTGATCCATTAACTCTGCACGAGAATTATATAATACCAACTAAATGCAAACACAACAGCAGCACGGGTCGATCCGTCGGGTTAAGCTACGCTTGTCGGGGTTGTTCCGTGGATGGGTGACCATCTTTACATACCGAGACTCTTCCGTACCTCGGAAAGCACGTTAAGCCGTTGGTCCCGACTGTTATTCCTGGATCTTTGACAGTCGTTACGGGTCGTCAGAAGCCCAAAAGTCTGACAGCCAGTCTTACCAAGGGGTATCGTGTTACCCAATTACTGGGTTGTGGAGGTCAGATAGGCAGTCGCTCCATGTAAAATACTGGTATTCAGCTGCATCCGGTTAGACTGGAAGCCGACCCCAACATAGTTGGGAAAAGGCTAGGCAGATTGAAATGCAAAACGAATGAGCTATTCAGTATCAGTGAGTTACAGTAATCAAATTAGAACTCTAAACACGTCGAAATAAGGTTCAGTTTTCCTACGAAAGGAAGGTGTTATTTATGAGCGTAATAAAATACTTTGACTGCCGACTTTAAAGTCTTCATTAACATTATGTTGAGTTAAATAGATAGTATGCCCAAATTGTTAGTAACTGGACTAAGGTTTTACAGTTTTTACTGAATTTTATGTTTTTGTTAGTTTTTTTGTTGTCCCATGTAAGTTGGGATCGGCGGAACACGTTTCCTCTTTCCATTCTTCCCTGTCATCTGTCAAGATACCATTCTTTTTATTTTGGTAGGCTTACATAACCCAAATACTGTATAGGCACAGAAAGAAAATATTTAAAAGAAAAATATACGTTTATTTGCACACAGCAAAGAACACAAACACAAAAAAAAAACAAGTTGGGGGAAAATATGCGTCACATCCACGCAAAACGGCCATCGCTCAGCATAATGCTAACCCTGTGCAAGACAGAGCCCCAGCGCTGATTTTCAGCGACAGCCGGCGTTGACGTGATGACGTCGACCGGTGTAGCATACAATGAGATAAAAATAGGTAGGGATTGGCTATACGGATAAATTGGCTATAGGAGCTGATTCCTGAATATATGTATAGATTCTCCCACAAAAAGGCTAATGTTGGGCGTAGGCCTCCACCAACGCCCAGACCTGTGCTGTCCACATAGACAGGTGGACTGACTAAAGACTCAACATATAACACATATCCTCGACGAAAGTAATAAGACCTACGGGAAGCAAAGAAAAAGTTACAAGAAACAGTAAATAATATCATCATCCTTATAAATAACTTAATATTAACTATTAACATGAACACTTATGAAAATTCAGAAGCTAAGTGCACGGTTCCAATTGGTCGTTTCCCATGTAAAAGAGCCGGCAAAAAACTCCACACTCCTATCATTCACATACACTATTGAATCTATTGCTAACTACTTTCCTTCAAATACTCGTACACATCACAAAGACACATGTGAAATCAAACTCTGACAAAGCAAAATGCAGTGATTACTCTTAATTTCAGACTTCAAAAAGCATTATGCATAGCTAGAAATTACAAATTATAATCTAGCCTGATTCATATGAAAATAAAACAAAATTAACGTTGCGCACACTGAGCTACTCGCTAGTGTATTTTTTTGCATTCACTCGTACGTCGGATCAAATAAAACAATGAATCTGCAAAAAATCGTTAAGCAAAAATCGACCATCGTACTAATGCATAAAGAACGAATCCCCATCAAAGATATTTAGTTAACGAGCAAACTTTTTCTAACTGCCCTACCAAAAACTGACAAAAGCCAACTTACTTTTGCGACTAGTTAGGCCAAAATTGATAGCAGTGCAATTGAAAATGGCGCTTCCGCCTTTGGCAATAAAGTTGAAAAAGAATCCAAAGAAGTTTTTGGACTGCAAAAAAAACTTCAAGATACAGATTTAGAACCACACGCAAACTAGGAGCAATCATCTGGCTGACCACAAACATCAAATATAAAAGGGTGACAATATACAAGATGAACACAGTTTTAGTGTGGACTGACCAAAGTGGACGTGTTATCCAGTAAAAATGTTCAAATACATCATTTTAATCACCATCGCCAGTGCAGTGGCTCTTCCGAACCCTGACGATGGCAAATCAGTGGATAATTTACGTGGTATTAAAAAGGACTGTGCAAATGGATTGTTAAATCCAGGGTGTTTAAAAATGGGAGCTATCACATTATTGGAGAAGCTGAACAACAAGGATGAAGTGTCTTTAATTCCTGGTGTTAGTCTAGTGAAAGACAGTGGTAAATCTAACTACGAAGCTGTTGCTGCAGACCTGGCGAGGTCATTCTCCAGTGATTCTGATGAGAAACTGGATAAGGCTCTGCTGTACCATGTCGGAAGCTTCCTGGATAGTCATTCAGTGAAGCTAAGGCTCCTTGATGACAATGCTGTAGAAGAAGCAAAGACTGCGATGGCAGAAGGCAGAGCAAAGAGCGGGATGGGTATGGGTGGCAAGAAGGGAGGAATGGGCGGTCTTCTCGCTATGGGAATGATGATGAAAGGTATGTAATATTTTAATCATAGTTCTAAATAAACGGGAGATCCCTTTGTTAAGCTGGGTTACACTAACTCTAGATATTCGAGTGTATTTAAAATTAAAGGACTATGAAGTGCTAAACGGCGCTTAACTATGTATCGCTTAGATGTGTATCGTATATCAGTCCGAAAAGGTCCTCTTTTGATCACAAGCCTCCTAATTGCTGCTAATTAATTGTTTGTCCTAATAATTATGCTTTGTGAAATTGATGAGTGATCGGCGTATGTTTTTACAAACCGATAGCACGATCCCGCCGACTATTTAATGTGTATAAATGCACTCAGCAGAAAAACCTTGATCTTATTTAGATCAAAACGAACCATTTCATAACATTATAAATAATGTAGTGTGCTATAACTAACGTTACTTAGATTATCACCACTATGAGATGACGTCAAAATATGAAATAGTTTCGTAGTCTCCTTAAAGTACTACATATATTATTAACCATATTTATGAAAATCATCTCGCATAACGAGGATCGTTATATTTAACGCTAAAATTTCCACTCTAACACTTTCATAATCTATAGAGATTATTTTATATTAAACTATGTATTTTATAGAAGAAAGTTTTCGCAAAGTAATTTTAGTAAAATTGCCCTGTATGATATCTGTATTTATTTTACAAATTATTGAAGGTAACAAAATTGTCTAGGAAAGTTACCGGCTTTACGATTGACAGAAGTAATTCAGATCAGTGATCATAATTATCAACAAAACGCCAAGCCATGTAATGGGAATTGAGCCTAAGCATCATAAACCGGGCAAAACCAGATTGCCACTGAATAATTTCCAAATTCTTTGTATAGCTTAACCCCGGAATCGAACTGAAAACCATGCTAAGCAGTTGCGAATGCGACCACTAGATCGATGAAGCAGCCTTAACAGTTTAATGGTAGGTAGCTGTTTCATTTCTGGTAACGGCACGAAGTTAAAAAAGTAATTAATTTACAAACTCAAGGACGAAAACGGTGGTTCACGTTTAGATTAATAAATTTACGAGGTGTCAATAGAAACGCACAGTACGGTACAGCTCTAAATCCATAGTTTACCTACCATTTCTGTCAATTAAGAACTAACATAAATTGTATGTTATTGAAAATACATTTTCCCATTTCTCGTCTCATCGTGATTGAACTTGTTATCCAAAAAACTATTAAAAAACAATCTTCATAATTTTCCATTGTTTTCGTATTAAACCAAAGTTAAATTAAGCCAGTCCAATTTTTGTGAATGATATGTTTGTAACTATAGCGATTTTATTGTCTTTTCTTGGCGTGTTTCGTGATTCATAGAGTACTCATATTCGAGAGAGTAATTTTGAAAAGACAGTCTTGTTACAATGGTGTTAGTTCATAATTAACTAAGCTTTTTGTATTTAAGCAATTGAAGAAGTAATCAAGGAATTAGTCAATATCAGTAATTTTTGCTGCTTTGGAAAAACAATCTGCAGCCTACAATCGATACCAATATGTCTGTGAATCAGGCTAAAACTGAGTCTTAAGTTGTTTAGGAACTTAAGATTTGTACAACCAGACACAGAGAAGATGCGCTTTTCCTAGAGATAAGCCAATAGCTGGGCACACGACCGTGAGGAATTCTAACCGTATTTCAGTTTCGAATGTTATCTGACCAAATCACTTTATTCGGTCTGTTTGTTTGGCCCTATATTTTAGCGTCTCGAGTCCGAAAATAAATTTTGAATCATCATTAGAAACAGCATCAAGATAGATTGTAAGAAAGTAAAGAGTTTCATGGTTTTCCGATTCAAATTTCCGAAAGCTCTTGGCAAGATTGTTTAATACGAACTTAAATCTGAATGACGAAGAATTTTGTTCAGTAAGGAAATATGAGGAAGGCATCAAATTATCATCATCAAAAGATGATGACGATTTAATTTAAGATCTGTAGTACCTATACTACCTGTACGATCTTAAATCAAATCCTATCCTCTTTACTCCTTATAAGGTTGGTGTTGTATAAAACAGGAACTAAACAATGAGATGACCGCTGATGGAGATTAATATTATTGAAGATGAAGACGTAGGTTGACCCAGAATTAATTGGAAAAAGCAGGAAGATTGATGAAAAGAAAAGGATGACGATGATGATGAAATCATACTCGTAGCGAATCCATTCATGGAATAAGAACATTTGGATTAGTTGGCCAAATTACTATCGTTGCTAATTTTCACGCGATGGTTATGTAGTCGAAAAATAAAAAGTCTAGACTAACTTTCAGTACAGTTTTAGATACTTTTTACATGCATTCATAAAAATAATTGATAATATGAATATGTTATTTTGTTTGGCATTTGTTGGTAAAATCTTGCCTTTTTAGAATACTTTTTAGTAGCTAATCAGAGAAGGTTGATATTCAAGAATGATACATAAAAGATGATAAAGTCGGTATTTGAAAGTCGGTTTTTTAATGAAATGTCAGATGTACTGAAATTTGATACCAGATACTAATACGAAAATTAATTGTTGTATTTTTGGAGACTAATACTAAAACTACTGGATTTCATAATTAATTTTACCTTTTCCGCCAAAAGGTCCAAATAAAAGGAAAATATAAGGTGTAATATAGTGGTTAGTATATTAAAAACCCATAAAATTACTATACATATACATCGGTCGCCTACTCCAATGACTGCATGCGATAATAAACGAAAACCTTACACTAGCAAAAACTGCGAACCAAAACCAACCTTCTGTAAAGTTGGTAAGGTTTATTTTCCTGTGACAAAACTGAACTTTTTGCAGTCAGCCTTCTATGAAAATATAATGGATATAAGAGTACTTCGTACTAATCATACATCTATGTGAGACATATAAAAGGTGGACGAAACAATTGCTTATCAAAGTGTACTAGCATTCGTTTCGATGCAGACGTCCAACATGTATCTCATATCGATATTATTTTTTATAACAGCAGTGTACGCACTGCCAAATCCAGAAATAGGGGCATCATCTAAAAACCTAGTGGAACATAATGTTGAAAGTGCGGCCAGAGCAATGAAAAAGGACTGTACGAATGGGATTTTTAGTCCTACGTGCTTAAAGATAGAAGCTATATCGATGTTAGAAAAGCTTAGTGTGAAAGAAGAACTGCAACTTCTTCCAGGAGTGAGTATAGTCAAGGAAGCAACTAAAGAAAATGGGAGTAAAGTTGAAGAATTTGCTGCTGAACTGGCAAGGTCATTCCCATCAAAACCTGATGAGAGATTAGACAAGTATCTTCTCTACAGACTTGGAAACTACTTGGACACCCATACTGTGAAGCTCAAGTTGTTGGACGAGAATGCAGCTGAAGAGGCCAGGGTTTTAGTTGGGGAGGCAAGGGGTAAAGGGGGACTTGGGGGAGGAAAGAAGGGAGGCATGGGAGGTTTGCTAGCTGCTGGACTTTTGATGAAAGGTATGTTTGTAGTGAAGTGATTCACATTGGGGGACATGGTTACACATGTCTGAGTAACAAATAATGAAGATTAACCCATTTTACTACAAAAACATTGCATTCAATGAGAGGATTTGTTACTCATTAATTAAAATATTAAGTAATTCAAAATTAGGACAATCAAGTGGAAAAATATTGGAAGAATTTGTGCGCCGCAATATAATAAAATATTTATAAGGACCAACTTAAATTGCATTAATGCATAATATTTGTTGGTGTCAATATTATTGATCAAAGATATTATTAGCAATGTTTCCCATACTAGGCCTACGGTATATTTATATAAAAGCTAGATTCAAACAGCAATTGTAGGAAATCAATATCCATTAGCACTTTTTTGCAATTTAGATGAAGGCAGATGCGATCTAACACATTCTAGTGAAAGCCTAAAGGAAATAGAAACTAGATCTGAAGATAATTGTCTTTGTTACAATCGTATTGATGTCTTAGTTTGTCGTGTTATTCAGTACGTTTGTATAAAAAAGTAAACCGACTATGGATAAAGCGCTCAGTCAGCAGTTTTAAGCGAAATAATAATAGATAACTTCTATGTTATGGTTTAGTCTTATGATTGTTACATTTATTTCAGTTTGATGATGCTAACTAGGTTTACTTCTGTATTATGTTTATTTTTTATTTTTCGACTAGTGTAGTTTTTCCGCCATCTATATGTCTATTATCTGTGACTCTTACACTTTATACAAGAACTTTGTTAATTATTTTGACGGGGCACAGCTTCATTGCTTTCATTGTATTCATTGACGGGACATGCAACTTACTCACTGTGTATGAAAACCCAAAGGTGTATATGATAAAAAGTAAATTCCTTTGGATTTAAATCGTGTCTATTGTAGTATGAAAATGAATACATTCCATCCCATTGATAGTTTGGGACGTCATATAGTCCATTATGAATTGTATCTTATGTATCACTGTATTGACTGTGTTGTGATTTAACCGTGACCACTATAAAGTTTGCGTAACGTATTTCTCACTAACAAAAAATGAGACTACCATCTTTATGGGCAAAATAATTAACCGAAATTACTTTCAACTGTCGCAAAAACTTCTAAGTTTAATATATCCAATTGATCTACTAAATTGGTTTCTTTTCTAGCTTTTTTTGTATCACTATCAAAATGTTGAACAGTTTTACATAACATATATACATAACCACCCGTAGACTTGATATCTCCTCATAAAGTGCTTCTGTGTGATCTTGGAAGGATAGTGCAGTCATAATCACTACTTTGTTGAAGATGTTCTTGATCATAGTATGTCATCTGTGTGCAGACGGATGCTGCAGCTATAAAAGCCACCCCATTATTACTGGTATTGGTCGAATGACCAACATGTATCGTTTCTCTTTTGTTTTTGGGGAGCGTTATCAAAAATCAGCAAATGAGCAATTTTAGGAATCATAGTATTTTTCCAACTCAGCTGCTTAAAGATTTGGATACGGATCGAAAATTCGAACGACTCGTAATTGAATAAAATGGGGACTGTGTCCTAGAACTATAATTTTCCAAAAATCATAAATTCGTTTTTAATTTTATTACCCAGGCTATTGTCATTCACTGGCGCACAATGGTCAAAAACTTCTTATACTATGGGAATGGAACCGCAACCACCATTTTAATAAACTAAGTGCCGCAGCCGATCTGGCATACTAGGCTACCATGAACACTTCAGAGGTTACTGTTTTGATCATCCTGGGTTATTTGAATGGATTACGGGATTAAATAACCTTCGATGACATTCCATAAGACACCATACAAGGCAACAAAGAAAGGCAATTTTATGTTAAATAATTAAGAAGTCTGCTTTATTTTTATCTACAATCAATTCATACATAATTGACTTGAAAGCATCATCAAGAATTTATTTCTTCAATTTTAAAATTGTTCTGCTGTTGACAATCAGAGCATGCCATACTAAGAAAATTGTTGGTTGTCATTTGAGTTGTAATGTTTTTTTTTTTACTTTTACTAGTAATATAAGTAAAAAGTTGTGAGTAATTTGTGTAATAAGCAAGCGTAGTAATGAAATTTACGTCTCTTCCTCAAGAAGGCTATATTTATGGTTTAAAACTGTTGAAAATAAGTGGTTTGATTCTTTTGGATCAAGTTGATGATATGCAAAGCTCAAATTTTTTACATAATATGGTAATATGTAAAAATTTCACGATCACAAATCATACTTGTGACAACATTTGATGTTTTATTTTGACGTGACAACGTCTAATAAATAAATCGATGAACGCCGGCTGCATGCACGAAAAAGGATGACTCACTGTCCCGTTACGCTCATTATCTCGTTACGCTCACTGTCCCGTTACGCTCATTGTACGCGTGCGCCGCATCAATGTTTTGTTATGACGTTGTCACGTTAATCTATCGTCCGTAAACCAACTTTACAGACAACCAATTTTTTTAGGTACAATTTTTTCTATATTCCCATAATATTGCGACAGCGCCACTTACTGCAGTAAGATTGAATCCGCAATGCGCTTAGGGCCATAAGCATATTATAATTTGCTACAACTTCATCGTACCATCGTGATTTAAGCAAAAAAGATTGACAGTAGGTACTTGGAGATCTCTACCAATATGAATTTTATTATGACTATATAATAACCATCTTATTTTTCCACAGGTACCATGATGTCAATGGCACTAGGAGGTTTAGCTCTCCTCGCCGGCAAAGCTCTGATGACTGCCATGATGTCCCTTGTTCTCTCAGCTGTCGTCGGCATCAAATCTATCTCCGGAGGCCAGAAGTCTACCACATATGAGATCGTCTCTAAACCCGTGTATTCTCACTCTCACTCTCATTCTACCGCTCATGAAGATGTAGGTGGGGGTTATGGGCATTCGGGATACGGGAGGAACTTGAATGTTAGGAGACGTTAAGGGTTAAAAGAGATTAATTTATTTCTTTAGTTGAGTAGTGTTGTTGTTTCATTGTTTTTATTTTTTTATTTATTACTTTTTTCTTTCTGGATATATCTTAAAGTTTTTCTTATTCCGTTGTTGTCACACCGAAAAGTATAGTAAAGTATAGTGTAGGTATATAATATTTTATTTTTATTTTTCAATTCATTTTTGTTGAAAGCTTTTCGGTTCTCTTTTTACATTTGCTTTATTTCATCACTACGTATTTATTTCTGCATTCTGGCCAATGGAACAATTACATTTTCTCAAAAAACTATAAACTAGAATCATTTATGTTTACAAAGTCTGTAAATTATTGAAAAGTATCGGAAATACTCACTATTTATTAAAACTATTTATTATTAGGTTAAGTTCACAATTTTCTTAGCTGAATCATTGCTCATATATTATTATTGTCATAGAAACGTTATTATATTTTATTATTTTTTATCATTTGTTTATTTTATTTTATTCTCAAAATTAACTATTCATTTTATTTTGTTCATTCATCATTTTTTTATATATTATTTCATACTGTTTATGTACTGTTATTACAAAAATTTCATTCTAAGATATTATTAATTCGTGAAATATTTTTTTTATTTTTTTTATTCATGGTATTAATATAATTCTTCTACGTCTAACCGCCTATTTTATATTCATATATATATATACATTATATTGTGATATTAGAATGAATTTGTTATAATATTTATTTTTTATTTCATAATAATCAACTGTTTATGTTTTTCTATTTTATGTACTGCCAATCAATATCTGTCTAATGTATCTGTGTAATCTGTATCTGTTATTTATTATAAGATACTATGTAAATATGTATGTTATTATTATTTTATAATATTGTGTTATAATTCATTTATATCTATGATAATGTATTATTTGTATGTACCTATTGTTATACTGTCTGCGAGTACTTCAGCACCAAAAGAAAATAAAAAGTTTGTCATAAAATATGTTTTATTAATTAAGTAGGTACCTTAACCTTACGAAAGTGTATCGTGTTACCCAGTAACTGGGTCGTGGAGGTCAGATAGGCAGTCGCTCTATGTAACATTTTAGTATTCAACTGCATCTGGTAAGCCTGGAAGCAGACCAACATAGTTGGGAAAAGGCTAGGCAGATGATAAATTAGGTACCAGATGACATTACCAAAAAAAAAGATGGAAACACTAACTTAACACGCCTGTTTTCCCCGAAGGGTTAGGCAGGAGTGTACTATCATGGTCACGGACATTTGACCACTTTGAAATCAAATCCCATGCACACAATGATCACATCTGTTTACCGCCCCTTTTTGCGACGACCAATAAAAAAAATATAATGTCTGACATCCTCAGCTGGTTTTTGACGGTTTTTTTTTAAATTTACTAAAACAAAAAGAAACAAAAATCTGATACTGCGATGCTATTGGTTGATGAGCGTAGGAAAGTTTTACTATAGCGCTGCAAGTATAGTCCTTACGGTAGATAGATCTACGTGACTGTTATAGTACATAGTACACACACACACACTGTTTTAATAAAATATAAATATTTGATGAAAACGTGTTGCTAACCCCAAAAAGAAAGGAAGGAAGATGATAATAAAATCGTTTTTATATCTTCTAAAGATACAAGCCATCATAAACACAACATGACAATCCACTTAATATCATTTTTCATTACAAATTACTAAAAATTCTTAGTCGTTTTTACTATAGAGGATGAAAAAATAAATATTATCGTAATTAAGCTACCTCTCTCCCTTTCATGTGTTAATGCTAGGATATGGATAAACTAAGTTGACTAAGGGTCAGCTCACACCGAGACGCGACGCGACGTGTAGCCAACGATTTTACTATGCGCCTCGCGACGTTGCTATGCATCTCGCGGCGGCGCGCGCTCACTGGCCCCTTCCAATATCGTCGCGTCGCGTCGCGTCTCGGTGTGAGCTGATCCTAATAGACTAGTAAGAGATGCTACAAAGTCAAATCCAGAACAACTTCACTACAATCCTAAGATTATAATCATACAATTATTTAAACTAAGGTTTTCAAACAAAGACACCTATCAAATTAAAGCCTGAAGACATCACGAACGAAGACTGAAAACTAGTTATTGTCCAGTCGATGAGAGAATACATTCCTAACACCAACTATCAACTGAGTACAAAAGAAAACGTGTTATACGAATTTAACCTTTATTAGTTCCTAATCGTGTCTAACTAACAAGTGTAAATAACGCATTCTCTCGGCGGCCTTTATATAGGAAGGTGTCATGTTTCGTTTAAAATTCAAAAGTCATTCTATCACCTAGCACAACCACTAAAGACATTAGGTAAAGTCGGGGAAATTAATTGCTAAGCAAATTGACTACGACTTAAATTTGTTCGTATACTCAAATCACAACTGTCAATTATTGACAGTTGCTTTTGTAGTGCAGTTGCGATTACCCTGACTGTACATAAATTAGTCACCAACTAAAGAAACACAAAAAATAGAAATTCACCTTCAATTCCCTTCATTATTGAAAAAAAGAAATAAAACACAAGAAAAAACAAATTGCAACTTTCATTCACTGATGAACTTCACCGCATTTCGTCTTTTTGTAACAAATCTACTGAAGAGAAAGCTTAGGTCTTTTATTTTCAATATTATGGATCAGCTAGGTGAACAGTGGGACGCCTATAACTCAATTTGTATACAAAATATTTATTCATCCCCGTGATCTTAGAAGAAAACATAAAGTAAAACCATGATTGTCATTGATAATCCAAAATACCATAATATATTGTAGAGAGTCAGTTTTTTAGATCCAATCAGATAAAAAAAAGAAGTATTAACTATAAAGCAAAAACACACCAATCATACTATTGTAAAGAAATTCAATGCAATTCATTGATAGACATGTGCTAGCATTATATTGATGATCATATTGCTCATGGTAAAGAACTATAATTGGCATTAGTATTTGGTCAATATCACACAAATGATGGTTAGCGATATCAATGCGGTCGACGATGGTGCAGGTGCACGCTTGCCTTGAAGTTACCTAGATACACTAAAGACTTGAGGACTTCCTGGTTACATTCAGTTCAAACCTAATAACTGTGCGATGGGAAGTGCATGTGATATTTCAAAGTTAATGTCTAATGTTGCAATTATTATACGTAACGCCAAGACTTGGTGGCATCAGCAATTTGCCTTCTACATGTCTGCAAACTTATAGAATGGGAATACATAAAATAAATGAGTTTGAAGAAATCATAACTGTAAATCAGGGTCTGCCTCATTAGGTCTGCGGTTATAAACAGGGCTGTGGAGCGGAACGTTCATCAAATTGAGCCGTGTATCAATGTATCTTGAAACTTGACCAGCATCGGCCATTGTGTACACCGAAAATGATTGGCATAATAATAAGATTAGGATAATTCAAGATTGGTCAAATTAAACGATATTCATGGTGATATAGCAGTGATGGCCCCGTGGTAACAGTCCCGATATACGAGTTGTAAGTCAAAGGTTCGACCCAGGCAGGCGAGTTACTTTGTGTAATTTTTTTTCATCACCAATGCTCTCAAAACGGGGAAGGAAAACACCGGTGAACCTAAAATTCGGAGACATGTCATCTACCAACCCACACCGGTCCCGCGTGGTGAATTTCAACGCCCACCATCTCACGGCCGTGAGAGGGTGGCCGTTGAAAAACCTTAGCCGTTGGAATTTTGCAGGCTGATTATACCTATCTATGACAGCCCTGGTCCACAACATCAATAATGACAAGGAACGAGTTTAATATGACAAAGTCTCGCTTCCAGCAATTTTCTCCTAAACTGTCCTTCTCATACTTCTGATTTTGTTCATTATTCCTTTCATATTCAGTCCATTCTTCTCTGGAATGCGCTTCTTCTGGATATCAGGACTGCCCCCAATCGGAATGCATATAAGCGGAAATTGCGTAGTTATTCTCACAACAAATAGTGTAAAGTCGTCTCAATCAACTCTTCCCTATGAATTTGGATATATATATATTATTATATATAATAAGTAGGTATTTATATATTATAGTAATTTGTATGTATGTCTATTATAAGTTTGTACAGTTGTTTGTGTAGTTTGTTCAGTTTGTAAAATAACTCTTGGTTGTTCATAATAATATATGTACCTAATTGTAAGTCTAATATTTGTTAGCTATATAACTACACTATTGTATTAGGTAAGCCTGTGATGATAGTTGTATGTGTTTTTAAATAAATAAATAATAACATATTTATGTACTTGTCTATATATTTTATTTGTTATATTTTTAATATTTTTATTATTATTATTATCTCCTCTTAAATAGAGTACCTGCCATCTTATCTCTTCACTACCCTTAGTTGACTGGTAGAGAATGCCTATGGCATTAAGTCCGCCTTTGTACCCTATTGTGTGTGAAAAGTTTAAATAAATAAATAAATAAAGTCCATAAGTGGTCTTTTTCATAGGCTACCTACCTACTTTCATAATGAATATAATACTTCCATGGATCGATTAAAAGAGTTAATTACAGATCTATTGTAATAGGAGACCATTAAGAACAAAAAAATCTATTGTGACTGTAAAAATGTGTTTTAGTAGTTGATGAAAGAATAGTATCAAAAAGTTTAATATCTTGAAGGTGTTTTTGTTTCGTTTTTTTTTTTTCTACTAGTGTATGTAATTTATATTACACATACATAAATGCATGGAGGTAGGCAGAAACTACAGAACGCCAACTGATACATGATCCTAACATACTACTTTTGCGTATTTTGTTTAGCTTTGGATTAATCTTTTTCGTTGTTGTCCTGCACTAAGAATTTCTCCTGTATTGTGGGTGCGTTTACAAATATTTAAACTCACATACACAAACAGCTAGACCTGGAACAACTACTTCTCTCTTCTCTTCTCTTCTCTCTTTTCTTCATACAAATATTTGTTCCGTGCGGGAATCGAACCCGCGACACGTAGCGCAGCAGTCAATTGCTTGACCATTGCGCCAACCATATCGTCAACGATCAATAAATCGATTTTGTTCTGAGAGTGCGGACTTTTTGAGATTGTTTTTGGCTAATTGGTTTGAATCAGTTCGAAAGATTTAAAATAATGGAAAGCAAATGTGTGACTTCGCCAATAAGGACGTCTGTCCGAATGAATATCGCACGATAGCAGAATTAATTTATAAAACAAAAATATTATTTTCTGTTTATCCATTTTTAATAGCATGTCAAACCAAATTCATTACAATACCTGCTGTTTGTTTATTTATATACGGCACTAATCCAAATACACTCGACGCATTATCTAACATGGTCTAGTCATGCATAATCGAAGGAATTTTATGGGTATAAGCGTATGAGTTTTGTAGTCTTTTATTTCTATTCTTCCACATCACTATGTCAATTGATTTAGATTTGATTTTTCCAAGTTATTTTACTTTTATTTGTGGAAATAAATTGACGTTAGGGAGTTTTTGAATGGTAAAACTGGCAAAAACTCAAAATCATTCCTCGGTTAAAAATATCTGGCGTTGGAAAAATTAAGTCTTAGTAGAATATTCTGTGATCGTATTTATATTTACTTGAATATAATTAAAATCATTAAACCATAATCTACGTATGATTGTTTATCAGCTTAGCCATTATTCAAATAAGTTACGAAATCAATTATTACATTTCAGCCATTATCCAATTTAGTTAATAGCACCCGATTATCGATTGGAAACCGAAAATCCGCGAACCACTTTCGACTTTTCCATTATAACAACCTTTTATTTACAGAACGAAAGTGCGGCTCACAATAACGTTCAAAAAGCAACTACATTGATCTTTTTAACACTTTTCTTGTACTTTTTGTTATCATGGACGGTATAAAATAAATTGCAAACAGATTTAATCTATCAGTCCACAGCGGTCCCCCATAGAAATGTGTCAGTAATTGACAGGAGCAGTGTAGTGAAACGTGAATAAAAATGCATCTCAAAAGTGTATCCATTGCTGTTATAGTGACTCTAAGTTTAGTGATTGATTCTCAAGGTGCGATCGATGGATCTGAACCGAACGCAATCATCGATACTGTTAAAACTGTGCCAAATAATACGGAGCGAGTTGGAAGGACTCTTCATAAAGAGTGCAACAGTTTGCTGAATTCAAAATGTTTGAAGATCCATGCTCTATCCTTTTTGGAAGATTTGAGCTCTCGCGATGAGTTGAACCTTCTGCCAGGATTGAGTATAGTGAAGGAGAATCAGACTGGGAATACTCCAAGTCCAGAAGAGATGGCAGCGGAGTTATCTCGGCAGTTTCCTGGGAAGTCGGAGGAGAAATTAAACAGATTCCTTCTCTATCGTCTCCAAGATTATTTGGATGGGCATTCGTTGAGGTACCGGCTGCTAGATCCTCAGACTACGAAAGAGGCGTTGGATATGGCAAAGGGTGATAAGGAATCAGTGGGGAGGAAGTCCGGCGGTGGCGGAGGATTAGGTGGTGGCAAGGGAGGTGGCGGTGGCGCTCTGCTGGCCGCGGCTTTAATGATGAAAGGTAATTGATTTTGGAAATAGTTAAATATTTCATGGTAGTATTTTTGGTCGTTGTTCAATGTATATTTGATATTGAATGTAATCATCACATTGACAAATGATAGTCAACCTTTGTATTGTTCTATTCACTTTAAATTGCATGTCTAGTAATTAATTGTGTTCTCAAAAATGTACAAAGAACTGATATTTTGTCACCTTATATTCCATTTGTATGCAGAGTTTCATTATTACATTAATAAATTTTAGATTTTTACTATTTTAGAATAACTGTACCTATAATAATTGTATGTATGCATTTTCTATATCATATCCTTCATTATTTTAGAATGATATTGTCACATTATGATAATACAGCAAATAACAGAAATAAATTAAACCCATTGTATATTTTATCACATATCGGTACAACCTTTGTAAGGTAATTTCTTAGTTTTATGTATTACTAGCTTCTGCCCGCGTTCGCGTCGAAGTCGTAAGACACTACAATATACTAAAATAACAGCTAAATTGTTATAAAAAACTGCCTCGGTCTAATAGTTACAAGCGCTACTGTTCAGCATGAGGTCCTGGTTACGACTTCCTGGTCATTACTTTTTTCTTATGCCAATGTTTTCTACCATCTCCCACATTAATTTCCACCGCTCTCTCTAATTTCAGGAACACTCGCCGCAGCAGCACTCGGAGCATTAGCTTTACTTGCTGGCAAAGCATTGATGACAGCCCTCATGTCTATTCTTCTCTCAGCTTTAGTAGGACTCAAGGGTCATGGCGAACACAAGTCTACGACTTACGAAATCATCACCAAGCCTGAGGTTTCCCATCATCACTCTCATTCCCATGAGGAACATCACGAGCATGAACATGGTCATCATGGTGGATATAGAAGGGCGTACGACCCGAATAATTATAATAGCTATATGCCTTATGATACTACTACTAGTTAAGTTGAGAATTGTTCGTAGATTAGTATTTGGTATTTGAATTTTTGAGGTATTCTTTGTTTGTCGGTTTATGTGAAATGCAGAAGTCGTTAGATGACTTTAATCGTGAAAATAGAGTTAAAACTGAGCTTAAGGGTCATATACCTGCAAATATTTATATTATGATCTGAAGGTTTTAATATACTTATAGTCAAGTTTGGGGTAGATATAAAATTATTGCAAGCCTGGACTTTGGTTATTGTGGGGGACTGTCTGTAGCATTTATTTGATTGTTATTCCTCATAGTGGATCAATCTTCATACATTGATGTTACAATTATTGTAAAATGAAAATACTAGATATTATTGACAAACTATTGTATATCAATAACTTATTTGATTATTAATTTATTCGAAAGATTTCATTATGAAATAGCTGTAAGTTTATTTATTTGCTTAGTTTTAAACTCATCGTTGTTTTCAAGTTGTTTATTTATTGCAGTTTAAAACGTTAGGCGTGTTAAAGATTCTCATTACCTCTTTATTTTTATTTATTTTATTTTATTATTTTTATTTTCTTTTTTTTTTGTTATTTTCTCCCACCGTTTAAAAATAACGTTTCTATTCGTATATGTATATTATTTATATGTATCCTTTATTGCATATTTATTTATTTACTTTTTTTATTTTATTTTATATCCTAACATTCTTAATATTTATTTAAATGTCTTGCATACAGTTTATTTAAGCAGTATATTTAACTGTGATATTAGTATTTATTATATTATTTTTATTCTTATAGTCTACGCTTTCATTATACCAAATATTATCGTTATTTTATTTCTTCGTATTTTATAATTATTACTTTTATCTTATTGTTATTATTTCACTGATCATTTTATTTATGAGTATTTACCTAAAATTATATACTATAACGATGCATTTTGTCAAAATAAAAGTTTTGAATTTAATCGATGATTTTATTTCCCCTTTTTTGGGTATCTTTTGCAGGTATCTTAATGGCACGAGTATCATCATCTGCTTCCACTTTAAATAATTATTGTATTCATCATAATCATTTCAGCCGAAAGACTTCCACTGCTTGACATAGGTCTTCCACAAGCATCGCCAGTTCGACAAGTTCTGTGCTTCTCGCATCCAGCGCCTGATCCTTGTATTAAATTAACCATATTGCTGTAATTATTACAGCTTGGTGTACAAAATATCACCGAAGCATTAGTAGGTAATTCAAGACTAGAAGATCATACAAATACTTTAATTTTACGTAACCGTATTTACAGGCACTCCAGAAAAGTCAGGATTTAAATGTTCCTTACTAATTTATCGTTTCTTATTAAAAAGAACCAGCTCCATACTTTCACTTTGAAATTAAATTCATGATAGAATTGCCATAAATACAGAATGGCTACATACCTACTTTGTCAAATTTTCCAAAATAAGAGCCACAAATTTGAAAGCGTTACCTAAACTGTTCAGTTATTGTATTACTACATTTATTTCTTTACTTACTCCACTAGCAGAATTAGCTTGATTTTGCAAAAATGTGTGTGTAGGTAATAAAGTTTCACTATTACTAGCAACATTGTAATAATAATTATTGTGATACCAGTGGTTTCTAATGTACTCCACTTGGAAAACATGCTGTTTTATCTATTTCATGCACAATTTAATCTTTTGGATTTAAGAAAATGATGTTTATCTATATATCTTTGCGCTCGTTTTCTTTTGCGCAGAGAAATGTTTTTAACAGAAAACATTTATGTTAGGAGCTTTCAGTATATCAGCAACCGTTAGGTTCTTATTTTTTTTAATGTTTATTCATACTGTGTCCATTTTCAATATTTACACTTATATCTATAATGTCACATACAAACCCTGTTTTTGTTATTTGGTACCTAATTTATTTATTGATTTATCCATACTTATTATTATAATTGCGAAAGTAACTCTATCTCTCTGTTAACTTTTCACGCCTAAACCACTGACAAGTCGTTACAAAATTTGCCAAATAGGAAAAGGACATAGGCTAGCATCCTTCATATAAAAAAAATGCGAATTGGTAATAATAGAAAAAAAAATCTACTATAAAATAATTCAAACCCATACACGCGTCTTGTATTGTAGTTTCGTTTTAACTGACTGTAATCTCAAATAATACTATTGTAAAACTGTCTCTTAAGCTAAAACCGACCTTAACAATGACAAAATAAAATCTTTACAAACCAAAATCAACAGCACAATCTTTTATTTACACAGCCTTTTCTAATCCCTTAACCACAACATTATTTAAATAAATAGTAAGTTAACAACAAAATTACATGTTTTCACGCTAACACTATGGCACTTGACCCTATATCCTATAAACAAAGAAAATAAATAATATGAGCCCGTTACCGCGTTTTCCATTTGTAAACTAACAATGGAACTTAGAACAGTCATCCTAGAACTTATTTGTATTGTAATAGTTAATACTAAAGTTGTCAAAGTTGAACACGGTGTCAAAGATGTCATAGATGATGAAATAAAGGATCCAGATGATAATTTCAATGGTGTGTACGCTGATTGTTTCCTTCACATGTCATTTCCATGTGTGCAAAGAAAAACGTTGATGTATTTGAAACAGTTAAATAATTTGAGTGAGGTATCCGTGATCGGGGATTATGTTAAATTTGGTGAGTGTTTATTTGGTTTTTTAATGAAAATGTGTTACTTTGAGTTGAAGAAATAGATTGAGGGAACAGACTAGAGAAGAATAGTGACTAAATTCAGTATTGAACATTTTGAAACAGGGATAATGTGGGAGAATGCTGTATCTATTAGTTAGTAATAAACAAATTAGAATCATTAATATAAAAGCAATCTTGACACACTTTCAAAGATCTTTGAAATCATGCCTGAACATTTTATGATAGCAATGTTTAAGCTAGCAACGAATTAAAAAAAATATCTTCAGGCTGCAAAACAAGTAACCTCTTGCATTATGTTTTCAGTTAAATTAAACATCAGTAAAGTTGAAGAAAATAAGGAAACAGAAGATCATTTTACCGAGAAGAACTCAGACGAACTTACACATATGATTGACAGAGCTATTGACCATTTTTTTGACAACCATATCATTAAATTCAGTGCTTTAGGACGAGAAACATCGCTACCGATTCCAAATAATGGTAAGATATACCCCATATTGTTTTAAAAGAATGAAATTGTCAGTTCACATGTTTTTTGTAGTAATACTTAGCTAACAGTGTTAAAAAATTATATTTCCTACATCCGCAAGAACTGCCTCAGCAAAATAATTCGGCAATCAGTTGTCGTTCGACGTGTCATTTGCTAATTTAAATAAATCAAATGTACTAAAATATTTTATCTACGCCCGTGCTATAAATCTTCTATAAAAGTTTCTGAAACAGTTAGCTTATTGCCAACATTAAAACACCCAGTGTCATAGTACCCATAATAGCATCCAAACGGGAGTTCTAATGTTGTACTGAATTTCATAATGCAACTCCTTTGCTTTTACGAGGATGATGATCCCTTCCTTACTAATCTGTTTGATGAGTAAAGAAGGGATCATCATCCTCCCTTCCATTCTCACTACTCAATTCGTGGTATCTTTATGAATTTCAAAAAAAGAACATTGTCACGCACGCGCGTTTCACTATACTATACTATAGCGACGTATCCCGCCATTTTTGTTTGATATTAGTATTGCAAAAACTGTTTCAGAACCTTTTATAGAGGATTCATGTCATGGGTGTAGATAAAGTCTTGTATGCAACTGTAATAATTAGGTATTAAAACACTCATGTGATAAACCCACATTCGTGTTTTAATACCCCTTATTATAAAACAGTTGCATAAATAACTATTAAAAATCTTCGTCTATCTGAAGAAGGTGATGACAGCAGATTGTATGAGGAAAACAAAGAACCAAATACTATTGCGTTGCAACTTGGGATAGCCTTACATCTAGCAGAGATCTGCAATATGTTGAAAAGTACAGTGAATATAAGGAATTAGAAGAACTTTTAATAAATACGAAGTTGTATTTATTTTTGTTATTAAATGTTCTTGAGATTAATAAATTCCTAACCTATTACAATGTTACAGTAGAAGAATTTGTCGGTAGAAAGAAGCGTAAAGGGGGAGGTGGGGGCGGTGGCGGCGGCGGTGGTGGACACGACGGAGGAGATGGGTTCGGGAAGAAGAAGATGATGATGATGGCTATGATGTGTATGAAGATGAAGCTAATGATGGTAATGTTATAATATAAATAGTATCGACACTATACAGTGTGTTATGCAGCCAGAATAGAATATTTCCCTTTCCATTTGAGTCATACTCACTGCATGAATTGTAGTACTAGTGCTTCTTGGCAATAGACTTGTTCTAAGAAGTGCTGCCTTGATAGAATAATTACCACTGTGTTCTGGACTGGTTATGGCTTGAAAAATGTGAGTGTGTCATGTATTGTTAATGTCGGTATCAGCCAACCCAATATTATAGATGGCTATTAGGCAGCCAGTTAATCCGATCATAAATGTTTACCAATTTATAACTTTAAAAATCTAGCCTAAGGAAAACCTGTCTCGAAGAGCTTACCAAATGTTTTCTATTCCAGATGGTTCCAGCAATGATGGGGATGATGGGAATGATGTCGTTCAAAGGGATGATGTTCAGTATGATGTCGTTCATGTTGGCTAAGGTAATAATAATTATTATTATTGTTTCTTTACTTTTTATTATACAGTTCAACTCATTCGCAATATTATAAAAGGTTTGTCTTTATAATATTGCGAATGAGTTAAGATATGCTATATAATACTAGATTAGAATCTCTGTGAGACACAAAATATCAAATGAAGAGACTGCGGTTTGGCTTTAAGCTTTAACAAGGCACTCCTAGATTAGACAGTGTCATTGCATTGTCAATCCGTTTGCTAAAAATCCGAGGGCAGCTCAAACTTGAATTTCACCAAAATCAAAAATTATAATTATGAAAAACAAATACATTAATTGTTTTTGATGAATTCAGATGATGCTGCTAATGAAGATATTAGAAAAGAAAGGAGGAGGTGGTGGTGGCGGCGGCATTGGTGGTGGAGGTGGGGGTGATGGAGTAAGTATGATTAATATAGGAAATAGCTTATCTGATTATTATTGAGTAATCTCTGTATTAAATCCTGTACTGTAAACAAATAACCACGAATACTATTCAATGCGCCGTTCAAAAAACTGTTAGCAATATGCTCTAAGACAGTTAACTGAAACGCATGGCAGAACCATCAAATAGATGGTGGTTGCCTAAGCGTAACCCTAAACTATATTAATATATATTACAGTCATGATATTAATACAGTTACATAAAATAAATTGTTAATTTCACAGGGATGGGCAGTCGGTGGCGGAGGAGGTGGCACCTGGATGCCAGCAGGTATTATTCCAGTATAACCAAACCTATTACATCAAACCCAGCATAGAATGAAAATTCACCTTTTGACATCCAGGTGGACCAGATTATGGAGGAGGCGGTGGCGGCGGCGGCGGGGGCGGGGGCGGGTACGATGCAAATGGACAATGGCAAAGCAGATCTATACTAGATCTTGGAGAAAAAGAAGAAATTATTGAAAATAGACCCATTATATCTTATGTGGCACCTATTGTAAGATACAACAACAATAACATTGATAAAAAGACAGCACTATCTGGAAATGAAGACGCTATCAAGGTAAATAAAAGTGTTACTACAGCCAAATCACGTCGAAAAAGAAGCATTATCGATGCACTCCAAAACTCTTACTTATACTGGATGAACAAGCTTCTAGGCATTAACAATAACAGAAGAACATCAACCAACTATCCGAAATACAAGATTGTTAATGGAGTGAAATATGTTTTCTATCCGTATCGACAGCAAAAGGTAAAGTTGCCTAAAGAAATACAGAGTAACAGAATCAAAAATGTCGATGAAGGTTTTAAGCCTATTATAACTGCAGAAGATTTTAACAAAGGAGAGATTGTTGAAGGTGCAGTTGAAAGTAGGATGAACAGGAAGAAGATGAACAAAATGAAAGAAACAGTGAATGATACAATAGATGAGAATCCGTGGGAATGACTATATTATTTGATGAAGTTCTACGTGTTAGATAACTTAGTGGAACCCGAGTTTAAATCGTTTATATTTGTGTAGGCAAATGTATGATTGTATCAATGAATTTGTTTGAGCATAATATTATTTTAATAAGATTTGTTATGGAATAAATATTAGTATTAATTTGTGCCTGATTTAATAATAAACATTTTTAGTCAAACATTAAAAGTTTTTATTTCAACCGATTGCAAAGAAGGTTTATTAGGTACATTAAATAAGCCATAGTTACCTGTACCGAGATTATATAAATGTATACTTATAAAATAATGTATGTGCGTGTGTGGACGCAGTCTTTAACAATATAGAAAGAAAATATCTGAACCAAATAGTGATGACTCAGATCCCATTACGTTTTTGTACACAAGACTGCAGTGAACATCGTTCCTCAACTAAAAATTCCATGTGAATCTATAACTGACATACAAACAGGATTTGTGAGGTCGCTCCGTGAAGCCTGTGAAGCTCCCAGGAAGCTTCTGTGCTTTTGGGCGGAGCTAGGCTGGCTCTGTTAGCCAGAATCCCCACGCACAACGGACCAAATGGCAGTCTAAGTGCGGAAAAGGGAGCCCCATCATCATCATCATCTTCATAGTACAAACGGGATTTGGCTTCTTGAATATATATATATACATATATATTTTAGTTTTTACACCACATTTACAAATGAAGATCAATAAAACTTCACCAAAGTAGATCTTAAACACCCAATTTTTATAACAACGCCATCTGTGAATTCAGTGGAGAAGCAAAACAAATGAAGAACGCCAACAGATATTTTTCCTGTAAGTGTTAGTAGCAACGTCGTAACCACTGTCACCGGTGGCCACTAGATAGCGTGCATCAGGAAATTTATGAAGTAATAAACACTTGTTAACAGTACAAAGTTCGTGATAAAAATAATAGTTATCTTTTTATCTTTATTGTAAAAACATTGTCATAAATTGAACTTACTATAGATTACCTTTAGATCAATGTATATTTCAAGTTAACATTCAATATCCGATATGGTCTAGTGGCTAGGATACCTGGCTCTCACCCAGGAGGCTCGGGTTCGATTCCCGGTATCGGAAATATATTTTTGCACACTTTTTGTATCATTATTATCTTTAGGTGAGTTGTGACTCGTAATTCTTAAACTATAGCCGCAATGCACTAATTAGCTACTTATTATGTGAATGAAAATAAAAGTTATAATTTAATATAGTCAAACAGTAAAAACCACATCATAACAAAAATAAATACAAGAAAATTATAAATATACTTTTAAGCATTAGGTACTTTTAACGGTCCAGTTAGTTAGGTCCAACCATAAACTAAAGTATATGATCCAACTTCGAGAAAGAGGTTAATCGTTGAATCCGACTCGACTGGGCAGAGTTCGAGACGCTACGCAATACCTTCTCGTCCTAAATACCGCAGTGTCTCAAGACAAAAGTCTTTGACCAGTTTACCAGTGATGACTTAGGGTACTAAAACGTAGTTGCTCACAATGAGTCTTATAGCCATCTAGGCTATAAGACACTCAAAGGGCAATAGAGAAAGCTATGCTTGGAGTTTCCCTACCCAAGGTAACCGCGATAGCCCGAAGAATTGCCAAACTTAAGTGCCAATGGGTAGGGCACATTACTCGCAGAACAGATGGCTGATGGGGCCGAAACGTTCTGGAGTGGCGACCGCATACCGGAAGACGTTGGAAGAACTCCCACAATGTGGACTTATGACATTGTGAAGGCCGCAGGAATCCGCTGCATGCTGGAAGCATAGAACCGGTTGAAGTGGCGGTGCTTGGAGGAAGCCTATGTCCAGCAATGGACGTCATTCGGCTGAAATGATGATGATGATGACTTTTATGAACAAAAGTCTTAACCGGATGCAGCTGAATACCCGTATTTTACATGGAGCGACTGCCTATCTGACCTCCACAACCCAGTAACTGGGTAACACGATACCCCTTGGAAAGACTGGTTGTCAGACTTTTTTTTTGGGCTTCTGACGACCCGTAACGACTGCCAAAGATCCACGAATGACAGCCGGGACCAACGGCTTAACGTGCTTTCCGAGGCACGGAGGAGTCTCGGTATGTAAAGATGGTCACCCATCCACGGACCAACCCCGGCAAGCGTAGCTTAACCTGACGTATTGCCCCGTGCGGCTGTTATTACTTAGCCACGACCTCCTACTTTTATGAACAACCTGTATCAATCTGTTTAGTCCATGTTCAACCCCTACAATCTAAGTCACATTTCTCGATCACTTTTGTTTTAAGGACGGTCAGTTCGGTCACCAATGACGATCGTTTGTTTAGTTATAGATAAATATTTCTAAATACCCTCGTTATTTTTTTGGTGTGGTTTCATTTTAATTAAGAAAGTAAGTTTGTTTTTAATTCTCTAAATTATATGGTTGATGATTTGCGTGCATGGTAAAACTCTAATGAGTTTATGTTTGCACCAACTTATATGTATAAAATATATAAGTATAGATACGACTGAATGAATAAATAAATAATAAATTTGCTTCTGATATTCTAATCACTAATACAATTCTGTTGGTTTGTAAGATGATAAAACTTTCAATTAGATAGATAGAATACTCTTTATTGCACACCATAACAATTACAGATTTATATATAGAAATTTTACAAGGACTGACACAATAGCCGGTTAAAATAATTATTTAAATAATATTACTGTCCCTCTGCAGAGCAAAGGCCTCTTCTCATACATAGAAGGCACGAGCATTGATCTCACGCTTGCTCAAGACTCATTGGCGATTTTAGACTAATCTAATGTATCAATTATATATCTACTTCCCAAGTGTATTCGTACACATGGTGACATAAATTGATGTCCGTCTCACCGCACTGGTTTCATTCACTCTTCTTTCTTTGTCCAAGCGGTCTTACTTTGGAATGCGCTCCCTTTGCATATCAGGATGGCAACCAGTCGGTTATCATTTAAAGTGAAGTCACGTGAACATATTCGTAAGAAGTTGGCTGAATCATCCCAGCCCTGATTCGTTTTATCCCCTACCAATCGTTATCTCACCTGAAACTGTTTATTTTATGTATCTATGTATTAGTTATATTTATTTTTCCGTTTTCGTGTTATCTATCGCTTATGTTGCACCTGCCATGTTTTGTCTCTGCATCACCCTAAGGTTGACTGGTAGAAAATGCCTCTGGCATTAAGTCCGCCTTTGTACAGTATTTTTTACTTGTGCATAAAGTTTTAATAAATAATGAATAAATAAATCTAGCTATATACAGGGTGTTTGGCAGAACGTTGAACATACGAAAATGGTGGATAGGTGGGGTCATCTGCTACTTACTCAGGCCTAATTTATTTGGCCCTGGCCCCCTGGATATTAAAAAAAAAATTTTTTTTGCTTTCTTCTAGTTTCACCACTTTCTTAACTTTAAAGTGTAATTTGTATTAAAAATGGGTAAAACAGGCAATATTTTTATTTATTACATCTTTCTGTAAGTTTGAGGAGTCATAACTTTTTTTCTAGCTAACATCTGAATAAAGCAATAATTTTATAAGAATCTGCCAATATTAAAGATAAAAAAATAAACTAAAATATTGCCTGTTTTACCCATTTTTAATAAAAAAATACACTTTAAAGTTAAGAAAGTGGTGAAACTAAAAGAAAGCAAACAAATTTTTTTTTTATATTCAGGGGGCCAGGGCCAAATAAATTAGGGCTGAGTAAGTAGCAGATGACCCCACCTATCCACCATTTTCGTATGTTCAACGTTCTGCCAAACACCCTGTATACAGTATAAACAGGGGTCAAATTATTAGACATTCCATACAATGCCAGGCCAGCTTATACTGGAAATTTGTAGCTTTCTATGTATGGATATTGATATACAGGGTAGATTTTTGAGACAGGGCAGTAGGAGCAGGTGCCTTAACCGTTTTAGCTACAGGAAAACGGTCTTATGAGACTGTCTTTAACTTTTTGAGACTATATGATCTGCAAGAAAATGGGCAGTTATCACAAAAAGTTTTTTAATGCGAATTGATCCTATTTTTATAAGGATCAATAAACTCTATTAGACCAACTGAGGTTTTAGTACTAAAAAAGCCAGAAATCTCAAAAAACTTTTTCCAGGAAAGAAACTCCAACTTACTTTTTATGATAGACAAACTGGCCAAAATTAAACAAAAAAATTAAAACTTCGAACGAATACGCGTTATAATTTTATTTGCTTTAAGAACAAGATAGATTGTTGCTTGTGATTTCCGACGTTCTGGGAAAAAAATTACCTCAAATAATGTTAAACTTTCAAACTTGTATGGGAAACGATAAAAAAGACTGTCCGCTACAAAAGTTAGAAATCGAAAAAATAATGTATGGAAAAAGTTTTTTTTCAAAAGCAACAAACTTTCAAAATATTGTTCTAAAACGCGTATTCGTTCGTTTGCAGTTTTTTATTTTTTTTCTTTTGTTTTAGTTTTTTTTTCAGCCAGTCTATCATCGTAAAATAATAAATTGGATACGACAAACTTTCGACATGTATGGGAAAAGTTTCTTGCGATTTCTGGTAGGTGAGTACCTACTAGAAAAGTCAGAAATCGCAAGTAACTTTTCCAAGAAACCTCAATTGGCCCAATATAGTTATTTGATCCTTATAAGAAACAGGATCAATTGGCATAAATAAAGTTTTTGTGTAAACTGCCCATTTTCTTGCTGACTGTCCTTTTTTTTTTTTTTCAAAATCTGTGAATGCAGATCTAAATATCTCAAAAAATTAAGGACACTCTTCTGAGACCGTTTTTATGTAGCGACAACAGATCCGGTATCTGTCTTTACTGACCCATCTCAAAAATCCATTCTGTATAAAAATATCTTAATCTAACTTCAAGTAAAGTATAATCCAACAAGCAAATAATAACACCTTCGCCTGTCACCACATCATAAACGTGTAATGATATACCATTACGACCACCATTATAACTACTGACTGTAACCTTTACCTTAATACTGAGATGAACAGTTGACATGCTCTGGTTTTTAGTTCTAGATCTGTGTGATTATGTTTCTGTTTTATGGTCTAGCTCGGTTGTAGATCCCTAATATGTATGTATTTATTTGTTTTTTTTTTTATTATTCACCGTGGCATTTTAATTGTCTTACAAGGATAGCCCATTTCATGTTTCCAATGACTACTAAACATTCATTAAATTCTTTTTTTTTTTTAATTAATTTAATTTAATTTGTTTCAATTATGGAATTTTATTCTGAAATAAAAGTTTATTATTATTGTTAAAAAAATATGATATTTATGAACTTTTGAATAATATTTTTTTTTTTTTTTTATAAATTATGACGCATTACGTAGTTTGAAATACACTGTTACGAGCGCAGTTCGAGCCTTGTGTTCTAAGGGCGGCGCGGGATGGAGCGGCGACATCTTTATTAGTGTTCATTCAACCCTAACGCAAAAATGTGTTTCTTACTATTGCAACTTAAATTTAATCTAAATCTCGATATTTTTTTATTTTTTTTATCGCGCTTAGAGGTATGTTATGTCGGATACATTGAGTGGACTACCTTTGTACGACGACTAAAATGTCACGGTGTATTTAGGTTTGCATAATATTTTATAATTATTTGTTCGTACTTGGCATTATTGAGTAATCTGTGGTTGCCTTTAATTGAATGTGTATGTTGTATAAGTTTTTATGTACCTTATTCTAGCATTTTTTTATCATGTATCATTTTTAACACAACTAGGTATGAAGTGTGACTCAAGCAGGTATGGACGCATAATTTGTGTTTAACAAATGTCATACTAAGATAATCACTGACCTACGCACATCTGTTTCTAATTTTAAGTCTCGTTCTCGCTGCGGTCTCTATATAGATTCAAGCATTTCCTCCCATCTAGCACCAAAATCACCTTGGTCCAGTCACTTGTGCTTCCCATAATAGACTATGCTAATGTTTGTTGTTCTGATCTTTCCCAAGAACTTCTAAATAAATTGGATCGACTTCTCAACAATTGTATTCGGTTTGTTTTTGGCCTTCGTAAATACGATTACATTTCTTCCACCCGTTCTCAGCTTAAATGGTTGCCTATCCGACTCAGGAGGTCCCTCAGATCTCTCTGCTCTGCATGTGCTCCCTATTATCTAAAGAATTATTTCAAAGTGTTGGGCAGTTCTCATAGTCGTAACCTACGAACTTCTAAGAATCTACTTCTCCAAATTGCTTCACACCGTACCCGGTTTATGTCAAATTCTTACGCTATCTCTACTATAAAGCTCTGAAACGCGCTACCTTTTGGCATTAAAAAAGCTGAAAGCAAATTTACATTTAAAAGTTCGTAACCACTATATAAGTCAGACTAAATAACTCTCAATCAGTAGTCTAATCATAGTAATTATTATTAGGTGTTATTTGTTAAAATATCTAGGTATTAGTTTATTTTATTTGTATTTGTGTATTAGTATGAATAAAAGTATATATAAATTCTCGTAATCAAGAAGTTAGTATTTTAGACATTATTTTTGTACCCTATCACTATGTTTTTATATTAAACCCAAAGGTTGACTGGTAGAGAATGCCTAGTAGCATTAAGTCCGTCTATGTACCACTATTGTACAAGAGGTTTAAATAAATAGATAAATAAAATCATAACAAAAATATAGGTACACAAATATCACGAGATTCGTCTACATCAATAGTATGAATTTTTAATAACTTCTCAAGTCGTTCAACCGCTATGACTCATAGGTTCTTTACAGATAATTACAATATTTTCCTAAGAACAAACGGAACCCATGTTTTACTATGGATTTTTCTGACCCATTGCTAAAGTCATAATTTACTTAGGTAATGGTTTTTACTATAATTAGAAAAAATACTTTACCTTCTTATTTCCATTTTTCCAGGAATGTTATCAATACAACACATGATGCTTAAATTACGAACTCAGCTTCCAATAAAATACCTAAGGCCTATATTACAGAACCTCACTACAAAACTCAAGCGTTACTTAGAAGTAATTTAAAGTCAGATGAAACTATAGTTTTAAGTAATTCTTGAATCTTGAGTGAGGTACGGGCTTACTTCACCTGAAGGTGTTCTCCTTGCCATTTGAGGATAGCAAGACTGACGATGCTGTCGTTATGAAACTATAGTGACATTCTAACTATTTACAGACACGTTGTAAACCTAAAATAGTTTGTAATTAAGTACAAATAAAAAATATATATATATATAATATATATATATATATATATATACATATACATATATATACATATATATATATATATATATATATACATATACATATATATATATATATATATAAAAATATATTATATTAAATATTAATAAATAATAATATTATTAATAGTACCGTGTGGTGCCGGACGTAAAGAATAGCACTACCCCATTTCCTCCCGTGGGTGTCGTAAAAGGCGACTAAGGGACTTACTAGAGAATGGGCAGCAACGTTCTCTATGCATTTTTAACGCCTGCCGAGCGTGGCGATTATGGCAAATTCCCCCCTTTTCGGGGAAGGCCTATGTCTAGCAGTGGACGTCTTTCGGCTGAAATGATGATGATGATGATGATTAAATATTTATTTATTATTATTATATTTTATTTATTATTTTATGTTATTGGAAATTACTGGGTTGTACCTACCCAGTAATTTGTATTCAATGAGTGATTAAGACGCGTCGGCACCCAACGTGGCTGTCGCTTTCGAAAGCAAATGGCACGGTTGTAACATGCTTAACTGTGGTTAGTTAATTTGAAATATCAGACAGATTCAGAAAATACATACAACTTGGAAAAATAGATGGGTTTCATGAACAACATTAAAATAATAAGTTACAGACATGGAAGTATATCAACTTTATAGCAGGAGCACCTCAAGGACTCTATTTTAGTCCTTGCTTTTTTAACAAATCATTTATGTAAATATTTTAAGAGTCTGAAGAATAATGTGTAATTTCGTCAGTTAATTAAACAAAAGTAAACTATAAGGTAATTTTTTTATAAATTTACCTTTTAGTTTACTTTTGTTTAGATTATTAGAGCCTATGTATGTATGTGCTTATGCACATAGGCTCTAATAATCTAAACAGTACCGAAACTTGAATAAATGGAGAACACGAATAATTTTCTCATCCAAAATAAATATTGTAGTCTTTTTATGCCCCTATTTCCAGTTTTGAAAGTTCAAAAGGTTGCGTCAACTTTACCTTCTTATCTTAACAAACAGTTAGCAGTCAGTTAAGAATTGGTAGAGTCGGCCGTTTACAATCGGCCACTACATACGGTCAAAGACCCAGATCTTCACCTTGCTCTTGAGACTTGGTTTGACGTTTGTAGTGTTGTAACCATTGCGGATATCGATGTAGACATAATTATATTATAACCGTGTCGCTATTTTTTTTGAGATGTAAAATGTTGCTGTAATTTGTGAATCCTTTTTCTGCATAAATTTTTCATCTAATTTCTCTTTATGTAATACTTGATTATCTTCTACCGGGCTTCTAGGCTAACCGCTAATTAATAACCGTTATTATTAGTGAGGGATTAGCCTCGTGCCCGATGGGATTTCTAGACGGCAAAAATTACGACCTTCCGTACAAACTTTCATCCCATAATTCACCCTTTTAGGGGATGCATTTTCAAAAATCACTTTCGTTATTATAAGGAACTCTCGTACAAAATTTCATATTTCTGGACCCAATAGTTTTCTATCAGTCAATTTAAGATTGTTATTATGTTAACGCTCTAAATGAATAGTTTCATCTGCGTCTGATACTGTACGTACTCGTTATTTTTAATTAAGAAACTTAACATGATTGGTCCTGATGTGGGATGTGTTCTATGAGATATTTTTTTTTTTTGCTTTGAATATAAATTTGTAATGGAATACATTTAATGAATCTAGCAGCTTCAGATTGGGTCACAATGTTCCACCTTGAGGGATCAATTTCATTTAGAAGAAGAAAAAGAACGCAGCTTAAATTTTCGACAGTACTATCGAATGTATTCACACATCGACAACCGCCCACCACTATACAGCAGTGCGAAAGAGACTCACCAATTTCTCTTACTCGCCGTTCAGCCGAGATGAATTTAGTAAGCCAAGCGATAGCCGTCGGTTCGCGCGCTTTTCTAGTACATATGACCTGTTTACGAACGTAAACATTAACGTAAACGTGATTGTTTTGTGTTACGGATTTATAATTATGGGATTCAGGTAAACAAACTTTATTTTCTTAATTTTAATTTTTAGTTTTTTCTGCAAGAACCGGTTTTTCCAGCTTGTTTTTATTCGAAAGTTTCACAAAAATGTTGCGCTTGCAAAACGGTTTTTTTTTTTTTATTTATATCGGATTTCTGTGGCTATATATTAAATGAAATGTGGTGATTAAAAATCAATGTCTGACTTTCATAAATTATTATGATTTGAATTAACACATTGACTTACTTTATCAACCGTATTTTTAGTATGTGTCAACTTCTCAATTTGAACCACAGTGTCTTCAGTACACCATTAGTTAAATTGGTTTATTTGCGAACGCGTGTCTCTTGTCTACGTGACGTCAAGTATGTGTCAACTAGATTACCATTTTGAAGCGTCACCACACCACACCATCTTCACTTTCTATTTGTTTAACACCCGGAAGTTGAACAGGTGTGACCTTGGGCATGATCAAGATGAAGGATGGTAATCTACAAAAAGCTGCACAAACACCATACTATAGTGGAATTCATTCAATCTACATATACAGAGGAACTTCTGGACCGAGGACCAGTACCTACCGAAGGGCGTTTAATCTTAAACCGTTCTTGTATTGGCTTAACATTCATTATCTCCTCCCACACTTATCTTTTCTTCTCCCACAGCTGTATTACTGGGTTTTTTCAAGATTGTCGTTAAAAGATCTTAAAGTTTCATATTCAGATATCTTTGAATGCATGAGTACACCCAATTCAACAAAACTTATATGGCACATTTCTCTTTATGTGATTTTCATCAATAAACGGATGGGTTACATTACACCACGGTCATCATCCATCGATCATAGAATCAATGGTTAAGCCATTAGTTATAATCTCACTAAAAATCTACTAATACGGCTGCTACTTCTAGTTTTGCAACAAAAACTGAAGACAATAACAAGGATTCGTTCATCTGGAAATGCAGCATATCTTCACGCCATACCTCATTGGGTAAATTCAATTATGATATAGTTTCTCTGTCGAAGCAACTTTCATTCGCATGTCCACTTGCATTCCTAGTCATCTTACATTTTACTTTTCAGTATTTTGATATTCGGGTGTGAAAGAGACGATGAGGTTTTTAGAACAGAAACGTTGACTATCTCTTTCTATTAGTATTCAAGCGGATGGAAGAGGAACTTACATGATTCTTGATGCAGTTAACAAAGCGTAGGACTCTAGTTAACCCTTCAAGGCTCATCGTCCCCGATCCTTCAAAAGTAACAAAGTTAAAGCTCAAATCAGTAATGAGTAACCAGAACCAAAGTTACTGAAGATTCTTCCCACTCTACAATGTTTCCAGTTTATAGATGATCACTGAGTCTCAAGAGAAAGAGAATACAAAAGAATTAGATCCTTCAGCTTTGCTTTGAGTTGTCTTTGAATATTGAATCTGACTCTATTAGTTTGATAGTATCCAGCTTTAAAATCAAATCTAATAACGCTGCATGGGCTGGCAATAGAAATCAGGATCTCGATCGTAATCTTACCGCCATGACTAAAATCACAAAGAATATAGGTATGTACATAATAATTATTATCATTGTCAAATCAATTGCACGGCACGGTTGGCGTAGTGGTTAAGCGATTGACTGCTGCGCTGCATGTCGCAGGTTCGATTCCCACACGGAACAAATATTTGTATGACCTACAAGTAGTTGTTCCAGGTCTGGCTGTTTGTATGTGTGAGTTTAAATGTTTGTAGACATTCATTATTTATTTATCTATTTATTTTAACTTCTCACACACAATACGGTGCAAAGGCGGACTTAATGCCATAGGCATTCTCTACCAGTCAACCAAGGGTAGTGAAGAGATAAGATGGCAGGTGCTCTATTTAAGAGGAGATAATAATATTAATAAAAATATTAAAAAGATAACAAATAAAATAGATACCCAAGTACATAAATAAATATGTTATAAACTTATAATAGACATACATACAAATTACTAAAATATATAAATACCTACTTATTATATATTTATATATCCAAATTCAAAGAGAAGAGATGATTGAGATGATTCTACACTATTCTTCTCTTCTTCTTCTTTTTCTTTCTCTTCTTTCTTCTCAATACAGGAGAAATTACTAATGTAAAAAAATGAATAGAAGAAAGAAGAAATAATTTATATTAATGACAACATTATAGCGTGAGTAATTATGCTAGTGGAGCAGCAGTGGCCCAGTGGCAACAGCTGCGAATTACGAGTGTTGGTCGTGGGTTCGAACCCAAGCAGGGACTTTACTTGTGTAAATTATTTCATCACCACAACTCTCATACTTCTTCTCCTTCGTCTTTCCCTGAATGCTGTGGATCGCTGCAACTTATGCGGTCTTCTGCAGTGTGGATCGCTCGGTAAATGCTACCTCCAGCAGCCTTGTTGATCGCGTATGACCATCTTGCTGCTCTGCCTTGAAGGCGCTTTCCTTCCACCTGGCCCAATATCAGCCTTTCCACACCAAACTTAGATGAACGCATAATATGTCCTTAAAAGCTGAGGGCAAGCTCCTGGCATATTACAGATAGCCACTTGGTGATGTTGAGTTTTTATTACTAGATTCATTCGTTCTCATGGCGGACCATGGTATACGAAGGAGCCTCCGCCAACACCACATCTCGAAAGCATCGATCTTACTGCTCTCGCGGCTTTTAATGCACCACGTTTCCGCGCCATATAAAAAGATGGAAAAACTAGAGCACGGATCAGTCGTATTTTGGCATTCTGACGGATGCCACGGTTCTTTCCAATTTTCGCCAGACTGGTCATTGTACTTTTGGCCATACCAGTACGAAGGCGAATTTCCTCAAGGGAGCTGCCTTCATTCGTGATCAAAGTCCCAAGATACACGAACTCGCTGGCTTTCTCATAGCCGTCGAGTAGATTTGAGCACGAAAGAAAAATATCGTGAGGAAACCAGCTTAAGCTAAAACCAAAAATTCAAAGACATGTGACATCCACCAACCCGCACTGGTCCCGCGTGGTGGATTATGGCCCACTCCCTCTTCCAGAACGAGGAGGCCGGTGTGCCAGTAATGGGAACATTATAGGCTATTTAGAAACTGCTACAAAATATTAGTTTTCACCGAATCTCTTTAGCTTAAATAGGCAAGCTGCTAAACATTGTGTCATAGAAAGTCTTACGTCATTCGTTTACTTTCTGTTTTAACAAAGAACATACACCTTTCGACTAGCCGAATGAATAACTTATAAAATAACGCCTATAGGTTAGGCAGGGTTAGGCAGAGGCACATTTCGATAGGTATGTTAAAGACCCATGTAACAAAAAAAAACAAACATTTATTTCAGACAAAAAAGTTCATAGGCAAGGCAAGGTTGTTAGTAACATGAATTTTACTTATAACTAATGTTAGTAATTAAAAATTAAAAATTAACTAGACACCGTCTACCCCTGCATAGTAGGTTAATCGGTCTCGCAACACATGAAGTTCAGTGAACCTACTGAGCAGAACAGTATCAGTTCCCTCGCCAATCACCCTCAAGACGTTATTGGTGATACCATCCAAACCGGGGGCTTTCCGAGGTTCAAGCCCTTTAATGATGTCTTGCACTTCGGCTGGAATGACGGGAGGCAGAGGATCATCAGGGTCGTCAACGGTTGCGAGAGAAGCTCTGCGTTCGACTTCAGCGTCGACCTTGATGAGGGCGTTAGGTCGGCTGGTTGCAGGCTTTTTTTTTTTTTTTGGGTGGGAAATTATCAAATAACTTCTCGTGTCAGACTTTTACTGACTAAAACCCACCCGTGTTCCTTCAGTTGCCTGTGTGCCAGGGCCACGGTATCCCTTTCGGACAAACCCGCAACCCTGGCAGGCACCGGTCCTAGCGGACCCCGTCAGTGCGTGCTGACATCTCTTTGAGGCGCGCGTGGAACACAACGCGCCATCGACCCGGGCCTGGTCCTTACCGGACCGGCGGCGGACTGCCCATAGCTCGCCGTCCGCAAGCCCGCGCCTACGGTGGCCGGGAATCGGCTACCGATTCCCGCCGCCCAGGGCGTCTCCTGCGGCGACTAGGGGCGTGAGGGCGCACAGACTGCCGCTCCCTCACGCGTTCCGCCTCCTCCTTCGCGAGCATTACTACTTCGCAGAAGGAGGTGACTGCTTCCCATGCACTCTCGCTCCGGATCATGGCCTGGACCAGGGCCGGACGCGAGAGATCGCCGCCGCCAATCGCCTCCGTGAGGACACGGCGGTGCTCTGCCCAAGCCGGGCAGACCTCCACCGTATGCTCCACCGTGTCCTCCGGGCGATCCACACAGTGGTAACACCCGGGCGTTTCCTCCCGCCTAATCCGAAACAGGAACCTCCCGAAACACCCGTGTCCAGTGAGGACCTGTGTCAGGCGAAAGGTGAGGACGCCGTGGCGCCTCTCTAGCCACTCCTCAAAGAGGGGACTTATCGCCACAATTGTGGCGTGCCCAGGCTGGTTGCAGGCTGCGAGAACATTGGGATTCTAAACTGTCGGCTAGGCATTTAGCCTTTTCCGGGTTGTCAAAAGCTAAACTATTGTCGCGGCGGATAAGGCGAGGCTGGCGGCCTCTTCACCGGAACGAAGCTTCCTTTATAGATGCCAAAAGGCTTGATGGGTGGGCCCGAGTTCACCCAGCATCTTGTTCCAGCTCTCGGAATGCAGCTCAGCTATGCGGTTCTTTACAGAGCGCTGTAAATTGCGCATGTGAACTTTATTCGCGGCACAGGGAAATGAGTACGAATGGCTGCGTTCTTCTCGGTAATCAGTTCACGTACGTCACTCGGTAATTTACAGCGATGATCGTCCATCGCTGGAACTTCCCGTGAACAATCCGTTAATACGGATTGCACGTGATCTGTAAACGAGTTGATCGCACCCGTCGTGTCTGCGACTAACACTATGTGGTCGGGGAGAGTCTTCAGGTGAGACGATAACATGGTTGATTTCAGTTGTTCACTTACTATCTTCCAGTCGGTTATCACTTTGGTCGTAGGGGGCTGGCTGGGGTCAAGTGTGCCTGAATAGGGGGCTAGGTGCATGACTATCGGACGGTGTTCAGAGTTGAGCTCGTGTAGCGTCTCAATGGATTGTAATGGGAGGTTTAAGTTTTTTGAGCAACGCTACATCGAGAAAGTCGGGAAGATTATTGGGATCTGTAGGGGTTATTGCGGCGGTTGTACATATTAAAGTTGGTTTCATCAGACCATAAAATGTCACTCAAAAATTCAAAATAATTGTTAATTAAGTACTAACATAAGTAATCTGATCGACCTTTGATTGAAAGTGCTTGTCTTGTCCAATTGAATTAATGTTTTAGGAGTCATGGATTTCCGTTCATTTAATTTATCATGTTTGTTAGAGAGATTTGATCCTTATGATTGATCCTATCGATTGGTGTCATAAAAATACAGTGTTATTTTTTCGCGTATTTTTGAAAATCTTTGAATGCAGATTTGTTTATTAAAAAAAATAAAGGAGTGTATTCTTTGAGAAAAATTTGATATCTCCAGTATTTAGAATACTTTCCCTCCAGGTGAGGTTAAAAAATTCCACCCTCTATATTCTTTTGTTTTGTTCGCCATAATACTGGGGTGGTTAAGAAAAAAGAAAATTAGGGAAACGCAAAGGAACAATTCTGCCGTGCTAACGAAGAATTCAATAACTCGATTTTGCACGATTTTGTGTTATATATTCGTTTAGTTATATATTTGGAGTCAGCGAATCGAAATCTATTAACTCTCTCTAAGCAATTTTTTATTGATCCTTCAGGAACTCAGTTTTCCAGTAAGCAAGAATGCAATAACTAAAACTTCATAACAAATTCAATAATCAAAAATACAATTCTCGGAAGCGGCAAAATCGAGTTATTGCATTTTTCGTTAGTGCGGCAGAATTGATCTCACGTGGTACGAAGTTCACCGGGTCATCTAGTATTTAATAGAATTACTTCAAAATCAGTGTCTGCACTTATTTATGATCCAATTGCAATACAAACGAACATAATTATCATTATTGTCTTATTAAGTCCAATTATCATCTGTAATTATCTCTTAGTTATTTTAATCTTACTGCTCAAAATATATTAAAAAAAAACAATTTCCCACAGAAAAGTCTTTATCGCAGTATTTTCTTGTTGCAGTTTTCTTCTGTCACACTTTACACCTTATTCGTATGTGTTAAAATCAATTTTCTAATCACATTAGCAAGCAATGTGTCAATCACAGAATAGCGTAATGAATATGAATATTTATTGATTTTCTAACCATTTAAATATTGTGTTCATTTTCACCCATTGTTTAAAGGAAATTGTACAAACACATTTCTATATTGTTTATCATAATTATTGACAAGGGTAACCTACTTACCCAGTTTCTGAGAGATCGTTGTTACTAGGTCTTTCTTTACACACAATTTTTCAAGAAAACGTAAGAAAAAAAAAATATGGAGAAGAAATTGAGTGTCATTCTGAACTTCGACAGTTAATTATTTCGACACGGTCTTAATATCGAAACACAATAGTTCGACTACTCATTGCTTCCATAGAACATTTATATTCGACAAGCATTAGTCCGACAGAACATACTTCGACAACACACACCTTCGAAGAATACTACTTCGACAGAAGCCTTCTTCGATATACACTTGTTCGACGGATCTCTATTTCAACGGAACATACTTCGACATAATACTGCTCTGAAATGTGGCAATAATAATTGAATTTCGCTTTATGGTTTTAGGTACCTACCGTAGAACGGGGCTATTTGGATTTTCGGGGGTTATTTGGAACAAAGCAATTGTAAGATTTGAGTTAACATGACACTCGAAGAAATTATTGCATTTGCAGAAGAATAAGAGTAAACCTAATTCTTCTGCAAATGCGGCTGATATCAGTATTTTACAGAGTATCTGCCGCCATTGGTGATTAAAGTATGTAGTTAGCGCGTTGGTTTTTGATTTTTTCGAGTGTTATTTGAAGAATGTTCACATTCACTGACTTAACCAAGAAAACTGCTGAACCTTAAATTTGGTTCCTATGTCTTAATTTAAAAGTCCTAACAAAAAGCCGAACATTTGCATAAAAGTCCGGACATTTTATATTTAAATCTTTATTTTACCAGTACTCATTCAACCCTTATTTTTTTTTCTAATAATGTCCGGACATATGTCAAGGCCGGACAAAGTTCCAACGGGGGGTCCAAAAGCCGGACATGTCCGGACAAATGCAGACTCCGGGCTGTTACTCAGAAATTCCTAATGGGAAATCACAATAACACTTTTCCTGAACTGGGATCGAACCAACCTTATGCTCGGTCGTAGCGCTTGCAACGACAAGACCAAACCATTAACCACTAAAAGATTAACACATCACAGCTAAGCACCACATTCTTCATTCTGTCACACCTGACCACTGACTCTGCTGATCGTAAAAATAAGATGGCCAAGAGTGCTATGTCCGCAGCTGCCCCACGTTTCAGCCCGTATAACGTATGTTGGAAGGGTCATGGAAAGGTTGGAAGGAGTGTCACACCTGACCAGCCGAGCCATATATCAAAGCATCTGAATTGATAAGGCAGAGGCTTCATTGAGGCACGTTGCGTTTCGTCTTCGTAACGGATCAACTCATGCCACACCTACAGCTGAGGCCTCACTAGTGCGTTGCGGTGCGTTGCGTCATCGCAACGTCAACGCTGCCTCCTGCCCCCGCCCTTTCTCGTCCATCGATCCGTTGAAACGTCGCGAGAATACACGACATGGCAACGCAAGAGAGCGACGCACGTCGTCGCAATGCAAGAATGTCGTACGCACGTCTGCGCCTCCAGCAGTGAAACACTCCAATATGCACATCGATCCGTTGAAAAGTCGTGTGCGCAGACGCAATGCATAATGTGGCATGTCACAAAAAAGTATATGTAAAACGACGCAGCGCTGATGCTGCGACGACGCAACGCAACGCAACTCACTAATGAGGCCTCAGCCTAAAAGTGTGTTAATGCGTCTGACATTGTTCAAGCACGCGTCCGGACGATACCGGTATAAGTTTGGATATTTATAGGTATATGTTGTTGAGGACTGGTTTTTTACGAGAGAGATTCGATCAAAATCTAGGCAAGAATGTTTGTATTAAGTAGTCAAAAGCAAGGCAATCTAATACTAAATCTATCACTATTGTGGCAAATAAACAAATTTTCTTTCTAACTTCCTTCCTTCCCTCTATTCCTCTATAATTAGGTGTGTAAAATGGTTTTTAATGGTGTCAAAATAAGTCACTTGGACGATACTTGATTTGACTTGCATCGTCTAAATCAACGTGCTAAAAAAAATGTATTATTATTATTTTTCATTGATTGCTCCTACAAAGGCTCCATAGTCGAAACATGTCGTTTTCCTATAACCTTTAACTTCTTTTGCGACATCCATCACAAGATTGATTAATTGGTTTCCTTCCAAATCTGAACTCATATAACATTATATTAAATGTTTACATTTCAATTAAGTACGTGCCATACATAAACCGGAAGTATATAATTAACCTACTATCAAGGTGTTTTTGAAAACCCATGAATAGTCAGTATATTCTGTTACCATGAATATTTATTATTATGCATTTTTATTTGTAAAATATCGTGTCGTTAGGTTAAGCGGAAGATAAAAAAATAGATTCAATAGATCTCAGATTACTAGGTTTCACTTAGCTCGTCATAAAAATCTAATTAGCTAGTAAGAAAATGAAGAGTTTCCAGAATTTTGAGTTCAGGTCATTTTGAATGATTTTTGATCGTGCGATCTCCAAGCAGACTCCTTAGCTCGATTACTTCAAAAATATTTTAGCTCTGTTTACTGGTATGTTTAAAATTCTTTAGAATAAACCCCTGAATGTCTGAGAAAATCTGAAAAGCGAGAGTTTTTAGACTCCCAAGACTTTTTCGTTTCATATCATAACATGCTAATTAAATTTGTTCATGCTCGCAGGATTGCCCCGCATGCTGATGCTAACATTATACAGGTTGAGATAATAGTCCCAATTATGCAGTGATTATCTAATCAAAGCAACTAACATACTTAAAGATTATCTTAAAATAACACCATCAGATTCAAAAAAGTTCCAACCTTGGGAGTATTTACACTTTACACACCTCAAAAAAAAACTATAAGCCATGATTATTTGAACCACAGTCATGGACTATGTAACCATAAAATTCCAGTCAGGTATTCAATTGTCAATATAAACATAATAAGCTGCGCATCACTAATAAATATAATCGAAAGTTCGACCTTGTTCCATTTGGACATCGAACCACACGTTTTGCGTCATAACTTACCGGTTGTGGAGAAAGTGCTTCGAAAATGCGCCCTTACACAGGAAATTAAGTGAAACTTTTGTTTATGGGAGAATTCTTCTAAAGTTGTTGTGCAACGGTTGGGTTTTGGATACTTGTCTTAATAGGACCAGTTGATTTATGCCGCACCTTTGAGTAGAATCTTAATTATGCCCATATTGTAATCTCCCACAGAACACACAACTGCGCTGACAGTGACTAAAGACATCAGTAGGCATTAATAATATTCGTGCCCGCGCAATTAGCTCTGAGCGCAAGTTTCGGCTGTCACAGCCATTGTTATAATTGTCATGGGCCGTTAGCTACTATAATTATATAAACGGTGACACTCACTAACACTGGAAAAAATGGTAAGAGTTGACAATACCCTCGCTAGCAGCGGCCGCCGAGGCGTCTCCGTGCTCTGTGTATTCACCATTTTGGTTCGTCGTCTATGTATATTCACGCCTCTTTTCTCAATGATTTTAACAATTATAAGTTCTGTAGTTAAAAGATCACTTCTGTCTTTATAAGAATCATGACTAGAGATCGGATAATCGGATGCATATTTACCTAAAGTTAATTAATAGCTATGAAAGTATGGAAGCAGCTTCTTAAAATATATTTTTTTGTAAGAAAATATCCCGTAATGCCAGGAATACCGGCAATGCATAACTAGTCGGGTGTATAGTATGCAAGTGACAACTAAAATATTATTTATTAAAAAAAAATTGGTTGTCTGTAAAGTTGGTTTACGGACGATAGTTTAACGTGAAAAAGTCATAACAAAACAGAATAAACGAGCGTAACGGGACAATTAGCGTAACGGGACTGTGAGTCATCCTTTTTCGTGCATGCAGCCGGCGTTCATCGATTTATTAGACGTTGTCACGTCAAAAATACCGGGGATTCTTGGATTGCATAACTATTCAGATGCATATTTATTTAAAATTATTTTAACCCCCTGTAGGGTGTAAGAGTAGGGGTGGTGTGTGTTAGTTAAAATAAAAATTAAACACCGGAACCGCGGGATTTATTCGATACAAAAGCACTTTCCATACATCTCAACTTTAGGTGAATATGCATTCGATTATCCGATCTCTAATCATGACCAATGATTTCTATCACTCAATTAAGATTACTTTCACCATTTATTTTAACCTAACATTGTCCACTAGAGCTTCTATTTCTCATTGAGTTGCTTTCTTCAAACACTCTTCTTCATGTGCGATCGCTCAAGCCATGTGCTTCACTACCTTCTCTAACTCTATTGCTCTGGTAAGGAAAACGCGTAAGTCACGTCACAAGAAGCAATTAGTCATAGCCGCTGTTTGTTTCATTGTAAATCCACGTCTTTTCTCCGTTATAGTACCTAATCCATCAATGGACGGTGAAGTAATATAATTGTCCTCTAGAACATTTTTTAAGAGAAAGCTTTTAAAACTACTAATTGTTTTTTTTTTTTTCGGCGAGGTTATTATAAAAGAAAGGTTATTTACAAACACGGGAAAAGTCTTCATTGTTGTGTATGTTTTTACAAGTGAGTTTTTCTCTTTTTTAGGGTTCCGTAGTCACCAAGGAACCCGTATAGTTCCGTCTGTCTGTCTGTCCGTGGCTTAGCTCACATACTCTAAGTACTAGAAAGCGGTAATTTGGAATGGATATACAATACATACGAAAAACGGTATATAAAATGCGGAATTTTAAAATTACCTTTTTTGTACAGGCAGCTGCGCCCAATGAAAAAACATGTCTAATGTCTATTATTAATCACACCGACAAAGTGGTATAATAAAATCTGGAAAAAAATTGTAACCTCCCTTGCACGTAAAGTGGGAATGATATTTTTTTTTGTCGTCTGTCCAAATGTGTGGAGTAGTGGTGTGATTGGATAGACAAAATCAATCTGCCTAGCCTTTTCCCAACCAGCCAGATGGCTGGCCTATTTCTTGGCCAAAGAATCAGTATTGCCATACAACGTGGCAATGTTGCCAGCCTTTTGGGCACTTTTCCTGTTGACAGCAATCAAATCAATCTGCCTAGCCTTTTCCCAACTATGTTGGGGTCGGCTTCCAGTCTAACCGGAAGCAGCTGAATACCAGTATTTTACATGGAGTGACTGCCTATCTGACCTCCACAACCCAGTAACTGGGTAACACGATACCCCTTGGTAAGACTGGCTGTCAGAGTTTTGGGCTTCTGACGACCCGTAACGACAGACAAGGATCCACGAATGACAGCCGGGACCAACGGCTTAACGTGCTTTCCGAGGCACGGAGGAGTCTCGGTATGTAAAGATGGTTACCCTTCCACGGACCAACCCCGGCAAGCGTAGCTTAACCTGACGGATCAACCCGTGCGGCTGTTATTACTTAGCCACGAGCTCCTCACCACTTACCACTTGGTAGATACCAAACTATTTAAATGATTAAAACTTATTTTTTTGATACAGGCGCAGCTGCCTGTACAAAACATGTCTAATGTCTAACATTAATCAAAATTAAAAAGTGGTACATTAATATTCAATACCAAAACTTGTTGGCATCTTTATGCAGCTGTACCATTAACAAATATTTGTAGAAGAACTGGTAAATTAATAGCGTCATGTACACCAAATAATGGAATATTTCCATTAAAAAATTCGGTCATCTGCCAAGCCCTTTACAACTTTTAGAACTGGATATTTTAAAAGCCGCGCATATCAACGTCAAAACCAATATGTCAGCACAATCTAAACATTTAATTAGAGAAATGTTATTTTCACTTTTTACTAAGGCATTTGAAAGTGTAACAAGTTTAAATTGTGCCAAATGCATTTCACAATCAGAACTAATCAATATTTCGTTATTATTATTATTATTAACGTGGCCACTGATAGTCGGACTGGTCCACAAATTTAAGGTCACTCAGCGCGCTATGCAGCTGGCTATGCTCGGAGTTTCTTTGAAGGATAAAATCAGATATAAAATTATCAGAAAAAGAACCGGAGTTACCGACATAGCTTGCTGAGCAAGCAAACTGAAATGGCAGTGGGCTGGCCATGTTTGTCAAAGGACCTTTTTTTTTGGTGGGAAATTATCAAATAACTTCTCCCGCTCTGGGCGGAGCGGGTATCAGACTTTTACTGACTAAAACCCACCCGTGTTCCTTCAGTTGCCTGTGTGCCAGGGCCACGGTATCCTTTTCGGACAAACCCGCAACCCTGGCAGGCACCGGTCCTAGCGGACCCCGTCAGTGCGTGCTGATATCTCTTTGAGGCGCGCGTGGAACACAACGCGCCGTCAACCCGGGCCTAGTCCTTACCGGACGGCGAACTGCCCATAGCTCGCCGTCCACAAGCCCGCGCCTACGGTGGCCGGGAATCGGCTAGCTATTCCCGCCGCCCAGGGTGTCTCTTGCGGCGACTAGGGGTGTGAGGGCGCACAGACTGCCGCTTTCTCACGCGTTCAGCCTCCTCCTTCGCGAGCATTACTACTCCCCGCCATGGCGCCTCTCTAGCCACTCCTCAAAGACGGGATTTATCGCCACAATCGTGGCGTGCTCAGCGCTGGGTTGTGACAATCGCATCCTCCATGTCGCCATGAGATCCCGCTGGAGCTCTGTCCGCTGTGCCGTGATTTCTCGCGGCAGCGGGGTTACGCCCCGGCGTTTCACCTCCTCGCGCTTATGGCGCAGCCTGGGAGAGGCCTATGTCCAGCGGTGAACTGCGATATGCTGAGTTGATTGATTATTATTAAAAACCTGGTATGTGCAGGGCTAAGGCCTCCCTACTCTCTTTCCACTTCTATCTGTTTAAAGCTGCTAAGGACCAGCTCTTGATGAAGGAGTCCAGCTAATCCCGCCATCTCCATCTGGGCCTGCCACGATGTCGCTTGCCATTAAGAGGGACCCATTGGGTTGTAATATTTCGTTTCTTTCTAGTCTGGAATTAACTGACATTCAGTCATCAATAAAATATTATTTAAAAATTCATAATTATCATATAACCTCAACAAGCTGGTGGCTTACGAATTTAAGCCACCAAAAAATGTATGTCTATAAGACAGCTAAAGCTTTTAAGAAGATGACAAATGGCAAATTCACCTATTCAAATTAATCCTAGATCGTATTTCACCATACTAATCACACACAGACACACATTCACTTTCGGGCAAGTAGGTGCTCGCGCCCAGTGCCCTTCGCGGGCGCTGGGCGCGAGGACTTATATTCCACTCACGGATACACAACACTCTCCAAAGACACACAACACATCTCCTTTGGATTGTCTTAATTGTTTTCCTCTCAGTACTTGGAGTTTTCAATGTTGTAGTACGTAAGTGCAATTAAATATTGTATTTTAAGGGTGTGAGCCTGGAGATCTGTCATACAGGTCCCGAACCCAGTATAGACTCCAGCTCTCACAAAGGATATACCGGAAAATGTAACTTATGCTATGAATCAAAATTGTACCTTTTCTAGCGAAAATAAATTACTTCAATTACTTTATAAATTGATTCTTCTGTCAAATTGGCTATCGTATTTAGGGTTCCGTAGTCAACAAGGAACCCTTATAGTTTCGCCATGTCTGTCCGTCTGTCCGTCCCCAGCTTACCTCAGAGACTTAGTACTAAAAAGCTATAATTTGGCATAGATATACATATTAATCACGCCGACAAAGCGGTAAAATAAAATCTTGAAAAAAATTGTTATTTAGGGTACGTCCAGTACATGTAAAGTGGGGATGTTTTTTTTTTTTCGCCTACCCTTTGTTGTGGGGTATTGTTGGATGGGTCTTTCACAAATATTACGGGTTTATACAAGCAATTTTTCGATTAAGGGATCCGTTTCTGAAATATTAAGCTTTAAAATGCTAATTTTAGTCAAGTGTCCCCCCCAGCTAAACGGTTATTTTTGCATAGGTGAAAAAATTCATGAAAGTAGTATATATTATATAACGGAGTTAAAAGGTAAACTATCACAGATAGCTGTGATAGTTTACCTTTTAACTCCGTTCGACTATTACTCGTAAACTTGAAAAGCCTACATAGGTAGGCTTTTCAAGTTTACGAGTAATAGTCGACCAATTTAAATTTGCAGTTAAAAAACATGGTCCCCATACAATCTGTATAGGAGAGCATGTTTCTCAACTACAATGTTAAGTTTGTTCTTGGGATAAATTCATCCCAACTACGGAACTCTTCATTGTGCGTGGTCCGACACGCACTTGGCCGGTTTTTTATCATAGTTTTTGCGTGTGATGAAAATAAAGAAGCTTGCAGTTTACTATGGTAAGATTTCTATTGAGACTCTATTTGACACGTTTAAGTTGCTAAAGGAGATTTGTATACAGATAGTACTTCTACCAAGAGGACCACATTAAAGTTATGTCTCATGGTCGTAAGCTTTAAGGTGCTCTTACACGGGCAATTTTTTGAGCTCGGCAACACTAACGGATCAATCTGGATCAATTAAATGAAGCAATCTGGAGCAACAACAATAAAATGCGGCAATTGTTTCGGGAATGTTGCTTCTGATTGCTCCATATATTTCACATTTTTCAATGTCGCCATGATATGAGTTGCCGAACATCCAATCGGTTTGGATTTTTTTTTGTCAATTTTCTTTCTCTCTCGTTTGGAAGCGGCCGGCGGCGGGGGCAGCGGGGGAGTGCGCCTCCGCTGCTCCCGCCGCCGTTTTCTTTCTTTCTACGTGCAGTGAAGTACAAGTGTGTCGTCGGTGTATTGACTTGTATTGCCTAGTTTTTTAAGTTGCTCCATATTGCATGGTATTGTTTGGCCGTATATCTGGCAACAGGTTTGTAACATGTTGCCATCGCCCTAAATTGCCGGATGTAGTCGTGACGCCATAGTTGACGAGAATTGACCAAGATTGAGCAATTTTAGTTGCCCGTGCAAGCGCACCTTTAGTTTATTTCTTAAAGAAATAACCGTATTTAGAACTTAAAATGGGCAAATCTGAGTGTAGGTATGTTTTAGGCAGGTTACAAAAAAAAAAGCGTATCTAAAAAGTTTTACAAGCAAAAAAAGTAACTCACTTTAAATATTTTTTCATTACCTTTCTATGTATACTTCGACACAGAAAATCATGAACTGTAGAACTTATACTCGTTTGCGCCATACTTATCCTACTAGTAATATTATAAATGTGAAAGTTTGTATGTTTGAATGTTTGTAGTAACAAACATCTAAACATCCAAACATAAAACCGCAAAAAAAAACGCAAAAACGGCTGAACGGATTTGGACAATTCGGGTCAAATTTGGCACACAAATAGTTTATAATAATAGGATACTTTTTTATCCCGGTAGTAACGTTCCCGTGGGATAATTTGCGACATCTACGCGGGTGAATCCGCTGGCAAAAGCTAGTAGAAGTATAATTACAAGATCGTTATAAAAATACAGATTTTGATAATTTATTAGGCTGGGTTCGAGGATTTCCATAATTTTGAAATGAGACTTGATTATTTAGGAAAAATTGTTTAATAATAAGTTCAAGTTATTGATTATGTTAAATCAGGAAAATCAATTGCTGAGCAAATTGACAACTAACTTAAATTTTGTGTATATTAAAATTCTTTGTTATTTGTATGAAATTGCTATTAATTGACTCAGAGTGTTAATTTGATTAACAATCAATTCCCTTGACTGTAATAATTAAATTTATTAAATAGCTAATAACATGAAGTCTCGCAACTAATTTTCTCTTACACTTTGATAAAAATAAAGCCGTTTTTGTCGTTTTCGCTTGGCTTCACTTACGCCCTAAGCCGAGATCTGTACCCCCGCAGGGGCGTGCCATTAGCATAGTCGCTTAGTTTTATGATTTATGACCAGGGCCTCAAATCTGCTATTACAATAGTGTCAGAATGGTCTCTTCATTGTGAGTTTTTGAGAGATTTGCCATACAAACACTGTCAAATACTCACAATGGTGAGACCATTCTGACACTATTGTAACAGCAGACTTGAGGCCCTGGCTGGAGGAAAGTCCAGTTAAGCAGTAGACAACCTCCTAGGTTGAACTGCGAGAAGCTATTCCCAAAAAAAAAATTGGTTTTGCTTCCAGATTATTTGTATCTATATGTATGTTGTGTCTGGTCTGGATCAAGGTACTTTCACTTCAATACGCGATTTCACAATCTACTACTTCTAGTTTTTAAACCAACGCTTTGATTATCGTTCATTTCCCCCTGCAATTTGGAACTCCAATCAATAACAACGTTAAAGCTTTCTATAATTGCCGATACACAAAAACTTTGTTTTTACAAACTCCTCAACGGTATTTTTTTTTTTACCAATAGCCTACTTGATGATAATTTTTAATCATATTATAGCTATATTATAACTGCAATATGCTTAAGACAACGATAACCGACTTTTAATGATTTAATACTAAAGATCACGTCAATTTTTTTTTTTTTTTTTTTTTTATCTAGGGCATCTTAAAGTGTAACCACTAAGGTTCCGACTCTTTAACCGGACTTTCCTGTGGCTGCCTTAAGCTCCTAACGAAACTTAATGCCTCCAGCCAGGGCGTAAAAACTATAAACTAAACGACTGCTGCTCGCTAAGGGCACCCCCTGTGGGGTACGAACCTCGGCTTAGGGCAGCTGAGTCGGAGGGAGGGTGGCAAGGGATCGACGGTGGCTGTATAAAATCAGTATTTTGATTATTATCGTGGGGAGTTTGGATTACTTGCTGCTCAGCTAAAACGCGTGCTGGCGCTTCACTTACAGTCAAGGGTCGGGGAGGACTATTCGTTAGTCGCGGATTTCGCGCGGGGCCTCGGCGGCGAGGTCGGAATGACGATCGTGTATTGTGTGCTCTCATTTTGCGATCTGTACTAGTTTCCCTACGACTCTCCTAGAGGAGAGTAGTGGGGTCGTCTGGGTCGGTCAGTGTCACGTCTAAACGTTACCAGCTATATATGTATATACTGGAAACTGCATTGTTTGTGAAATCAAACCCATATTTATTTACTAAATTGTCAGCAGTTAAGAAGACCCCAATCCGTACTCAATATAAAAATCTGTTATGTACGACAAAATGCAATACATCATTAATGAAAAAGAGCTTCTTTGGTGTTGCTCCCAAAATTTATAATAAAATACCAGATGTCATAAGAAGTATGCCATTAAAAAAATTCAAGAAATGTTTTCATAAATTATTGGTTGAGAAATGTTACTATGCCCTAGATGATTACTTTAATGATAACACACTATAATATAATACTGTACCTATTAATAATCCAATATATTGAAAAAAACTTTGTATGTAATCACCTATGTTTTACAAATAAACTATTCTATTCTATTCTATTCTAAACGAGTAGTGTTAATGATTTAATATATGTTAAACTAGAGCATTTTCTTCATAACTTAACATATGATTATTTTAGATTATATTTATATTACATAGTAAAATTAAATGGATAATATTTTTGTGTTCACCAAAAATCTTAAGGTACATCTATGTATGCATTTCTAAAATTTTATTCTTCCCCGAAAAATACTGATCGTGCACCAAATATTAAAGGTTAGGTTAGGTTAGGTTATATTTTGGTGCACATTCAGTATATTTGGTGGAACACAGGCAAAATTAGGTAAATGAAATGGGAGTACTTTTAAATAAAATTGAAGTACTTTTAAATACCATCCAAATTAAATAATCACCTATCAATTTATTTCCATCATTTATAAACCTAATTACATCAAATAAATTATTTCACTACAAATAAACTAATTATTTTACAAAACTAGTACAGGCAGATAATTCAAAATATACAATATATACTACATTACATTTTTCCTCTAACGCGAGACAAATAAATTCCTTTAAGAAAATCGAAAATTTTTATACCTAAACTTAAAATGTCTAAGCACTCTTAGACATTTTAAGTTTAGGTATACAAATGTCGAGTGTAAATATCGAATGATTAAAAATGTCGACATTTAATAAGCTTAAGTTCACAATATATTTTTATTACCTACTGTTACTTATTAGAACTTATGATGAAAGAGCGAAGGAAGCGAACTCGGGATTCGGAGCACCCCGAATCGGACAGGTTAGGTGCGAATATATCATGGTTAATATTCATTAACCATCCATAAATCGGGGCCCCCCGAAGCGGGGGCCCGTCGACTACTCAATATTATTACTTGGAAACAAATCTGTGCGTCCTGTGAAAACTGATACATCTCGAAAATGTCAACTTTACAATATAGTAGTTTTTGTGTGTAAAAAATTATAAAATTTTGTTAGGATAATAATTTTACAAAAATAGTGACATAATTTGTATTTAGTGTCGTATTATTAACAACCTATTATGTTCCAGCTCAAAAGGCGTTACTGCAGGAAGAGATATTTAAAAAAAGCTATATGTTGTATCAAAACACACCAAATGAATGATCGTGTATAATGATTCTAAATGAGTTGTATCGCTTTACACTTTGTGTGAAGCTTTGGTGAAAGGTGATATTGTTGCATTGTCAGGTAGTTTTATACGAAACTAAATCAACTCCTGTTCAAAGCTGTCAAACAAACGAGTAATATTTTTCAGTCGGCAGAAGCACTGTAAACACAAAACTCGTATTCTTCAAAACTTAATGTTGTCTTCATTATATTTTTTCATTATAAAGTTTTGTTTAAAAAAAAAACGTGTAACGTAATAAATATATGTGAATAATGATATGACTTGAGATACATCTTAAAACACAATTATTTATTTCATAACTTGAATATTGTGAACGATACATGTCAATATGTATTTATTTACACAAAAATATTTATCAAAACACGCCATTTCGTCTTAGATGTACCATACGATCTTGAAAACTAATAGACGTATCAAAATGTTAATTAGACAGAATAATAGAGCATTTTTTTCTGATGAAGGTGCAACAATAATATCACATTCGATATAAGTTGACTTATATCACTTTTCACAGGACGCACAGAAATTTAGACCCGCTTAGATTTTTGGGTCTTTCGATGTCACTTTTGTAAATAATTAAAAAAAAATAGCGATAAAAAAAAGGAGGACAAAAAGGGGAATAAGGGAGGAAGGGGGGGGAGGGAGGGTTTAAAGATAAATAGCGGTGCGCCACGAATATAAATTGTTGCTTATTTAGTTATATTTAGAGTTGAGTATTTTGCTATGCAATCAGTAATTTTGATCGGAATTCGGATTATCTATAATTTTTAGATACAAAAGTTTTTTTATTTTTATTTGCCTTTAAATGCTACACTTTATTTAAGGTGGTCGCAGTATGTTTTCTTCTTCCATACAGTTGTTTTAGCAGTCATGTCTGAAGTTAATGTATACATAATAATATGTAGGTATGTCTTGCTTATAAAGCCACATTCATCACAAATCTTCACGTCGTGTTCATTCACAGCATGATTATCTTTTATTATTATTTATTTTCGACATCGACACCTCACGTATTACTAACCGATTCATATACTTTCACTAACTGATGTTGTAACCGTTATCTGATTTCTTAGTAACCGCTACGTCTACGCTCATGTAGTTATAGTAAAATTAATGGTCTGAAGAGTGGTTATTATTTACTTATTAAGGTGATTTTTGCTTTTATATATTTTACTAGCTTTTGCCCGCGGCTCCGCCCGCGTAGATGTCGGTTATCGCGTAAAAACGTAGTCTATGTCCTTCTCCATATCCCAGGCTATATCTCTGCCAAATTTCATGACGATCGGTTCAGCGGTTTAGGCGTGAAAACGTAACATACAGACAGACAGATAGACAGATAGACAGACAGACAGACAGACAGAGTTACTTTCACATTTATAATATTAGTATGGATTTCATGTGAGTCCTGTCATGTATACAATCCATCACTTTTTAGAATCATTTCTACTTAATATAATATCTACTTTTCATGATTTTGCACTTGAAATCATAATTATTGGAATACGTCTTGTTTTACGTATTAATTACCTTCATCAAAGTAAATACATGTCTTTACTATTGAAAATACATTTGGCATTTTACATTCATTTCCGGTAAACAGTTGAAGATCACTTTCTTTTCCAGAGTTCAAAAATTGAATGGTTTAAAAAAAATCATTACTAAAATTAAAAACAACTGACTTCCACAAAAAAAAATAAACACTTAAAGTGAAAAATAACTTTAATTTCCGAAGGCATTGTCCTTGGGTCTTTATTTTCGTTTTTTGCCACCGATTTCCGAATTTAAAGTTATTTTTCACTTTTAATGTCTCTTTTTTTGGAAGTCAATAGATTTTTTTTTCTCTTTTTAGTTATGATACCTGCCCCACAACAATTCAATTAACACTACTTGCTACACCGCACAAACAACAGTTACACAAGATATACAATGTGGATTAAATAATATACGTATTATCGAAGCCACCTCAAAAACTACTCAAGCAAAGTTAATACAAATCGGTTAAAACCATTTATAGCACGAGTGCATGACAATTCCACCTAGCCTAAACACGGCTAGGATACATTGTTTTATTACGGAGTTCCGGTGCATACTTTCCGGCTTCATCTTCAGATCAGTTCGATGGTACTATTTTCATCAGAATTATTTATTTAAATTTGCTTCATAGTCGCTTAACTATCTTAATCGAGATATATTATCGCCACCCATGAAATGCTTATCATTGAAGAGTTTCGGTGGCCATCTGTGGTCTTCTTCATCAGTTTCACTTCACCAAATGGTACTTGTTGAATGCAAATACTTGAGTTGTTGATGAAAATATAAAAATCGTTATGTGTATGCCTATAATATTTGAGGATTTCCCTTAATTCCTCATGGATCAGAACTTGATTGTAATAAAACTGGGACCATTCTGGAAATATATCCTTTCAAACAAAAAAATATTTTTTCAAATCGGGTGATAAACGACGGAGTTCTGAGGTATCAAACACACAAAACAACTGAATTGTGAACCTCTTCTTTTTTGGAAAGTCGGTTAAAACAAACCATTAAAATAGGTAGACTTGAAAACGACGAGATATCTAATTATGTTATTAATTAAAACTGAATATTCTAACTTTCTCGAGTGCAACATAACGAGATAACACGATATTAAATAGGTACCGGTTATAAAAGAAATAATAATATATTACTGTCGACTGTTGATCCAATTTTTATCTTCTATCTCTTTTCGTTTTCTTGTGTGGGTATAATGTGAATAACTCATTATTTTGTCGAAAAGTTTTTGCTATTGAAAATCTCCGTAACCAGAAGGTTCTCAGATATGGTTCTGGACAAAAAATATATTACAATGGCGGGTAGAACAGGTGTTTCTCGGCTTTGTTAAGTCTTTTTATACTAGTTACACAGATCATAGGGCTTGGAAATTTTTCGTGAGTAATATTTAAATCAAAATTCAATATGTCAGTGATATATTGCGTTACTCAACTTGTGAGGATTAGGTTGGTCTAACTTGCTATCCCGTTGTTTACGAGTATATGTATTTGCATCTAGGTACCTAGCTAGACACATTGTTATAACAAAAGGTCACAGGAACAGTCAGAATTATGTGATATTTTTAGAACCATCATTGTTAAACTGCTAAACATAAAACTCTGACCTCAAGATTTAAAGAAAAGCATATAAATCGATATAAAAACAACGATAAGAAAGCAGTCCCCCTTGCAATTTCAATTTCGCTTAAATTAAATCCTTTTCTTAAAAAAGTAAAGTTCAACAAAGATGCGTCGTACAATTTATTACCGATGGTCGAAACAGTTTGACCGCTATTTCCATTCCTTATACACTTTATGGCATATACTGAGTGTACAGCTTTCTTTTGACTTTCACAGGGACCATAGTTTTTGTTTTTTTCTTCATTTCATTATGTGTGTGAGAGCCGAAAGGAATTATATGAACATGTGGTCAATTGTCTGACCCTTGTTCTTCCCACAAAATTGTACTTTTCAGCAGTTCTTTATAATTCTCTAAAAGCCGTATGTAAGGTTAAATTTTTCTGGATACTAGATTAAAAATATCAAACTCAACACTCAAACTCAAAGCACTTATTTCAACTAAACCAATTACAGGCACGTTTGAATTGTCAAGGGGTCGGTCAGTCAGAAAGATGAAGCTAGTTGCTCATTCCAAAGCGTAGTAGGTTCCTATGGAGAAGAACGGGCAAGAAACTCCACGGACACTCTTTTAAAACAAAATCGATAATACGGTATGAATTTTTGCTGGTCATTCGATCAGGCGTCTGCTATTTTCATAAATTCGTCACTCCAACACGATCCCATTGTCATTTTGTTTAAAGTTCGTAATCTGCTAAATTCATAATGGTCGATCATTGGTCGGTCAATGGTTTCGTAATAGAATTGTATTACAATGGCATTTTGAACATTTATTCACACCAGATTTCATTTATATATATTTTTACATATTATTTATTAGTGTTATTTTTTTTTTTTTTTACACACAACGGGCAAGCTCTTGGCCTTCATCTCACCTGTTGGTAAGTGATGATAAGGCCGAAGATGGAAGCGAGCTTCACCCGGAATCCTCAACCACAGAGGAACTGGCTGGTTATAAGCAATCTGAAGTAGTAGGAAGTTGGAAGTAGTAGGTAGTAGGAAGTTTCATTTGTCATTATGTACGAGATTACCAATTCTTTCAATGGAGTGTCAGTGGCTGACCATTAGAAAGTCATAATGACGCCATTATATTAGTAGATTACCAAACTTGTCAAAATCAACAATTATAAAATCAATGATAGACCATTCTGACACTATTGTAATAGCAGACTTGAGGCCCTGTATCACTGCAAAAATGCTGATTGTATGGTTTTATTCAAGTTCTATCAAGATCTTCATCGTTCAAAATTCTCCTGCCCTATAACGTAATTTATTTGGGGTCGACGTAACATGTATTTTTCTTCCATGCTTCTCAATTAGTTGTCTCGGTAGTTACCCCCTAATCAATCAATTTTTTTTGCATTGAACTCCTACTAACTACAATTCCATATTTAAATAGATAAATAACAGTGGACATCTATGCAAATCACACTGCATGAACTTTGTTTTATAACATCTAATGATGACATACACCATTAGTATCTCATCAGTTCCATAAAGACTTCATTAAGTTCTATAAAAGCTTAGGCTTTGAATAATCACTAACTTTTACTTTCAACATCAAATCTACGTAAAAAGTGAAATCAAGACTTATTGCAGAGTTTTTCTTTCTTTAGTAACATCAGCATAAGGATTGCGTTTGACATTACTCAAGAAACTGGCTTTCACACATTCATACTTTTAAATACCAAACATTGAAAGTGCTGTTTTATTTGCTACCCAGTGCTGGTTTCCTACATTGCCCGGCATTTTTAGACTCACATAATATCTTAATATAAACATTTAACTTTAAAAGAGCCCATGATCCCATAGGCCAGTCACCGTAGGTAGATACAAACATCGCGTTAGGTCGCAAAAAATTGCAGTGTACTGTTTTTTTGTGATGTTTTTAGGACAGAGTCAAACCAAGTTTGCAGCTTCGAAAGACCCGTGCTAACTGATTGGTGCCCGAAAAACCTCCAAATTTTCGTACTGCTTTCATATGTTTACTTATAACTTCTAAAAGTTGCATCCTACCAGGGTCGTCGGTTCACCTTGTAAGGCCCCTCGCCCACGGCGACTTTTTGTAGCGATGCAGTAGCGATACTGTAGTGCGACTATAGCAGCGATGCTGTCGCGCGTTTCGTAAACGCGCGACAGCATCGCTACAAAAAGTCGTCGTGGGCGAGGGGCCTAAAATAAATTGACTTACTAAAGCAATCATTTTCAAAAGATCATTGATCATATTCGAGCCTGCTTAAAAAACGATGGTTTCTAGTTTCCAAAAAAATATGTCCTTCAAAAAAGTGATTTACTAACACACATTGAATTAGTTTGAGTCATCATTGATAATAATGATTAATTCAGTGTATCTTGACTTGCAGTTTTAAAGGATGTCTCAAACATTAGATTGGCAGGTTTTTGAAAAAGTGTAACCATTATTTTTGCTCATTAGCAAATTCAAAGTTATTTAGATTCGTTTTTTGTATTGTACAACCTACATTTTGAAGCAATTACCTTTTTGCTCTTGACTTCATGACACACTATAATTTGTAAACCATGTTTTTTTTGCAAGCATCAGATGTATGGTCGTAGAAATTCCCAAAGATTATGTTTGTCAAAAGAACATGCGTTGGAAAAATTTCAATCCGTAATTTTTTCTTTCAACAAAAACCTTAAAATATGCTAATAAGTAAACAAATACATTCGCATCAACAACTTTTACTTTTCGTAACTATTTAAGCACACATAAGTTAGACAGTTACATGATGAGTAGAGAAAATAAGCTTATTAATTTCTGAAACTGATAATTTATCAATTCTTTAATAACTTTCGTGGTCACAGTCAATCTGGCCTTGTCAAAATTGAACAAAACGAATGGCATTAAACCGTGCATAAAATTGATTGAGGGGTCAATTTTCATGGTTGATTAGGGTTAATAAATCATAGAAATACCTGCATCTTATCCATTATTTCATTTAGTTATATTATAACTGAAACATTATAACTATGCAGGTTTATTAATAGTCGATAGCCCAAGGGAATATACAACATCACATAACTATGAAACACTAATTGGCGATGAAAAAGTTGAACTCCCGAATATTTTTATATTAAGAGCAGTTTCTGTCCTTTGAAAGACTCACGTTTGACGTCTAACTCACCCAGCGTTCATGCAGTTGACGATGGCAAACAAATCAAATCAAATATATTTAATACGGATTTAAAAATTATATCCATAGGCGTTAGTAACAATAAACTTAGCCTAGTGACAAACACTTGCAAACGCTTGTCTAGAAGTACTTATTCACATCAGACTTGAAGATTCCCAAATTATAGGTAGGTTATAGGTAAAGTCACCCAAAGAGCAATGGCTCTCCATTGCCCTATGGCAAATTCCCAGCATAGCCCTCTGGCTATACTTGGAGTTTCCCTACGTGATCGAATCAGAAATGAAGAGATCCGCAGGAGAACCAAGGTAACCGACATAGCTCGAATAATTGCCAAACTTAAGTGGCAATGGGCAGGGCACATTGCGCGCAGAACAGATGGCCGTTGGGGCTGAAAGGTTCTGGAGTGGCGACCGCGTACCGGAAGACGTAGCGTAGGAAGTGCTCCCACAAGGTGAACCGATGACCTTATGAAAGCCGCAGGAATCCGCTGGATGCGGGAAGCACAAAACCGGTCGAGGTGGCGGTGCTTGGGGGAGGCCTATGTCCAGCAGTGGACGTCTATCGGCTGAAATGATGATGATGATGATGAGGTAGGCACCAATTCAACTGCAAAGGTTTAGACTAGTTGATGAGGACATCCAGAATTGCAATGAAATACATTAAGATTTGAATACAAAGAAATATTACTATTACACTGAATATAACCACTTCAAAACCAGGATCTGACATACTAAAACTTCAACAGTTGAGGCTGGTGATAATAACTAAACACACAGTTCTAATGAATGTTTGTCCACTGACTTTCCTAGTGAAAGTTAAAGTGCACATGTCGAAGTTGGACTTACTAAGTTTTGTGAATGGGTTCTCTTTACGATATTGTCTTTCAAAGTATGAATAATGTGCTAAGTAAGTCAGTTGTAGTATCATGCTAATGCTATGGGCATTACCTTTTCAATCGCTTACAACTTTCAACATCAATGTGTCAAACCTTTAGTCTCGCTGTCATACCTGTTTTCCCCTAAAGTTTTGGCAGAGATGACATATACCCACATTTTTCCAGTTAAGGTTTAGTCACATTTAAAAGGGGACAAGCTTATAGCCACCAATCGGGCACAAATCGAGACTCCGGCTGCTACTACCGAGAAACTCCCGATGATGCGACCACTAGACTAACGAGGCAGTCTCTTGATTTTAATGTTGATGATAATTATATACGTGGTGGTGCTATTCTTGACATGCCGGACGTTAAGAATAGCACCACCCCATTTCCTCCCGTGGGTGTCGTAAAAGGCGACTAAGGGACTTACTAGAGAATGGGCAGCAGCGTTCTCTATGCATTTTTAACACCATACTGCGACCGCCAACCCGCCTGCCAAGCGTTATGGCAACCCCCCAATTGGGGAGGCTTATGTCCAGCAATGGACGTTTCTCGGCTGAAATGATGATGATTAAATTACTTAAAGTTCGACTGACTTACGTACTTCATGATAGGAGAACGAGTCAACATTATGTTGTAATTAATCCCTTATTTAAAGTGAGGTCCAGTATACAATGTGTAATTGAATTAATGCACATTACGTAAGTAGTTTGTTCAGAATCGTTTACAGTAATTTTATATATAGGTAATTTTACATCCCAAAAATATTAAATTTACGTAAATTATAGTCGCACTTTCGCTGTACCGTCAAAAGAAACCAATAACCAAAATGGACGAACTACTTACTACGCTAGACCCTTGTACGTGTGTGACTGTGTGCGTGCGTAGATTTGTAATATGACCACAATTTTCTACTATGTTTTATACATAATGGTAAAAATTCAGTGTATATATTTTGATTATAACATAATATTCTAGTTTAGCGGTGTGCGTTAATTCCGAGACATGTTTTATAATTATATTACCAACCATTATAATGTATTACTTTTATTTTTGCCTGTTGCTCATTCTTTCATAAGCTCGTCTCATTAACATATTCGTCCTCTCATCCTTCAAGAACTTCATTTTTCTCTTTATCAATGATCATAGGATATTCAATAGCATCTCTTGTAATTTTTGTTAGATCACTTATCTCTATAACAGCTAATAAACGACCACTATTTAATCTGACCGTTTTCAAAGACGACTACAATGCAAGGTCATGAGAAATTATTTCCATAGTTACAGCACTATCTACATGTTCTCTATTATTATCTTCACTCTTAATCGTTTCTCTCAAAGTTATAAAAGAAGCTTATTTATTTGTTTTAAGTAAGTTTCACTTTCAATCTTTCAATTGATTTATATCTGAGTCATTGTACTGAATTTGATTTAAAAATCTTGAACGTGAATTTGACGACCATGAACTCGACTCACAGGATGTGGTTGAATTTTGATTATAATATATTATTATTATATTACATTTTTATTATTTTGGGTATATATTTTGATTTTTATTTATTTTGATTAATTGTACCTATGTTGTATTATGTTTCGCTAAAAGTGTAAATTACCTGAAAATAAATCATCATCATCATCATTTCCGCCGAAAGACGTCCACTGCTGGACATAGGCCTCCCCCAAGCACCGCCACCTCGACCAGTTTCGTGCTTCTCGCATCCAATGGATTCTTGCGGCTTTCACAAGGTCATCAGACCACCTTGTGGGAGGACTTCCTACGCTACGTCTTCCGGTACGCGGTCGCCACTCCAGAACCTTTCGGCCGCAACGGCCATCTGTTCTGCGAGCAATGTCCTGCCCATTGTCACTTAAGGTTGGCAATTGTTCGAGCTATGTCGGTTACCTTGGTTCTCCTGCGGATCTCTTCATTTCTGATTCGATAACGTAGGGTAACTCCAAGCATATTTTTTTAAATATATTTTATAATGTATTTATTTATTTGACATTTCGATGAAAGTGGCGAGAGTTATTTTGTGTAAGACAACTGTATTTATGAAGAAAAGAGTTTATTAAAGAAACCAAAGATTTAATAAATTATCTTATAAAACACTCGACAAACAATAAAACACCCTCATGTACACAGTTATGTACATAATAACAATTAAACAGCAATCAGAGCAGAACAATATCAATACATACCTCGTGCACCATCCAGAATTAAGTAAATCTTCGCACTTGCGCACGCGTTGAAAGCGTAACGGATGATAGACGCGAATCGCGCCGGATTCTGTGGTCGTTCTAGCATTTTATTGGTCTGTCAATAAATTGATCTGTAGTGCAAATCGCATTTCGCTTAGGTGTAGTATTTTTAGTACCAACTGATATTTTTTTCCATAAAAATAGAATACCTTGTTATTTATCATTATTAACACAAACAAACAGATAGACAGACAGACAGAGATTATATAGGAACTTCAACCGGGATGATGGGTTTCAACTGTCGAGAGCCTGGAATCCAGTGGTTCAGCGATGTAAACGCCGTCAGTTGGGACTGGTCATCTCTTAGCTGCCACGGCTTATTTTAATTTTTGAATTGTTTTTATTACGGACGCTTCTAACGTGCACGTCTTTCTACATTGTTCTCACACGTATAACTTCAACATGAATGATGTAATCCATATTTTGTAACAATATTTTGTTTTAAAAGAGTGTCCATGGAGTTTCTTGTCCGTTCTTCTCCATAGGAACCTACTACGCTTTGGAATGGGCAACTAGCTTCATCTTTCTGACTGACCGACCCCTTAACAATTCAAAAGTACCTGTATTTGGTTTATTTGAAATAAATGCTTTGAGTTTGAGTTTGAGTTTAAAAACCGAAGAAGTGCCGAAATAAGTTCGCGAGCGGACACAGTGAGTTTCGTGTGTCGGGAACAGAATCGAGTTGCGAGTGACAGTGGTAGCGGTACTGAGTGCAAAAAACGAACAAGAAAGAGGGTAGACCGTTTTGTCTGCTTATAAACACCCACCCGCAATGACTTTAGTTTATCCGTGATCATGGTGCTTGCAACAGCGCCGAAATATCGGGAACTCAAAACAAATAGTAGACATAGTAAATATCCCGTTTGTGTTAATAATAATATTAGTGACCATGACAGTTTAAAAACTTAAACCTTGTTTTTGTCTTGCATAGGAACCACGTCATGGCTTAGAACCTGTTTCACATTGTTCAAGTAGGCAAAAATATTAAACAAATGCTGTATTGTCCGTTACTTTACTTACCCAGAACCTCTCCGGAAGTAGTGAAAAAGGTCATTAGTTTAAACTGAATCATCGTTCGAGGAACAGCACATAGAAAGGTATAGATTAAGGCATAATTATTTCATATTCGGTGAAAATATCTACTAAAAAAAGCTCCAAACGATCGCCTAAGGCCGTAGTAAAGATTTGTACAAATATAATGAACAGGAAAATCATCAAAAAAAATACTTTTTTGCGCTGCAAAGACTAAACGACAATTGTATTATTTTTTACGTCACACCTGGCCATAATGTGAGTTTTACCGCACGCTACGCGTACAGAAAACTCGCATTGTGGCCAGGTGAAGACGTAAAATTATGTACTCACCACAGGCAGTAAAAAAGAAAGCCCTCTATCGCATATTTACAACCCTCGCCTGCGGCTCGGGTCACAAATACCTGCGATTTCATATTTATTTATTTCTTTTATATATTTCTTTCTTTTACAGCCCTCGGTAAGTAATGTACTATTACTTCGCCAGTTACTTTACAATGTTGACGACATTAAGTGTGAATATGATAATAAACTTTTATTATAAAAAACCGAAAAACGATATTCGAAATTCATTAATATACGTTACTCGGCCTTGTTGTGGTCACAGAAATTCATATGTGTACCAAATTTCAACTTAATCGGTTCTTTTGATTCGGAGCAAGCTGACTGTGACAGAAGGACAGACTGACAGACACACGAGTGTTCCTGTAAGGGTTTCGTTTTTTCATTCGGACGTACGGAACCCTAAAAAATAACTAATAGATAGTAAAGGTTAAAAGCAGGTAGACGTTATATGGGCCGAGAGAACCGGAATAATTCTTTTTAAAAGTGTGTCTGTTGGCCACATAGGGAACCAGTTTGTAGATAATTTTCTTAGGGCCGGTTGTTTCAAACGGTTGGTTATCGTAACATACGTACCTCAAATAAAAATGGTTACATATGATGTTTCATCATCATCATCATCATCATTTCAGTCGAAAGACGTCCACTGCTGGACATAGGCCTCCCCCAAGCACCGCCACCTCGACCGGTTTTGTGCGTCCCGCATCCAGCGGATTCCTGCGGCTTTCATAAGGTCATCGGTCCACCTTGTGGGAGGCCTTCCAACACTACGTCTTCCTGTACGCGGTCGCCACTCCAGAACCTTTCGGCCCCAACGGCCATCTGTTCTGCGCGCAATGTGCCCGGCCTATTGCCACTTAAGTTTGGCTATTCTTCGAGCTATGTCGGTTACCTTGGTTCTCCTGCGGATCTATTCATTTCTGATTCGATCACGTAGGGTATGATGTTTAACGTTAGTTAAATACAAAGCGTTGTTTCACTGCTTAAACCGATCGTCAAAGTTATTAACATGAGTTTTAAATATATTTTTTCTTTCTTCACTATTTGTATCATAATCAGATGAACTATCGTCAAATAAAAACGAATACAAAAAAAGACATTCCATAAAGTTTTTGGGGTTTATTTATAAACGCTGCTTAAAGTTAAGTAATGATTAGCGACTGTTTGACTGACCATACATTTTTGAAGTTTGAACGTCACTTAACTGTAAGCAACGTTTATGAATAAACCCCTTAAGAGTCTATACAACCTCAGCGCTACCTCACTCTGTATCTCGCTCGTACACTATTTCTACCGGTCACGCGAGCAAGCGAGACAGGGCGGCAGGGAAAAGGCTCCAAGGCGCTGATAGTTTAGGTAATTTCGTTTTACGGTGAAAATAATGGTCATTTAAAAAAAGTAAATAACATAAGACCTGCTTTATAGTTAGTTCAGTTAATATGCAAAGTTTCATTATCTAATTTGAAGTATTTTTTGAATACCAGCGGTTTATTGTTCGGTTTGGAGGTAACTTTGGAATTTTTTTCTATCGAGAAAATTTTATGGAATCGTGTTTTCGGCTAACATAGTACTTAAAATTAATCCTCAACTTTACCATATATTTATTTCAAAATTAATGCTGCAGTATTTTCGACATAACGGAGGATCATGCTAAGCCATTTGAGGTAGTATAGGCCCTTAATGTTTGGCGCAGATGTTTGAGAATAAAATGACGTTAACCAGTGGGTATAACACCGGTTACTGTAATCGTTATTTTTTGACGAACGTTAAGAGCATAATTTTGTGAAACAAAGCTTTTTTTTTTGGTTTGACGGTAGTTAGCACCATTTATGACGTATACGCGTGCGTTAAGTGGTCGTGAAACAACCTGCCCTTACTAGCATATATGAAGAAACATGCTATGGATTTAGTTACAATTGATTTATGACTTGGATTTTATTAATTGTGGATTTAACCCTTCGAATATTACAGAAACAATTAAAACCGGCCAATTGCGCGTCGGACCACGCACAATCATAAGTTCCGTAGTTGGGAAGAATCCATCCCAAGAACAGACTTAACTAACATTATACGAGTATGTTCTCCCATACATTCCAACTGCAAATGTAAGATGGTTGACTATTACTCGTTATCTTGTAAATCCTACTTTTCTGTGATAGTTTTCCTTAAAACTTCGTTATATATACTACTGTCTCGTTTTTTGACGTGACAACGTCTAATAAATCGATGAACGCCGGCTGCAGGCACGAAAATGTCCCGTTACGTTCATACTGAGCGCAACGGGACAATGAGCGTAACGGGACATTTATTGTTCGTTTGCGCCGCATCAATGTTTTGTTATGACATTGTCACTTTAAACTATCGTTCGTAAACCAACTTTAGAGATAACCAATTTTTGACGTGACAACGTCTAATAAATCGATGAACGCCGGCTGCATGCACGAAAAAGGATGACTCATTGTCTCGTTACGCTCGTTGTCCCGTTACGCTCGTTGTCCCGTTACGCTCATTGTACGCTTGCGCCGCATCAATGTTTTGTTATGACGTTGTCACGTTAAACTATCTTCCGTAAACCAACTTTACCGACAACCAATTTTTTTCATATATCCAAGAACAACCATTTAACTGGACACTTGACTTGAAAACTCGTTAATATTTGCATCATTAGAAGCCCAAAAGTTTTTAGAGTTTCATTAATTTAAATAGTTTGCCCCACACTAAGATTGTCTCCTGTATTGTGGGTGCGTTTACAAACATTTAAACTCACACAAACAGCCAGACACGGAACAACTACTTGTAGCTCATACAAATATTTGTGCCGTGCGGGAATCGAACCCGTGACACGCAGCGCACCAGTCCACTGCGCCAACCGTGCCGTGTTTTAATTTTTCTTATTCCAAATTCTGTGCCATTTTCGATTTTATGTAGCAGGTTACTCTTTTTCAGACACTTAAACAGATATTTTGGTCTTGATTTTAAGTTTATCATAAAAACAATACATTTTTATTTGTATTATTCAACTTGCATGTTTCAATAAATTATTTAACATACAATTTTAACTCTGTTAACTAACCCAAATACAATAGGCCATAACTTACATTAAATTTTTTACTCGAATAATAAACGTATTATGATGTCTTAACTCACCAGACTTTACATTATGAATTACTATAACTTGTTCTGAAATTGTAATTTCATTTAAATTTCAAAATTCAGACCATAAATTAAATTTATACTTTATAAAAATTAAAATTAAGAAATAAAAGTTACTTTTATAAAGTAACATTATTGAGGCTTACAACTGATGATTCTTATTATTATCTTTATGCACGCTACTTAACTAAGTAGTTTAAAAAAAAATCTAGAGCATTGCGCTGGTCAGTAACTTGGTCAGTAACTGTTACTGACCAGCGCAATGTTCTAGAAAATAATGTTGAAAAAAGAATTCTTTATATAACCATATTTAAATATGAGTTAATACCTAATAGTAAATCCGCCTATAGTGTTGCCACTGCTGAGACAAGGCCTCCTTTCTGAGATGGGGTTGGCTGTAATTCAATACGCTGGCCCAGTGCAAGTTGGAAGATGTCATATGTCTTCGAATTTTTGGTTCTAGGACATGCATGCATGCATTACCAAGTACTTACTGCCAAATTTAACCAAGTTCTACAATAGCGTCTATATTCTCAAAACAAACCTCATGCCCTACCGACTATGGCATTCAATCCCATTACCAATATCGCAACAAATCAAACCCACAAAACCTTCACATTACAAAATTTTCCATAAACATTTACTTTCTCCACAACCATAAGCTGGTGGAAACCCGCATTGGTTCGACATCATTTGATTTTAATTAGAATGCAAAACGCTCGCAGTTAAAAGAGGTCACACGTGATGAGATTTAAGGAGTGGTGTTGGACTAGCAAGTAAGTAGTTCCGTGCCAAGAGGTATCTAAGTTGCCAGATAAGAATAATTATATTGTTTTATAGAAGATTTAGATCGATTATTCACGATTTGATAAAGTTATATCCAGGTATCGGTATTTGGTTAACACCCATATTTATTTGCATAAATTTTCGATGAGATATAAGACTGGGGAAATCGAAAGTTATTAAATAAAATGCAGTATTATATCAAACAAAATGCCTCCTGACAGTAGTTACACCAATAGACTCTAAAAACGAATATTATAGTAAACGAGAAAGAAAAGTAAATCAAGACAAAGGGTGTCTTGATTTACTTATAAATAATGCTGACCAATTATAATTGAGGGTCGTGTCTTCAGAAAAGTTAGGTGCGTAGTCCTCGCAGTCGGCGTGAATGTATAACCGATGTATGAACGTAAACAAAACAAAAGAAGCATGTAAGGATCGTAAAAAAAGAAAAGATCTATCTAAGCAATCAGATATAATGTTGACCATTTATAATAATTAATTTAATAAGATCACTTATTTACCTAGTGACAGAATAGTAGACAACCACAAAAGATCTAACAAATAAAAAAAAATGGCAACTGATAATGCAACTGATTAATCTCTTCACGCCTCAACTGGTTTACCGAGTAACACATAACAAACAGTTTACCCCACTTTATATCATAAATAAACATTGCAGTAATTAACAACAGTTATGGCACAATTAATGAAAATTAGAAACTTTTTCCTATCGTTGCATAATTTATAACTGAAAAAGAATTTACGGTAAAATTTATACCATTTTAATCGCTCGTTTCTGATCTATTAATTACTATTTTTTGTTTTTTCACACACAACGGGGAAGCTCTTGGCCTTCATCTCACCTGATGGTAAGTGATGACAAGGCCGAAGATGGAAGCGAGCTTCACCCGGAATCCTCAACCACAGAGGAACTGGCTATCTTACCTCTAACTGCCGAAACACAACAAATGCTGTTAACATTGTTGTTTGGCGACAGACTTAGTTAGTTTTATTGCTGAAGTTATAGTATTATTGATTATAGTTTTTAGGAATAAGCCTATTAGCTAGTTTTAATGAGATAAACCGTCCGCAATACCTCAGCTAGCTAACTTATCTAGCTCCATTTTTGCCAAATTTTTATACATTTGCGTAAGACAAAAATCTGAATTTGAAACACATTTTTACCTAGTTCTAAAAATCTAATAAAATCATTACGATAATTTGCAATTTGTGAGAACAGTAAACGTGGAAATTACTTGATAATCTTGTTGTGTTTGTCTGTAACTACGAGAGCACAATTTTGCAATTTTGTATCGACCTCTATATTATTTCTAAACCGTCTTCTATGTTTTGAAATAATATTATATTTCGTACACTTAACTTATTTTATTCAACATAGTTTATTTTAGGTTTTTTGTGGCTTCTTCTGTTTATGCAGTTTCTGATTTAGATCTGTCATCCGAAACAGCGTCAGATCTAATTCTTTTTCTACGCCTGCCAGATCAATTCGGTGTTTATTTGGTAATTTTATTCGTTATTATTAAGTTACATTAAGACATAAGTAAACCACATCCAAACATCATAGCATCATCATTATCTTTACGTTTATGGACAGAAGTCTCATCAATACTGACTTGTTTCAATACCTTGTAGGAACTAGTATTTCTCGTTTAAAGCAAAAGGGTTATACAATTATGTCCCGGACATCGATTTATCAATGTACTAGTGACCTTTAGGAATACTTTGCGTTCTTGCATCATGTTTAAAATGTTGAGCTCTCCCTCATATTATTGGAAGCATGTCCAAAGTTATGATAGATAGAATACTCTTTATTACGTACACCATAAAAATTAAGTAAGTCGTCAGCTAATCATTTTCGTCATTATCATCCTGCTCTCATCATTATTTATTTAAATCCACGTAGAATGTCTTTTACTTCAATTTATCTCTTCTAGCTGTCATTTTAGAATTCACTGTTAAACTAAAAATTGTTATTATAATTGAGGGGCGTTAACTTTGTTCACCAATACCAGATTCATCATTATTTATTCATACCTCATTTAATACAACTTGCTGCTCCAATGAATCGATAACTATAATCTTATAGAAACCATGAAGCCATCAGAACATCGTTAGTGTTATACACAATACATCTTTTGGTTAACAAGCCATGACCAATTTACGGGGATGAAAAAAAAACATATATTTCCGATGATGACATCTTCTCACTTTCGCTTTAGTACTTCTACGGTGCTTTCGAAACTGTGGTGTGAATTTAAAATACTTTTAACTTATGAGGACCCGAAATACGAATCATGTTCGTCAATCAATTTGAACTTTTTATTGCATTGTGTGTACCTATTAGCTTTTTGCTATGTGTATATACTTAACTGCCATTTTTGAAAACGGAAGCTTAAAAAAAATTAGGTCGCTACGTCGATATAATGATGTAGCTATATTTTTCTAATATAGTTTCGAAAGAGAGTTTCAAGAAACCAGACGTTTTTGAAATACATTTCTTATTGCCGAAATGGGTCTGAATCGTTTAATTTCGCGATCTTTTTTATTTCGGATTGTTTAATTAGGCATTTCTGAATTCGTATGTAACAATCTTACTATGAATCATTCAATAAACCAGCAAAGAACAGGAAACAAACTAAAAAAAAATTTTTTTTTTTGTCTGCAATGTAACATGTCAGTCACACACTGTCAACTGATATAATTTCCTTGTTACAGATGAAACATCAAGATATATCCGGCTCAACACAGTAGATAATACTCTAACCTGTCAACAAGAGACTGATGAACATACTTTCCAAAATTACTATACGCAAAACTTCCATAGAATGGAATCATTGCGCGTAGATGCACGCGGATATACCACGAGACCAAACGTGTGTGCAAAATAAAACTATCTGTGACAAATAGATAGAAACTAGTAATGGTCTGAAAATGGCTGAACGCTATGAAGAGAGAAACAAAAACAAAATGGGAATCGACACTATAGCCAAGTTTCTAGTTATAATATTAGTTAGTGCTAAACAGATTCAGTGTAGTGACAATGACGATATAGCGAAACGAATGAAGATTATCGAAAGTGTGTCCGGTAGATATTTTAGTGACATTTATCAAAATGGTACATTTAGGACTGGTAATGTATTGTGGGACAATATTTTGAATAAGTGTACCGCGACGCCGTCAGTGAGTTGTTTACAGAAGAATGTTTATTCTTACCTAGATGATAGGTTGGGGATGAATGATGATGTGGTAGTGTCTAGTGGAGTGTGTTTCAAGAAGAATAGTGTGGATATCAACAAGTATAGTAAGGAAGCTAATACTATCTACCTCACTGGAAGCGAGAATGATGCAGAGAAGGAGAGGTATTTGGATGAAGAAAACGAAATTGAGGATAGTGAACCAGGTGAGCGCATTTTTTGTTCGATAAACTTAACTCAATGTTTTGGTATTGATAACTTTTTGTACACACAGCTAAATATCAAGCTATACAATTCCAGTATAAGCTGATCTCGCATTGTATAGGATTTCCGTAAAATAGGAGGTCAGCTTATACTGAAAATTATAGCTTGTGTGCATACTTTTATTCGACATGTAATTAAGGAGTGGATTAGCAAGTTCGCTTGCAGTGACATTTCATGTTTGGTTAAATAACGCGGCATGTACTAATGTCTCTCGAATCTTCTTGTTAATGCCAGTAACTTACATTTTAATGGTCATATTACTACTTGATATGATTGTTATTCAATGTTTGTATGTACATGTTACCGGCCAAACCCGATTTCAGGCCAAACTACTTTGTCCTAGGCCAAACCGGTTTATCCTACGCGTGTTAGTAGGATGTACTAGTTTAGCCCAGGACAATCTAGTTTGGACTAAATACTTTAGGCTTAACTAGTTTGGCCTAGGCTAAACTGATTGAACCGTTGCAAGTCACAAAATAAACAGGCTAAACTAAGTAAATTATTAGTTAAAATTAAAAGCCAATCCATTAGATGAATTATATTTTGACCCAATAACATAACATACAAAATAATGCTTTTCATGCTAAGCAAAACAGCGTTTATAAGAACAATTATCATCGAAACCAGTTCAGATTTGGCAATGAAATAGAGTAACATGGTCATTATTTATTTTATTTTTTTAAGTAATTTGAGAAGAATTAAGTTCAGCCTATAGGTAAGCCTAGACTATTTAGGCCAAACTAGATTGTTCTGGGCTAAACTAGTATATCCTATCACGTGTAGGATAAACCGGTTTGGTATAGGATAAACTAGTTTGGCCTGAAATCGGGTTTGGCCGGTAACATACTTATAGATTGACGAATTAAATAGGGCAAATCAATAAACTCTCCGGTTGGTACCTATGCACAGATCGTCCTCCAATCAAAAGACCGAGAAAAGCTTTAAAACAACAATCACTTCGAATACTTCAATATGCAAATGAACAGAACACATCAGAAACACAGTACCAACATAAATAAAGATTTCTCTAAGTAACCTACAGACATATTGCAGACATCATTGAGACTTGAGGAAATCCACATTCACGGTGAAAACGCATTTGTTTATTCAAACAATGAGCAATTCATGTCGCATCTAGTAGTTAGTGTCACTGTTGACCAGTTTATTTTGAACTCTGGTTACAAACAATATGTTCTAGAATGTAAACTTGTTGGTTGTACATTCGTTCCGGTTTTTTGTCATTTTATGTATTTTGATTGGTTAAAATTTGTTAAGATTTTGTATTTTTGTGTGCTTTATTGGCCTTGTAGTAATTTGTGATTTGAGAAAATCCGCACTGTTAAGAATACTGATTCCTAAATCCATTATAGAGAGTATTTTTTTTTTTTTTAATATGGCATCACAGAGTTAACCACGAGGGGTTGAGACTTTTTAACCGGACTTTCCCGTGGTTGCGTTAAGCTCCTAACAGAACTTAATGCCTCCAGCCAGGGCGTAAAAACTTATAAACTAAACGACTGCACGCTAAGGGCATCCCCTGTGGGGTACGAACCTCGGCTTAAGGCAGCGTCGGAGGGAGGATGGCAAGGGACGTTCGGTGGCTGGATAAAATCAGAGTTAGATTAATTATTAATTAGATTATAGTCAGGGGGATTTAAAGCTACAGGCTCAGCAATAGTATAGTTAGACATAGTAGTTAGTTAGTTAGTTAGTGTTGTTGTTAGTTAGTTAGTATTTATTCTTGTATCTTAGTTATAAATTCTTCTAAATTTGTTTTCTGTTATTGCACCTACTATGTATTATCTCTGCATCACCCTAAGGTAGACTGGTAGAAAATGCCCAAGGCATTAAGTCCGCCTTTGTACAGTTTTTACTTGTGCATAAAGTTTTAATAAATAAATAAATAAATAGCGCGTGCTGGCGCTTCGCTGACAAGCAAGGGTCGGGGAGGACTATTTAGTCGGGGATTCCACGCGGGGCCTCGGCGGCGAGGTCGGAATGAATTTAGAGAGTATAAAGTACCATAAGTAGTAGTATAAGTATAAGGAACCTAGTTAGTGTTGATATTAATCATGTACAAGCCGTGCGCCCGCCCGATGGTACTTTCTATCGGCAGAACTATCAAAATTCCATACAAACTTTCATTCTCTAATTAACCCCTTTAGGGTTTGAATTTAACCCCGTTAGGGTTTGAAAAGGAGTGTGGGGATTGGCACAAGAAAAGAGAGGCCTATGCTCAGAAGTGGTCGCAGTCAGCTTGTAGATGATGATTCGTCATCATCATCAACAAGTTGACTTCGCCGGTTTGAATTTTTTAAAGTCTGAGTACATTTGTGGTCACTTTCGTTTTTTAAGAAACTCTTGTCAGTGGGTGAATTTAAATTTTAAATTAAGTAGATTTGGTAAGATTAAGACCAGATAACCTTCCTTTTTTGCCTTCATTTTCATAAGTATCTATTTTTCAGGTACCACGTAAACTGTCACGTAGTTCCATATTTAGTTGCGTGTCTTGAGTTTGATTTCCGCACGAAATTAAAATATTTGTATGAGCTACAGATATTTCCTTGTCTGAGTGCGCAATGTGATTAAGTCTTTAAATTTGTTCGCAATACAAATTAAATTAATAGAACATAGAGATGCCTTTGTTCAGAAAATGTATGCTGTATGATGGAATGACAAATTTTATGATAGCTAAAACCATAACAAAAATCAAGTGATTTTACGCATGATAGTTAGAGATTTCGAGAAAAATATGGTGATAGACATTAATTTGTATTCAAAACGACGACATGCTGTGGCAACCCCAAATAAATAGGGATAAGGAAAGGATAGTGATGATAAGAATTGTATTTTATTTATTTATTTAACAATTTATGTACACACATATAAACAGAGAAGAAGAAATGAACAGAAAAATACGTACAAAGGTGATGCTTATTTCTAATGAAATCTCTTCCAGCATACCTGCGATAGGAAAGTAGATAATATGTAGACAACGTGTGTAAGAGTAGAAGAGAAAAAAATATAAATACTTATAAACATACAATTAGTTATATAGTTGGGAAGATAAATAGTTACTTAGTACAGTTTTACATAAAACTTGAGCTATAGAGTGAGTAGCCAAGATTTATGAATCTTTACTAATTTTATAAAGAGGATAAATTTGTTTGTAAATTTGTATGTAGGGGGTAATCTCTGCAACTACTGAACGGATTCTGAAAATTATTTTTGTATTATTTTGATAGCCCAATTCCTGGAGAAAGTTAAAGACTATTTAACATCACGCTGTGACACTAAGGAGCCAGCAAAAAGAAAAAAAAACTGAAACGTAGATACGTGAAAACGAAGTATACTCGTATACCACAGTAATACCGTAGTCTATATTATAAAATTTACCGCATCTTAGTAGACTATATGCACGTATTTAAATCAGGCTATAACTCTCACTCCACAAACAGCGCAAGAGCATGAATATTTTGTTAATAAACCAGCCAATCATCGGAGAACCGTGAACTTTCTGTTTCCGTCTCAAACATTGCGATAATGTCAATGACATCGTTACAGCCTTGATCTTGACGACGTGAATTAGAATGATCAGACCATTCACTATTCAGATATCTATTATGCAAATTTTATGAAACTTGACAGTGCTTGACAAAAAATAGTTAAGTTTTTTAAAAGAAAGGTGGCAATGAATAACACTCAATTCTTGTCTTATAATAATTGTCAAAGATATTTGAGTGTAGAGCTTTCAGACGCCATCAAAATGATATTTATTCAGAACTACTTCAATCAAAGATTGTGCAGGCTCTACAAGTTTTTTTTTCTGCCTTTATTGATCTACTACCTACTGTACAATGGCCTCCCCAAGTCCTTAAAACCACTTATTACTTAGTAGTATATTAAATTGGGACTGAAAAGAATCTCGTACCTTCCAGAAAGACGGCCATAGCATATTTTGGACGATACTCAACAATGCCGTTAAATAAAAATAAAAAAATAAAAAAAAACAAAGTATGTTGGGACTGTAAATTTAAATGAACTTCTGGTCTTCATGATAGTACAGATACATAAAATCGTGAACATAGACATCGTAGGTCTTAACAAGTAAACTTCATTGTATGTTACTTATTCATAAAAAATTTGGACCGTAAAGGTGTGACCAAACATAAAGCGGCAATTTTGCGCGGCTGCCGCGCACGGCCAACGCCGCGAACGGTGTAGTGTTGGTTCGCCAGTGGTTGTGTGTGGACGGACGTATTTTATCAAGTAGAATGGATAACGAAACAGCAATTCGTCTTATTGAAATATATGGCTCCCATAGTCCATTATGGGATACTAGGGAGCTACAACACACGCGGCCGCTTTCATTGTAGTTTAAATACGAAATAATGAGCGCGGCGTGTCTTGGACATGCCGCGCAGCACTGCCGCGCAGAAGATCGCACTAGTCGCGCGGCAAATTTGTGTCTTGCGAATGCCGCGCGTACGTAAATGCCGCGCACCTTGCACGCCGTGTTTGGACACAACTTAACATGAATCTCAATGATGTTGACTTTTTATAGGCTAAGATTATTTAGAATTAATAGGTAGGTAGTGATACAGACTTACGGCCAATCATGCTAATATGAATAATAATAGCCATCCAACATTTCTAAAACATTTCTTTAACAACATTAACAATTCAAACAAGTAAAATAATTACCCGTTATGGCGCAAATCTGACATCAACGTGAGTGGTTATGTGTGCCATACTACCGACTCAGAAACAAGCATGTGCCATCGACCGTGGCAATATGCCAACGAAAGTGGTGGTACTGGTACGTGGACACTTGAGTTGCCTTAAGGTCAAGGGAATGAGGTAGAAGTTTAATAAGCTGTATTGCTTAATGTGAAGAGTTGTCAAATAGGTATAAAGATAATAAAACATAACATCATGCCCGTAATCCCCGAAGGGTTAGGCATAGGAGTAGGTACACACGGTCCCAAATCAAGCTATAAATCTCCAGTTTAGGCTGATCTCGCATTGTGTAGGATTTCCGTAGAATGAGAGGTCATCTTATACTGGAATTGTATAGCTTGATTTATGGCCGTGAGTAACTATTGCACACTCACATTTCGCCAGTTATGTTTAAGTCTCATGTAATACAGTGTCATTATTTGATAATAATAATTATAATTAATTAATATAATTATAATTAATATTATTATAATTAATTAATATAATAATAATTACTACAATTATAATTAATAATCATAATTATAGTTACTAAAATCACTTCACTAGATACTGACAATTTTTTGTGTTTCACATACATCTTCTTTTATTGTCTGTGTGCATCACAAGACAGATTAAGTTAATTAAAGGGTGATCACGCGAGAGATTAGAGACCAGAGATTCGTGGTTTACTAACTACGAATCTCTAAATAAATATTATTGAATGTTGTAAATACACGAGTTTTCTTTGTAGCGCCTTCTTCACACAACGGTGAATCTTTGTCATTGTCCGTAAAATGTGATGAGTCATCTCATTGCTTGACATTACATCATATTGACAATATTATTATTATCAACGTCCCAATTACCACCCACACTGTTATTAAATTACCATAATTTTCGTTTTGACCACTTTCATTTTTTACCATCTGCGAATTAATTCATCGTAAACGTGATTTCGAAAGCATTTTGCATTCCTTAGTGAAAGCAAAATAAACTAATAAATACAGTAAACAATATTAGTCTTATTCCATAGAAAATAAGATTCAAAATTGAATGGAGTCTCCTCTAATCGTTTCTTCGTGTCCGGCGGCAAAGTATTTGCGGTTGTTGTAACTCTTATTGCGTGTGAAATAAGGGTTGCATTTGATTGTGTAACAGTTGTTATAACATTGTTACGGTGGTGGCATGAGTCGCGTTTGTAGAAAAAGTTAGGTATGTTCTAATGTTCTTTTAGGTGCTACAATTTCTATGAGCTAAGAATGGAGGAAAATCGGCGTCTATTATTTGTTGATAATATGTCAAAATGCGCATTTTTTGCAATGAAAACAGTGATTATAGTAGTGTAGTGATAGTGACAGGTATGCTGCCGCGCTAACGAAGAATACAATAACTTGATTCTAGACAATTTTGAGTTATAAGTATATATAATCGGATTCAGCGAATAATATAACAATAATCTATTAACTTTCTCTAAGTAACTTTTTATGAATCCTTCAGCTCTGTTTTTCAGTAAGTAAGAATTAAAAAAAAACTAATCGGATATATGTTATGAGCTTTTTCTTAATATGTGGTATTATTTAACTTTACACCATAAGCTAGCATTCCATTCTATTGTCAAAAAGTAGTAAGTTAACCGACTATCTACCGAAACCGATTAACCCGGTTTGACCGGTTTGATTAAACCGATTATATTATAATCGGTTTGCACATTCGGTAACACAGGAACAGTAAGTCTTGCGGTTTAGTTTTACCATTAGATAAAGAACCAATGCCGATTCGGATGGTACTTATATTAAAGTGAAAAACTAAAAACGCAGATAGTCGGTTTTGCCTTTAACCCGGCGATTAATCAATTCCGAAATCGCGAGATTTTTACGATCGATACAAAAGTGTACTCCATATTATATAGCCAACACCTGAACGTAAGAATATACATTCGATTCTTTAATCAGAACTCTAAATTCGTCGGTCTCGGAATCACGGGATTTTTACGACACAAAACTGCATTCCATAATAGCCAACACCTCAACTTTAGGTAAATATGCATCCGATTATCCGATCTTTAGATATCAGTAATCATAAAATAAATGTACATAGGTACCAACAAAAGCCCATTCCTCACCAGGTTAGTAGCCCATGAAGCGTAGCACTTGTCCTGTGGTCAACCACAAAGGGTCCGGCACTTGTCATGGTGACTGACAAACCTGTAATAACTACATAGATGTTGCGGTTAGAGAAGAAAGGTAGAAATTGTATGTATTTTGTTGCAAGAATATGATGTATTTGAGCTGAACAGGTTGCTGTGATGTGATACGGTGATTTTAGTGTCGTTGTGCAAGATGGGTAATCCATCTTATCAGATTACCTTTAAAAATGGTTTACGATTCCATTTGGCTTTAATGATAACTTTTTCTTAATTATTACGTTACATGTTTGTAGTCATGTTAGTTGCCTACCATTGTCGCAAAGAAATTATGTTTTTTTTTTTTCACTCTTCATGGATTTAAGTTTTAGTTAGTCTATTATATTTTTATAGTTCGTTAGTTAATTTAAATCCATTATACACCGTGGCATTTTAGTCGTCTTACAAAGACAGCCCACTTCGGAATAATCCCAGTCGCCCCCACATGTATTGCCCCCAGGTGGCAATCGGGAATAAAATTCCCTGTTACCACCAGGTAGTGACTGGGAAGTTACTTCAAATCGCTGTACACTGCGACGTGGATTACCAACCCGGTGGCAAATGGGAATTTTATTCCCGATTGCCACCTGGGGGCAATCCATGTGGGGGCGACTGGGAATATTGCCCCACTTCATGTTAAAAATGTCGCCGCGCAATGGAGCGGCTACATTTTTATGAGAGTTCATTCACCCTAACGCAAAAATGTGTTTCTTACTATTGCAACTTAAACTTAATCTAAATCCATTCCGCGGCGCCCTTGTAACACAAGACTCGGACTGCACTCGTAACAGGGTGTTTTAAACTATGTCATGAGTCATAATGAATAAAAAAAAGCAAATGTTCATATTTTTTTATTTTTAATATTTTTTATTATTAGTAGTCAATGGATACATGAAGTGGGCTGTCTTTGTAAGACGACTAAAATGCCACGGTGTATATATTAGTTTAATTTCCATTAAGTTTTCATTTAGGAACTAGAAACTACAGAAGCAAAGGTCCACCAGCCTCGCATACTTCACTTATAATACGAGTATGCAGCATCTTCTTCATATTTAGGCATCTTTCTATTTCTCTCATTTGTCCACGATAACACTTGGTTTTGGCATGCGGAAGGCTTACTAAAGACCACACAATATCACGAATACAATATGCATTAAACTCATACCATAACGAAACTAATAAAAAGCCAAAAATTATGCGACAGACAAATTACAGGCTATTCTTACTAAAGACCACAAAAATCATGAATACAAAACACATTAAACTCATACCATAACGAAACTAATAAAAAGCCAAAAATCATGCAACAGACAAATTACAGGTTATTCAAGATTAAATTACACTCTATCGTGTCCAATTTATTATGAGTAACCACACAATTATATACACGCCACCAGCAATAGTATTTTTTAAAGGAAAACTGTCGTGAGAGAAGCTTAGGGACTGTTCACATTCGATCGTTTACTGATTTCGTCATCGTTTGATCGTTCGTTACGTTTTCTGTCTTTCTCTTGAAAATCTCTTAGGTTCTAAATAATATCAAAGCTACTTCTGAACTTCTTCATGGAACTTTTAAATAACTCAATTTATTAATGTTCATGGTTTTATAAACCCTATGTAAAGTACAGTCTAAAAACATTTCTTTTTTGTTGGTGGTGGTGTCTAATTCATTGTTGGGTGATATCTCTGAGTATGGAAATTTTGGCTACATTGTTGTATTGGGTTTCTCTTTTGTAAAAACAGATGTAAGTGGCAGTAGTAAATAGATAAATATTATATTTATAACACCCACAAAATTTAAATTGAGGTGATCGATTTTAAGCTAGAATCGAATAATAAGTAGGTATTTATATATTATAGTAATTTTTATGTATGTCTATTATAAGTTTATAACATATTTATGCAATACTTGTGTATCTATTTTATTTGTTATCTTTTTAATATTTTTATTATTATTATTATCTCCTCTTAAATAGAGCACCTGCCATCTTATCTCTTCACTACCCTTGGTTGACTGGTAGAGAATCCCTATGGCATTAAGTCCACCTTTGTACCTTCATTGTGTATGAGAAGTTTAAATAAATAAATAAATAATCGACGTGAATATTAGCCAAAGACGTGTTTTACCAAAACTATGTTATAAATTTTAACATAGAACGTCAAACACAACGTCTTTGGTTTTACCAAATCTGATCTCTTGATGAATAAACATAAAATTTAACATAGTTTTACGGCTGTCTCAATAGTTAAGCAAGCATGAAAGTTAAAGCCATCGACATCAATATAGATGTCAACTGCTTTAACTTTCATGCTTGCCGTTAAAAACCATTGATTATGCATTTTCCGGTTCTTGTTGAAACCGCGTTCACCTTTGACTAAAGGTAAATGACAGAATCAAAATACTTACCTATACAGGGCGTCATACGACTTTGCCACATGGAGGGAAAGTACCTTAAATACTGTAGATTGAAAAATTTACTGAATGAAGACTTCACTTTTCTTTTAAAAACAATACGAACTGCATTCAAAGAATTTTACATAATAGCCTGTCTGAACTGGGAATCGAACCCGCAATATCCGGGAATCGATCCACCACGTGCGTCGCTTCGCGTTGCCTGCCCACGCTGTTACCTACTTCGTTTTCGCTTAGTTTGTTTTTTTTCTTTTTGCTATAACTCTCGATAAAGGGGCTATCCGACACTAAAATAATTTTACAATTCGAACTAGTAGTTCCTGAGATTAGCGCGTTAAAACAAACAAACTCTTCAGCTTTATAAAATTAGTATAGATTTTAGTTTAAGACATCGCATATTCATGTTTTTCTTCTTGTTCTCACACACTATTGTCTACATTTCTTTTTAATTTCTCCTTTCACAAGTCTGCTCGAAATTTCTTAAGAAATAAGCAGTATCTTTATACTCAAATTATAATCATGTAGTATCTCTATTTATTTCATTACTGTATGTACATACAAAATAAAATAAATAAATAAATACAGGCGTAATGTTATATGACAATATAACAGTTGATCAAGCAAACGCAACTGTATTTGAATACCTTACTAAAGCTTTGTGAACAAAGAAAATACAACAATTACAAAAATAGATTAACAACTAAAGAAAGTAGGGCTGGCCTAGGTGGACGTGACTCATAAAGTAATACAGTTGTTTATATTATCAAAGGCTTCGGATACTAACACAAACAATACCTACATTGGGAATAATATAGGCTTTAGGCAAAATTTTGTACTAGGTTTAGGAATAGAGTTTTTTTTAAATTGATATGGCACCCATTTCCTCCCGTGGGTGTCGTAAAAGGCGACTAAGGGACTTACTAGAGAATGGGCAGCAGTGTTCTCTCTATGCATTTTTGACACCATACTGCGATCGCCAACCCGCCTGCCAAGCGTGGCAATTATGGCAAACCCCCCCAAATTGGGGGAAGCTTATGTCCAGCAGTGGACGTCTTTCGTCTGAAATGATGATATGGCACTTCAACGACTTATTCACTAAAACACACACAAACAAAGATCACATACAATTTTAGGTATCGTGAATACATCACTTACAGAAGTGCACATCACTAGCATAGGACTCGAAGGATAAAGAAGGTGTAAAATACCGTTAGTTGATTTGGTTGCAAGTTACGTAATAAATCGAAAATGAGCTATGTTCACAAATTGTAGCTTTGCAGGGCATTGGAGCTAAGCCACATTTTTTGCGAAATGCAGTTAAAGAGTCACAGTTAATCAATAAAGATTTTAATAAATAAATAAAGATAACAGATATCATGAGTCATGCATGACTGTAACCATGTTTTTGTTTTAAATTTCCCAATTTTTTTTATTTTTTTTATTTAGTTTTAATAAAGATCAAAAATTCTATGCCACTTAAATTCATTGTGATTACGAGTCAAAGAAAGTAATCATTCAGTGGTCAATAGTTATAAGAGCTCATAGAACTCTTGAGCACCAAAATTATGACATCATAATACTGTGTTATGATTCTGATTTATGTTAAAATAACTGTCCTTACTATCATACATTTTTTAAACGTCTATAATTCAGAAGTGCAGATCTGACACTCAAATAAACAAACACTATCTCTCTCCTTAACCATAATTTCTTTTCTGATTTGATATTTGCACTTGCTTCATGATTATTATTGAAAATATTTATATAGACAAGTATAAAATGTTTTATGTATGTATGTATTTATTGTATTATATATAAATGGTACACCACAAACTTCCTGCAGTAATGTTTCTCCTTCTCCCTTAATCCATCTAAAGATTGTCTTTAAAAAATGGCTTTTAGCGTTAATACCGCCCATTGTGTCACCACTTGTAAAATTTCTAATAAATAAATCAGAATTTTTTATAGTGTGCAATAAAGAGTATTTATTTATTTATTTATTAAAACTTTATGCACAAGTAAAAAAATATTGTACAAAGGCGGACTTAACGCCTGAGGCATTTTCTACCAGTCAACCTTAGGGTGATGCAGAGACAAAACATGGCAGGTGCAACATAAGGGATAGATAACTCGAAAAAGGAAAAATTCAAGTAAACTAATACATAAATAGATACATACATACATACATAAATATAAGAAAAATAAACAGTGTCAGGTGAAATAACGATTGGTAGGGGAGAAAACGAATCAGCGCTGGGATGATTCAGCCAACTTCTTACGAATATGTTCACGTGCCTTCACTTTAAATGATATCCGACTGGTTGCCATCCTGATATGCAGAGGGAGCGCATTCCAAAGAAAGACCGCTTGGGCAAAGAAAGAAGAGTGAATGAAACCAGTGCGGTGAGATGGACATCGTAGAAGACGATTGTTGGTGGAACGAAGATTTTTACTATGGGCAGAGCATAAGTATTGAACATGGGACGTCAGGTAAGAAGGAGAAGTGGGTTTGTCGAGTATGGAAAACAACATAGACAGAGCCCTCAACTCTCTCTCTCTCTCTATTCTATCTATCTGTGGAATTGCTCCATTACCCTTCAAGGCGACGAAATACGAGTTGAGTCAATTTGCGAGTTCAGTCGAGTTGTTGTGTTATCCTGTAAAAATCTCACAGTGAAAACTTTCTGCAGTAATGTTCCTCCTTCTCCCTTAATCCATCTAAAGATTGTCTTTAAAAGATCGATTTTAGCGTTGATACCGCCCATTGTGTCACCCCTTGTAAAATTTCTAGTAAATAAATCTGAATTTTTTATAGTGTGCAATAAAGAGTATTCTATCTATCTATCTATCTATCTATCTATCTGTACGAAATACGAGTAGAGTCAATAAGACGAGTAACTACTAAAATCGAAACAGTTTCGATTGTAACACCTGTTGTGTTATCCCATAAAAATCTCACCGTGAAAACTTAAGTGAAGTGAGTTTGAAGTGAACTGTCATCCCATCAGAATGATACTGATGGTATAAGCAGTGAGATTTTTGCAGAATAGCACGGCTGATTTTCGAAATGTTGCCACTTCATAAAGCGCACAGATAAAATATTAAATATAAAACATAACACGTTTTGTTGAGTATGATATTCTCATAGCACGTACAATTCCTTTTAATTTTTTTCTTATATTCTTTTTTTATTCTATCACATTTTAAATTAAATTAAATTATATTAATTTTCTTTAAGTTCGCTGTGCTGGTACAGCGTCTTAATAATTGTTTGCTGCACCGGACGACGTCATTTCGTCAACGCCGGCTGTCGCTGAAAACCAGCGCTGGGGCTCTGTCTTACATAGGGTCGCAGCATAATGCTGAGCGATAGCCGTTTTGCGTGGATGTGACGCACTTTTCCCCATAGTTTTCATATATATATTTTTTTTGTGTTTATTCATGTTTACCGCAAATAAACGTTTTTTCTTTCTTTCTTTTTCTTTCTAATAAAATTCTATCAACACGTTTAGTCCAAAGATCAAAACTTCTGATCAACAACCGCCATAATCAAAGTCGACAATCTTTGTCTTACATACATACACACAAACTCTCGCCTTCTTTCTATGGGGATGGGCAGGAACTATAGAACACCACCTGCTACGCTCCATACCTACATACTCCTTTTGCTTCATTTACGTTAATATACTCGTATCTGAAGCCCTAGTATGAGTTTATTTTAACCATCTCGTTAAAATAAACTCACACCATGGCCTCTGGTCATACACGCACGCCGGATGAAGAACACTTTGCATTTTGCACAATGTCCGTAATCGACTGCAAATCTAGACCGTGTACCGGAAGAAAGTATCGAAGCTCACAATATAAAAGAAATTAAAACTCTCGGGGAAATTGATATTGTATCATAATGCTGAGAAACAAATGAATATTGTTGTGAAGTCTAGGAAAAGTTAGATGGAGAAATGAGAAATGGGTGGGAAGACATTATATTATGAAACTTGATTTTCTATACATTTGTAAGTGTCGTGTAACCTATTACTGTTTGAATAAATGTTTTTTTGCTTGTGTGTTGGTGATGTGTGAACAGTTTAGTTAGCAAAAACAACTGTATTATGTTACTTTTCTCATCGCAATGAACTTCACTTTGGGCGCAATAATTTTGAATTTTCTTTTGTTTTTATGGAAAGACCCACGTTATGTTTTAATTATGTACCGAAGGATCACTATTAAGGTATTGATATTACGATAACTTTTCTTTACAAGCTTTTATTAAACTTGTCTTGTTCGTTAGTTAGTATGTATTGGTCAAATCTTGCAAGCTGAATTAAAAACACTTTCTCTTATCCTACGACGTTGATTAATTTTTAATTTTTTGCATTCCTTCATGCATCTTTTGTCCTTATGTCGGAATAATTTTACTTTCCTAAATGTAACTATGTTATTTTTCTAAATCTATACAAATAAATAAAATTAAAGTGTCTCTTTGTAATTTCAAAATAACATCTTTTACTAAATGCGTATGAAAGTTTATACGGTAAATATAACAAAAAAACAACTTTAAAAATTAATCTGTCCGTCTGTTTGTTCCGGCTAACTGATAACACCGGCTGACCGAAACGGCTGGACCGATTTTGACGGAACTTTCACTGGCAGATAACTGATATTATAAGGAGTAACTTAGGTTACTTTTATTTTAGAAAAAGCCATGTGGGCGAAGCCGTCGACTGCAGCTAGTTATTATATAAAGTAACCAATCAAGATTAACACTATCATCACTTATTTTGTTCCAGAATCGCCACTAGAAGAAATAACAGACGCTCTCTACGACAAGAGTGTCAAATTCCTAGTAACCCATGACATGAAGCTGACATTACCAGAGATGTTCTTCCAAGGAGCGACCCTGAGGGTATCTCCCAGGGCACTGACGAAGACTGGCGCGTTAGTACACATAGACCTGGAGCCGCGAGCGGAGAATAATGGCGTGGGGCGATTGTTTTTTAAGAAAATAAGTAAGTTATTGCAACTGAATATATTATTTTTGAATTAGTTCTACTATGAGAAGATACAGATATTATTGCAATTAAAAGTACAAGGTTTACTAAAGAAATCATGTATGAAGTGCACTTATTAAACACATACCATTTACATATGTGAATTATCTTAAAATATTAATACACAGACAGTAAATATATAGTTACTTATTCACTTGAAAGGTTTCGAGTTTCCCACTAAAACGATTTTATTTGTTACAGAAAAATACATTAAGAAAAAATTAATAACAGCTGCCATAGCAATCATATTGGTCGTCAAACTGATAGCCCTCAAATTAGTCTTCGTGCTACCTCTGATCATGGGAGTGACGACTGCCAAGAAGATGTTCTTGAAACTCCTGTTGTTCGTGTTCCCTGCTTTAAGCCATATCTTCAAGTTGTGCTCTTGGTATCACCAGAATTATCACACAACGAAGTATCATCATCATCATCATTTGATTACTCATCACCATAAGGTTGGTTTTTGTTTTTATTAAGTGATTTCTTATCTGTATTAATATCCACGGTTTTATAATCTGTATTGAGTTATTCATTACTTTTTGAGGTGATACCCACAAACCCAGTCATACGTAATACATACATTGTTCGTTTCGTATACACATTTTTCTTCTCTTATTTTTAACTTCAGCTTCCGCATATCTAGTATTAATATAATTTATTACCGTCACATAAAATTAATTATATTCTTTACCATACTGCTTACTATCATTCTGGATCATAAATCAATTAATATGTACCGAACGTTTCTACCGTATTTTTTACATAAGTTCGTGCACCATCATACTTTTTATCGTAACAATCATAAATTGCGTGCACAATGTCTTTCGTTTTCACGATAACGGCAATTATGTCTGTAGTTCATTTCATACAATTGAAAGTATTCGGTAGTGTCTTCAAATTATCCAAAAAGTCAATGCACGCACTACCTTGTTTTCGATCATAATCAGCCGAAAATTGTTAAAAATATACGTCGTAATACCTAATACATTATTGATTTTATGTTCCATTATTAAGTTTCACAAAACTAAATTCCAATCATTATTTTATACGTTAGTATCTCATTCACTAGAATTTATATCATGTCATCATGAGTATTAAAATAAATTTTGTAATAATTTTGATTTACTAGCTTGTTAAAATGAGGTAATTCTTACCAATGTCCAACATAAACTGGACAGTTGACACGCGACGGTTTAGCGGGAAAATCACTGCGATTAGAAATGAATTTGAATTCGAGCAACATATATTTAAAAAAATATATATTGCACTTTCGTTTTCTAAAATTCACGTAGCTTCAAAAGTCAAGAGAAACGATAAAATGTTCAACGAAATCAGCTTGACATATGCAGTTATGATAATACATTATAGTCTACCTAATTGCTCAAAGATCTCTCTTTCAAAGCGTAATTTGAATTGATACATAGGTACGATTATCTATTTATGGTGAAGCCCATAAAAAGGTAATGAGATTGTATATCCTTAGCAGAACATGTTATCACTTGCAGAGAAATGGCCATCTCATCCATATACTACAAAATTTTAGTACTCCTTTTTTCCATTATCGATTCCTTAACATCAGTTTTTTTTAATTTTTTTTTTTTTTCAGTAAGCTGTTAAATTTTTTTTCTTATAATTAAACATTACTTTGTATCTTAGGGTCCACATGGGCATCAATCAGCATACGCAGGCCATGCATCGCATCCCTCATCAGTGGTGGTACGACCTCATAGTCAGGGTCCACCACCATCTTCGGAACATTATGATAATGACAACTGGGCACTTTCCGGTGCTCCCCTTGGCACTGAGTAAGTACCTATGAGGTTTTTTCTACGCTATTTTTAATATTGCAAAAAGTTAAGGCGACTGCCGCCTAAGAACATTATTTTTAACATTAAATTGCTTACCTGTATATACAATTATTTCACAACTGACTATTCACTCTCGTATTTACAAAACTAATTCAAAAGAATTTTCGAACGCAGATTCTATAGATTCGAATTTTTGACCAATCCAAATGTAATGGCATCAAAAAAAAATAAAAAATTACTGGCCATAACTGGTTATTGGATACTCATATTTTTGAAAGTTATTTTTCATATTTTGCAAAACAAATTAACTTAAAATAAATTAAACTGATTAACATTTCATCGATAACGATTAAAGTACCTATCGTAGAAATGCCATAAAAAAATAACATTCGCCATTTCTTTTAGTCATTAATATAGCATTTAGATCATCGTCACATTCATCACTTATCAATACATCATAATTATTGAGAGTCTTGAGAGAAAGTTGGAGATGTGAGCACCCTGAGAACTAGGGGGCTAAACATGTTTTAATTGAGTAAACGTCTATAACAGGCCAAACCCATTATCATTTACTACTGAGAACGAAATAATTATTATTTAATATCTCAGCTGTTGTGAAAAAATTATGTAGGTAAAATCTAGCCTTATTTCTTTGCGAACTGCTGCAAACATATTTAAAATGAAACAAAAAAAAAGACTGTCTTTATATTTAAATAAATATTTATTCCTCAATTTTCGTTATTGCACATAACAATGTTTGTCCCCGCATCACCCAAAGGATGATAAAGGTTGACTGCTAGATAATGCCTATGGCAATAAGTCCGCCTCAGTTTATTAAAGTAATAAATGAATTAATAATTAATAATAGGCTACGATAAAAGAGCAAATAGGATATTGACGAACTGACCGATGAAAAGTAAAAATTTGATTGTTTTTCACAGCTACATCATAGGAGACATTCATCGTAATGCGATATCAAACTTCAAGCCGACGCTGGGTGACGCTAATGATATTAACGCTTGGGGACTCGGCATGCCTCCAGGTAAGGAAACTGCTGTTTTATCTATAGATTGAGTATTATCAGCCTGCATAATATTTATTCTTACTCAAGTCAGAGAGTCTTAAAACGTAGTCTTATCTACTATAGTAGTCGTAGTCCTGAGAATGGTACAAGAATTTGGTAATGTGAATACTACTTTTATAGATCGTTCCGTCAAGTCACTGGGTGAATGGCTTGGGGTTGCAGTTAAATTGAAAGAGAACGTAAAGCTATTACATTAAGAATCTTCATAAAGTAGCATATATGTCCTTCTCCATATTTCAGGCTATATCTTTGCCAAATTTCATGATGATCGGTTTAGCGGGTTAGACGTGAAAACGTAACAGACAGACAGACAGAGTTACTTTCACATTTATAACATTGTAAGTATGGATTTCAGGACCATCAATGAATGTAGGAGAATACGCAGCGAGTAACAACATACCCCAAAGTCTGGCAGCATCATCTAATGTACCACAGAGAGTAGCGGTCAACAATGCTGGAAGGTAAGCATTTGTTTGATCTGTCACAGCGACATAAAAATGGCGCATTTCGGTCAATTTTAGTGCACTATTAGGCAAATAACTTTAAGACCCATGGAGAGCACACCTCATTTTAGTACTTGACCAAGGCCGTATAAAATCTTAGAATGAAAAATATAAGGTCCAGTTAAAACTGTTTAGTAGATGAGAATTATATGATTGTAGAAAACAATGACTCTTTGGACATATTTATAAGCTTTATGGTCTGGAGACCTACTTAACTCGTAAAAGCGAAAAGCAATACAACACTTTTAAGGTAAAACCCTCCCACGTCAATTTCTATCTAGGTTGACGATGAATATGGTAATGATGAAAGTTTTGATAGTTCTTATGTTTTGTTCTGTGGAAGTTTTGTCATAAAATTGAATTTAATTTGTTTGTAAACAACAATGATGGCCTCGATGGACTGAGCTGAATAATAATCACTTAATTTTCACTTTTCAGACCCGTAGGGCCTCCGAATTCATACTACCGAAATACCAAAAAAACAACACCGAAAGATCCACTGTCAGCTGAAAAGGAAGCTTTGGTAAGTTAATACCAATTTAAGCACAAGTCACGTTAGCTAAATTCATATTCATATTCATATTCTTTATTGTGGATCATAGGTAGGTAAAATACATACAATGCTCTTATTATTAAAATTAGGATCAGCTTTATCCCGCTGCTTAGGCATACAATAACAATCACATAAATCAAATTAAAAAGTATTTAAATAAGTCAAATCAAAATACACCAATTTCAATAAATGTCAGAAGTAACTATATATTATATTATTATTAACCACAGATTATTATTACAGATTATTATTATATTATTATTAACCACACATATTAATTAATTGAATGCCAAAAAAAGATACTACTAGATATTCAAATAGTATCCTTAAAACTTAGATCATATACTTTGCGCGCGAAAACTGTCTCCAATTGTGTGATACGTGTGAGTACCGCTCGTGTAGGTACTTATTGTAGTCAAACTATCAAGGTGTGTGTGTTTAGGGATGCCTGCTCCAAATTATTAACTCACCCTTTCTCCATTATTTAATAAGATGAAAGTTGAACAAAATAGGTTAAATAAAGTAATTACTGTTTTATTTAATTTAGTTACAACAAAAAAATTAAAAATCAAAACCCATCTCTTTGTGTTTGTTTTCGGAACAGTTTTCTGTTTAATTTTATTGCCTGGGCTACGTTATCTGATTTACAAATATGGTGACATCTTATTATTATTTTTTTAGGATGATGAAGTAATGATATTTGTATTTTGTCTCCCATAGTTTCGCCATAACTCCCTAGTAATAAACTGACAACACCGGCTAATCAGACTAACCTACAAAATAACGAATAAAAAATCGTTTCTTCTTAAAATAATTGAGGCTGTCAGCGCAAAAGCGGCCTAACCCTCAATTAAAGTGGCCTAAGCGGTTTAGGCTACTTTTGCATTATTATCGAAGAAAAATAATAAATTGCAAGAAGAACTTTGGCAACGCCATCTGTTGACGATTGGTTAAACAAGTGATAGGCCGGTTTTGCATTAAATTTTAGCATGTTTTAAATAATTATTCGTAGATAAGTCAGATTATGAAAAATTGAGGGTTAGGCCGCTTTTGCGCTGACAGCCTCAATTGTGGTTGAATAACAAAACCTACCGATGAAAAGTGATCTTGGTGTTATTATACGGTTTTCCCACATAATTACGACACAATTTGATAGTACAAACCGGCATAATTAATTATTTTTCGTGAGCACGTTACACTTAAGTTTTTCAAATGATGTAGACTTTGTTTGGGCCGTTCGGTACGGTCAATGTGTCATCTAGACAAGTATGTGATCTAAGCCTTAAGTTACTATACGCATCATGGCTGAGTTAAACTATATTGTGCAAGTGATTTGTCAGTTAGGAAATCTTAAATTACATCTACGATCACTAGTTCTCAACTTCTCAAGCATAAACAATATCATTCCCCAGCCATTTAAGTATTGATGGGATATGCGAAGAGGAAGATATACTTAAAGAAAGATATTGATAGTGATATTTTTTATAATGTTTCGGTCTTTCAGCATTCACTGATAAACGTTTCAAAAATAATTAATTGATTCTAGTTGCCCCTTCCAAAAGGTAGTTACGTATGGAGAAGAATCGGCAAGAAACTCCATACTTACTCTTTTAAAATGTTAGAAATATTTTTTATACATTAATTATTAATTATATGTGAAGACTATTTACCTATAAAAAAATATACTATACCACAATAGGTAAAAAGAATGAAAAGTGAAATCATAACAGACAAATTAATTATGCGATAAATACATGGTGCTCAATAATGAAGAAGAGTTCTTACCCCATCTATGTCAATATTTCCAGATTCGAGCAGCATCGATAGCAGCTCGAGCGCCACCTTCTCCGGTCAGGGACGAGATACTGAGGGTATCTGCAGTCAAGCTGAAGGAGACGAATCGGATCAAGGCAGAAACAGAACTGGTGAAACAGCAGCAACAGATATTGTCTGCGTCGGATCCAGTAAGTTATAAACAAACAATTTGGCATCTGGCTTTCATTATTCTCATTCTATTACGAGTATTCCAATTTATTTGGGGTCGACACAATATGCGTTTTTATTCCATACTTTTCTAGAAATCGTCATCTTGGTAGTCACCTCCTTTCGAGCCATAGTATTATTATCTTTCACATAAATTCATCCTTCGTTTTTTGGTCTTCCTTTACTCTTATAATCATCCACATTCATATCTGCCTTTCTGATATTGAAAGTGGATAGTAAATTCATCGCAGCAAACTTTCTTTTAACATAATTATTCAAATAGAAATTATTGTTGTGTAACTATGATTTATTATCGAATGCGATAGTCATCTAGCCACTCAGTCGCTACAAGTGACTCGAGTTACACGAAAAAATTTCGTCTACATGTTTCATGTGACTCGAGCTACATTAGTAGTGGTCCAGGAAAAGGAGCTGTAATATCGTAACAGAAGGTATATTTTGCCTTTTTTGAATGTAATTGAACGGATCATAGACAATACTAACAACCAAAAAAAACTAGAAGCGAGAAAGACGTAACAAAAGGCCCAGATACATGCCAGTGACCTTGAGTGGATAGCTTGCGTGTTCTGTTCTGAGCTCAAGCAACGCGTCGTAAGTCCAGCCAGTACAGACTCGCCCATCCAGGAGCGCTGTCCCAAAAAAGACGCATTATTTTTTTATCACACTAATCACACTTACATTATAAAGGCGAAAGTTTGTGAGTGTGTGTTTGTATGTTTGTCACTTCTTCACGCTCAAACGGCTGGACTAATTTTGATGAAATTTGGTATGGACGTAGCTGACACCTTGGATTTTTACATAGGCTACTTTTTATGCCGAATTAATGTAGTGTTCACGGGTAACACCGCGGAGCGCAGCTAGTTATACATAAAATAAAAGTTATTTTAATAAAACACGTATACTAAAATATCAATAATAAAATTATCTTTATGAAAATGAAGGTTTCAAAAAAATACGCTTGATAGATTTTGCGTGATTCTCAGTTTTTTTTTATCCGCGTTAGACATTACAAATTAATTTCACTATGTAAACATAATCTAAAATATTCATATATTTATTTATTAAGAAAAATAATAAAAGTCGGTTATCGTCGCCTTAAGCAAAAGCCCCATAATTATTCATGAAAGTTATGTTTATTTTATTTTGTACAAAATAAAATAAACATGAACACACATAAACATTATGGATTGCAATAAACGATTTTGATTTTTTTGATTTGATTTATATTTGAAAATTCAAACGAAACAATCTCAGCATTAATGCTGTCTAAACGTTCCTAACATAGCACCTAAATATCAGTTTTAATCTAACATTATATTTGCAACTTAATTATTTACTTTTCAGGAAACTATAGCAGCAGAGAAGTTCTACGGGACGCTAGTTGAGACCGTGGATGGGTTGCTGAGACAGATGGGGGCTAACGATCTCGGATGTCGGGAGAGGGCCGTCTGCTCTTTGTATGGAGATCCCTTCAAGCATACGCCATACAGTAACTTAGTATCAGGCCATCTTAGCAAGTAAGTACAGAGCTAAATATTCAGCTAATCACAAACATATTATTATGAAGCGATACATACCATGCATGCATGACGAAATGTGTCTATTGCTCAGTCCAATAGACCTAGACCGAGTAATGAATACCATCTTGTAATATTAGCTTCAATGAATAATAATTATTCATTTAACACAGAACCGGAAGAAAAATTTCGTCGTCAAATTATCATCATAATCCGTTTTTAGTGACTTAGTTATAGAATTTCTTACGATAATGTGTATGCATCAATCAATCAGTCAATCAACTTAGCCTGTCGCAGTCTACTGCTGAACATAGGCCTCTCCCATGCTGCGCCACAATACCCTGTCCTCCGCATCCAGTCTGTCCCAGCCACCTTATTGAAGTCGTCGGTCCATCTAGCTGGGGGGGCGCCCCACACTACGCTTGCCGACACGCGGTCTTCACTCCAAGACTCATCTGCTCCACCGGCCATCGGTCCTTCGACAAACATGGCCAGCTCACTGCGACTTCAGCTTGCTTACTCTGCAAGCTATGTCGGTATCTCCGGTTCTCTTCTGGATAATTTCATTCCTAATTTTATCCTTCAAAGAAACTGAGCATAGCCCGCTCCATAGCGCACTGAGCGACTTTAAATTTGTGGACCAGCCCGACTGTCAGTGTCCACGTTTCGGCACCATATGTCATAACGGTGAGGACACACTGGTTGAAGACCTTAGTCTTTAAACATTGTGGTATAGGCGACGAAAAGACTTGACGGAGTTTTCCAAACGCTGCCCAGCCCAACCGGATCCCCCGGTCGACTTCTTTCTCAAAGTTGTGTCTACCGAGCTGGATGACTTGTCCTAATAATTCATCGCCTTATAATAATCCTATTGCTCAGTCTAGGTCTAGTGGATTGAGCAATAGACACCTTTCGTCTTAATCGACCTTGTTTCTTGCCAAGACGCTAAAATTAAAGCTTATTTCCTATCTTCCACTTCAAAATTTTGATTCGCATCTCATTGTCTTTAAAAATTCAGCCATGCCCTTAGAAAGTTCGTAGCGTACCCTAGTCTTATAGAAGTATGATCGTGCTACATACTTACTCAATATCATTCTTGCCATGATTAACATAAGTAACGCATGCCACCAATGTTCCTCCCTATTTGCTCACGACTGCTCCATGTGGCGTGAAAAGACGGTATTTGTGTAAAATGACAGTAATCCACGCGGCACGTATCATTACCAATCGTTATTCGTCACGGGTTGTGGGCATTACAAGGTTTGATGATAAACGATTTTATTTAGTTTGATTACTTTGAAACTTTGTGTTCATGAACTTGAATATAAAATCAATAGTCACTGGTATAAATAGCTAAGTACCTACTCGTGGACGAAAAAAAGAGCCTATTCTAAGAAAACTTAAGTTAGAAAGTTTAGTTTTTTTTTTTTTTTTTTTTTTTCGTTTTGTTAATCGTCATAGAAACAAACTGTTTTGCAGTTTGCCAAATACTAATCACTGCTGTATTTTGTATTTTTTGGGAAACAATAAACAACCAAACAAATGATACTAACAGCATTGTAAAAAAATCTACTAACCAATAAAATACGGATTCAAAAATATATTGGTAAATTGAGGATTCAGCTTCTCTTCTGGTTCGATGTTTACATTCCCATAACCAAAGATATCTGCCAAAATATATTGTGACAGTAATGATTCAGAAATAAGAATGAAGTTATTAGCATGACCCTAATCAGCGTGTGTATTATAAAAGCATTATTTTAATGTTTATGATCTGCCTTGACATAAATTCCAACTGATCTACAAATCGATGTGGTGTACCAAATGTGTATTCTTCCATGAGTCAACTTCACGATGCCTTTATAAGAATATATTTAGATTTATCTTTATGTCTCATATTGTTCAGTACCAATAAGTTATTCCTTTTCATCCCCTTCTAACAAAACGTTGTCTTATATTGGATCTTTGATTTCCTTATTATCTTTTAACCGTATTTTTATGTTCATTCATCACTAAGGTTATATTCGCGTTGACCTTTATTTAAATAAAAAAGTCTTATACAATCAATTTTTTTTTTTCGACTTCTGGTTAAAGACATTTAATTCTCATAAAGAAATTTACATTTCACTTACATGAGAACAAATTTGTACTTAGAATACAAAAACTAATCATACTTAGTCCTTCGACACTCGGACTCACAATAAAACTGACGTAGATTTTTGACTATTTATTAACAACAACAAAATTATAGCGCGGTACTCCCAAAAATCCAACACTCTGCCACTATGGGTAAGTTGGGTTAGGTTAGGTTAGGTTTTCCTTCTGCGAGACAGTCATTTCGCAGAAGGAGGCTGCGGAACGGGAAAGGGAGATATCGTTTACTAACCCGGTCCGCAGCTGGCGCACCGGGCGTTGGCGGAGGGCGGACAACGCCCTCTTCCAGCCCCCCTAAAATGGGTCCAGGGACGACGGACTCGGGGACGTCCGTCGCCCCCCATATATTGGACCCGAGGTGGCGGCGCGTAGTGTTCCACCCGCGCCCCTCTGAGACGTCGCGGGGGGAGTCAAACACCTCACTCCCCCCGTCGATCGGAGGAGTATGTTCGTTCCCGTGACCCCCGGCGTAGGTGTGAGATGGAACACCGGGGTGGTTTTTAGTCAGTAAGAGTCTGAAAGACCTCTCCACCCGCCCCAGGGCGGAGGACATCCATGAGGATTTTCCAACCCGGAACAAAAAAAAAAAGGTTAGGTTAGGTTATTTTTATTGACATTTGATTAAAATAAATTAATAATAAAAACTTTAATCAGTTCAGAAAAAAACACGGTACAATATTTAAAAAACTAGTTACAGGTTACATATGCGCTAGATTAGAGACATAGGTGCTAGATTTTTACTTTGACTTAATTTTGATTTTTCTAAAAGCAAATTCAAGCAAATGCAGTGGTTATGCGATTGACTGCTGCGCTGCGTGTGGCGGGTTCGATTACCGCACGGAACAAAAATATTTATATGACCTACAAGTAGTTGTTCCGGGTCTGGCTGTTTGTGTATGTGACTTTCAAACGTTTGTAAAAACATCCACAATACTGGAGAAATTCTTAATGTGGGTGAGGCAACGTTTTAAAAAGAAATCAAAATATATATTTTTTTTTTGGGAAGGGAATTATCGAATAACTTAAATAACTTCTCCCGCTGTGGGCGGAGCGGGAGGGCGTGTCAGACTTTTACTGACTAAAACCCACCCGTGTTCCTTCAGTTGCCTGTGTGCCAGGGCCGCGGTATCCCTTTCGGACAAACCCGCAACCCTGGCAGGCACCGCTACTGGCCTAATTTTTATACAATTTTTTTCTTAAGCTTTCATTTCTATCGCCATTTATGCTTCAAGATTTCAATGCATAGAAATTGAACATACTATGCATGCTTAGCAAAGTTTGATCACGGAACTTTTTTTAATTGTGACATTAGAAATGGGCTGATTCAAAACTTGTAATGTCCTTACTGAAGTTTTCTTTGAGAAAAGATTCAGTTAATAAATGTAGATGATTAGGGGAGAGATGTCGTAACCTCTGCAGGGATGTTGACAAATATATTTGTGTCTCAGCAACTTTTAAATTATCTGAAATGGTTTTATTATGAATTTTGAATGAAAATTCATTTTATAATTTTCTGGGATCGGCAGCTGACGTAGATTCCATTTCCATTCTACAAAAGAGAGCAATCCGCGCGATCTATAAAATGGGTCCTCGTGAGTTCCTTAGAAATAAATTCAAAGTACATAATTGATATACTAACTTTGCCTTCTCTTTATATCTTAGAAAGTATTTTGTAGGTCCGCAAAAATTTAGGACTTTTCAAAATAAGAAGCGATTTCCATAATATAAATACACGTAGTAAACATGAAATTGTGATACCCAAATTCAGATTAACTAAAACTAGCAAGTCATTTCTTATAAATAGTATCCGCTTTTATAACAAGTTGCCAAAGTCGGTTACAGAACTTAGCGACGGAAAGTTCAAAACCCACATCAAACGTGTCCTTATCAAAAAAGCATATTATAAGATAAAAGACTACGTTGAAGACAAGGAAGTTTGGCAATAATTCCTTCTGCACATGTGGCTTCCCTAGTACCTCATAAACAACAATGTCAATGTCTAATCTCTTCTACTGTTCCCAAATAAAGATGTTTATTTAGAATTTTTAAAAAAAATTTTTACATACTTCCTTGACATAATCTTTTCATTATTTGACATTATTTACCTACAAATCGAATTCCAATTCTTGATTAGTGGCTTTTGTGGACATGATATTTATTCAGATATGTTACTGTAGTTGTAATTGCAATTATGTCATTCATATTTTATATACTTAGATTATTTTATATTTTGTGAATGTGAGAACGTTGTAGGCCTAGTAGAGTGTAGATTTGTTGGCACTTTTCTATTTTGTTAAGTACCTGGTAATTTTTGAAACCTACACTGTCCTCCCATACCTACTATCACTGTTATTTAATAATATTGTAAAGCCAATTATTTTTAAAAGAGTATCGGTGGAGTTTCTTGGCGGCTCTTCTCCATAGGAAACGACTAATTGGAACCGTGCACCTAGCTTCTGACGTTTCATAAGTGCCCATGTAGGTTTATGTGAAATAAAATATTTTGATTTGGATTTTGAGGCGTGAAAATACATACAGACAGACAGATAGACAGAGTTACTTTTACATTTATAATATTAGTATGGATACTCAAATTTAACCATTTACTTACGTTGTGAAACAGGTTATGTCACTAACCATTATTTCGTGTGAATTTTAATAACATTGTAACTTTTTTCTATTTCAGGGATTCCAACGAACTTGTGCCAGCAGCAGACAGCACAATGGCTATACACTATTACAGATACGTCCAAGCAGCTCGCGAAGGTCAAGAGCAGAAAGACTGTTTAACAGCATATCCGAACTGCGATATAGATTTCAATAGAAATAGAAAATGAAACCCGTTTGGTACATTGATTTAATTTTTTGCAAATCATTTATGCATTTCACGTTTTGCAAATTGATTATGCATTTTAAATTTACAAATTATAATGTATTACAGTTTTTGAAAATACAGTTAATATTTTTTTACATTTTGATAGTAAAATATAAAAAAATATTAACTGGCATTAGTGTCATTAAATATTATTAGTAAATGTGACATTTTCAGAAATTGGAAGGTTGTACAATTTTATCAAAATTAAAATTGTCAATTCACACTATTATTTGTTACGAAGGAGGTTTATTTAAAAAATACTTTATTTATTTTAGAACCTTAGAAGTAATGTAAAATCGTTGAGGCGAAATTAAATTAAGATTATTATATTTTTATTTATTTACTGCATCGTTGATCTATTGGTCGCAAGCGGTTCTGCTGAGCATGAGATCCTGGGTTCAGTACCCAGATTGAGCAGCTCAAAGTCTGGATCAAAAGGCTCGCCCCCTATTACATGGGATTTAAACATAACTGCCGAAATGTGGGTGTTTTTCCTAACCCTTCGGGAAAAGAAAACTTGATATTTTGTTGTGTTATTTATTATAAAATGTATACCTACAAAATGAAGGTAATCAATAGAAGACTATTGATTACCTTCATTTTGTAGGTATTTGGTAGGAACGAGTCTGAAGAAGACTTCAGACTCGTTCCAATGCCCGGCAAAAATTATCTTCAATGGCATCGTCTGAACTTTTACGTTTTCGATCAAACTATTCGGAAATTTATTCATATATTAAATATTAAATCTAAATTATTGTAATAATGTATAAATAAGCCATGTTTTTATATTGTACCTTAGTTATACCTTATACTATAACATTTCGACATCTCCCACGCATAAGGTCGTATGTTTAAATTTGTGATTTTTCAGGAGAGATTTTTAACGTCATCTTTGTGTTGATCACCCGCAAAACATAATATGATAAGACTATCAGCGGGTTAGAAACTCGGTTCTTAGTGAAAATATGAAAATATTGTTTTTAAGAATGTATAGTATTTATATAATATATTATTACATTATAGTACTAAAATCTCATTTTACTAAAATACATGTTACGACTTTTTGCGTGGGAGGTATCGATTTGTATAATACTTACTATTATGATCAATAAATTTGATCCTACGAAGGACAACGAAAGTGCTGTAACGTTTTCCGAATGGCATTAGCTGTCCGTCTCTTACACTAGTATTAAGAAAAGGACAGCAAATAACGAACCTTGACGACATCCATTCGGGGACTCTCCGTACTCGTAGCATTATTTTGTATAGTCGACCTCGTAATTGCTTTACCATCCTAGGATTGAATGTCGCTTGCACGTCAAAAAACGACAAAGTCTATTTTATTGTCTATGTGACAGTTAGATAATTGCAAACTTAGTGATCATTAGTTTGATCCAGAGAGCGGTACTTATGGACACGGCCCGTATTGTTAGGAGGTTCTTTTCTTAGGAGCTCTGACCACTGTTAGCTTGTTCCCGATATCGGTGGGCTACATTTCTTATATTATTATTAAATATTTTAATAAAAATATTTAAAAATGTATAAAAAATTATGTGTGTCATTGTATAAAATTACTATAATCATTTATTAGTAAAATGCGTTATTGTTTATCATCATTCGTTATTTAAAAAAAACGTAAAAAATATTTTTTCTCAACACTCCTGGGATATATTTTGAAGAGCTTTGGTTTGTAGACTAGCATAAACTTAAGAAACATAATGCACTGTGTGTCCATTCTGGTCAGCACTTGGTCTAACTCCATATATGGATGGTCAATGTCTTTTATTGGGGATTGTTGTCAAAAGTGTCAAAGGAATTACGACGGCGACTATATCTACTGTTAAGTTACTACTTACAAAAGGTTTTATTGTAATTTCCTACATTTTGCATTTACTAAGAGGTTTAGTTATGACAGCTACGTCCAAAACATAGTTTTAGTAGCAAGACGTTATTTATTCTTAATTTTTAAGTATTTATTAACCGAAGATTGGTTTTGATTCGATTCATATGGGAATATCGATTTTATTTCTAATTTCTTATGATACTTTTTTTGCGCACTGAGGCCAATAGTTCTCTTTATCTCAAAAAGTGAAAGTAGAAAAAAGGAACAAAAGAAACATTTATTTATTTGTTAAAACAATACGTCCCTAATTCAATGGCAAAATACGTAAGGAATTTGCAAAATAAATGAAATATATTAAATTCTCCACCGTCGAATTATCGTCCATGGAGTTTCTTGCCCGTTCTTCTCTTTATGTACCTACTGCGCTTTTGAATGGGCATGTAGCTTTATTTTTCTTACTGAGTGACTCTTTGACAATTCAAAAGTGCCTGTAAATGGCTTAAATGAAATAAATTATTTGAGTTTGAGTTTGACATAATAAAATATTAATAAAATAACTTACTCTCTATGAATCACTCGAAGCCAGTCGTTTTGAATCAATTTATTTATTTTTTTAGTTGTAGTACCACCAAGTCACTAGGACATTAGTATTTATTTATTTAATTTAAATAAAAATTGCTCAATGAATATCAATTAATTGAATAATAAAAAAATACACAATTATTTTTGTAATAATTTTTGTAGATAAATTATATTTGTATTTTTTGTTCAATATATTACAACAATTTTATTATTGTTTTATTTATTTGTGAAATAAGATGTTATTCTTATCATACCTATGAAATTATGTGCCCTTCATCTAGTCGTCAATCCGCCTTGTGGGACTATCGATTTATTTTCTATCTATTACGTTTTAACGCCTAAACCTCTAAACCGATCGTCATGAAATTTGGCAGAGAAGCAGCCTAGGATATGGAAATGGACATAGGCTACTTCGTTACACGATAACCGATACCCACGCGGGCGGAACCGCGAGCAAAAGTATTTTCATAAATGAAAATATTATCATCTCTTTAGTTAGTTCCCTAAGAGATTCGCGGCGACGTACACTCACCTGCAAAATTGCATAGATACCTTAGTGTCTATTTTCCAATGAACGTATGAGTTCAAGTTTTCAAAAATACAACTAGATGGCGCTGGTTTCTTCACAACTATGACAGATTTACGAAACGTAAGAAGTTAGGAAGAAACGTATTAGGTAGGATTAAGTAAGGAGCTACATAACTAATACATTTATCAAATTAGTTATGTAAGGTTTAGTACAGCATTACATTTAGTAGCAGTAGCTTAAATGATAAACATAACAAAAGAAACTGATAGGAATATCTTCATTAAAACTGCGCCGAGCGCACAGTGGCGCCCTCATTCTTGATTCTTGGTCAATTCTTGGTCCTTTTTTGTTTCTTATTTATATTAATGACTTGCCTTACCTCATAAAGGATAATCATGAAATAGTGTTGTTTGCGGATGACACTTCACTTTTGTTTAAACTTAAACGTCAGGAGCTGGTTACTGACGATGTAAATAGCGCGATCTCAAAAGTAGTTCATTGGTTCAATGTTAATAATTTACTTCTTAATGAAAAAAAAACCAAATGCATTAAGTTTACGCTACCTCACGTTAGGCAGGTGAAAAATAATGTGTTGATAAAGGGCGAAGAATTGAATCCTGAAGATAGCACAGTATTCTTGGGCTTAACTTTGGATGCTAAGCTTCAGTGGGGCCCACATATAGATAAATTGTCTAAGAAGCTGAGCTCCGCAGCATACGCCGTTAGAAAAATTCGTAATTTAACTGACATAGAGACAGCCCGTTTAGTGTACTTTAGTTATTTTCATAGTGTAATGTCGTACGGTATTCTGTTGTGGGGAAATGCCGCCGACATTCAGTCTATCTTTGTTTTGCAGAAAAGAGCTGTTCGATCAATTTATAAATTAAGTTCGAGACACTCTCTCAGAGAGAAATTTAAGGAAATTAATGTTATGACTGTGCCTTCTCAGTATATTTTTGAAAATCTTTTATATGCCCATAAAAACATAAAATTGTTTAAAAAATACAGTGTAACGGATGTGATGTCAGCCAACGTGCCTTTCCGCCAGCCCTGCCGCCAAGCCGCCATATTGACACTCCCCCTTCCGCCACCGCCACCGGCCAAAGCCAAAGAGGGGATGGTGTTAATATAAAGCCTTGCCAGCCATTTTTTGATGTTATTTTTTGGTAATAAAAAGTACAACGTTACGCTGCTGGTTTTTATTCTTGATCTTTAGTAATAATCAGAAGTGACATAACAAAATGAAACGACGTCATATACACGCTCAGATACCTCGGTCTTCCGACGAATCTGAAAAAGAAGATGATGAAGTTCCTATCCCACCAGCGAGGAAGATGTTGAAGAATTTGCTCGAGAAGGAGGTCCACAAGGCGATACTTGAGCTTCAGGAAGAAGAACCTGGATCTACCAAACCAACCGTGCTGCTTCTTTGATCCCGGAATTTGACCCGGATAGCGAAGAGTGCACAGTACAAGCATGGATTAGAAAAATAGATCAAATTGGCGAAATTCACGGATGGGACGATACGACAAAATCGTTTCAATTGCAAGATAGATTACGAGGCCAAGCAAAAAAATGGTATAATCGTTTAGAAAAATACGATTACTCCTGGAACGAATGGAAACAGATGTTATTGCGTGCTTTTGTGAAACATGCTTGAAGAGCTGTTGCAAAGAAAAAAACTCCCGAACGAGACGATGACGAAATATTATCAAGACAAAATCGCCATGTGCTTCCGGTGCAAATTATCTGATAACGCCAGCGTCTCCTGCATCATTCGTGGTTTGCCGACATCCCTGCAGCCAAATGCGCGCGCATTTCAATGCCAATCGCCAGGTGAACTTTACGAAGGATTTTTGTGCGCACTCGATGATTATCGCGTTCTATCTCAGGAGCCCCGCTCGCAGAAGCCCATGTTCCAGCGACCCGAGAAAAAATTTACTACTCCCACCCCTGAAACGGATCCGTGTCCTCGGTGCAAGAAGACGGGACATTTACTCCGTGATTGCACCCAGCCAGACACGCGCACGTGCTACAAATTTGGAGCTCAAGGACACATTGCCCTACGTTGTTCGATGAATTCTACGTCAAGCAAAGCATCTTCATCTGGCAGTAGCATTAAAGAATTTAACATCTTGGAACCTTACAACGATATCTACAAGAAGGTGGTAAAAGTTAACGGTGTTCACGTGAAGGCTTACATCGACACCGGAAGTCAAGTCAATGTGCTTAATAATAGAGTGTCAAATGCTCTATCGCTGCAAGTTAAGCCTACGAGCGTTGCCTTGAAAGGATTTTCGGGTGGAATAACTATGAGCCAAGGAGAAGTACAATTCCAGTTAGAAAATGACGGCATTACGCTACAATGTCAAGCCCACCTCTCCGATATGAAAATGAACGAAGTTAATCTGTTGATCGGGCAACCAGTTATCAACAGCGAAGGTATGACCCTGACCGTTAGCCAAGGCCATTCTAAATTTCAATTAGTTTCAGATACCTTCATCGTGATTGAAGCCATTGAAGAATACGATAGATTCGAGGTCATCACGGCAAACTAAGAACAGCTGCCACCCGGTCCCTCCATCATTCAAGTTCGCGTGCTGGGGAACAAGAAGGACAATGACGTGGTGACTCCACCACGGCACTACGAGCTTCACGGCGTGTCCTACTCTCTGCCTGCGACGCTGCTACGCGGCGAAGACGGCTACATCAAAGTTGTCAACATGGGCTGCGAAACCATCGTGTGGCCGCCGGGCGAGATCCTCACGAGGGCCGACAGCTGCGAGGAGCCACAGCCAAACAGCCAGGTGTGTTGCATTTCTGCTTGCCCTAATTTATCGAGTGTTACTGGTGAGCCTAGCCATGTCATTACAAATATTTCCGAGGTAGGAGGTGTAGAGATAAATAAAATTAAAACGGGGCCCTTAAATAATAAACAACACTCAGATTTAATTAATTTATTAATACAGTACAAACATTGCTTTGCTACAAATACTCATGACCTAGGTTGTACCAATTTAGCTCAAATGCAAATTAAGCTTACTAGTGATCAGCCTGTGCATCGCCAGCCTTACAGACTTTCTCATAGTGAACAAGCGATAGTTAAATCCAAAGTTAATGAACTGCTAGATGCTGGCATCATAAAAGAATCGGAGTCTAGTTACGCTTCACCGGTGATTCTTGTTAAGAAAAAGAACGGCGACAGTAGGTTATGCGTTGATTACCGTGCGTTGAACGCCATCACTGTAAAAGATAGATATCCACTACCAAACATAGACGATCAGGTTTCCAAATTAGCAGGCAAACAGTGCTTCACTAGTTTAGATTTAGCCCAGGGCTATCATCAATTATGCATTGCACCAGAGGATACACACAAAACTGCTTTTATTACACCACAAGGTCATTACGAGTACACTAGAATTCCTTTTGGTTTAGCGAATGCTCCATCCGTTTTTATGCGTTTAATCAATAAAATCGTTGAATCTGTGGGTAGAAATAATGTAGGTCAAACCGAAATACTAGCATTTTTAGACGATTTACTTCTACCCTCGGTTGATATAGAATCAGGTTTAATAATTCTTCAGAATGTACTCGGTAAACTCGATAGTGAGAACTTAAAATTGAATATGAGTAAATGTTCATTCTTGCAGACACAAGTGACTTATTTAGGTCACGAAATATCTTCCGACGGTATACAGCCTGGTGCAACAAAATTGAAGGCCGTTTCGCAGTTTCCTGTGCCAAATAATGTTCATAGTGTTCGACAGTTTATCGGTTTATGCAGTTACTTTAGAAAGTTTATTCCTAATTTTGCCGTGATTGCGCGTCCATTAACTGAGTTAACAAAAAAGGATAAATCATGGGTGTGGGGGCAGTGAACAAAACGTGAGTTTCGAACAACTGAAAAACTGTTTATGTTCTAAACCTCTGCTAGCCTTGTATGATCATATGCTCCCTACGGAAATACATACCGACGCGTGTAAGTTAGGCATTGCCGGCATACTGTTACAAAAACAAACTGACAATTCACTGCGGCCTGTGATGTATTTTAGCCGGGTTACTAGTAGGGAAGAGGGTGTGTACCATAGTTATGAGCTCGAAACTCTCGCAGTCGTAGAATCGCTGCGTAGGTTCCGGGTTTATGTAGTAGGTAAACATGTTAAGGTAGTAACTGACTGTACTGCGGTCCGCGCTACGCTCACCAAACGCGACATAATACCGCGCATTGCACGATGGTGGCTTTTAATACAAGATTATGACATTAGTGTTGAGTATAGGCCCGGTGAACGTATGAAGCATGTAGACGCGCTAAGTAGGCATCCTGTTGATACAATGAACGTAAACCGCCTTGAAGTTACTGATTGGTTCTATACGGTGCAATGTCAGGACGAAAAGCTTAGTTCTATTATTAATCAATTAAAAAACAATACAGCTGATTCAGACATTAAAAATAATTATGAATTAGTAGAAAATCGACTTTACCGAAAATCTCTCAACGGAAATCGACTCGTGGTCCCGAATTTGGCTAGATGGAAAATTGTGCAAATGCACCATGACGACATTGGTCACGTGGGACTAAATCGTACTTCAGAATTGATTAAAAGCCAATATAATAGAATATATATATATATTATCCAATATCAATATATTAGCCAATAGAATTGATTAATAGTCTTCATTGTGCATATGGCAAGGGTAATTATGGAAAAAAAGAAGGCATGTTGCATCCGATCCCTAAGCCGTCTGATCCGATGCGTCTGAACTAGCTTTTGCCCGCGGCTTCGCCCGCATGGATGTCGGTTATCGCGTAAAAAAGTAGCCTATGTTCTTCTCTATATCCCAGGCTATATCTCTGCCAAATTTCATGACGATCGGTTCAGCGGTTCAGGCGTGAAATCGTAACATACAGACAGACAGACAGAGTTACTTTCACATTTATAATATTAGTATGGATAGTTCATCTTTGTCGGTTCTGGCCGAGTCTTATAGGAAGCCTTGGCATTGTCCTTTACATGTTTACAAAATGTTAATACTGGGGTGGGATAGAATCTTATGTTTTAGAAAATAAGGTTTGCAGCTGTCAGTTTGATCAATGGTTACCAAGATTCTAATTTATTTTGTAGTATCGGTGGATTTGTAATATTGCCCCTGAGAGTTACACCGTAGCTAAGCCATGCATTTGCATACGCATAATAGGTGGTAAGGGCATTTTGTAGATTGGTTGTCTTTTTAATTTCGCGAAGAGCGTATGAAAAATTAGAAAAATTTTAACGGGTTTTTTGTATTTGTGTTTTCCAGTTAATATGTTTATCTATTGTAAGTCCAAGTAACAAAATTCATCAACAGTTTCCAAATTGGAGCCGTTAAAGTTGAAATTTAAGTGTAGAAGAGCTTTTTGATAAGGGTGAAAAGTCATTGTTTTAGTATAATTAAAATAAATATAAATATGTGTATATTACTATATATTTTGATTCTTATTTTTTCCCATGGGAAAATGGCGTGAGTTTATGTATGTATATAATATCTAAATTATGTGAGGTCATCCAGTTACATGTTTTTGTGTGTGGAACTGAGCTATTCTTCTATCTTTGTGTTGTTTTTACATGAAACTAATAAATATATGTCATCTGCGAATCAAACACGTGGTCCCTCTATGGTTTTTGGTAAGTCGTTGATGTAAACAAAGAATAATAGGCCACCTACACTACCTTGGGGTATGGAAGCGTTAGTTATTTTGCTTTTTGATCGGATTTTTTCTATTTCTCTGCTATTGTTGTTAAAGAATTCGATTTCAACTACTTGTCGTCTACTTTTTAAATATGTCGTACCTACGCCATTCGTGGGCCGTTCCCACGGATTCCTATTCCATAAAGTTTAATAAGCAGTATTTTAAATTGTACTTTATTGTACGCTTTGGTCATGTCCAATAATATCCTTACGGCGTATTCCTTGTTATTTATAATATTAAGAGCGTTGTCACCGGTCCACTAGCGCCACTCCCTTAAAAACATATTATCTCGTGACTGAGAAGGAATTATGAAAAACGGCTCAATCAACTATATCGGTAAGTGTGTCCAGAATTTTCTAATACCTTTTATAAGTTTCATATTGAGACACGAAGCAACAAAATTCGATCTAAATAAAAGCGGCCACATTCCTCTAGATCGTATTTTGTTGCTTCGTGTACAAAATACGATCTAGAGGAATGTGGCCGTTTTTATTTAGATCGAATTTTGTTGATTCGTGTCTCAATATGAAACTTATAAAAGGTATTAGAAAATTCTAGACACACTTACCGAGGTTCCTTATTGAGCCGTTTTTCATAATTCCTTCTAAGTCATGAGTTTTTTTTTTTTTTTTTTTTTAAGAAGTGTCGCCTGTTAACCGTTGTACGCTCTCATAAGGCGCAGTATTTTTTGTAGCGTTTGATACTCAGTAGCAGGTTTTACGCAATTAAACACGAACTATGATTCACACTCAGTCTGTATTTGGGCAGAGTAACGTCCTTATCACTAGTTCACAATATAATGCATGTTAAAAAATTAAATGATCTGCTTGTCTTTTTATACACCTAACCGCCATATTCAAATCAACTGTCAGTTATTTACTCGAAATACTAAATTATTGTTATAAAAATCAAATGAATGACTTATTATGGGAAAATAAATACAAAGAATATTATTTAGATATTAATGACAATATTTGAAAGTAATTTAGGAATAACTAAGCAACTACTACATCATAACCGTCGAGTATCTATCTAGTACTTGTTAACACGTTAGTTCGGTTTGAATGGCTGTTTCCTTTTCCTCTGTGTTCAGTGTATCGCCTAGTATAGTTAGGTCTTTAGGGTTAAAAGTATAGCTATTTGTGTTTGTGCTCACTGTTAGAAATCGAACCCAACACCACACCTTGCGCGCGGTCTGCACGCGCAAGCAACGTAATCATCACGTAATCGGCAAGCTGAGGCGCGGCGCGGCGGCGACACGTCTCGGGCCGATGATCCAGTCGCTTCCACGGACCCTACCGCGACGGGCGATACTTCTCTTAATCGTATTATTTTCTGTTTGTCCGGGAAAGTTATTTGTAACAATCACGGCACTAAGCCATTGTCTTTTATACAGTCCACTCTTTCATATGCTTCCCGCGCTAACACTCACTCTTCTAATATTGACATTACTTTCTTAAGAAGGTGATTTTGTTTGTTGCCAACTTTATTGTGTTACCAACTTTAGGGGGTTTGCAGTAAACCCCCTAAATTCTACGCTTTCCTAAACCTACGAAAGTTCATATAACTTGTTGTGAAGATAACTATAGAACGCTGCAAGGGAGCAGCTACTTATAATATCATACCTAAAGCTGCACGCTATCGTGATGATCAAAATAAGGGAAAGATATTGAAAATAATGGACTTACCAATTATATAGGAAAATTCGTATAATGTACCAACGAAAACTCTGCCGTGACCCAAGATAAATGATAAATGAAATTACAAAGAAAACTACATTCACAGGTAAACATTTGCTACCTTAATAATAATATACATCTATGACCTTAGTGTTAATTCAATGTGATGTCGTTCTACTGGTTTCAAAACGATATCAAATTCACACACTACATTGTTGATGTCACCAGTAACATGGTATCGCCGTAAAATATGCGCCAACGCCGTCTTCATCACCATCATGCCGTATGCTTTACCTGTGGAATAATAAATTGTGTGTATTACAATTTATAACCTATTTAATTTTTGGAATAGATGTAAATTGGTTGTGGCTTTCTAGATCCATTCAGTGGATCCCAAATAACAGGAAACGACTACGCGGCAGGCCCAGAAAAAGATGGCGGGATGAGGTGGACTCCTTCTTAAAGGATTGGTCTGCAACCGCAGTACACCGGAAAAAGTGAAAAGAGGGTAGGGGGTTTTCCCTGCAGTGGGACAACGCAGGCATATAATAATAATCATTGGTCAGGCAAGGATTGATCTTTCCATAGTTCTAGATAACCAGTTCACTTTAGCCAGCCAAACCCATAATCCAATATCTTTGTTTCCATATCCTGCAATAGTGCTACACCAACCGCAGGTTGTCCTTCGCTGCACCTGCATAGTGCGAACAGAGATAATCGTCGGTTGGTGCCTCATTTCATTAAAAACGAACGGTTTAACGGGCCTCTGCAAGTTGGCTTCGGTCCCTCGTTCGCCTCCCAAAGGCCCGGGACTCCAGGGTCCCGAGAATAGCCAAGAGATTAAAATAATAATAGTTGTAAAAACAGGAAGATAAATTATTCAGAATATTGACACCCTACGTCAATTTGCCGGGTTACAGCCATTTCATACAACTGTCAAAGAATGGCAGTTGTCTGATTTTAACATGCGGACAATTTAAGTTGGTAGTCAGTTTGAATAGCATTTATTCATTTATAAGTAGGACTGAAAAGGATGATTTCCACCAAACGGCTCGCATCGCATCGGAACGGCTCCGTTCGCCTGTCGTCGTATCCGATCTGATACTTTCGGCTGTCGTCACACGTCAACACGGTAGGAATGAAACTATTTGACTAGGAACAGAAACGGATACTTTCGCAAGCGTCGATACGGAGCCGATCGTATGCGTCAACATCCTGCCGGACGCGATCGGCTGTCGCCGCATCCGTTCGTATCCTTTCCGATCCTACGCGATGCGAGCCGTTTGGCGGAAATCATCCTTTAGTTATCAATAGGTATTGAATCATAAATGGGAATGGTGACTTTTTGTTTGTTTCTAATTGTGAGCTTCACGCGAATTCTACTGGATAGAGTTGGTTGTAAATTGACTAAATATCCGTTCTTCCCGTCATAACAAGAGAATCTAGTGTAGCTCAACTGAAGACATCTCTTAGTAGTTAATATGAGTATGTATACCGATGCAGTTTCGCTTGCCAATACCGAAAGCAGCATTAACGGTTGGGTGATCCGGCAAGGTAGCAGAGTTCAGCCATCGCTCCGGTCGGAACTGATCCGCGTCTATGCCCCACATAGGGTGACGGAGGAGGCCGTATACCCCTAAAAAGCATGTATTACCAGCTCGAATCGTGCAGTTCTCTGAAAATATTCAAAATTAAATAAGCATGGGCCAAAATATTCACTAAGTAGAGCCCTGATAAAGGCAGAAGGTGGCAAAGTCCATAGAAGATGGCAGGACGAGCTGAACAAAACAAACAACCAGTCGAAAGAGCTAGAAGTCATAGGAAGACGATTTTGCCCAACAGTAGGATGATGCAGGCTAACTTTGTAAAGTTACATACTCAGTTTAATATCTTTTTCAACTTTTCTTCCGATAACTGGAACAGATGGATATATTCTCATTGACTCTTTGATCACTGCCTCCAAGAACACGAGTTTTGGTAGATCTTGTTTAGTAAAATCGTCATCCTTATGTTCAAGTACTGCTTGTAATCTGTAATGAATACAAAAACCATTCGTGGTCACCATTTTTTATTCATTTATTTATTTTATATAAGGTAGCTTCATAGCTGACAGTAAGTATAACATAATTATTATCCTTGACATTAGGCCAGTAACGAAGTACACAGAAAAGAAGATATCTATTCACCAACCCGCACTAGGCCCGCGTGGTGGTTTACCCCCCTCCCGCTCCCTGAGAGGATACCTGTGCCCCAACAGTGGGAACGTTATAGACTTTATGCAAGTATATGTAAGATCGTACAAATATCGTATTTTGAATGTAACTTACTCATTAAAAATTCGTTCTTGTAGATCTAGATCTGACCCTACCACTAACAAAATAAATGTCATAGTCGAAGAAGTTGTGTCGTAAGCAGCGGCTACTAAAGTATCCAGGTGTTCTCTGATTTCATCGTCTGTGAAGACATCTTGTTCTTCAGCCAAATTCAGCATTAGATCTAGGACTGATTTGAATTTGCCTGAAACATAATGTGTTCTATATAGTTTTAAGCAATTGTTACTTTACATCTTCCGAATGCCAAAACAAATTTCGTCGGAACATAGTAAAAGAAATTCTCAAGTTGGAAGAGTAATAAAAAATAAATAAAAATAAATCCCTTCGGCAAGCCGCAGGAGGAGGTAGATTTTGAAGAAGGTTCCACGAAGAAGCTTTCTCCGCGCTGACATTCTCATTGTGAACAGTTCACATACGTACTTATATAAAACGGCAATTTTATAAATTAGTGTATATTTTTATTATAATCAAACTTTATCTCGTTAATATTTATCCCTTGTTTTTCAAAAGAAGCAAAGATGATGATTAATATTCTATTTTGGTTTATTATATCCACTCAAATGTCCAATCCCCCAGAGTCCGAAAAATACCAAAGAGGCGTGTCACGTGATTGCCTCCATGTTGCGACTAAATACTATTTAGAGGTACATCCATTATGAATATTAACAAAAGACTTGGTCGTCAAGGCAACGAGTTCAGCATGGAAATGCCCTCAATTTTTCAGTTATAATTTTTTATTTCGAAAACTATAAGTTTTATCGCTAGACTTTTAAATTAAAAATTATAAAGTAAAGAATTTGCTTCAAAAAAAAATAAGGGAAGAAGGTTTACCGTTTCGGAGCTATGATATTTTTTTTTCCCTAATATTTTGGAAATTTCAACCCCCTCTCCAAGTTAGGAGTTGCATCAAAAAAGTTTCAATTTAAAAGTTGTCCGTGTTCTTACTCGGAATGATAAAAATGTCAAACGGTTCAAAAATTTACCATAGGAAAAAAGTTATGGCCAAAAACTGAAAACTCGGCTTTAGGTGCAACACCAATAGGTAGATTTTTTCTGACGAAATCTACCTAAAATATCTGTATTTGTCGGCCGTGTCAACATTCATCGAATGTGACTCGGCTGGGCAGCGTTCTAAAGTTACTGCGTAACAAATACCGCAGTGTCCCAAAACGAAAGACGAAGACTGCGTGTTGCCTATTATTACTTACGGCATTAAAACCTGATTGCTCACAATAAGCCTGATAAGAACGTCACCCAAATCAATGGAGAGGACTCAGAGATTCTCTGCGTGATCAAATCGCTATTTCGACCGGCGGTAATAAGGAGTACCAAGGTTACCGAATTGTCAAACTTAATTGGGAATGGGCGAGGCACTCGCAAGAACGGATGGTCGATGGGACCGAAAAGTTTTAGGTGATTATATAACGATAGTAGCAGCGTGGCCTGAGGAACCTGGTGACGGTCGCGGATATTATACGCTAAATTCGGAAAGCACAATATAACCGGTCACTATGGCGATGGTAAGGGGAGGCCTATATCTAGCAGTGGACGTCTCCTGGCAAACGCGCCATGAGTTTTTGTTAAGCTTATTAGCTAGTTGTTGAGAGTAGAAGGTACGTAAATAAAATTATTTAATTTATTTACCTGGATCCGAGTCATTATTCATATCTGGATCTTTATTTGCCTTTAACTCGGATTTTCTTTTATTTATAATCTGAAATAGTAAATAGTAACATAACTACAAGTAACATATAATAAAATCGTAACGAAGTCAAAACAGTTCATTGAATATTTTTGAAAAAATAATAACAAAAAAAAAAAAACAAAAACCCGTCTGCGTACAAAATATAATTAAAAAAATACGTGAAATAATTAACTATAAATAATAACGAAAAAGTAAGAAGCAGGCCCAGTAGTTTAGAATTCTGTTGAGTAAAGGCTCCTACGAACAGACACGACACATGACGTGACACAAAGGCACCGCTCGTCGCACGACACTCGGTGTCTTTGTGTCACGTCGCACTTGCAATCCAGCATGTATTTTTTTTTTTTTTTTTTTGTATATACGTTGCCCCACACTAGGAATTTCTCCTGTATCGTGGGTGCATTTACAAACATTTAAACTCACATACACAAACAGCCAGACCCGGAACAACTACTTGTAGGTCATACAAATATTTGTTCCGTGCGAGAATCGAACCCGCGACACGCAGCGCAGCAGTCAATCGCTTAACCACTGCGCCAACCGTGCCGTCAAATTTGTTGGATTGCAAGTTTGTTAAACAAATATCATTATTATCGAAAATATTACTAGTATGAGGTTTATGTAGTTATTTTAATTAATATCATGAGGTTATTTAATTATTTAATTTAGATGTATATTCATTATTATAGTTAATTAATTTGATAGGTACAGCATCCGGTAGTTAAAAATTTTTAGAATGAGACTGTATCACACAAAGATGAATCAGGATGAGTACCGACTCATCCTGATTCATCTTTGTGTGATAATTGACACACCGGTGTCTGTGGCATTACTGCAGACTCTATCAGAATTATAGCAGCACTGCGGTATTTATTATTAGCTGAGATAGGAGCCTTTTTGACTTCGCACAGTTTTTTTTTAGGGTTCCGTACCTCAAAGGAAAAAACGGAACCCTTATAGGATCACTCGTGTGTCTGTCTGTCTGTTTGTCTATCCCTCTATCACAGCCAATTTGCTCCGAATGTAATGGACAGATTAAGTTGAAATTTGGTATACATATCAATTTGAGTGACCCAAACACGGATATGAATCGTAAATAAATGAATTAACAATATTGAGGTCAGTTTTGAGGGGCAAACAAGAAAATTAAAAAAATTATTTTGCAAACTGTACCGTGTGACATATCAAATGAAAGGGCTAACTATGCGGGTCTCAAATATATTTTTTTTATAATTTTAAAATAAATTGTTTTAAAGTTATAAGTGAAAATAGGCGAAAATTGACCATTCCCCCCACCTTATCTCCGAAACTACTGAACCTAAAATTTTGAAAAAAAATACAGAAAATAGTTCTATATTTATAGATTACAGGAAAATCTATAAGAAGTCCATGGTCTTAAAATTACATGGTAAATCTATCGATATTGTGCGTACAAACTTACATTTGCAGCTGGAATGTATGGCAGATTATGTTTACCAACTACAATGTTAGGATAAATAATGATAATTACTTAGGATAAATTCTTTCCAAGTACGGAACCCTTCATTGTGCGTAGTCCGACACGCACTTGGCCGGTTATTTTTTCCTATAATGGCTTTTTTTTTTATTCCTAGGTAAATGTTGCTAGTTTCAAATGCTTCTTTTTTTACTGTTTGCATTTCCTGTACGTGCCTCAAATAAAATATTTTAATTAAAAAAAACCAAACTTTTTCTAAAACACAAAAATAACTACAAAAAAAAAAATTACTAGACGTGTGATGTTCTTCAGTTTCTTCAATAGTATAGTTTGTCTACGCTTCATTGAACTCCAGTCGAATAAAAACGACCAATGCAACCACACTTTTTGAAATCTATCACAATATAAAGCAAATAAATCTTCAATTGCTTCTGCATAATCTGTATCTATTATAGTTTGATCTTGAGTATTCAGTGCAAGCGAAGTCCCTGCAAAAGAGAATACAGATTTTCCATAAACCAAGTTATAATTTTGACAAAACGTGATTGATTCCACGTCTACAAATTCCCTCGGGATCGGGTCGAGCGGTAGGCCCCCGACCCTCGAGCTATGCGACGTGCAACGCGACTCGCGTCAAGCGACATGTGCGCGCGTCTTCTGTTTCCGTCTGTCGCGCGTCACTCCGAAAGTCGCGTCACTGGGTCACGGTGATTCGTGGCATGCTCTAAACCACTTTATTTTATTTGTTTTCTCCACAGTTGCTGTCGCAAGACGTGTGTCGTTTAAGTGTGTAGCTTGTGGCCATGGCATTAGCCATTTCCTAATTCCACGTCAATACCCAGGCTCCTTACGACCGTTAATTTATTTATTTATAGGAGAACCAACAGCTTATAACAGATGGATAACGATTGTATATTGTGACTGTTGTTGTTGTGTTGCCACTGTTGCCAAACAACATCACATCAACATCAATGCATCACATCACATTAACATAAGAATTATCACCCATAATATTATACGTCATAAATAATTTTGTAAAACGTTTCAATCTCACTAAAGTTCACTGTCCTTCAAGATACAGGATTTTCCTAGTTTGAAGGGCAGGGGTCTTACTCATCTATAATAGCCATACCCATCCCTTATTGAAACAGCACTGATGTTACCTAGGCTAAGTTTTTTGGTAAATAAATGATTACTTACTTACTTACTTACTGTGACGGTATTAGGTGATTAGGTGGTAAGATATAATAGTCAGATACTACTTATTATCACGTTTATTATTAGGTTCAGACTCAAGGTGTATAAAATTGACTAGGTGAGAACTCATTGTGTTTTTACAAGACACAAAAAGACAAAGTAGATAATATCAGCAGCAAAATTACACTGAATAGTTAAAAAATAAATATATTCAGCAGTGTGATGGCTTAGTAGTTATACTTTTGTTGTAGGTAGGTGTAAAATTTTTTAGGAAAACTTTCAACAAGTCACAAAAAATACAGCAAAAATAGATTAGGTACCACCACGATGCTGAGTATAGGAGAAATAAAGAGCCAATTATAGGTTCTCACGGTTAAAAACAGAAAAAGTAATATAAATCTTAGAATCACTAACAGACAACAGGCAACTGAAGGACCACGGGTGGGTATTACTCAGTAAAAGTCTGACAGGCCCTCCTACTCCGCCCAGAGCGGGAGAAGTTATTAGATAATTTCTCACCGAAAAAAAAAAAAAAAGGATCACTAACAAGCACGACAGAAAAGAATATAAATATACGTATATATAAGGTACAATAAACACTATCCACTTTTATTTAAAGAAGTCAGCGTTCATAATAACACAATAATACTTACGAGTTACAGTTGACAATGTATAGTTGACGAAGAACTTTCGCACGTCAAACGGGCCTTTTCCCACTTTTAAAGCTAATTTAGAGACAAGACTTCGAGCTTGCACGTTCATTTCATTTACGTACGTATTAAGCACTTGTTGGTTGAATGCCGGATTTAATAGTTTGCGATGAACTTTCCATATAGACGCTGAAACAAAAACATTACGTAGGTGCTTATTTGGTCCTAATTTCATGGATTGATAGATACATAGATAGATAGATAGATAGATAGAATACTCTTTATTATGTATACCATAAAAATTACAGATATAAATGTAGAACTGCTACATAGGGTGTCACAATGGGCGGTCTTATCGCTAAAAGCGATCTTTTACAGACAACCTTTGGATGGATCAAAAAGTAGAAGGGGAGACAATACTGCAGGTAGTCAGTGGTGTACCATTTACATATACAATAAATACATGCATACACACATAAAGCATCTCTCCCCGACCCTTGACTGTAAGTGAAGCGCCAACACGCGCTTTAGCTGAGCAGCATGTAATCCAAAATCCCCCTGATAATAATCAAAACACTGATTTTATCCAGCCACCGACGGTCCCTTGCCACCCTCCCTCCGACGCTGCCCTAAGGCGAGGTTCGTACCCCACAGGGGGTGCCCTTAGCGAGCAGTCGTTTAGTTTATAAGTTTTTACGCCCTGGCTGGAGGCATTACGTTTCGTTAGGAGCTTAAGGCAGCCACAGGAAAGTCCGGTTAAAGAGTTGGAACCTTAGTGGTTACACTCTGAGATGAGTTAAAAAAAAAAAACCATCGAGATTCTTATCCATATAAATATATATATATATACATACAATAATAAACATGATACAAGAGCAAGGAACTTTAAGTAATGATGATGTTTAAGGAGAGAGGAAGTGATTTTTAACCAGAATTTTAAAAGTGGAGAAAGATTGAGCACGCCTTATCGAGACGGGCAAGGCATTCCATAACCGTACTGCTTGAACTGTAAAAGACTTGTCATAAAAGCTAGTGGAATGCATTGGCATCTCTAGTCTCAAGTTTTCCGATGACCTCAGATATCTATTAATTTGGTCAGAACCAACGCTAAAATTTAACGTTACATAAATTTTTGGCAAACAGGTTCTGTTGAGCCCGTCGGTAAGTGCCATCAGGAGACTTCTGGGTATTTTTGAATCATATGTCATAATCATGTGTCCTGCCGTGTGGTGCCGGACGTAAATAATAGCATCACCCTATTTCTTCCTATGGGTGTTCGTAAAAGGCGACTAAGGGACTTACTAGAGAATGGGCAGCAGCGTTCTCTATGCATTTTTAACACAATACTGCGATCGCCAACCCGCCTGCCAAGCGTGGCGATTATGGCAAACCCCCCCCCAAATGAGGGAGGCTTATGTCCAGCAGTGGACATCTTTCTGTTGAAATGATGAATGATGATGATGCCCTGTCACATGGATTCAAATATAACGCTAGTAAGTGTTCTCATGGTATACAAAGCAGGGAACAAGGGTCCCTCTAATGTGTCGCCAGTTAAAATCGATGGGTCGGCACTCGTGAGGGTGTCTAAAGTAAAATATTTGGGTCACATGCTGACAGATCGGCTACAGGACGATGAAGACCTAGAGAAAGGTTGGCAGTCCGCTGCAATATGTTAGCCCGCAGTTTCGCACGATGTACCACAGATGTAAAACTTACTTTCTAGAGCCTTCTGTCAGTCTTTTTACATGTGCAGTCTGTGGATCAACTTTACGCGGCGAGCTTACAGCCAACGCCCTGCGTGTTCAGTACAACGACGCTTTGAGGGCAGTGTTAAGAAAACCCCGATACAGCAGTGCGTCCGCAATGTTTGCGGATGCATCTGTCGATGATTTCTTTGTAATAATTAGAAAAAGAACTGCATCGATGATGAGCAGGGTTCGTGGTAGCACCAATACTGCTAGACCAGGGTCGATAATTTTTTAAACCAAAAAAAATATATAGTAGGATGAAACCCATTGGATAAGGAAGAGAACATAACAAAAATGAAAGCAAAAATAATTTACGGGCGATCTGAGGTCGGGAAGTGGATTGGGGTGAGTTTTTAAGGGTAAAAACGGTTTATCTCGATTTTCGCCAAAATTACAAGTCCTATGGAAAAAGTTAAATGACAAAGTTGAAGTGATAAAAAGATCTGCAACTTTTGTTTTTACACTTTTTTACATAACCTCAAAATTTATGTGAAAAATTCAAATAACCAAGTTTTTGATTTTTTATTTTTATCTTTTACAAAACATTTATTTTTTTCTCGAAATTTTGTGAAAACTTACATTATAAGTCCCAAACACACGGTATTTTTTATTTTTATTTAAAATATTATTTTTTCACCTTATTTTGACCTAATATGGAAAAAGCACCCTAATTTTCAAGCGAAAATTCTCACATCAAAATATTAGCTTTTTTAAAAAATTCGGTGGGTTTTTTGTTCGTTGAAATATCTACTTTTTAATGGTGTAAAATACATTACTATGGTTTTTCTCAGAAAATCCAAAATTACGAAAAAACTCGAATCCGATTTTTTTTTTAAATCATTATGTACAATTTTGAGTTATTTATTAAAAATTTAATTTTAATTACTCTTGCATGTTGACAATTTTCGTTGTACGTATTGTACTCATATTTGAGCAAATAAATGATTATCTTATCTTAGGAGTGAGAGGTCAACTTATACCTACTTGAAGAAAATATTGACTTCCCTAGTAGTTTTTTTTTTTTGGCTTTTGGTTGGGCGACTTACAGAGGTAAGTGGCCCAACTAAATGCCAACAAAAATGCTACTAGGGTTAGGTTGACTGGTAGAAAATGCCCGAAAAGGCGGCAAGTCCGCCTTAGTACAGTATACTTTACTTGTGCATAAAGTTCTAATAAATTAGCTGCTGCTGCGGCTTTTCCTATACAAATTAATAAAATAAAGTGTCTGTTTTTTGTAATATAACAATGTTATAATTATATTTTCATAAATCCCCGCGGGCGACTCCGCGGGCAGCAGCTAGGCAAAAAAAAAGTATTCTTAGTTATTCCTTATAACCTCAGCTATCTGCCAGTGAAAGTCCCGTCAAAATCGGTCCAGTCCTTTCGGAGATTAGTCAGAATAAACAAACAGACAGGCAGACAGACAGACAAAAAAAAAAGATTTTTTGTTTTATGTATCTTATAAACTTTCACATGCATTTAGTAAAAAGTTGTTATTTTGTTTAATTTTATTTATTTGTATATATAGATTAATAAATAAAAGTGTAGCTCGATAATTATGTTGGCGCGTCGTCGGGCGTACAATTAATCAATATTGTCATGCATTATTTTTAATAATTAATTTGTTTGATTTACCCTCTGCTGTGATGAGTCCATTATTCATATATTCCTTTGCAAAATCGTAGATAAATGGTTTACTGAAACATGAATTGGCTATTGCTAGGCTGTCTTCTGGATCGGTTACCACTGAAACAAAAGTAAATTAAATTACAATTATTACGATATTTTTTTTTTCTTTTCTTGAAGTATGATTTTAACCACAGAGCACGGAGACACCTCGGTGGCAGCTGCTGGAGGTGGCATTGTCAATATTTTGCTTACAAACCAAGCGTGATACCCTTTACTTGGACTACGACACAAATAGCGTATAGAAACTGACGGATTTGGAGGCGGCCCGTGACGGTTTATTAGTACTGGCCGTCCATAGACGCTGCCGGCGCGGCGTTTCGTGTCCATGCTCTGTGATAATAGCGGAGTGTACACACGGCTACATATCAAGCTATACTTTTCCAGTATAAGCTGATCTTGCATTGTATAGGATTTCAATTAGATAAGAGATCAGCTTATTCTGGAAATATACAGCTTGATGTGTAGCCGTGTGTACTTGATAAATAAGAGGACCTACCGTAAATCGAATGATTAGCGAACCATACCTCGCAAACACCACCTTTTTCTAAAGAGCAGATTTGGAATTCTCGTAAAAAATTCCAAAAATCTGAAAAACAAAAATATTTTTCTGTTATCTAACAATATCTTGGTTGAATTACAATCAATCTACCTAGCCTTTTCCCAAATATGTTGGGGTCGGCTTCCAGTCTAACCGGATGCAGCTGAATAGATAGATAGATAGATAGAATACACTTTATTATGTACACCATAAAAATTACAGATATAAATGTAGAACTGTTACATAGGGTGTCACAATGGGCGGTCTTATCGCTAAAAGCGATCTTTTACAGACAACCTTTGGATGGATCAAAAAGTAGGAGGACAATACTGCAGGTAGTCAGTGGTGTACCATTTACATATACAATAAATACATACCTACATAAAGCATATAGATATGTATCCATACATATATATATGCAATACAATATATATATACATACAATAATAAACATGATACAAGAGCAAGGAACTTTAAGTAATGATGATGTTTAAGGAGAGAGGAAGTGATTTTTAACCAGAATTTTAAAAGTGTACCATTATTTTACATGGAGTGACTACCTATCTGACTTCCACAACCCAGTAACTGGGTAACACGATACCCCTTGGTAAGACTGGCTGTCACATTTTTGGGCTTCTGACGACCCGTAATGACTGTCAAAGATCCACGAATGACAGCCGGGACGTTGCAGTTGGTCCCGGCTGTCTGAATTAACGTGCTTTCCGAGGCACGGAGGAGTCTCGGTATATAAAGATGGCCACCCATCCACGGACCAACCCCGGCAAGCGTAGCTTAACCTGACGGATCGACCCGTACGGCTGTTATTACTTAGCCACGAGCTCCTCAACAAATCTTGGTTGAATTTATTAGGTATAACTATGCAGAAGTTTGTTTAAGGTCACACTGACCAAATTATTTGTTGTTGCCAGTTGACTCAATTATTTAGTAGTTTACATAGGTAAACTACTAAATAAGTTCGTAAGTTCCAATAAATTATTTTGTTAAGAATATCTAAGAGATGAATAATTTCTTATCAATTATATTTTTGTAAATGCATTGTCAAAATATTTAGTTTAAAAGTATTTGTTTTGTATTTATATATATATATTTTTTGGTATGTTTATTTTATCTGTGTGTACGTTGGATAAGTAGTAAGGATAGACAACTGTCATTTGAAATTATAAAATATCGTGTAACTATATTTAGCCCAATTTTCAGTACGAGTCGCTAGACTGATAACAATCTACAAAGTTGTAAGTAATTGATTAATATATATCAAACACTATCTTCCCAACAACTACACCATTAGTTTAGTTTCAACTCAGTTGTCCAGGGGTACCAACCTAATTATTATATTGCCATATAGGCTGACTTTGAATTCATTAGCAATCTTTCAGGGGATAAAAGTAAGGCAAAGGAAAAATTCTAGAATGATGTACTAAATTCATTGTAAAAGTAGGCCCTGCCACACTCTGTCCCTCGCACTACTCATCGCTTTGCTCCTCACGCTGCCGCGATGTTTCTCTCTCTGCCACACATTGCTCTACTCGCGCAATCACGACGCTCCGCACTAGCACAGCACTAGGACGCTCACCTTTGTAACACAATGGATGTTGAAACTGTGGCAGCATGCGCGCTATGCATTTATAATATACCTAATCATATCAATGTCATAAAAAGAAATATACGTCGTTATTGTCGTTCTCGCCAACGGAGATGGTCGATAACACCTATTCATCGCAATATAACCAGGTAAGTAAAGTATTTAAATATAGTTCAAGCGGCGACTATGACAAATGTCGGGCCATTCGCGCTCACATTGCCGGTCTTGTGACTCGCGCCCAAACAACTGACAAACAGGGAGCATTGGGCATGACGAGGAGCAGGACGTGTGGCATGACGAGTAATTTTGCCACACTACGTCTCTTCCTCCATTCGTCACTGCTTTTACGATGTCCCTTTTACCGTGTATACTCGGAGAGGTCTTGCACACACAAACAACAACAACTAATTGCGTAATAAATTGTTGATCGTTTGGGTTCAAGGTGTTATTCAATACTATTGCACATTGAAAATATTTTACAATGCTTTGATTTTATGGGATATAATTGTTGTGCTATAAAAATGTAATGTTTTATGCTGTTATAATATGGCGTAGGCTACAAATTCCTCATTATCAAGAACATAAATGGTTGCATACTATTTCCTACATTACTACAGCCGGCTTTCGGGGGGTTTCCGATCTAGGCGTCTTTGGTTTTGAATTTGATGGAATGTTTAGTGGTAGGTATACCATTATGTAACCTTATTATGTCGTTTATGCGTACCCCCATGGTGATAAGGCAAAAAGTTATATATTTTGTAAGTCAAAGTCAAAATATGAACATATTTAATCAATGTCATAAGCCCCAGTTTAATTGTCTTTTGAAATTGTGAGATAAGGAACGTACACACGGCTACATATCAAGTGATACTTTTCCAGTGTAAGCTGACCTCTCATTGTACGGAAATCTTATACAATGCTAGATCAGCTTATACTGGAAATGTCTAGCTTGATATGTAGCCGTGTGTACACACGATCTCTTAATAACAAGCTAAGTATACATTTCTAGTTTATACTGTCCTCGCATTGGCGTTTTCGTATAATGTTTGTATTTCATCCCCACTGAAATGTCTTGCTGATGGTGATGTTGAAAGACTAGCCTAGTGTATCTCGGGCATTTGTCAGAAAGTTGAAGATAGATGCCCGTTCCAAAACGTAGATCCATAAGGAGGCGAACGGGTTAGAAACTCTATTCTTTTAAAAGCCATTGATATGTCACAGGCAGATTTTATGATTCGTCATTTTATAAACGGCGCCGACCATTTACAAATACTCGCAGTTATGCAAAATGCCGAAGGCAAATTGGCAACTCGTAAAATTTAAATAATTTCGACATCCAGGCACTCCGACCCGCGTGCAAGCCGAGCGAGCGAAGCGATCGGTGCTGCGGCAACGGCTGGCGAGCGCCTTAAAAAGCGGAGTCATATAAATTGCCTGCGAGAGATTGATTATATATTTGAGAACAATGTAAATTACATGCGTAATAAAAAAGCAAGAAGAAAAGGAAAGAATGTCCAGTCGAGACTGGTCATCTCTCTTAAATGCCATACCTTATCTTTAATCTTTATATTGTTAATTGCTTATACTTTTATTTTAAACAGTTGTAAGGTTCATCACGAGCTGTTGGTTGATATCCAGGGAACTATCAACGTGACTTATTCAATTCATAATGTACTTTATGTGTTAATCTTGGACATTACTGACATCGATGAAGGAAAAACATCGTGAAGAAACTGGATGTATAGTTAATATAAGTTTGATATCGCCAACCTGTCTTGAGGAAGCATGGTAATCTATACTCGTACCTTCTCTGTATGAGCAAAGGACTCTTTCTTTGCCCTTTTTTTTTTGGTGGGAAATTATCAAATAACTTCTCCCGCTCTGGGTGGAACTGGGAGGGCGTATCAGACTTTTACTGACTAAAACCCACCCGTGTTTCTTCAATTGCCTGTGTGCCAGGGCCACGGTATCCCTTTCGGACAAACTCGCAACCCTGGCAGGCACCGGTCCTAGCGGACCCCGTCAGTGCGTGCTGACATCTCTTTGAGGTGCGCGTGGAACACAACGCGCCGTCGACCCGGGCCTGGTCCTTACCGGATGGCGAACTGCCCATAGCTCGCCGTCCGCAAGCCCGCGCCTACGGTGGCCGGGAATCGGCTACCGATTCCCGCCGCCCAGGGCGTCTCCTGCGGCGACTAGGGGCGTGAGGGCGCACAGACTGCTGCTCCCTCACGCGTTCCGCCTCCTCCTTCGCGAGCATTACTACTTCGCAGAAGGAGGTGACTGCTTCCCATGCACTCTCGCTCCGGACCATGGCCTGGACCAGGGCCGGACGCGAGAGATCGCCGCCGCCAATCGCCTCCGTGAGAACACGGCGGTGCGCTGCCCAAGCCGGGCAGACCTCCGCCGTATCAAAATCACTGTTGCAAAAAAAAAATTGTATTTTTTTTTTTCTTTCTTATTTGCAAAATAGTTGGGCAAACGTCATTGTTCACGACGGCGTGTTTAACGCCTACGCTTATGTATGGAAGTGAATGTTGGGTGTGGCAAAATAATCATGAATTTAGAATTACATAACATAACATCACGCCTGTATTCCCCGAAGGTTTAGGCAGAGGTGTAGCTATAGTTCACCTACATAGTACAATAAATGCTGTGGAAATGTGTTCCTTGTGAAGCATGTGTGGTATACCTATGAATTATAGGCAGAAACATCATGTGATAGGCAAGGGTGCAGTTTAAAAGATGATCTAGTTATAAAAATATAAAAGTTTTTTGTTTTTTTTTTTTTATCCAAAAATGTCTTAACCACCCCAGTATAACTAAATAAGTATGTAACCATGTTTCTTGCTTTTAATATTTAATCAATAATTATTATCCTTATCAATTGAATTATGAATGCTCTGTCCTGAAATGTTCTCTTGTTTTTATTTTTTTCTTCTGTGTTCAACATTTATTTTCTCTATTTTTATTACATATTATTTTTATCCTGTTAACACCTAGTTGTATGTGCATGATGTGGTATCCTATAATTGAAGGAGCACACGTAAAATAACCTTTCTTATTGTTGTGATTTATATTGTGTCTGTGTTTCCTATGTTGGTGATCCCAAATAAATAAATAAAAAGGGTATGAATGAAAGGTGTCAACTTAACTTCTTTACATATCTTTTTCCTCGAAGTGAATTCAGACTCTAAGGACAACAAAGACCGACACAGTTCATAATGCTACAATTAACTGTGTCTGGGTACGTTCTTACCCATTATCTGTTAAAGGTGGCAAAACATGACATTTTAGTTACTAAATCATTTTATAAACGTAAATAATTATATAACCGTGAACCATTTGACAAATATTAGGTGATCTTTCTAAGAAGGCAGATTAGACATAAAGAGGTAACAATTTAACGGAAGCGTACACACATCGAAAAAAGCTTGCGATCACTTTGAAAAATCGAAATCTTTTTTGTTTGGTACGGTAGATTATATTATGATTCGGCCTAATTTAAACCCAATAGAGCACTCGTGGGATACTCTTAAGCGAGCTGTTTGGAACCGTCAGCCGCGTCCCCAGACAGTGCCAGAGCTCAAGGAAGCCGCTATTCAAGAATGGGACAGGTTACCCCAAGAAATGCTGGATAACTTTATTCTCAGCATGCCCAGGAGGATCACTGCATGTGTTCGAGCCAGGGAAGGAGCTATACTATATTGAATATAAACCTTTTATTAATAAATTGTTGTTTAAGTTTGGTTAAACAGTCTTTTTCTTTCTATCAAATTTGTGTTACAATTACATTATGATTTATTACTCAATTTTTTTTTAAATAAAAAATACTTTATTTTTTAATTTATAACAGGGTATTTCTATTTAAAGAAAACACACAACAAAGAATTTTTCTTGATAAAGTCCAATTTAAAAAATTATATCAGTAAATGCTAGTGATCACAAACTTTTTTGATGTGTGTACACAGATTATTAGAATAGCAATTGAAAATTAGAGAGACCAATGAGACTAAAAGCACCGCGTAATAAAAAGATCACAATGGGAATTTTCCGCTGACCAACTTTAAAAGTTCAGGTAGTTTTTCAGAAAACCTAAATTTTTAAAGAAGCGCAATGTTTGAAAAGGGTCAAAGGTCGTTTGAACTTCAAACATTTGTTTGATGCGCAGTGAAGTTATTACCCATAAAGTTTATTAAATAACCTACCAAGATTTTTTCAAAATAAACCTTTAACTTGGGGACAAGGGGATAACAATCATTACGTCTATGCGGGAAAAATTGTTTATATCAATCACTTGACAACGTGTAACCAGTGACGGATTAACCCTTAATCAAATTAAGCAATTGCCTAGGGCATCACGTCTGGGGGGGCACCAGAAGAAGCACAAACTCACGCAAAATTGTATAAAATAATACATGATGATAAAATTGATATACACAATGGCTTATGATTACAAATTGCTCAGCGGAACGTTCTTTTTCAAAATAAAAAATGGAAAAAAATGGAAAAAGGACAAAGATAATACAACAAAGGCTCGATAATTTATCCATATTATACATAGAGTCCGATATGTTAAAAACGTTAGACGTTAATACTATCTTGCGTGAATTCAATGCCCGAAAAAGCCGCAAGGCGCATTTCAATAAATAAATAAATTATGCTATAGTTTTTATTGTTGTCGCTCCTACTCCACTTCTAAGGTACGTTACATCTCATCATCTTAGTCTGTTTTTAGGCGGTAAAGGTTTAAAAACCGATTCTAGTTGACATACGGATAGGGGGGCCCACAGGCGTGGATTGCTCAGGGCATCAAGTAGTCTTAATCCGTCACTGCGTGTAACGTATATCTCGCCCCTTGTTTTAGGGCGGAGGACATCCGGGTATGCCTGAATTTTACTGATAAATACAAGAAGATGGGGCTTCAATTTTTTCTGACCAGGAGCAGAAGACGAAATCCACGACCCGTAACGCAAACAGTCAATCAATCAGGCTTTAAAAAAAAAACATTTCCACTCACGGTTTCGATCCCCAAAGATCTTGTATGAATGTCCAATGATCGGTAGTGCCCCAGGAAATTCAGGAGGCGCGTTGGGATACTGTCTCAACCACGACCATACAGCTATCACTGCGCATAAAAATATCACTAACAGTACTATAACAGACATTTTGCTAACCTAACAACGATCTGCGGGGATTATAGTCGCAATCTTGTATTTATGGGTGCAAGAAGTTGCTAACGAAAGATTACATTTTGATTTTTAGGATTCCGTACCTCAAAAGGAAAAGACGGAACCCATATAGGTCACTCGTGTCTGTCTGTTCGTCCCTCTCATCGTATCCTACGAATAGTGCCCTAACGAACATAGGGGCTTTATTTTTTATTGCATAATTCAATTCTGCTCATCATACCACATATAACCAGTTCAACAAAACAATTAAAAACGGTATTTAAAGGACAAAATGCGTATAAAATATAAAGATAATTTATTGAATATAATCCTAGCCGAACCTTAAAATACCAATACACATTATAAGAAATCACCAATACATATTTTTTCATATTTAATTTAATTAAACACCAAAAAGTGTCTCCTGAAAAGTAGCTATTACGAGTATGCACTCGTAATTTCAGGAGACACTTTTTAAAAATATGTATTGGTGATTTACCAAATAATGAATGTCCTGAGAATGACCCAACTGCATAGTTGGGTCATTCTCAGGACATTCATTATTTGGTTGACTTCGGTGGCAATTTTTTTTACATTTAGGCATAACTAACATGAAATATCAAATCTAGAGTACTACTAATATATTTTAAATTAACTTTAGATTTGATATTTCATGTTAGTTATGCCTACATGTAAAAAAAAATTGCCACCAAATTCAACCAAATAATGAGTGTCCTGAGAATGACCCAGTTACGCCCCTATTCGTAGGATACGACGCTCTGTCACAGCCAGTTTGCTCCAAATCTATTGGGCCGATTATGTTGAAATTTGGTACCCATGTGAACTTCTGTGACCCAAACAAATTACGTAGTGTAACGTAAATAAATGAATTTTGAATATGTGGGGCACTTTTGAGGTGCTAACTAGGAAAAAAGAATTCTCAGACATACGAGTAAGGACTGCCGACAGAAGTGAAAACACAAAACTTTGGAATAACTGTTCTGTTGTAGCGTATGACATATCAAATGCAAGGGCTTATGATACATGGCTTCAGATATATTTTAAAACAAAAATACTTTTAAAGTTATTTAAGAAAATATATGAAAATTTACCCCCCTTATCTCCAAAACTACTGATCACTGACATTTGGAGAAAAAAATACAGAAAATAGTTCTTTACTTACAGGGAAACCTATAAGAAGTCTTATGGTCTTAATAAAACATGGTAAATCTCACAATATTGTGCGTACAAACATACATTTGCAGTTGGAATGTATGGGAGAACTTCATTTTCAACTACAATGTTAGGTTTGTTCTTGGGACAAATTCAGTCCAACTACGGAACACGTCATTGTGCGTGGTCCGACACGTACTTTGCTGGTTAAATTTTTTATATATTCTGTAATATATAAAAAATTTAACCAGCAAAGTACGTGTATATGGAGATGAAATGATACGCAGAATTAGTTAAGAATCAATTCGGAGGGTGCAGGTGGTTGCCGGGCTTCGAAAATACAGCTTTTTATCAATATTTTAATTTTACAAATTTTAGCGACGTGGTGCTTGCTCACAGACAAAAACGAAGTTGCCAACAACAAAAAAAAATACTTTGTGCCGGGACCACTCGCACCTTGCAACATTGTACTTTATTTTAAATAATGCTTTCACGCGTTGCCGACAGATGGCACTAAGAGTCCTTAACATAATACATAATTTACTTAAACCGATATTGAGGCGTGCGAAGTCCACATTATAATAACTTATTTCTTTCTCTAATTACCTTATTCATGATATCCTTCGTAATTTTCATTAGCTTGTCCTCTTTGCTCTTCAACGAACTCCTCATATTTATGAGATAATTTATTTCTCGGTGCCATAAAAATATACATTTAAAATGATTTCTAGTTCAATACATAGTAATTTATACAATCATATACAGAATGTCCCACGACTTTGCCACATGGACAGAAAGTACCTTAAATGATGTAGATAGAAAAATTTACTGAATGAAGACTTCGTTTTTATTTTCAAAATAATACGAACTGCATTCAAAGAATTTTAAATACACACGTCATAAAAAGTTTGCGATCACTTTGAAAAATCAAAATCTTTTTTGTTAGGTACGGTAGATTATATTATGATTCGGCTCGCCTGACTTAAACCCAATAGAGCACGCGTGGGATGCTTTTAAGCGAGCTGTTTGGAACCGTCAGCCACGTCCCCAGACAGTGCCAGAGCTCAGGGAAGCCGCTATTCAAGAATGGGATAGGTTACCCCACGAAATGCTGGATAACTTGATTCTCAGCGTGCCCAGGAGGATCACCGCATGTGTTCGAGCTAGGGGAGGAGTTATATTATAATGAATATAAACCTTTTATTAATAAATTGTTGTTCAAGTTTGGTTAAACATCAGTCTTTTTCTTTCTATCAAATTTCTGTTACAATTACATTATGATTAATTGAGCTGAGCTGAGGCCCTTTTGGCATTATAATCATTGTTTTCTGTTTTTTATAGTTTTATATTGTATTTTTTGCTGTAATGCCAATAAACGCATTTTTCTTTCTTTCTTTTCTTTTTACTCAATTTTATTTTATAAAAAATAATAAAATAGTTTTATTTTTTTATTTCAAATGGGGTATTTATATTTAAAGAAAACACACAACAAAGAATTTATCTTGATAAAGTTTAATTTAAAAAATTATATCAGCTTATGCTAGTGATCACAAACTTTTTTTGATGTGTGTAATCGCCTTTCTGAACCGGGAATAGAACCCACTAAATGTGAAAAAAAAACCCGTAATTTTGCTGTACTGATCGAAAGGCTCAATCACATACTCGTACATTTATTTCTTCTAAATAACATGGCATCTAAAATAAAAGGAAGATTTGGTTTACAGGAACCAGTATGAGAGTGCAGGACTTACAAACTGAACTTAGAAACATTATTTTAAACGTTCACCATGAAAAAATCAATAAATCAATGTGAAGCGAAATTATTAAGAGAAAAAAAGAGAACAAAAAAGAGAAGAGTTTAAAAGAGTTTCAATTTGTATACAATCGTAAGGGAGACATTTTGAGCATTTAGTAAATTAAATTGATTGTAATTTGCAGTTAAACGTACCTTATTATTTTAAAATAAATGTTAAATTTCATGGACATTTCCTTTAGATGCTATGTTATTTAGAAGAAATAAATGTATATGATTTGAGCCTTTCGATCGGTACAGTAAAATTACAGGTATTTGGTCACATTTAGCGGGTTCGATTCCCGGTTCAGACAGCTGATTATTTAAAATTGTTTGAATGCAGTTATTATTGTTTTTAAAATTAAAATAAACACCCTTGCGCCATCCCATCTTCCTAGCACGGCGGGCTGTGCTGGGTCGGCTGCTGCAGGTACAGAAAACCTCAAATGGCACATATATAACAACCTTATTGGGAGCTATATGTTTGAGCCGTTTGGGGTCGAAACGAGGACCGAGTGCCCACTTATTTTTTCAAGATATCGCCAAGCGGTTGGTCGACTCTTCAAGGGACCAGATGGCTGGCCTATTTCTTGGCCAAAGAATCAGTATTGCCATACAACGTGGCAATGTTGCCAGCCTTTTGGGCACTTTTCCTGTTGACAGCAATCAAATCAATCTGCCTAGCCTTTTCCCAACTATGTTGGGGTCGGCTCCCAGTCTAACCGGATGCAGCTGAATACCAGTATTTTACATGGAGCGACTGCCTATCTGACCTCCACAACCCAGTAACTGGGTAACACGATACCCCTTGGTAAGACTGGCTGTCAGACTTTTGGGCTTCTGACGACCCGTAACGACTGTCAAAGATCCACGAATGACAGCCGGGACCAACGGCTTAACGTGCTTTCCGAGGCACGATGTAGTCTCGGTATGTAAATATGGTCACCCATCCACGGACCAACCCCGGCAAGCGTAGTTTAACCCGACGGATCGACCCGTTGACAGCAATGCGGACGAATTTTTTGATGCCCTTTGATTCATCCCCTCCTTTTTTTAAATATACTTGTACATATTATTATAAATTATTTAGAGGAGATATGTTTTCCTGTGACTTGGGGAGCGAGTGGTAAATAAAAAAAACTATTTTATTTCAATAAAAATGAAGTCATCATTCAGTAATTTTTTCTGGATCTACGTTACGGTATCTACGGTATTCAAGGTACTTTTCCTCCATGTGCCAAAGTCGTGGGACGCCCTGTATGTGTTAAAAATACCACTATAGTTAAATTTTAAAGCAAAAAAAACATAAAGTAATTGTACTTTATATCAACCTTATTATACTCATATTAAAGTTATCACATGCATTTTCACGTAAGTATATTTTGGTATTTTTCTTTCCCGAATGCTATACATTTTGACGGTAGTGCAGCAGGGTTTTGACGAGATAATCTTTTTATCTTTGTATTTTCAAAGATTTTTGGTCATTCATAAAAACTTTTGTTAATTTATGTTTTACAAACATGAGCAATTTGCATTTCAATGATGTCTTAAATCCGAATGATTTAGCGTTCATTTTCTTAAGCGGCAAAGGCAAAGACAAAGACATTTTTTCGTGGGATATGGTAGGTAGGTCGGATATGGTGGTTATCTTCAGTGGCAATGGGCGCATTGACATTGCGCGCAGAACTGATGGCCGTTGGGGCCGAAAGGTTCTGGAGTGGCGACCGCGTACCGGAAGACGTAGCGTTGGAAGGCCTCCCACAAGGTGGACCGATGACCTTATGAAAACCGTAGGAATCCGCTGGATGCGGGAAGGATAGAACCGGTCGAGGTGGCGGTGCTTGGGGGAGGCCTATGTCCAGCAGTGGACGTGTTTATGATGATGATGATGGTAGGTACAAGTTGGTTAGTGCAGTTATGTTCAGGACACATCCGCCATAAAACCTAGCCGAGCGGCTGCAGCAATATATCATAATTATATAAATATCAATATTATATATCAATATATGTGTTGACGGCACGGTTGGCGCAGTGGTTAAGAGATTGACTGCTACGCTGCGTGTCGCGGGTTCGATTCCCGCACGGAACAAATATTTGTATGACCTACAAGTAGTTGTTCCGGGTCTAGCTGTTTGTGTATGTGACTTTAAATGTTTGTAAACGCACCCACAAAGGAGAAATTCCTAGTGAGGGGCAACGTTTAAAAAAATATATATTAACAATAATAAGTAGTCAATATTTATGAACGAATGATGAATAATATTTTGGAAAACGTAAGAGCGGGTACCCTGGGGGCCAAGTTTACTAATGTACAAACGTTGCAATGGTCTCTTCATTGTGAGTTTTTGATAGATTTGCCATACAAACACTGTCAAATACTCACAATGGCGAGACCATTCTGACACTATTGTAATAGCAGACCTGAGGCCCTGGTGGTAAACGACGAATCACCATTGCTTAGCATAGTGATCACTGTTTACGACCCAAACTCTTAGTAATTTTGGACAAAAGTCACCAGACTGGTCGTCTTGCTGACCATAGTTTTGTTATTGTTAGTGATTAACTGTTAATTGATTTTGCATACTGACACATTTTTTTATTTTTTTTGAGATTATGTAAACTCATTGAATACGAATATTGTGAAGTATAATGTTATTTTTTTAATTATTGTTAATGTGAAGACTATGTGGGTCATTGTTATTTTTTTTTTCTCTATTTTTAATCATTGAATGGTATTATTATTAACATAAGCGGGATATTTACCATGTTTATTCATTTTTCTGAGTTCCCGATATTTCGGCGCTGTTGCAAGCACCATGATCACGGATAAACTGAAGTCACTGCGGGTGGGTGTTTATGAGCAGATAAAACGGTCTACCCTCTTTCTTGTTCGTTTTTTGCACTCAGTACCGCTACCACTGTGTGTTAAAAACTTACATTGAATGGTAGTTTGAGTAATTTATGCGGCCTGCCCAAATGTCCTTTCGTTGGTATTGTTCGTGGAATTGTTGAGCTCCTTATGTTCTGAGTTGAGCTGCACGATTACTGACAAATGCATGCACTGACTGGGCAGGTCCACTCAATCTGTGTGGTTCTTTCCTCAAAAGACCATTTCAGATACCAATCTACATGGTCTTCACATGTTTTGACCAAGATTATGTCTAGAATTTAAAAGACACTGGTCACAGTCTCTTTTAAATAATATAATTATTTATAATACAATATATTTCGGCAACTTTTAAAAGATTGTAAATCAAATCTCGCGCCATTTGCAAAATAATTAATTTTCAAACAAATTTTTTCCAATAAAGTAGGAATAGAAAACTCAAAAACAATGCAAATGATAACTCACTCTTGTAGAAGTTCTAGACTCCTCTAAACTAATCACAAAAGTAACAAGATTATCAAAATGATTCAATAATAAATCACGACGATCACTAGAATAATCAATAACATCAAAAGTCAGAAAAAATATAAAAAAGTATAAGCTGACTTTTCACTGTATGAAAATCCTATATAATGCGAGATCAGCTTATACTGGAAATGTATAGCTTAATTTGTAGCCGTATGTACGAGCTAAAACACTAAATGATAATGATAATTTCAATATTCGATCACTTGAATTGACTTTGTGTTGGTTCTATCTTGGGCATTTCTTCCTTCACTTCTACTACTTTTCGTATGATATCAATTCATATTAAATAGAGGAATAAACTATCATGATGAAGAATGTAGTGAAAATCTAGTTAGATAATTATTTTCAAACAAAACTAGGTTTAAATTAAGTCCTTAACTATTCCAAATTTAAATGAACAATGTTAACATTTTGCTGATTTATCGGTCATTTTATCAGACCACAGAGCACGGAGACGCGCCACTGTTTACTACGACACAAATGACGTATAAAATTGACGGCTTTGAATGGCGAAGATGACAGAAATAATGCGCTCAGCACACTTTAGGCGCCGTGAATTTTATTATACCCAAAGTGTCTATATTCAGACAATTTATGTAAACAAAGTAATGTCAAGAATTGTCACCTTCAAAATGATAGGACAGTGGTGCAAAACATTTTACCATATTTTTTTTTTTTTTGTAAGTAATCATCTATGAAATTAAAGTGAATTAAATATAAGAACTATGCAAACAAAATACCGTTGCCAAACAATGTTTTATGTAGTGTGTCGGAGACACGGCCTATGATCGTCATAATCAGCCCATTGAGATAAGAATCAAAATTGTACCTTTTTGAGAGAAATAAATTACTTTATTATTATTATTATTATTATTTAAGTCCATTGCTAGACGTAGGCGTCCCAAAATCGATTTCCACTCGAAACAGTTTACAGCCGTTTTCATCCAAAATGTGGCTAGATATGCTACATACAATATGAATCTATGAATGAGAGTTGTAATATTAGTGTTGTTGAAGATGTAAAACATTTGAAAATGTTTGTATCTCCTGCGTTATTGCCAGTATCATTAAATATTTTATACCAGAAAATCTCCTTTTTTTAATAATTTTGTTTAAAACAGAAAATTTATAAAAATAATTATGGTAAGATTATTTTTTTATTATAATTTCTTAAATTCTGTACTTTAAAGGAAATGGAACCTTTTTTTTTCGCCATTTTATCTGAATTACCATTACGAAGATATTTTTTTGATGTTATCCCCTTTGTTTACATAAATTATCTGAATTTGAGACTGGGTATAGTACTGCCATCTGTACAGACTACTGATGCAGCAATATTCGGTGCTCTATGTAACACACGATAAGAAATCAAAAATTCAATCACGAACACTAATCTCGATACTCCAGATGCACAGTATATGTTTATAATACAGGTACGACACGTGGACTTAAATGGATGGAAAAACGATGCTCTTGCAACCGAAGTTTTATTTGTTCTGTACTTAAACAGGATACAGAGAGAGAGAGAGTCTGGTTACATTTCCAATACATATCCAATTGGAGTGCATACAAAAAAAACACAGACAGCCTCATGAAAATCAAGTAAAGCGGTAATAACGTATTATTTTCTAATTAAAGTTATAATTTATAATAATTAATACGGAAAAGTCAATAATAGATTCTACAAAAAGCTAATTTGATTGACACAAAAGAAATTGTCCATTGTTGAGATAATTACTTTCTCGAGAAAACATGTTTTAACTGTGTTAATTGCAATACATTCTCACGAAGTGTGAGTCCTTGGATAAAAAAGAATGCTGTCTTCAACCGCTTTATTTCTTCACTGAAATTCTCTTCATGAACCTGTTTTATGCAAATTACTAAACATTCGTCCATATATGTAAGTGTAATTATATTTGAATATTGCTTGCGTTCCTGTTTTTGTAATCTTAAATTGTGTAAAACTCTTTTCCAGTAAGATATAATTTTTAATGTTTTGGATAGTGACGAAAACCAAATAAATAAATTCAGTTTTTAATACAAATACAGCAGTTAAAGATGTTGATCTTTCTTCTTCATGTGTATCTTGAATACCAGGGTTGTCGAAATCTAGAATATGAGAAAGCCAAGAAGGTCGTGACCACCACAAAGAATGTTCAAATAAATCTTGTGGAGCCAAACCTTTTGAAACACAATCAGCCGGATTCATGTCAGTAGTAATAGGTATGTCTCCATTGGCTGTGATCTAAAATGTTGAGAATCTCAGACATACGATTTTAAGTATATAGTGGTATCTTACGACTTCCACGCGATTGAAGTCGCAGGCAGAAGCTAGTCTAAAATAAAAGTAGCCTAAGTGACTTCTCATAACATCATTTACCTATCTGCTATATTTATAACCTACAATGCATACGGTGCAATGTGTTCTTGTTTTATGAAATAAATCATTTTATTATTATTAATACATCCATAGAGTTCCGTCAAAATTAGTCCATCCGTTTCAAAGATTAGCCGGAACAAACAGAAAAACAAAAATATTTTTGAATTGTATTTTGGTGTAAGTACTGTAAAGGCGACATAATTATGTCGTACAGGCTGTTAAGAAAATTAACAATGGTTTTATTCGATCATTCAAGAACATTTCGAATTTTATTATAAAATAAAAAAGTACTACGTTTTTGTTTGAAGAAATTACAGTGTAAATATAGATGCGTAAGGCTACGCACGTTCCTCTGAGTTAATTTAATAAACATAAAGTTATTTTATTCCTGTTTATCATCTATTATTCTGCGCCCCCACAGTACCGTGTATATGTTATGGACCAGGTGATTAATGCGGGCATTATGAATAATGTACGAGCATTATGAATAATGTCTATCTCTATCGAGCTAAGTGATTAATTACTATCTTAACTTCATTATTTATCACATTGCACGGTCATTATTATATTGCTACATGACAATTGGGCAATTTGATAATACACTTTCTAACCTAACCTAACCCAAATGATTCACCAACAATAGAGGGGATATGGCATTGATGGCCACTGTTCTACCTAACCTAACCCATATTTTAAATATTGATTCTACGTTTGAAATCTTGTCAAACGACAATAACAATAACAAAATTGTAATTAAATAAATGTTTGTATTACTCTGCCCAAAAGGTGATGGACAATATGTATAATGCCCGGTCAATTTGATTATTTGAATAATTATTATCAAATTCCACTCTCATATTGGACATTTTTCATGATGACCGGGCATTATGTGTAATGCCCATTTTATCACTTGGTCCATAACATATTTATTCCTACACTCTATGAATTTAGTAAGAGCTGCTATTTTGACATTACAAACAGACGCTTCAATTTTATTTATTTGTATAGATATAGATATGAAATGAAATAGTGTTCATATCGGAAAAGGTATGCCATTAACTTCCCCATTAATTAATATTCGTGGAGGCCGGTTACCAAAACCATGCAGTTTAAAACCTTTCTATTATTATTATATTTATTTTTATTTTTTATTAATTTAATTTATTTGTATATATGTATATACCTATGTATAGAATGATAAATTAATAAAAAGAGTAAAATACTTAACAGGTATTTGCGAAACCAACGTTTAGAATGCACCCTCTTAAAATGAAACAGAATCTGTATGAAACTATCTGTCAGATACCTAATTGAATATCGAGTATTCTATTATATTCAATTGACCCAGACTTTATTTTGAGATGATGAATAAAACAAAATGTATAAGAAATCTCATGTTCTTAATTCTAAACAAATTTGTTGGCTATTAGCTGGTTTAATCATAATATCACACTGTGTCTGTATCTTGTTAACGTCGCCAGTGACTCGGTATTTACGGAAGATGTGTGCAAGCATCGTCTTCATCACCATCATGCCATATAGTCGCCCTGTAAAATGATATAGTAAAAGGTGTTATAGTATATTTTTTATCGAGGGACTAAACGAAGCCATAATATACCAGAGAAAGAATAAAAGAAAGAAAGAAAATACGTTTATTTGCGGTAAACATGACGCAAAAATAAAGAACATAAACACAAAAGAAATAAGAAAATTATTGGGGAAAATGCGTCACTTCCACGCAAAATGGCTATCGCTCAGCATTATGCTGCGACCCTATGCAAGACAGAGCCCCAGCGCTGGTTTTCAGCGACAGCTGGCGTTGACGAGGTGAGTGTTTTGACTGCCGAGCGTGCTAGTGAGTCAATGAAACCGAGGGTATATTAAGTTGGCGTTTAGTCTCGAGGTGCAAACTGTACTTTTCACTTTGAGTGCGAGAAAAATAGTCAATTTAGTACAAAAACATTTAATAAATATTATTCCTCCAGTCCATAAAACTTTCATAAGTTTTTCGGTAAATCTTCCGCGATTTTGGCGGCAAAAGATTATCTATTATGTATTTTGCTCTTTGCTCGACGTCAAACTCATCACAAATTTATTTAAAACCGAAAATATTTACAATAGACAAAAATTTTGAAATTTTCACGGTCAGTATTTTCTTCTAAACCAGTCACAGGTAAAAAAATTAAAACACATGGCGCCACCTTCATGGCGGAAAAACCATGGAACTAAAACTCTCAACATTTTCGCAATGAAGATGGTCCACACTCCACAGACAATAGTATATTTACTGGCTGTTTGAGTTTGTCTATGTCACATGAAGGAAATTAAAAACGAATTACTTTTCACTCCCTAGAGACTAAAGTGGTCACTTTAGTCCCGCTTCGTAGGGGCTATATTGGCGTATTTTTAGAGCAAGAGAAGTGAAAAAATTATTAAGCACCGCTCCATAGCAACGGATGAATGAACATGTAGACGGGACCATCCACTGCGACTCACGGATGTGCGGCTGGCAAACAAACGAACGTGAAACGCGAATTGTATCGTGAATTGTAACAACAACATTTTATGTTACGTATACCTATCTGTACCCGGCATTACGTGGCAAACCACTCGGTGCACCTCTTACGTAGCATTAGACGGTCGACTACAGTCCATACCAGTATATATCATCATCATTCAATCGAAAGACGTCCACCACTGGACATAAGCTTCCCCAAAACATCGTTGTACCGTTTTATCATTGCCAGGCAATTCTTCCAAAGAAAATATCAGTTTCATTGGTTCTCATACAAATATACTTATTTCTGATTCTATCAAAGGAAGTCTCCTTTTCAGACCGAGCGAAAATATTACTGCCAAAGCATTGGAGAAGGCTATCCCTTTCATTGCTCCGGCGGTGACTTTAAGTCCAGTCCACTGGCAGAAAATTAAAGTCAACAGTATTTTTTTTTTTTTTTTTTAATTCTAGTTATCCTTAATTGTGGCATTTTATGATTAATTTATTTTACTGACTTATCAATGTGTATTGAAGTGCCTTTAGTTATTTATTTTTATTTTGTAATTTAATTTTGTATTTAATTTTTATTGTAAATTTTATATATTTGTACGCCTTACGGATGAAACACGTACCTACGTACGAAATATTACTATTGTGACATCCTGCATCCTTAATTTGCATGTATACACATGTTTTGACGAATAATATTATCTTTATTTATAACCATATAATATAATAATATATAAGGTGTATCTATCCATACACGAAATATTTTAAGAGGAACATAAATAAGCCAAAGTAGCGTTTTTTTTTTTTATCTATGTGTTTTATATTTTTATATAATTATTATAATTTTAAAATTGCTTGAGACATTTTGCAAAGGAGTTGCATTTTCCAAAATTTTACTTATTCTATGAATGACCCGCTCGGACGCGGCGACGGTGGCGGCACGAGCGCGGTGAATTTTGATAATTAATCATCATATCAAATAATTTTAAATTATTTAATTTTTTAAATAATATACGATTTCATGGCTTCTTTACCACCTATAGGTGTATCTCTTAAAATATTTTGTGTTTGAATAGGTACACCCTATATAAATATAAAATATTATGTTTTTATATATGTTTTAACATGTCCAAAATAAATAAAGAGGGTAAAAGTTTTGTAGGCCTATCCTATAGCTGAGACGCTGAGACGGTGCCTGAGTTGCTGCGGGAGGAGTGCTGACGCCCGTCAGCAGGCGAATGAATGAGCTCTCGCAACACATCACGACTGCGCATGACTTACAGCCAGGGCCTCAAGTCTGCTATTACAATGTTGTCAAAATGGTCTCTTCATTGTGAGTTTTTGACAGATTCGCCATTCAAACACTGTCAAATACTCACAATGGCGAGACCATTCTGACACTATTGTAATAGCAGAATTGAGGCCCTTTTATTAAGTGATCAGTGGTTTTTAACTTTTTACCTAGACAGTTTCGCCTGCCAAGGCTGAAGCTGGCAAACGCATTAGGATTGTCAGGCAAGGAGGTAGGATCCAGCCATCGATCCGGTTTAAACTGCTCCACATCTGCGCCCCACATGGGATGATGATTGATTCCGTATAACCCTATCATACAAGTGCTCCCAGCTGGTAATACGTAGTTCTCTGAAAATATATAAAATACAAGTTTAGTGGAAGAAAAATCTCAGTTTCTGATATCGTATTCATTTGAGCGGTAGTAGAAAAAAAAACGGCCAAGTGCGAGTCGGACTCGCGCATGAAGGGTTCCGTACCATCCATACACCGTACCGTATTATAAATGCGAAAGTAACTCTGTCAGTCTGTCTGTATGTTACGTTTTCACGCTTAAACCGCTGAACTGATCGTCATGAAATTTGGCAGAGATGTAACTTGGGATATGGAGAAGGACATAGGCTGCTTTTTTACGCAATAACCGACATCCACGCGGACGGAGCCGCGGGCAACAGCTAGTTATATATAAAAACGGCAAAAAAATCTTGTCTGTCGAATGGAAACCCCCTTAATTTTTTTTTCAGTTTTTTAGTAATTGTTGTTATAGCAGCAACAGAAATACATCATATGTGAAAATTTCAACTGTATAACTATCACGGTTCATGAGATACAGCCTGGTGACAGAAAGACAGACGGACAGCGGAGTCTTAGTAATAGGGTTCCGTTTTACCCTTTGGGTACAGAACCCTAAAAATTGAAAGAGCAAGACTGGAGAATACTACCATTACATTGTGTTTCTGCAGATTAGCATCTTGGTGTGTTTTTCTTTGAAAGGAATAAAGTCAATATCAGTCCATATCAGTCTAGTACTGGACATAGATGCAGGTCTTTACAATGGCATAGTAATACGGAGCCTAGATTGAACGGTGAAATTACAGGCACACGAATTTGGTTGACCAACCCTTACATTATACTGTAAAGGAAAAAGCAGAGACACACCTGTCGTCATGGATTCACTACATGATTCGGACTGCGTCCACATTTTTTGTTGGTTATTAAAAAAAATCTGTTGTTTCCCATAAGAGTGTAAAATCTCATCATCAGCCTAGCCTTTTCCCAACTATATCGGGGTCGGATTCCAGTCAAACAAAATTAGAATACATCATCATCATCATTTCAGCCGAAAAACGTCCACTGCTGGACATAGGCCTCCCCCAAGCACTGCCACTTTGACCGGTTCTGTGCTTCCCGCATCCAGCGGATTCCTGCGGCTTTCACAATGTCATCGGTCCACCTTGTCGTCGAATCCAACTCAGCTGGGCAGCGTTCGGAAAGCTACGCAATATCTTCTCGTCCCACATACCGCAGTGTCTCAAGACGAAAGTCTTTGACCATTGCGTGTTGCCAGTGATACTATGGCACTGAAACGTAGGCGTTCACAATGGGCCTTATTAGAAGGCTAAAAGTCACCCAAAGGATAACGGAGAGGACTACGCCTGGAGTTTCCATACGTGATCGAATCAGAAATGAAGAGGCCCGCAGGAGAACCAAGGTAACCGTCATATTTCGAAGAATTGCCAAACTTAAGTGGAAATGAGCAGAGTACATTGCTTGCAGAACAGATGGCCGTTGGGGCTGAAAGGTCCTGGAGTGGCGACCTCGTACCGGAAGACGTAGCTTGGGAAGGCCTCCCACAATACAAACGCGGTCAAAATCATCAATTGTTTTTTTTTTTTTTTTTGTGTCATCCCCCATTTATAAAGTGACTCATTCAACCATTTGCTAACATACCACATCAAAAGAAGAAAGCAGAGATAATAAGCATATACATACTTAGTTTAACATCAGACTGAATGCTCCTCGCGACTGCAGGAACGGGAGGGTACAGCCTCATACTCTCTTTCAAAACTGCTTCTAAATACAGCAACTTTAGTAGATCTTCTTTTGTGATATCTCTGTCTTGATGTCCGAGCACTGTTTGTAACCTGTATAGTAAAAAAACGTGACATAATTATAGTAATAAGAATTTGTAAATATAATAAACATTTTGTTTTCCCCTTTTTTTGGTGTGCCTCGCTGACAAAAATGCTTGGCGCAATACTGGTCTTGCTCCATAGCCACAAGGACGCATTGATAATTGATTGGTATTAAAAAATATTGTTAGAACTGTTGAAGATTGTAAGCCATATTTGCATTGTATTGATTCATAATTTTAGTTATAATTACGTGGCACATGTGTGAGGACTATGTACTATAAACTGTACCATTTACTGGGTAGGTACATCTTTCATTGACTTGACAATGAATGAATGAATGAGCATGACATACTCTCACATACACACACACATGCCCTGGTATGTGAGAGTATGTCATGCTCATTCGGTTCCCTTTAAAATAGCTGAGATAAATGGTCCTGATCTATGCGTCGTGTTCGTGAACGGGCGCCGTCAGTTGGGGCTGGTCATCTCTTGGCTGTTTTTCTACATCGGTTTCACATGTATAATTTTAACTTGAATGACGTAACCAATATTTTTAACCGTGTTTTAATTTAAAAGAGTGTCCGTGGAGTTTATTGCCCGTTCTTCTCTGACTGACCGACCCCTTGGCAATTCGAAATTACCTATAATAATTAGTTTATTTGAAATAAATACTTTTACTTTGACTTTGATTCTTCGACAGAGTAGTATGGAACCCAAAATTTCGCCAGATATGTCTAAGTCCTGTAATAGAACGCCTCTACAACCTAAAAGTCTCGCCTATTGCGTTTAACCGAGAACAAATTCAGGATGAGGAACAAGTTATTCCTAAGGGAAACCCCTATAACACTTTACCCAGCCCAAGTATTGAACTTGGGACCCTACGTTTGGCTGTAGCGATCACGACCACACGACCAACGAAGTCAGTAATTGAAATTCTTTTTGCGATTCTTACTCTTCATAAATTCGTTCTTGTATATCAGGATTGGATCCGACCAGTAACAAAGTGTATGTCATTGCCGTGGCTGTTGTGTCATAAGCAGCTGCTACTATAGTATCCAGGTGTTCTCTGATCTCATTGTCTGTGAAGGCATCCTGTTTGTCTGCCAAATCTAGAAGTTGATCCAGTAGGGGCTTGAATTTATCTGAAATTAATTCATCATCATCATCATCATTCCAGCTGAAAGACGTCCATTGCTAGAAATATGCCTTTCCAATTACACGCCATTCAACTCGATTCTTGGAAACTCTCATCCAGCTGCTACCAGCCACCCTGCGAAGATCGTCGCTCTACCAAGCCTGAGGGTATCCTACCCTACCTTTACCGATTCGCAGTCTCCACTCAAGGACATGTCTTTCCCAACAGTCATCGATTCTACGGCTAATGGCCGGCCCATTGGCACTTCAGCTTGCTGATTCTGAGACCTGTGACGACAAATATGGTTCTCTGCCGGATTACCTCGTTCCGGATTCTATCCTTCAGAGAGATTCCAAGCATAGCCCATTCCATTATTCATCCTGATTTATTTCTGCTTAGGCATGTCAGAATATGGTGTGACGGGATGAAAGAAATAACAACAAACTTATATACATTTACAAAATATCAGATAGACAACAAATTAAAGAGAATGTAAAATAACTAAAAAAAATCGTTTTTCTACAAGTCAATCGCTATGGGTGATAAAATAATACCTCGTGCGGGTTTCTTGTTTTCCTCCAAACCATAATTTTCTTTCAATTCCAATTTTCGTTTAATGATCACCTGAAAATTTATGTTTGTTGTATAAATATATTAGGTTGTGTGTCGGTTGCGATTCTTGATTCACATTTTCGTTTTCATATAAGAAACAGCATCTTCCTAAAATATTCTACATTTTAGGGTTCTGTATCCCTAGTACATTTTAAACTATTAATATAAAAATATCCAATAAATATTTACCAAATCTAGTCTTTCAGACTGGCTTCTTACTTCAATTCCTGTTTAAGTTAACAACTTATATAATTAAGAAAAATTGAAATTTTTATAAATTGTGGGAAACTAACCTAAGTTAGTCAATTAAATGGCAAAAAAAGGCAAAAATTTCGATTTTTTAATTTTTTATTGTAAATTTAAAAAATATAATAATCTGTGTTTCCACCATTGGTGTGTAGTCGGGATGATATTTTTTCCGTTCTATCCCACGGTATGGGGTATCGTTGAATAGGCGTTCAAAAATATTGCGGATCTGTCGAAACTATTTTTCGATTCAGGAATCCGTTTGCGTAATATTAAGCTTTAAAGTGTTAATTTTTGTTAGAGTCAAGTGTGCGGGCCCTGCCAACTAAGTGATTGTTTTTGGATATGTGAAAAAAATTACGGCAGTTTAAACTGGGTTATTTTTTTTTAATGCAGTAATTTTTTTTTTTTGTCTCTTATTACCTTATTCATGATATCCTTCGTAATTTTCATCAGCTTGTCCTGTTTGCTCTTCAACGAACTCCAGCTGAACATGTAAGGCAAATGCAACCAGACTTTTTTAAGTCTTTCGATAAAAAGAGCGAATAAGTCTTCTGTTGCAAGAGTATAGTCTTTATCTAACATACCTTGATCTTGTTTTTTTAGACCTAGTGATGTTTCTGTAAGAATAGAACAAAAACTTACATGAACAAATTTGATAGATAGATATATAGAATTCCGTGGAATTAATAAATGAATGTCATAGACCATGATTATGAACACCATATAAATAACAGATATAAATGTAGAAATTGTAGTTTTTAGATTTCATGTTATTAAAAAAAAAAAACATGTTTTTACTTTCAAAACGAACGTCACTTGATCCATACAACAAATTATAAATTTTATTTACAGCAAAAGTATTTAATCAGTGCGCAAATTTTGACAAATTAAACTTAAACGTGTTTTATTATACACCCATTTCTTATTTTGATATGTCTTAGTACAAAAAAATGAAGTTATCGTTAACGAAAGATGTTTATTTTGAATTTGGTATAATCGGAAAAGGATACTTGTCGCTCATCGGGCCGGCACGGCGGCTGCGCGGTCAGTGAAGCGGAACCCAGTAGTTGGTACCTATCAGCTGTGCGCTTGCCCATTGATATTATTACGAATATATTGTATCCATATTATGCTAATTTCAAGTGGACAAAAAAAAAGTAGTGATAAATAATGTAAATGTGTTCTATCACTGATACTGACCCACCAAAAAAAGCGCACAGGTTAAAAACTTATCATGTATATATAAATATATAAACTTATCATGTATATACCGGATGACTTTTTTTACCGTCTCGAAAAAAATTGGGTATACTAGGTGAACGGAGTAGAAGCCTATGGCATAGTTTTTATTATTTTTTCTTTAACCTAGAAAGAAATTGATCTATGGATAAATACCACACATTTGAAGTAAACTTATCATACTATAACAATAAACACAGAAATTTAACAAAAAACATAATTCAATAAATAAATACGATAAATAATATTTAAATTTAAATCATACGCACCCAAATTTCAATATTTTTATCTTTTATTTTAGTTTTATTTCTGAAAAAAAAAAAAAAAAATTGCTATTCCATAGGCTTCTACTCCGTTCACCTAGTATACCCAATTTTTTTCGAGACGGTAAAAAAAGTCATCCGGTATAATTATTTGACCGTCTCGCGAAACAATATTGTCATCTTCACCTTCACATGTCCACTGCTGGAAAATGGTTTCCCTCAAGCTTCGTCTCAACGACCTATAACACCCTGCTCGCATTCAGCACATAATACAGACAATACTTACGGCAAACGGTTTTTAATAAATGGTTGACCAAGTACCGCTGCACATTAAAAGGCTCCTTCCCAACTTCAGTAGCCAGCAAAGACACCAAATTACGAGCCTGCGTGTTAAATTCAGCCACAAATGTGTTCAACACTTGAAGATTGAATGCTGGATTTAGGATTCTACGGTGTGGCTTCCATGTTGATACTGGAAGTAAGGTGTACAAAAGGTTGATATTATAGTTAAGGATTTCACGATTTTTGTTTCATTGTATGCTCTAAAGAGATATCTCACTACAAATGCTAGTTCGGTTTAAACAAGAGTTGAATACCCGCATATTGATATTTTACAGGGTTCTCTATGGCAGGTTTTTCAATCGTTATCTACATAGTATAGATAGTAAGACTTACTGCCACAGAAAAAGAAGAAGCCGCAGAATTCTATCGTTTACTTTAATTCACCAGCATAAAATATCATACCACAAATGTCAAAACAATTGAAATGTTTTCAATCTGTCATATTTTTGACTGACCATGTCCCTATTTATACCTTGTCAATTATACACGCTGAAATTTTAATGATTGTTTTCTCGGGTTATAGCAGTAGTTAGTCCCCAGTTGCGGTTTCACCCGAATAATAATACCACTTTAACTCTGTCAAGTGCGAGTCAGACTCGCGCACCGAGGGTTCCGTACAAATTTGTAGGTATGTAAATAGTTTATCACGGGTTTTTTTTAATAATGTGTCTACTTTACGTTAATGAAATTTAATGTTTTTTTTTATTTTTTATATTTGAGTTGATTGTATGAAAGGTAAATTGCGGTTTACAATTAATAACGTATTAAAAAAAACTACTTACTAAATCTCATTCAAACCAATTTTTGGTGGAAGTTTACATGGTAATGTATATCATATATTTTTTTTTTGTTTTATCATTGTCTTATTTTAGAAGTTACAGGGGGGGACACATTTTACCACTTTGGAAGTGGCTCGCGCAAACTATTCAGTTTAGAAAAAAAAATATATTAGAAACTTCAATATCATTTTTGAAGACCTATTCATAGATACCCCAGACGTTTGGGTTTGATGAAAAAAAAAATTTTGAGTTTCAGTTTTAAGTATGGGGAACCCCCAAAATTTATTGTTTTTTTTTTCTATTTTTATGTGAAAATCTTAATGCAGTTCACAGAATACATAATTCCCAAGTTTCAAGAGTATAGTTCTTATAGTTTCGGAAAAAAGTGGCTGTGACATACGGACGGACAGACAGATATGACCTATAAGGGTTCCGTTTTTTGCCATTTGGCTACGGAACCCTAAAAACAATGATTCTGTTGCGTTTTCACCCTATTATTGGATTTGTGCGTAAACTCAGTACAAAAAACTGACCCAGCGCGTGTCGGACCACGCACAATGAAGGGTTCCGTAGTTGGGATGAATTTATCCCAAGAACAAACTTAACATTTTAGTTGAGAAACGTGGTCTCCTATACAGATTGTATGGGGAAACATGTTTTTCAACTGCAAATTTAAGTTGGTCGACTATTACTCGTAAACTTGAAATACTTAGCTGTAATAGTTTTCCTTTTAACTTCGTTATATATACTACTATTGTGATTTTTTTCACCTATGCAAAACTAACCGTTTAGCTGGCAGGGGGGGGACACTTGACTCTAACAAAAATTAGCATTTTAATGCCTAATATTTCAGAAACGGATCCCTAAATCGAAAAATTGTTTTCACAAACCCGTAATATTTTTGAAAGACCCATCCAACAACAACCCACACCATAGAGTTTTGTGAATCGCTCTTCACTTTGTCCGCAGCGCGCGGTGGTGCATGCAGTTCGAGTTGTACACACGGCTACACATCAAGCCATACATTTCCAGCATAAGCTGATCTCGCATTGTATAGGATTTCCGTATAGTGACAGGTCAGCTTATTCTCGAAATTTATAGCTTGATGAGTAGCCGTGTGTACCTACGCTACGTCTAGTGAGTTAGGTACTATTGTTTCTCACGCTTCCGAGTTTATGTTTATTTTTTTAATGATATTTTTTTTATATTGAGTTTATCTGTATGTTTCGATGGTACTATTAAGGGCAAACCGTTCTGCTGTAGCAAATCAACCATTTCAATTTCGCGCTGTAGTTATTGATTGTTTATTTTTAATTGGCGTCCGTGAGTAAGCAGCGTCATAAATTCTGAAATAAATTTAAATAATTTTATGAAATGATGAAAATATTGCAGTTATCACTTACAACTCGCCGTAACCAGTCCACTGCTGTACATTTCCTTCGCAAAATTGTAGATGTATGGTTTCTCAAGACATGTGTTGGCTATTATTAAACTATCATCCGGGTCTGTTATTACTGAAAAAAAAGTATTCATAAACAAAAATTACTTTTCTTTCAACTATACCCAAAGTCTCTAATTCAGATAATTTATGTAAACAAAGTAATGTCAAGAATTGTCAATGTCAAAATGACAGGACAGTAGTGCAAAACATTGTATCATTTTTTTTTTGTTATAAATAATCATCTATGAAATTAAAGTGAATTAATTATAAGAACTATGCAAACAAAGTACCGTTGCCAAACAATGTTTTATGAGTGTGTCGGAGACACGACCTATGATCGTCATAATCAGCCCTTTTAAGTCTTTGCTAGACGTAGGCATCCCAAAATCGATTTCCACTCGAAACAATTTACAGCCGTTTTCATCCAAAATGTGTCTAGATATGTTATATAAAATATAAATCTATGAATGAGAGTTGTAATATTAGTGTTGTAGAAGATGTAAAAATTGTGAAAATGTTTAGATCTCCTGCATTGTTACCAGTATCATAAAATATTTTATACCAGAAAATCTCATTTTTTTAATAACTTTGTTTCAAACCGAAAATTTATAAAAATAATTACGGTATGATTATTTTTTAATTATTATAACTTAAATACAGTACTTAAAAGAAAATGAAACCTTTTTTTTTTCGCCATTTTATGTGAATTACCATTATGGAGATATTTTTTTGATATGTTATCCCCTTTGTTTACATAAATTATCTGAATTTGAGACTTTGGGTATACGTAGTAATGTTATCATTAATCACTACAAAACCGAACACAAAGGACGTTTTTTTTTGCTTAGAACCAAAACAGTGCAGAAATGTTATATGAAATCTCATGGTTGCACAGTTTTTTATTAATGCACATTGAGGTAATATGTACTTACGTTAATGCACTGATTTTTATTTTTTATTTAGACATAAATTTACCACAGAGGTTTTACGTCTCCTATTAAGTTAGTAAAAGATACTGGCTGAAAATAAAAATCGGCTGAATAACCGACTTGGTGAACTAACATGAGTTTTTATTTTGAGTAGGTAGGTATATTTTATCACGGTAGGTAGATTGGTAGTTGAAAAAAAAGTAGATTACACACCTTGCTAAAGTGAGTAATTAATGCACTCGTGTTAATATGGTGCCCTCGCAATTTTAATTTTAAATAGTTAACCTATTATTGATGTCCAATAAAAAAATAAAGCACAAAAATATAAAAAATAACATACAATATACAGGATGTGGTCCGAACCGAATCTCGATGGTGCCACCGTTATTTAAGCAGAAGTTAAGTAACTTCTTTTCAAATTCCCAAAAATCTGAAAAAAATAACAATACAGCAATTATTTAGCCTTAAATTATATAAATAATATACATAACATAACATAACGCTTGTATTCCCCGAAGGGTTAGGCGGGATGTATAGTACACCCACATTTATTTATTTGATACTATAAGCACACATATGCACAGAGGCAGATTTAATGACATAGGCATTTTCTACCAGTCAACCTTTGGGTGATGCAATAACGAAAATTGTAGAATGAATTATTTAAATTTATATTTAAATAATTTATTCTACTATTTTCGTATATGTGTTGAGGTATAGGTATATCCTTATGGATAAACCACCTATAAATAATATAACATACAAACATACATTCATAATATAATATACATAATTATATATATATAATATCTAATTGTATGTAAATATAAGAATAAATAAATACACGAATATATTAATACAAATAAAACAAACAATGTGGTATCATTACCGTTGTGATTATAATGCGAGCTTCTTACGAATGTGCTCGCGAATTTTAAAGGATAATCGGTTGATTGCCATCCTGATTTCCTGGGGGAACGCACTCCACAAGAGATAGACATTTCATAGATAGAACGTTATATAATGCTAGAACATCCCCAGAATAAAAAAAGTATAGCAACTTAACATTTTTCAATATCACAATAATAATAAACACAATAATGATAAATTAATACATGTCAAAGGGGAATGGAGCGCATGTATGCTTAACATAAAAAAACAGCATAGAGTTCCCACTCGAAAAATCGATCTACATCAAAAGCAATCGATGGCCTTACACACGCACTCAAACTTAAGTGGAAATGTGTAGGCCATGTTGCAAGACTGCATGACTGCATGACAACATATGGGCCAAAAAGATGACCTCTTGGATGGGACCGGCTGGCAAACGCAAACGTGGAAGACCTCACACTCGCTGGGAGGACGAAATCGTGCGTATAGCTGGATCACGCTGGATGGACTTAGCAAAAGACTGAGAAAGCTGGCACTCTCTGGAGGAGGCCTTCACTTCAGGGGTTCTCTAACAAAAATAATTAAATATTAAAAATGTTAGCAATGTAAAATATTTAGAGAAATATAAGGCTTTTTTATTTTTTTATTTATTTATAATAAACACAAGTTTTGGACGGAACTCAACAATGAACGGTTTCTGAAATATGCTATCAAATTTCAAATTAGAAAGATTTTTTTTTTTTTTGGGACACGCACAAGAAATATGTACAACAATAAAAAAGGACATTAAAACTAAGAAAAACATGAAAACAATCAAAAAAGAGCATTAAAAGTAAAAAAAAAAACGGAAAACAAATAAAAGAAGATCTGTGCGAGGCCAAAAAGGCTCCTATCTCAGCATGATGCTGAGATATTTGAGAAAAAAAAAAACATATCGCAGCGGTGGTATTTTGATAGGGCCTGCTGTGATTCCACGGACACACCTTGATCCACCACAAAACATTACCATTGTTTTGGAGACTCAGGAGGTTTAGCTTGCTGATTTATGGATTACCAATCGCAAACCCGCCTGTAACCCACGGTGTTCCGAATAAAATCGCAAAAATCTGTACCACAACCTTATGGTTCATTCGTTGTCAGGAGCTTCAGTTCTTGTGATAAAAAAAGAATGCTTCTGATCGATGGACAAGCTAATTATTGGAACACCAGATTTTACTGATCCGATTATGATCACTTATAAATGAGCGGGTATCCTCTTCCTGTGGCTCCTACAACTTAAATCTACTTCTACTTCTTCTGTCGCCTGTCCATTTACTGAAGGTTAGCCATCGACTCTGAATATTTCTCCTCCTCTGTGAGGTGAAACAGGTCAGCAGCACCCGTGGCGCCATTATACTCACGAATGTTCAGACAGCTCATCATTATTTCAGCCAAAGACGTCCACTGCTGGACATAGGCCTCCCGCAATTGGGGGGGTTTGCTATAATCGCCACGCTTGGCAGGCGGGTTTGCGATCGCAGTATGGTGTTAAAAATGCATAGAGAACGCTGCTGCCCATTCTCTAGTAAGTCCCTTAGTCGCTTTTTACGACACCCACGGGAGGAAATGGGATGGTGCTATTCTTTACGTCCGGCGCCACATAGAACATCATCTGCCAAGCCTTTTCTCAATTATGTTATTCCAGTATTTTACATAGACCAACTGGTAAGACGACTCCAGTTATTACTAAATAATAATCTTTGAATTTCACTTATTTATAGGTAATTGAACGATGATAACTTACATGAAGGATCTCCAGCTAACTGATAGGCGTGTCCTAATAACGGCAACGCGCCAGGGTACATTGGGGGCGATGCACGTCGCGGCTTTATCCAAGACCATAACGCGAACACCGCACAACAAGATGCAACCAAGACTAATAGGAACATGGTAGTTATACGATCATGCGTGCATCAATGCAAATTGAATCGGTTCGCTTATATTTATACACAATGGGTGCATAAAGATTTCGTTGTTTGATAATTTTATAGCCGTCTGTTTGTTTGTTTGTCAAGGATACGTTGAGCATATTGGTTTTGTTACGTTGGCTTAAGGAATAAATCAATATTGAGATTCTTACTACACTGAAAAAAATATTTAGCCTAATTACTTCAGCTATTTCAGGAATAATCAAAGTTTGACAAGACTTTATAAAAGTTAACTTGATTTAATAAAAGTGATACACAACAGACAGCACAGGTTTTGGTTACATGTTGCATAAAGTTATGTGGTCACTTTTTTGTGTTACATGTTGACGAAAGTTTAGTTATGTATAAGTAAACATTTTTTTCAGTGTACCACAAAACTGTGGTATGTATTCTTATCTGTTGTTAAGGCTAAACAACTGTTAGGCGACTCCGAAATCAACCACCCCTTGCACTCAAGCGATCTATTATTTTCACGGAACATTATAATTTCCTATCAATTTTGAACTAATGGAATGAATGAAGAAGGAATTCGCTGTGTCGATGGCATACAGTGTGAGTCTTTATAATGTGCACATATCGAAATTAGGGAATCTGTGCTTAATTTTATCTACGGAAAAAATACAAACAAAAAAAAAACTATTTATTTTTTATGGCACCTTTATTTTTTTAATTTTTATTTCAAAATTTCTCAATAAGACGCCCCTTATTGAGAATTTTTACAATTATTGTAAAAAATAAGAAAAAAAAAAAAGATTTTTGCTAAAAAAGACGTTTCTTTTCAATAAAAGGGTAGGTTTTTCCCCAATTTTTTTTTTTAAATGCCGTATGAAATAAAATAAATTATTTATATTTTTTTTATATTTTTGCCGTAGATAAAATTAAGCATAGATTCCCTCATTTCGATAAGTGCACATTATAAAGACACACTGTATTTTGTAAAGACGAAGGATGGATGTTGCCATTTCAAATATTATATTTATTTAAACTTTTAGAAGTATTGTATTTATTTTATTTCTTATTTTGTAATTTTTGTCTCATTATACGCTGCAGCGGTTGACGTCATCACGTCAGCGCCGGCTGTCGCTGAAAACCAGCGCTGGGGCTCTGGCTCGCATAGGGTCGCAGCATTATGCCGAGCGATGGCCGTTTTGTGTGGATGTGACGCATATTTTCCCCCATCTTGTTATATTCGTGTTTGTGTTCTTTCTCTGCCTCATGTTTACCGCAACTCGTAAACGTATTTTCTTTCCTTTTTTTTTTTTTTTTCTTTTTAAGTAGGTTAAAATAGCGCGATCTTTAATTATACAGGACGTAAAAAGACCCATCACATACCCTAGTAGCATTTTTGTTGGCGTTTGGTTGGGCCACATACCAAACGCCAACAAAAATGGTTCGGTTGGAAGGTGGCCCAACTAAATGCCAACGGAAAATGCCACTAGGGTAGCCGTTACCTACGCATTCTGTACATCAAACTAAACAACATTGAGTATCAATTTTTGCTGGGAAACGATTTTTATTTGTGGTGTGAAAGATCGCTGTTTACTGCAGCGCGCCATATAACGCACACTGAAAAAAATTTTTACTGATACATAACCAAACTTTCGTCAACATGTAACACAAAAAAGTGACCACATAATTTTATGCAACATGTAACCAAAACCGCGGGCTGTTGTGTATCACTTTTATTAAATCAAGTTAACTTTTATAAAGTCTTGTCAAGCTTTGATTATTCCTGAAATAGCCGAAGTAGTTAGGCTAAATATTTTTTTCACACAAAATATTGTGCTTATGGGTGCATGCAACGGTACAAGAGTTGTGGGGTTATTTAAAATTAATATACAACATTTAAAATTTGTATTGGTGAAAAAAAAAAAACTTGGAATTTTGACCTTCAATATCACCGTAACCAGAAAGTTCCCAGGTATGGTCCAGTACAAAAGAAATATCACAATGACGGGGAGTCTAAGTGACTCTCACCTTCGTTAAGCGTCTTTTTACTCCTGTTATACTTAATTAAAAGTCATATTTTATTATTTTCCTTAACCTTACACGTACACACGTGTAACACGTGTAACGTGTGTTACACGTGGATAGCACGTGTAACTTTAAAGGTTATGGGAAATATCAAAACAATCAAAACAAGTTTGTATTGATGCACCATTACCTATAGAAAACAATTAAGACAAATCAAATAAAAAATGTAAGAAAAAAAATCTTTATTGAAATAAATTAGAGCTACAAAAACCTATGAAGCCTCTGAAACCCAAACTAGGTAAAAACCTGTATGTCAGATTTCAGCGCCTGCTCCCAATTCCTTAGGTACATTATTCAAACCAAAAATCAATCAATGCTCTTTTAGTCTAGGTAGCTATCCCATAGCATAATACAGTCAGCAACAAAAGTATATGTGGACAAATCATCATCAACATCATTTCAGCCGAAAGACGTCCACGGCTGGACATAGGCCTCCCCCAATTGGGGGGGTTTGCCATAATCGCCACGCTTGGCAGACGGATTGGCGATCGCAGTATGGTGTTAAAAATGCATAGAGAACGCTGCTGCCCATTCTCTAGTAAGACCCTTAGTCGCCTTTTACAACACCCACGGGAGGAAATGGGTTGGTGCTATTCTTTACGTCCGGCACCACACGGTACGGACAAATAGACTGTTCCAATTATCCGAACAACTAAGAAGGTGGCGTTCGGTAGTTTCTGCATATCCTCATGGGAAGAAGGCGTTAATATATTTTATTTCACATAAACCTACATGGGCTCTTCGAAACATTATAAGCTAGGAGCACGGTTCCAATTGGTCGTTTCCTATGGAGAAGAGTTTATGAAGTATGTATAATTATATTTCTATTATTATTTTTTTCTATTTATCTAAGAAAATTCAACTTTTTCTCAATAATACGTTGCATAAAATTCTTGTAAGAATGACAGTTCTAAGGTACCGTGTTCATTCTGAAACAACCCTTCTATCATAGAGGTAAAAAAAAAAATTTTTTTTCTGATCATTTTGAGCCGTCTTGTCCATCCCTATTTTTATGTTGTTGTGTGTAGTACCTACATGAAAAATTTAAAAAAATAATGCAGCTGAGAAAAGCAGGGAAAAAACTAATAAGTAGTACTTAGCAATCAGATAGAATTTCAGAATTTAATCCTATGTAAATCTCAGCTAAAGTTCAAGTTCAAGTCGCAGTTAAGTTAATTATACTATTGTGTGTCTACACAAATAATTACTATTAAAATATGAACAATGCATTTATATCGAGCATAAGATCCTTTCATCTTGCACGTGCATGTATGCATAATTAATTATACATATAACATTATATCAATAAGATAAAATGATAAATTATTTATTTCTGTAAATACATAGGTCTTAGAAAACACTTTTTCATTTCTCATACTCGGAAAGTACGCTTGCGCTGATCAGAGGGATGAAAACAGTACTTTTCGTCCCTGGGAAACGATTTTCCCTGCTGTATTTTTTTTTTAAACCAAGCCATGTTCCAACTTTTTATACAGCGACTCTGTTAAATCGCAACGTAAAATTTTAATAAAAAAATATTATCAACAATTTTGTAACATGACTTTACTTGTCACAAAACTATTATTTAATTTACATAGATTTAAGCTAAATATTTACCACCATCGTTGATACAAATACTGGCTGGTATTAGCCAGTATTTTTGACTGCCACTGAATGAATTCGATCTTCAGTTGTTTTGTCGAGTGCAAATTATATTTCCTAAACAGATATTTGAATAAAATTAGTTCATCAGATTCAGATAATTATGTTTTTTTTTAAACTATGGCTTCTCGGAGTTGACCTTGAGGACTTTCCTGTGGCTGCCTTAAGCGAAAACTTAAAGCCTCCAGCCAGGGCATAAAACTTATAAACTAAACGACTGCACGCCAAGCACACCCCCGTGGGGTACGAACCTCGACTTAGGGCAGCGTCGGGGGGAGGACAGCAAGGGACAAGCTGGATCAAATCAGGGTTATTATTATGATAAGGGGAATTAAAAGCTACAGGCTCAGCTATGGCGCGGGCTGGCGCTTCGTCGAGCAAGGGTTGGGGGGGACTGTTAAGTCGGTTCTTCTCCATAGGTACCTACTACGCTTTGGAATGGGCATGTATGTAGCTTCATTTTTCTTACTGACTGACTCCTTAACAATTCAAAAGTGCCTGTAAATGGTTTAATTTAAACAAATGATTTGAGTTTGAGTTTGAGTTTATTTGCGAAGTACCTCGGCGGTGAGGTCGAAATGAAGATAATTATGTTTTTTTTTTTAATGTTTTATTTACTTTCGTCATATTCGAAATGAAAAGCAGAGTGTTTAGCTCGGGTGAAAGAACCTATTTAGGCACTCTAACTATTGGCTACGCTCATGCGCCAAACCATCTCGTACCTATATAGGTCACTTTCATCCCTTGTATGTATAACAATCTAATATTAAATGTCAATAATAAATGTATGTTTTAAAACCAGATGAGGTCGGTGTTTCCTATCCGACTACTCTGAGTAGAAAGATAGTCAAATAATCTGAGGTCACAGTCTCTCTTACAGACGCAGACGAGTCCTGGAGTGGAGACCGCGTATCGGCAAGCGCAGTGTGGGTCGCCCCCCAGCTAGATAGACCGACAACCTTAAAATGGTGGCTGGGACAGATTGGATGCGGAAGGTGGAGGACAAAATATTGTGGCATAGCCACAGGGTTTGTGTATGTGAGTTTAAATGTTTGTAAACGCACCCACAATACAGGAGAAATTCCTAGTGTGAGCCAATTAAAAAAAAAGGCTTCTCAAACAGGCGCGTCACGCGACGCGACGTAAAGACACCGCGTGCCGCGCAACGAGCTGTCTCTTTGTGTCGCGTCGCGTGTCGCGCCTGTTTATAGCAGCTTTAACTCAGAACCGCCTTCAGTTTGACCTCTCCGTGCGTAGTTTTTCCTTACTCATACTTAAGTACCATTTATTTCTATAGTTTCATTAATTATAATTTATTTAACTACCAACATAATTAACAGTTATTAAATGTGCAGGTTAAACACCGTGCCAATGAGTAAGTTCATCACAGGTGACTGACCAACCGTAAACGAGCTTTGAATACTAAGTTAAATACTCAAGTACCTAGTCATCATTCATCATCATTTCAGCCGAAAGACGTCCACTGCTGGACATAGGCTTCCCCCAAGTACCACCATCCCGGATCCAGTGGATTCCTGCAGCTTTCACAAGTTCATCGGTCCACCTTGTGGGACGCTTTCCCACGCTACGCCTTCCGATACGCGGTCGCCACTCCAGAACCTTTCGGCCCCAACGGCCATCTGTTCTGCGAGCAATGTGCCCTGCCCATAGCCATTTAAGTTTGGCAATTCTTCGAGCTATGTCGGTTACCTTGGTTCTCCTGCTGATCTCTTCATTTCTGATTCTATCACGTAGGGAAACTCCAAGCATAGCCCTCTTCATTGCCCTTTGGGTGACTTTTACCCTTCTAATAAGGCCCATTGTGAGCGACCACGTGTCAGTGCCATAGGTCATCACTAGCAACACGCACTGGTCAAAGACTTTCGTCTTGAGATACTGCGGTATGTGGGAAGAGAAGATATTGCGTAGCTTCCCGAACGCCGCCCAGCCGAGTCGGATTCGACGATTGGCCTCTTACGTAATGTTACTGTAACGGCTCAATTTATTATTCATACGATCGTCTTGAATTTGGAGAAGCTGCAATACATATGGTTCGAAGGACCATACTGGTCCTTCGAAGTCAGATGGGATTGAGGAAAAGCTTTGGGTTACTAACTGACTCCTCAAAACATTGAAAAAATCCCTTCGGCAAGCCGCAGGAGGAGGTAGATTTCGAAGAAGGTTCCACGAAGAAGCTTTCTCCGCGCTGATATTCTCATTTGTGAACAATACACATACGTACTTAAATAAAACGGCAATTTTATTAATTCGTGTATATTTTTATTATAATCAAACCTTATCACGTTAGTATTTATCCCTTGTTTTTCAAAAGAAGCAATGATGATGATGATTAATATTCTATTTTGGTTTATTATATCCACTTGAACGTCCAGTCCCCCAAAGAGTCCGAAAATACCAAAGAGGCCTGTCACGTAACTGCCTCCATGTTGCGACTAAATACTATTTAGAAGTACCTCCATTATGAATATTAAAAAAAGACTTGGTCGTCAAGGCAACGAGTTTAGCATGGAAACGCCCTCAATTTTTCAGTTATAATTTTATATTTCGAAAACTATAAAAGTTTTATCGCTAATCTTTCACATTCAACATTGTAGAATAAACAATTTGCTTTCAAAAAAAAATATTTGCGACGCTAAAAATGTTTACCGTTTCGGAGATGTGATTTGTTTTGAATTTTCAACCCCCTCCCCAAGTTAAGGGTTGCACAAAAAAAATTCAATTTAAAAGTTGTCCGTATTTATTACTTGGAATCATAAAAATGTTAAACGGTTCAAAAATTTTCCAAAGGAAAAAAGTTATGGCCAAAAAAACAGATTTTTGAAAAACCGCCCCCCAGCCGCCCCCCATGGACGAATTCCGCCCATTCACGAACTTAACCTAAGTTTGGACCCTTCCGATTTTTAGGCCAAGTTTGAAAGCAATAGAGTTTGGCAAAATTTTGCTTGTCGCCCCACCAACCAACCAAATACATACCTACATACGTATACATAGTTATATATAAGGTGTATTATTTATTTATTTATTTATTTAAACTTCATGTACAATAGTGATACATAGGCGGACTTAATGCCACAAGGCATTCTCTACCAGTCATCCTTTGGGTTAAATATAAAAACATAGTGATAGCGTACAAAAATAATGTCTAAAATACCAACTTCTAGATTACGAGAATTTATATAGTTTTATGATACTAATACACATATACAAATAAAATAAACTAATAGATATTTTAACAAATACCACCTAATAATAATTAGTATGACTAGACTATTATTTAAGACTATTTAGTCGTAGAGAGTTATTTAGTCTGACTTATTATTACGAACTTATTATTTTGGTTACGAACTTTTCTTTTAAAAGTAAATTTGTTTTCAGATTTTTTAATGCCAAAATGTAGCGCATTCCAGAGATTTATAGTAAAGATAGCGTAAGAATTTGACATAAAACCGGTACGGTGTAAAGGAATTTGGAGAAGTAGATTCTTGGAAGCTCGTAGACGAGCGTCGTGTCGAAGTTCGTATTCATACACGAAATATTTTATATATATATATAAACTTTTTAACCGGCGCTAGATTTGGGTTCCAAGGGTCATAACTAGACCCCCTATGGTGAAATTTTCGAAAAACTCGACATTAGGTGCAAAACTTTCTGACGAAATATACCTGAAACTCTCTGCTAATAACGTATTTAAATGAAAACTTTTTCTTTGGAAAAAAAAGTGGCAGATTAAGTTTATAGGTTACTTTTGAGGTTTACGTGGTATGTAGCGCCATCTACTCGGCAACGCACGGTACTACGCAGTTGAGCAGCCAGTAACCGGATGGCAGTACCGACCACAGCGACAACAATAACAGGACTCATTCCACCATAACAATTAATATTATTCTCAGAGTTCCCATTTCTAGGCTTTCGTATTTTTTTTTTGTTTTTGTTTTTGATCTATGGCATCTCGGAGTTGACCTTGATAGGTCCTCCTTAACCGGACTTTCCCGAGGCTGCCTTAAGCGAAAACTTAAAGCCTCCAGCCTGAGCATAAAACTTATAAACTAAACGACTGCACCCCCTGTGGGGTACGAACCTCAGCTTAGGGCAGCGTCAGGGGGAGAACAGCAAGGGACAGGCTGGATCAAATCAGGGTTTTTATTGTTATGCGGGGAATTTAAAGTTACAGGCTCAGCGGTGCGGGATGGCGCTTTGTCGACCAAGGGTCGGGGGGAACCGTTAAGTCGGGGTTGTCGCGAGGGACCTTGGCGGCGAGGTCGGAATGATAGGGTTCCGTAGTCAACAAGGAACCCTAATAATTTCACGATGTCCGTCTGTCTGTCTATCTGTCCGTGGCTTAGCACAGAGAATCTTAGTACTAGAGAGTTGTTATTTGGCATGGGTATACACATTCATCACGCCAACAAAGTAGTTTTAATTATTTTATTCTTGATTTTTATTATTATTATTATTATTTTTTTGTTTCTATTTGTTGTACCTACTCTGGATACTTTTAACGTGTACGTTTTATATTTGTCGAGAATATCATCCGCGCCGGGCGACCGCGGGCGGGAGCTGCGGTCGCGGGGAGGGCGCTCGAGCTGCGAGCGCGCACAGGCCGGCACTGGACTGCGTCATCGACCGCCATACGTTCTACACACATATTTCTCGCGTATTCAAAATTAGTTAACCGTTTGTCAAGCCTTTTTTTTTTTTTTTTTTTTTTACGCTGAGAAATGCTTTACGCATGCCCGCTCGTCGGGGGACGAGACGAGTTATGTGGGACTCCCTGCCAAAATGGCAGAATACCCACTAAAACTCAGCGGAGTTCCCTCATCGCCTTGATGGGAGGGTCATGGGAAACCGGCACAGCCTTTACGTCCACAACCCTCCCGGCGCATGCCCGCCTAACTGGCGGGCCCCGCATGCCCCTCAGCCTGGGGGCGATATGGGAATGACCGGGAACACCTGGCCATTCCCGTCCGACACTGGTAGAGGCCTGTGCAATACAGGCAAGGGTGCCCCCGCACCCGTTGCCTGCTGGCCTCCACCTGGGACCTCGCGCCAGACGATCTCGCGTCCAGGCGCCCCTGGTCCCCCCGCAACGGGTCAGGTTAGTGGCCCCGCCGCCTACCACTTTTCGGCCGCAGAGGATAGGGAGAGCGGCCAACGCAATACCGACACTCCTCTTCCTCTGCGGCCCCACCGCGTCCGCCATTCAACGGTGGCGACCCCGTCAAGGCCGCGGAAGGTAGGGAGAACGGCTCACCGCAATACCGGCACTCCTCTCCCGCCGCGGCCTCCCACACTCAGCCGCGATGCCGCCCATTCGACATCGCGGCCCGCCTCAGTTGCGATGTCGCCAAAGCGGCACCGCAACCTACGGCCGCTACGTCGTCGGCTTAGCCGCAAAAGCCCTGACGAGCGGCCCCCTCCTCGGGTTCCTCTTAGCTTCACCGTGGCCCTCCAAGCCACGGCTACTGAGCCCCCCCGCCTCGACAATGCGGGAACCCACCGGGGGGGAACCGTTTGTCAAGCCTATCTTAAATCGTTGTAATACAGTCCACTATATTTCGAGTTACCGGTGTTTTAATCCTCGTACCACCTGGAGGATATGTACCCATTCTTCTTTAATATTTTTTAATTTTACATCGTTCACACATTTAGTTATAAGTTCAACATTATAGATGTAACTAATATTTATGTACCAAGTTAATTTAAAAAAGTGTCCATGGAGTTTCTTGCCCGTTCTTTTCCATAGGTACCTACTTCGCTTTGGAATGGCATGTAGCTTGATTTTTTTTACTGAACGACTTCTTGACAGTTCAAAAGTGCCTGTAAATGGTTTAATTGAAATAAATTTGAATACAATCTTGATTTTTTTTTTTTTTTATAGGTTACCTCCCCTACACGTAAAGTGGGGATGATATAATTTTTTCTCGTCTGTCCCGTATAGTTGGGTCATCATCATCATCATCATTTCAGCCGAAAGACGTCCACTGCTGGACATAGGCCTCCCCAAGCACCCCCACCGACCGGAATTCGACCGGTTCTGTGCTTCCCACATCCCGCGGATTCCTGCGGCTTTCACCAGGTCATCGGTCCACCTTGTGGTTGGATATCGTTGGATAAACCGATGAAAAACATTGCGGGTTTGTCAAAACCATTTTTCGATTCAGAGAACCGTTTGTGAATTATTAAACTTTCAAGTGCAAATTTTTGTTAGTCAAGTGCATGGTCGATTATAGTTATGTGAAAAAAATCACGGCAGTAGTACGAGTTAATTTAACGAAGTTAAACGGAAAACTATCACAGAAAAGTACGAGTAATAGTCAACCAACTTTCATTTTCAGTTGGGGAATTGACCGTCACGTATATCTATGCGAATATGTACAAAAAAAAGGAGCTACGTCTGCCAACAAACTGCTATCAATGTGAATATGTACAAAAAAAAAGGAGCTACGTCTGCCAACAAACTGCTATCAAAGTGAATATGTACAAAAAAAAAGGAGCTACGTCTGCCAACAAACTGCTATCAATGTGAATATGTACAAAAAAAAAGGAGCTACGTCTGCCAACAAACTGCTACGCAGTTTGGCAGAGGTACATTTATGTCTTGTAAACAATTTTTTCTGTGAATAAACGCTTTTTCATTTTCATATTATTTTTCATGTGTGGGAGATCATTTATTTCAACTTCAATGTTAAGTTATTGTTCTTGGGATAAATTCTTTCCAACTACGGAACCCTTCATTGCGCGTGATGCGACACGCACTTGGCCGATTTTTTAATTATTATGTACATTCTATTAACTATAATAGGAAGGTACTTAGTAATTAAAAATAAAGAAAAAACCCTAATAATTATAAATATTGTTATTGTATGTTTTGTTTTGTTTCCGTAAACAAAATAATACATACCTACATCAGGTATGTATTATTTTGTTCACTATAAAATAGTAAAAACAGCCACATAAACCACACCTTAAACCAGCATTTAGTTTTTAAGGAGTTAAGTACTGTGGGAAGTCAACGCTCGTGCGGTAGGTACAAGTTATGAATAAAAGGTAGCATTATTAGCATAAAAACAATTAGGTACATAGATTATACTTCCAAGTACACAGTAGATAGGTAGTCTCGTATAGCTATACCCAAAGTCTGAAATTCAGATAATTTATGTAAACAAAGGGGATAACATATCAAAAAAATATCTTCGTAATGGTAATTCACATAAAATGGCGAAAAAAGAGGTCCAATTTTCTTTTAAGTACTGATTCTAAGAAATTATAATTAAAAAATAATCATACCGTAATTATTTTTATAAATTTGCGGTTTTAAATAAAGTTATTAAAAAAAGGAGATTTTCTGGTATAAAATATTTTATGATACTGGTAACAATGCATCTTCTACAACACGAATATTACATCCCATTCATTGATTCATATCGTAAGTAGCAAATCTAGCCACATTTTGGATGAAAAATGTTTTGAGTGGAATTCGATTTTGGGAAGCCTACGTCTAGCAGTGGACTTAAAAGGGCTGATTATGACGATCATAGGCCGTGTCTCCGACACACGGCACAAAACATTGTTTGGCAATGGTATTTTATTTGCATAGTTCTTATAATTAATTCACTTTAATTTTATAGATGATTATTTACAAAAAAAAAAAATGAACAAATGTTTTGCACCACTGTCCTGTCATTTTGACAGTGACATTTTTCTTGACATTACTTTGTTTACATAAATTATCTGAATTAGAGACTTTGGGTATAAGTAGAAGTACGTATCTCAGAACGTGCGGTGGTTCTGTGGGCCGCACGCGCCACCCGTCAATCGAGCTGTGTCATCTAGAATCGATGGCGCACGCCCCACCAACTCCATCGAACGCCACTAGATGGCGCTGACGTACTGGATACGACTCGATTGCGACACGGCCGTCAGCTACTGTAATTAGCTGACCCCCCTTGCATAAATGGTTGAGATTTTTTAGAATACAAATCGATATTAGAATTTTATAATTCTCAATTTTATCTAAATACCTATAGGTACGAAATCTACCGAAAACTAGAAAAATATGAAAAACATACGATTTGTCATTGATATATTAAAAGGAGGAAGATTTATGTTACGCGCTAACATCGCAATTAGTAAACCAGGGCCTCAAGTCTGCTATTCACAATAGTGTCAGAATGGTCTCTTCATTGTGAGTTTTTTGACAGATTTGCCATACAAACACTGTCAAATACTCACAATGGCGAGACCATTCTGACACTATTGTAATAGCAGACTTGAGGCCCTGGGCTCGGCGCACGACTACATGCACCAAAACTCACACATCTGTGATCAGTGTGATCACAGTCGCAACAGATAGACAAGAACAGAGTTATGAGACGTCGCTGTATCGAATAGCGAAATCGCGTTAGCTGCCGAACGTTTACGATTATGAATGACATTGCATGTGGCAGAACAAACATGGCGAAGCAACCATTAAACATTACTACGAGTATAACTATAACTTAGCTTTTTTGTTCTATACTTACGAGTGGTAATTAATCCCGTGTGTCTTATTTTTCTTTCTTATATTATTAAAACACTGTTTAGCTGCACAAGAAGTCATTTTGATGCGTATTTATCACAAAAAAACTGTAATTATGGAGCTGTTCGATCAACGATATCCCGTGCGCGACTGAGTGCCAACTAGGGGCAATCTCTCAGTTTGATAGGACCAGGCGCTGTTACTAAGTCCCGTATCTACGCTTTTAATACATCAATGCGATTTTTTTATAAAATAACTTCAACCATTTGAGCAAAGAAGGGTCAGCTAATTGCAGTAACTAACTGTGTATGTACTTTATTTACCTCCAGACGGGCTTTGTCAGTAGTCCGAACTCACTGTTAAATATTTTCTATTCTAAACTAGCTGGTGCCCGCGGCTTTGCCCGCGTAATTTTTTCTGAAATAAAAGTAGCCTAAGTTACTCCATATAACATCAGCTATCTGTCAATGAATGTTCCGTCAAAATCGGCCCAACCGTTTCAGAGATTAGCTGAACAAACAGATAGACAGAAAGACAGACAATATTTTTTTTTTTTTAATATAATGACCCTATATTTACATTTAGTAAAAGCTGTTATTTTGACATTACAAACAGACACTTCAATTTTATTTATTTGTATAGATATAGATATGAAATGAAATAGTGTTCATATCGTAAAAGGTATGCCATTAACTTCCCTATTAATTAATATTTGTGGAGGCCGGTTACCAAAACCATGCAGTTTAAAACCTTTCTATTATTATTTATCACACTGTTTTCCTTCTAAAGAATCTCAGATTTTTTAAACAGTCAGTTACAGATTTCTTAGATTTTCTTTCTTTTGTACTTTCTTATATTCTTTTGATTTTTTGTCACCAAACATTAAATTCCATTAACGTAATTCCATGTAACGGGTGTTACAGTTCGTACACCTTTAATTGCCAAAAAACACTAAATTATTAAGAAAACATAGCCATGTTACTGTTTCAATACACTCCACCTAATTTCAATTTTCGTAAAATGTATTTAAATTAATATTGTCTATTAGCAGTACAAAAATATTGAGCCATTAATGTGCGTAACGGGTGTTACACGATTTGGCCTCAAATCGCCCGCTCCAGTACTGTACTCGTTTAATCTCCCTAGTCTTTCATAAGGAATGTTACATTATATAATTTACGTCACACCTGGCTATAATGTGAGTTTTACCGCACGCTACGCGTACTGTAAAACTCGCATTATGCCCAGGTGAAGACGTAAAATTGTGTACTCACCACGAGCAGTAAAAAAGAAAGCCCTCTATCGCATATTTACAACCCTCGCCTGCGGCTCGGGTCACAAATACCTGCGATTTCGGGCTTTCTTTCTTTTACAGCCCTTGGTAAGTAATGTACTATACTCGTAACATAAAAATTCAAGTTTCCAAGAAGCCAATTAAAATAATAAAGAAACTGGCTAACGATCATTGTTATAAACATCGGCCTCTCAAACTATAGGGTAACTTACGGTCTTCTTACCGAACTACCCAACTTTTTTAATCTCTCGTTTTCCCTCCAAATCTCCTGTAACTTTGCATTCAAACGAACCTTTATTTTTACAACAATAAAGCTAAAAATCGTTCGGTGCAACTGGATAAACCTACAAGTAGTTGTTCCGGGTCTGGCTATTTGTGCATGTTAGTTTAAATGTTTGTAAACGCATTTAAAAAAAAAAAACGACTTTGTTTTCAAAATTACTACAACTGCTACTAATTAGGAACTTTTCGAATTCACCAGTCGTAATTTTCAAAATGTCAAAGTCACAGTGAAGTTGTGGTGATGCCAAATCAATAAATGATAAATAAATGCATGGAATTAGTATGTACTATAAAGTACAACTGGAATACTTACAAGCAATTAAAAGTCGATCTTGTAAGAGAAAACTGTTCCTGCAGTGCTATTCTGTAACTGTCTCACCGTAAAAACATAAGTGAAATGAGCGTGAAGTGAGCTGTAATTCCACCTAATGCTTGGGATTGACATTATTGACAGCTCACTTCACGCTCACTTCACTTATGTTTTCACGGTGAGATAGTTACTAATAGCACTGCTGGTCTTTTGGTCCTCGGTCTTTTTCTAAAAAGTTCGCCATATATTTACTTGAAAGGTAGGAAACGCTAGAAAAGTTAATAATATGATTATGTTATTGACGGATTGTATGTCTTTGTAGGTAAGATTTACTTCTTACCCAGATTATTATTTTTTTACTAACCAAATAAAATAATAGTAAATACAAGGTGTGGTAAATGAAGGGTCCACCCCCAACAGACCATCAAACTGAACAACTTTCTCCATGGGACAAATATCGTTATCGCGAAAAAATATCTGTCGTCCTCAGTGGCGGATTAACCACGTAGCAAGAGGGCCCCGCGCAAAAAGGGGCCCCGCGTATCTAAACCAGCCCACCCCCACAAACAATAATATTTTTGCAGTAGATGAAAGCAAATTGACAACTTAGGGTATGTCTAACTTTAATCTCGAATGTAACTTAATGTTTAATGTTAAACTTAGTGTTATAATAGTTTACGAATTGTTAATTAATTTGAAGAAAAAAAAAAATTACGTCTTTATACTTGAGAACCCGTATCAGATCAAGGTCCCCTCGATAGTATTTGCTACGGGCCCGCACTTGCTTAAGCTCTCGTCGTAATTAGAGACACAATTAAAAACCCATTGTGTCTCGCGTAGATCTACGTTCATACGTAGAATGATGGTTAATCCGACACTGGTCATCCTATACAAAACTTCAATACATACTCGATCGAAAATGGAACGACTGATTATTTACCACAAACAATTTTGACAAAACTCCAAATAGATTGAAACTTCAGTAAGGTTGAAATGTCTGTCACATAGACAAATATACCTTAGCGTTTTATGATGTGCCAGTGACATTCATTAAGGAGCTCAACGACTCGACGAACAATACCAAAGAAGGGACATTTGGGTAGACCGCAGAAAGTACTCAAAATACCAGACCATCATTAAAACTACGTGAGAAAGAGGAAAAAGAAAAAGAGATAATCTTAAAGAAAACAAATGACCCACATAGTGCTCACATTCACAATAATTATAGTAATATATGTAATACTTTTCAAAGTAAATATTCATGTCATTTTGTATATAATATTTAATAATGTCAATAATTATGTATATAAAACGTTGTATAATTATTTAAATGTCAAGTTTTACGGTTTAATCACAACAAGTATGTACCAACTTTGGTACATAACTATTCTCCACCAAATAAGTAAAAGTTGTCGAAGTCTTTCAGTTTCTCAGAATAAGAACGCCAAAGATGGCCAATTAACGGAAAAATCACGATCGAAATGTAATAAGCCTCTTAAAAAAATAAAAAAACAATTTATTGATGTTACGCGGCAATCACTTATTATTTTTATTACTTCCCAGTTTTTAGAATAGGCCGTAATTATAATAAAATCATAGATAATTATTTTATGATCCATTGTTGTTGTTGTCCATTGTTGTTATCATGGTTAGCCGGTTTATCAATCTCTCAAGCTGGACTCAATCATTTATAGCCATTTCAAAATAAAAGTCCCATTTACTAATTGTTTACCATACAAAATAATTGGAAGGTTACACCTTAATAGTTTAATCTTTTAATCTTAAACTTAAAATCGGAACAGTACTGGCTTTATCTCCAACTCCCCACGACCTTAGTTCTTTATGCTGAAGTTTGAGCTGGCTGGCAATAATAAGTGACAATTTGTCACATTCTTATTATACAGGATAACTTAGTTTATGTGTTTGAAATAAGTAAATAATTATTAATACGGTAGACCCTTAAAGGCTACCGTATATTGTTTTAAAAAAAAGAGTATTCTTTTTAAATATATGTTGTTTCAAACAGTGTTTATTGTTTCCTTGTATTTCGATACGTAACCACCTTGCATGAAGGCTTTGTTCCATTACCTCTAGAGGGACAAAATCTTTTATGTAACAGTGTATTATGATTAAAACTATCGATAAAATATTAAAGTGTACTATCAACACGTTCAGACCGGCGTGTACCACCGGTGGAGCACGGAATATTTGCTGACACGGCGAGGTGTACCACCGGTGGCCACGTCACACTATACTTTCAATATACTGAAATTCGCGCCGCTTTGAAGTGTTTCACTTACCGTCCCCGCAGTATAGTCCGAAACACCACTCAAAAATATTAATAATAATGAAATTCCTGTCTCGGCCGGATTGGGCGAGATTCAGCGGCCGAGTCGCCTACTAAGCCAAATTTTCATAGTGCAGCTCAGGAGGTGGATATTATTTCGAGAAGTAAACAAAAATCAATATTGAAAAATCGTATTTACTAGAAAAATATTGATATAATCACGACATAAATTGTACGAAATGCAAATTATTTATGTTAAATTACGTTGAGAAAATGTACTTAATTAGAAAATTAAATAAAAAAAATAAAAAAAACTTGGTTTTTCACACGCAGAGCAAAATGTATAATTACGAAATCAGAAATCATTTATTTGCAAAGAATGTAGGTAACAAAACATAAGTTTGATGGCGTATAAAAGGAAAAACAATTGGATCCAGTACATTCTACCGTAAGGCATGCAATATTAAGCACTATAATAGTATACAAATCTATCATCATAATCAATAAATGTCAGGTAATCAGTTTTTAATGTCATATTTTTATAAGTCAAGTTCACACCGGAAAAATAAAATAGTCATGCATGAATACAAAATAAGAATAAAGCAAATTTAATAAATTTAAATAAATTTAAATAATTTTGGGCAATGTCATAGGGTGTTATCATTTAAAAACACGCTGACGGCGTAATAACATTTTTCAACTAGTAGTTTCGTTAATTTCTTTTTGAAAAAATGAGTTGTATCATTTTTAATGTCGTTAGGTATTTTATTGTATATACTTGGTCCCATATGTAAAATATTCTTTCTTAATAATGCTGTTTTGAAACGTATTGGGATCTCAGTAATGCAGGTCTTGAAGAATGATTTATCATTGTTTCAAAAAGATTTATGTTTGTTTTAACAAATAATGCTACCTCCAGAATATAAAGTGAAGGTCAATAATTTTAGGGACTTAAACATAGGAATACAGCTGTCTGTTGAAATATAAAATGAAATATTGTATTAGATCAATGACCGGCATGGTCATTGATCTAATACAATATTTTTGGGCTCTGAATACCTGTACGCTCCAGGACTTAACTTAGTACGGCCTTATCCCAAATGCGTACAGTGTGGCTATGTTTAAGGCAATCGAGCCTGGTACCGAATAGCTACCTACGACCCTAATGACCAAAACCTAGCCGTTTAACTTGACCTAGCACCCTAGTTATCCTAACACCCTTACCCTTACCATACAAACCATACCAAACGTGAGTTACGTTGGTTATACGTGCGGGAAGTCTGTTACGAGGAGACCTACGGTAACAGACGGAATTTGGGAAGGAATAGGGGTTCGTGTACGTCGTGCAATGTACACAGGAAATGGTTTTCTTACTGCCGATCCCACAGACTCATAGGATCGATGATGGCTAAAGGTGTCTTGGCCACAGTAAGAGGAAGTATAGGAGATAAATCACACTCGACTCCAGCTTGATGACTAGTTTATTACAGTAATTAACTTAATTATATACTAATTTTATGGTCCATACACATCGATACTTATTTAGATGTGTGTTTATATGTATCGAGCCGATGAGGCGAAGATCTCAGTAGGTCACTTCTTAGCGCTGACGGTGCGATGCTGTTGTTGCTTGTTCACGGTTGAACATTCTGGCGCCTCTCAGGACCTGGACTCCAGTTGGTATAGCTCGATAGTTTCGTGTTGGTGTGGTAAACTGTATATCGGTTCCGTTGTGATAGGTGGTTGGCCTGTTGTTTGTTGGGTAGATGTTCCATTGATATCGAGCAGGTTTGGTTCTCTTGCTGGTTGCTTAGCTGGCTCGGTACCTGTTCTTGTGGTCTTGTGCTGCATTGTGGCTCCAATCCATCTCAGTATTGCTGGACCGTAGCACACTAAAAATATAAAGGTTAAAAACATGATTACACAAGATATTGTAGTTGTTAAGTATGTGTGAGACGTAATTTGACTCCAAACAGTACTATCTAATTCGGTTTGTAAGGCACTTTCTTTATTAATTAAATGTTGAAAAATCTCTTTTGAGTTATCTATAACTTCTTCTTTCGTAATGTTTAGCATGGATTTGGTCATCACATGCGTGTTAATGGGAAAATCTATTTGTTTTGAGTATGATGTTACAATCGGTACTGAAACAACTCTTTTGGCAGTTAGTATGTTATTTGTTGTTTTAATGACGCAGTTATCTGCGATTCGTATTACACCAACATTTTGAAGTTCAAGCTCTTCTCTTTGTCCATCACAAATTATTGAAGTAGTAACCCGATCTCTTACAATGAATAACCAAGTGTTTGGCATGTGAAGTTGTTTCCATATTATTTCATTTGATAAATAGAACGTTTTGGTAGGACATTTCGTATGTGTTTGGTTTTTAAACAATTGATCAACAATGCAATTTTCATTTATTTGCATGTTTTTCACGGCCCCAGGAAAGCAAATAAAATGGTTGGTCCATTCTAAACAGCGTTTGAACTCCTCATAGTTTAAGTCAAAATATAGTTCGTTGTTGTAATCTAACCCTATGTAAGATTTAGGTACTTCTAGACTTTGGGCAGATTTATCAGAGTGTATCTTTGGAACTGGTGTAATATACATTAATGTATATTTGGTTATCTCTTGTATAGGAAAATAGGACTTTTTTAGTTGTTAACTTAATTTCCAAACAACTTAATGGTTTTGTGTGTTCTTGTTTATTTACGAATCTGTAGCAATAAGATAATACTCGTATCATCCTTTGGAAGCTTGAAAACCTTATCCAGATTTCGTTCTTTGGTATAATAGTTATATGATAACATCGTTTAATCTCCTCACATATCTCTGGTACAGTTTTTGTACATGGAATGTTATCACTTTTTAACCATTCTGGTCCATTCCACCACAGAGATAAATCTTGTAATTTATTTGGCGAAACTCCTCTTGTAATTAGGTCTGCTGGATTTTGTAATGTATTCACATAATTCCATTTTGCTTGTGGTAATATTCTTTGTATTTCGGATACCCTGTTAGCTACGAACGTCTTCCATCGCTCAGCTTCACCTTTGATCCAGCCGAGAGTAATCATTGAATCCGTCCAACAATAGATATTCGCGATTGGCATTTCCATTCCCGTGACAACTTTTTCCATCAGTTGGGCTAATAATACTGCAGCACATAACTCTAATTTTGGTAATGTAGTTTTTTGCTTTTTTGGCGCTACCTTTGATTTAGCTTGTAGAAGGGTTACGTTAAATATATTATTATTTTGTATCCGACAGTAAATCACTGCACCGTAGGCTTTTTCAGAAGCATCACTGTACCCATACAGCTCGACTTTTGAATTATTTGAAAAATGACACCATCTTGGGATGGAAATCTTCTCAATTGTTTTTAGTTGTTTTTGTAGTTCAATCCATCTTGTTTTAATAGTTTCCTCTATGGGCTGATCCCACTCTGAGCCATTTGTCCAAAGTTCCTGAATCATGAGTTTCATATTTATGATGACAGGTGCTAACCATCCCAGAGGATCAAATATCCTAGCGATTTCCGATAAAATAAAACGTTTTGTTGGTTTTTCATTGTGATTAATAGTAATCTGAAAACCGAACCTATCCTCTAATGGTGACCATAATACCCCTAATGATTTTCTAGCTTCATCTAGCGGTATCTTCATCACTTGGTCGTCCTTGCTTTCATTAGGTATATTTTCTAACAATTCAGTACTGTTCGACGACCATTTTCGTAAATTAAATCCGCCTTTCCGTAGCATTTTGATTAAGCTTTCTTGTAACACCTTTGCTGACTCAACACTAGCATCTCCTGACAATACATCGTCCACGTAGAAATCCTGGAGAGTTTTTTGGCTGGCTATTGGGTAGTTCGCCTTCTCATCAATAGCGAGTTGTTGCAGTGTCTTAATCGCTAAGTATGGGGCAGCTGCAGTTCCATACGTTACAGTAGTTAATTCGTATTCGTCGATAGCATGTTTCGGAGACTTCCTCCATACTATTCGTTGGTATGTGCAGTCTTGTTCGTTAACATTTATGTATCGGTACATTTTTTCGATGTCCGCCATAAATGCTATTTTGTGTTTACGCCAACGTAATAGTATAACTGCCAAATCTTGCTGTATTCTTGGTCCCGTAAACATATTATCGTTTAGACTCATATTAGTACTTGACTTGCTTGACGCATCAAATACTACTCGTAGCTTAGTAGTTAGTGAATCTTCCCTGATTACTGGTTGATGTGGTATGTAGTATTTACCTTGGTAATAGTCAGTTCTAGTAACTTTCCTCATATGGCCCATTTCTAAGTACTCATTGAGGAAGTCTTGGTATTTTTTTCGTAAATTATCGTTTTTATCAAACTTGCGTTCTAATTGTAATAGTCTTGCAATAGCTTTTCTGCGCGAATCCCCGTAATCTAAGTCGGAATTCTTGAATGGGAGTTTCACTGTGTATGTTCCATCTGGATTTCTTATAGTAGTTTTTCGGTAGTAATTTTCACAAATCTGATCCTCGTTGGATAATTGGTACTTTTCAGGAATTTCTTCTAATTCCCAAAATCTGTTTAGTTGTTGAACTTCTGCAGTACGTGTCATCATACTAATAACTGTGTTAGTATTGGTAGTAGCGCCGCAAATACCGGATAGAATCCACCCAAATTCGGTATTTTGAGCGATTATTCCGTCTTGCACCTTGTGTAACCCGTTTAGTAGTAAGTTACTATATTCTTGTGCCCCCAATATCATATCTATTGGTCCTCTTTTGTAGTACGTAGGATCGGCAAATAGTTTGTGTTGTAACCAATCTGATTCTAGTTCTGGTAAATTTTTCTCTGGTAAACAACCAGTTAGTTTTGGTAGTATTATAAGTGAGACAGGTAACCTATATTCACTCGGAAATCTAGGCTGTAGCATGACATTGATGGAGTTTTTCGATGTCTTAGGTTTCTCGTCAGCAATCCCGACCACTTCGGTATGTATCTTCACACGTGGGTATGACAATAGTTGGGCAACCTCTTCTGTACAGAACGATGCCTCTGAACCTTGATCACATAGCACCCTTAGTAAATGTGATGTCCCATCCGACGAGTGAGTTTTTATTAGGGCCGTTGCTAGTAGTGTAGTTTTTGGTATATTAGTTTTGTTAATAGTAGACACGTTAGATACAGTTCTCGTCATGGATTTACTTGTCGATGGGGTCGACAAGCCGAACTTTTTTGGTTCATTATTTGCGTGTTTTATGGTAATATTATTGTTGTTTTGGTGTAAATAAGAATGATGACCTCTTTTCCCACAGTATCCGCAACTTTTATTGCTGTAACATGCTATTGACGTTTCATGAGTCAAACAATTTTTACACATCTGTTTTTCGTGTACGATTTTATTGCGATCTTGCACTGACAGCATTTTAAAACTAGTACATTGGTAAATGCTGTGTTCGTGATTTTGGCAAAACCAGCATACGCGTTTATCTAGTTGTTTGGTTATCGAACTTGGTGACTCATGGCGCCATTTGTGAGCTACAGATTCTTCCCTCAACGAGCTTGAAGTTTCCAGACACTTAAATCTTTTTTCTAAGAATTGCATCATTGCCGACAATTCTTGTAATTTATTAGGCTCTTTTAACTGATGTTCGTATTTTTCATCAGTTTCGGAGTCCCATATTCTACTAAGTATTCTTGTCAAAATAGGGTCCCAAGATGAAATGTTGATGTTCTGATTTTTCAATGCTTCCAGGTTTTCGTTGAATGTATCATGCAGATTTCTTAAGTTTGAGGCATTACTTTTCTTTATTTTCGACATACTTAGAATGATGTCGATATGCTTAGTAATGATTATTCTTTCATTTTTGTATCGTCTTGTTAACAGATTCCATGCAGTTATGTAATTAGCATCACAAACTGTTAAATGCTTGATCAGCTTAGCGGCGTCACCTTGAACATGCGTTTTTAAATACTGCATTTTTTCTGTGTCACTTAAATATTTTTCTTCGTGTACTATTTTCAAGAATAAATCATAAAAAGAATTCCATGACTCATAACTTCCACTAAATGTTGGTATTATTATTTTTGGTAACTTAACCGAGGTATTATGGTTGTTGTGTGTCGATTTTCGACCTACTATTGCAACTAACTCTTCCATCACAAGATCGAATTCCGTTTGTGTTTGTTCAAACATCTTTTCTTGAAAGTAGCTATGTTCCAACGTACTATCTTCCATTAGAATGAGTACATGTGTTTCTTCAATTTCTTGCCACTGTTTCTGTAAATTCGTCATTACAAATTCTAAATACCAACTCGCTTTCTCTCCAGTCATCGATTGAGTAGCCGAGTGTAACTTTTTCTGCATCTGGTTAATTCGAAATAATTGAATAAATAGTTTGGGTGAGCTGACGCCTTCTTCCTCTTCTGGTTCTATATCTTCTGGTTCATACAGTTGGTTTACCACCTGTAGTCTCTTCTCACACTTCAACAGGTATTCAATAGCCTGCGTATAATGTGTAGTGATAGAACCAAAATAATTGGTAGTGATGTATTTGTGATCACACAACACATCTTGGTTTTCTAGTCGTGAGTGGTTTTTTGACGTTCTAGTATATATTTCTGTGAGTCGAGTTCTTCTCTCCGTGATATATTTTAGAGTTTTCCTTGATGCTGAGTCTTTCTTGATGTTGGTGAATATTTGTCTTAGTTCATTGTAATCTGCTTCTTGGCTTTTTATGACTTCGTTTATTTCTTGTATGTCCATTTTCCCTAATTGTCCCTAATAGTATTGTTTGTTAAAACCGTGACCTAATTGCCCTTTGATACAATAAGTGCGATTTCTCAGACTATTGGTGAACCCAACTGTCGGTGCCGATTTCCGATCCGCTATCGTACAAATGGCGTGCAAGTATGTCAGTCTTTTTACATACAACAACCAAGCGCTTGGTGTGTACGCTAGTTTGAAGTACGTCTAAACGTCAGTCAGTCAGTATTAGCGCAAGTCAAAAAGAAGAACTTTTTTTAATATTATTATTTTATAAATGTTACAATGTTAAAGTACCGATTAGTAACCTACCCTGGTTTCCCTAAAAAATTGCTCGAAGGACCAAATTTACGCTCCAGGACTTAACTTAGTACGGCCTTATCCCAAATGCGTACAGTGTGGCTATGTTTAAGGCAATCGAGCCTGGTACCGAATAGCTACCTACGACCCTAATGACCAAAACCTAGCCGTTTAACTTGACCTAGCACCCTAGTTATCCTAACACCCTTACCCTTACCATACAAACCATACCAAACGTGAGTTACGTTGGTTATACGTGCGGGAAGTCTGTTACGAGGAGACCTACGGTAACAGACGGAATTTGGGAAGGAATAGGGGTTCGTGTACGTCGTGCAATGTACACAGGAAATGGTTTTCTTACTGCCGATCCCACAGACTCATAGGATCGATGATGGCTAAAGGTGTCTTGGCCACAGTAAGAGGAAGTATAGGAGATAAATCACACTCGACTCCAGCTTGATGACTAGTTTATTACAGTAATTAACTTAATTATATACTAATTTTATGGTCCATACACATCGATACTTATTTAGATGTGTGTTTATATGTATCGAGCCGATGAGGCGAAGATCTCAGTAGGTCACTTCTTAGCGCTGACGGTGCGATGCTGTTGTTGCTTGTTCACGGTTGAACAATACCCTTTCTCGTTCACTGAAATTCCCCCAAAAAATTACTCCGTATCTTAAGACAGAGGCAACCAGACCATGATAAGCTATAATGATGGTGTCAATATTAACTTTTTTTGACAAGTTATAGAGAATATAAGCTCCTCTACTTAACTTTTTGCAGACTTCTTCTGCCTGCTGTTTCCAAGATAATTGGCTGTCAATTACTGAATTTAGCAACATTTGTCTTGTCAATATTTTGTCCATTGTATTCAATTTTTAAAGGATCTGGGTGTAAACGTTGAAAGAAATGCATTATTTTTGTCTTTTGTAAATTAATTATTAGATTATTAGTGTTTAGCCAATTAATTATTGTTTTTAATGTGTCATTAATGTCTTTTTCATAATTTGCTTTTTCCACGCATTTTACAATCGCTGTGCTATCATCAGCAAATAACACCATCGGCTGTTGCACTGTTCTCGGAAGATCGCGTTTCGATTTTTTTCTAGGTCCCAGCAGTGGGAACATTATAGGCCGATTGTTATTTTATTTATTACTAGCTTTTGCCCGCGGCTCCGCCCGCGTGGATATCGGTTATCGCGTAAAAAAGTAGCATATGTCCTTTTTCGTATCCCAGACTATATATCTGCCAAATTTGATGTCTGAATCTGCCTAAATCGCTCAACTGTTCGTCATCAAATTTGGTAATCATCAGCCTTAAAAAATGTGCAACTTTCGATTTTAGAATTTATATTATTTATTTATTATTTATTTATATATACTTTATTTGTATATTGTTTTCTTTAGTCACCTTAGACAGAAAAGTTGGATACTTCTAAAATCCGAGTAATTTTTGAATACGAGTTCCAACGCGGAACTAACGCGGCAGAAACGGCTCGCAATATCAATGCTGCGTTTGGAGAGGAGACTGCTAATGAACGCACCGTGCGTTTTTGGTTTAAACGCTTTCGTAACGGAAACTTCGACTTGAAGAATGAACCACGTGGAAGACCGTCTTAAGACCCGTCTTCCACGTGTTTTGTTCTTCAAGTCGAAGTTTCCATTACGAAAGCATTTTCACTTCTTAACTATGCAACAGTTCTAAACGTGATACTATGATTTTAAATCAATGTTTTTTTTTTGCGGAACCGATGTTGAAATTCTTTCATAGAAAATAGATCTCATCAAAAAGTCTTACAGCAGAACGATTTTATAAGAACTTCGATAAATATGCACTAATGCTGTAACCCATTCAAGCTCACATCGCTGATTGCTAATGAAAATGATCTGTTGGTTTTATAAGTATTAAAAATAGAATAATATTCTATTTTTAATACTTATAAAACCAACAGATCATTTTCTCGTGACCTTGTCTATATATGATATAGACAAGGCCACGAGTTCAAATAAAACAAGTTAACTATTGCCACTCAAATGCACAGATAAAAAACCGGTTAGGTGCGAGTCGAACTCGCGTGGAGAGGGTTCCGTACGCTGAATATTTTATCTACTATGTTTTTTTAAATCTCACCCTTTGTTTGTGGTAACAAAAAAAAAGTATGGATGGTACAGGACTGTAGAGGAAAATTGCTGAAAATGTTTTCTATTGTTGTATTTTGTCTTGTCGTATATTCTTGAATACGTGGACTAACACCGAGTGATAGAAGGTATTCTAATATTTCATTTTTTGATTTGTCCTTAACATTAATATTGATGTCTCCTGCTATGATAATCTTTTCGTGTGCACTGATAAAACTCTTAATGCATTCGACAGCAATTTTCGGAAGGCATTTTGGTGATTTATATACAGTTAAGAATTGAACACCAAATGATTTGAACTGGAGGCATTCACAATGCCCACCCCCTGGACTATCTACAAATATACCTTTCTTGGAGCAATTATCTAAGTCATTGATGTATTTATAATTTATATATGCTATAGCGCCCCATCCCGGGTTTGCATTCGATACATCAGGGCCGTCTATTCTGCACACTTGCTCAAAACCTTCCAGCACAAAATTGTCGCTTCGGGAACCCCAAGTTTCCACAAATAAGGTTATATGAGATGAAATGATTATACAATCAGCTCTTACATCTAGTAAATGTTTTCGTAATGATTATACATTGTGAAAGATAATTTGAATTTCGTCTCCTGGTGACTGCAAAAATTCAAACTGGGGTATAATTTATTTTCCATCAGTCTTATCATTTCCAAATGAACTGGACTTGTTTCTGATACCTTTGCGGGGGGGTTAAAATCACCATCTGATATAACCAAATAAAGGCCACTAGCTGATGTAGCTCGAGAGCAGGCTACGCATTGATCACTTTACGTTTCTACTTATATGAACAACTACTTTTTCCATAGTGGAGCCTTGAGATTTATGAATCGTCATTCCTTCAGCTGGTACTACTGGAAATTGAGACCGATGTACTTTTAGGTTTGACGACTTTCATTGCTTCACAGTATATGTAGAAGTTTCTAGAGGTGTCCACTGAGATTGTTTAAAGCACTCTGTGCATCGAGCTGTATGTCCCCGACCCTTGTTTTCAAACGAAGCGCCAGCACGCGCTTTAGCTGAGCAGCATGTAATCCAAAATCCCCCTGATAATAATCAAAACACTGATTTTATCTAGCCACCGACGGTCCCTTGCCACCCTCCCCCCGCCGACTCTGCCCTAAGCCGAGGTTCGTACCCACAGGGGGTGCCCTTAGCGTGCAGTCGGATAGTAGTTTATAAGTATGCTCTGGCTGGAGGCCTTAAATTTCTTTTAGGAGCTTAAGGCACCACAGGATAGCCCGGTTAAAGAGTCCGAACCCCTCGTGGTTACACTCTGAGATGCCATCTACAAAAAAAAAAAAGCTGTATGTAGGTACTAAGCGCAGAAGGTACGACAAGTGACGGATCCCTCACCTACTTAAGGGCCTATACTTCCTCAGATTGCTTATTATGATCCTCCGTTATATATTATTCGTAATAGCATTAATTATATATAAATCAGATACAATGTGTGTGTGTGTGTTTTTTTAAATTACATGTTTTTTCACCGTAAACTGAAATTACCTAAACTTTCGACGCTCTCTGCCGACAAAGACGGCACTCAGTCTGCAAGCAGTAGTGTAAGAGAGATAAAGATTGAATATAAGTTGAGGTACCTATCATGGACTCTTAAATTAGGTATCCCAAGAACAAACTAAACATTGTAATTGAAAAACATGTTCTCCCACACATTCCAACTGCAAATGTAAGTTTGTACGCACAATATCGAGAGATTTACCATGTTATTTTAAGACCATAGACTTCTTATGGATTTTCCTGTAATCCATAAGTATAGAACTATTTTCTGTATTGTTTTCAAAATTTTAGGCTCAGTAGTTTCGGAGATAAGGGGGGGGAATGGTCAATTTTCGTCTATTTTCACTTATAACTTTAAAACGATTTCTTTTAAAATTATTAAAAAATATATTTGAGACCCACACAGTAAGACCTTTCATTTGATATGTCACACGGTACAGTTTGTAAAACTTTATTTTTTAATTTTCTTGTTTGCCCCCCGAAACTGACCCCAATATCCTAAATTCATTTATTTACGGTTTACGTTCATGTTTGGGTCGCTCAAATTGATATGTATACCAAATTTCAACATAATCGGTCCATTACATTCGGAGCAAATTGGCTGTGACAGACGGACAGACAGACAGACAGACACACGAGTGATCCTATAAGGGTTCCGTTTTTTTTTCTTTTGAGGTACGGAACCCTAAAAACATAAACACCAATAGAGATGGTTCAACTTTTGACATTCAAGTTATTTTTTTAAACGTCTGTTTGTAACTTACCGCGGTTCAATTGTTACTTAACGGAAACTGGTTTAACTGAACACGTGGAGGCCCACCGCGGTTACCGCGAGGCAAGTGCCTCTCTGAATCCGGTTTTATTTTTCGAAAAGTATCGGTGCCAATGTTCAAGTAAACTCAGAGCAGAAAGTAGACCACTTGGCTTGTGACTTTCCTGTATAAATTACACTACTATACAATAGGTTTGCTGATGAATAATACAATTATAAAAGAATCAAAAATTCATGTGACAAATAAAAAAATATTTTTCATTTCAGCCCCATTTACACGACGCAAGTTTCTTGCATGTGGCATATAATAAAATTGAACCAAGAAATTATTTGCATCATTTAAAGGCTATTTACACGGTGCAAGTTTTATTGTGGTTTCAATTTATGGTATACCACAGGCAATTAAAGCGCACCGTGTAAATCAGGCTGTAATTATTTGTTAATTGTTTAATTGATTCCTTGAAAAATTTATTTAAACACACGCCATGTGATTAAATGTTTGAGTTGAAAGTATTTTTCAAGTTATCACCGCTACCTCGTTGCCTACTCACCACAAATGGGTCATTCTCAGGACACTCATAATTTGGTTGACTTCGGTGGTTTTTTTTTTTTACATTTAGGCATAACTAACATGAAATATCAAATCTAGAGTTAATTTAAAACATATTAGTAGTACTCTAGATTTGATATTTCATGTTAGTTATGCCTAAATGTAAAAAAAAAAATTGCCACCGAAGTCAACCAAATAATGAGTGTCCTGAGAATGACCCAAATAGGACGTTCTTAATACATAAAACACAAAGTTTATATCACAAACTTTGTCATAATTCATTTTTCAAAACATCCCCTCAAAAGGTGCTCATTTTTTTGACAGAAAAGGATTACGAGTATAATTATGGGGTTTTTGAGAATTTATCCCAAACAGGGGAATGAGGGGTAATCAAGTTTTTAGGGGAAAATTTTACTGCGTACCTTGAATAACTCAAACGTTTTTATTTTTAAGTTTTTGAATTACTCAAAAGTATTTTTAATTCCGGTCATAGGGTACTTTCAATCCCGGTAGTAGGTTCCCGTTGGATTTTTTCCGACATCCACGCGGGCGAAGCCGCGGGCAAAAGCTAGTTTACTTAAAAAATGGGAAGAAAGCTGCTAAAGTCGAAGTTTGACATTAAGAAAATAGTTGTACTGTACTTTCGTATTTAAAATATTAGTATTATAGTCTGACCACTACCACTGTTCCCCGCCATAGGAAAGCGCGGCGGGGGGCCAGCGTTGACGAATGAACGGCGGAATGCCGCGCCGCGCGCCGTGAGCGTTGATGAATGAGCGGCCTGCATTGCCCTCCGTCTCACCTCGCACATACCTAAGGCGCGGTACAACGATAGTGGTCAAACTATATTATGGATTGTCGAATAATCTATTAGTATGAGGCCAAACGAACGTAATTTTGTGAGTCGTGAGTCGCATAATTTCGGTCACAGAAATTCTGCAGCATTCGGTTTCATACAAAAGTCCTATTTGATTTACACGGCGACGCAAAATGAGTTGTCTGCCGACTCAAACGTATTATTCGGACCGAATTGAGTTCGCGGCGAGACGGTGACTCGAGGGAATAAAAACACTTTAAAAACTTACTTGAGTGTTATTATTAGTCTTTCCTCTCCACTGATGGCTGGTCTCATATTTGTGTCTGATTTAGTAATAAAAGGTTTTACGAGATGTAATAATTCTTGAAAAACATATAATGTCATATGGAGTAATTTTGAAATATATCTGGATTTGCACATAAATTTATAAATAAACCCCATAAAACATAAGTATGGAAGTATAGATGTAGATAAATAGAAAACTGTTTATTGCACATCAATTAAAATAAAAACAAATTAATTAATCTATAAGTGAGTAAGTATGATAATACAATGATTGTTTCATTTTTTTATTCCAAGAATAAGGATTTTGCACATGCGTTAGCGATCTAAGGGCATAAATAGAAGATAGCAGAGAAAATGCCCGCAGATCGTCGCTACATTCGCAAAATGTCTTTACTAGTGCTGGTAGTGGTATTATTATGCATAGTGATAGCTGCATGGTCGTGGATGAAGCCTCATCCCCATTCACCTCCTATTTTGCCTGGGGCGCTTCCATTCATAGGACATTCGCATCAGATCTTTGGTGATCGAAAACGTAAGTCTAATCTCTAATAGTAGCCCTAGAATTAATTATTTAGAGACTATAGTTATGGTATCGTATTTTTAAAGAGGATTTTAAATAAGAATTAGAAATATTCTTTGATATATCGCACATCGGCAACAAGTCAGTCACAACACTTAAAAATACGAAGTTTAAGAAATTTAAGTTTAAGTTTAAGTTTTATTATTGTCTAGAGACTCACTGACCCCACAGTCAAACCATTGCAATGGTTTTGTGGGGCTAAGTTTATAAGTTAGGTACTTACAATGTTAAATAATAAGTAGGGATCAAAATATCTTTAGATTTTAAATTCCATAAATAGAGCATTAGTTTTCTTAAATATATTATTATCTTAAGTTCTCCGATATGCTCACTCAGAATTTTTTTTACGGAAATTTAGGTAATAAATTAAAAAAAAAGTGATTTCCCGAAAACTATATTTATTTTATTGTGACACTCTCGTTGCCGATGTGCGATATAACAGGTGGACGAATTAGGACTATCGTCCACGACGCTATTCAATAGTAACGTGTTACAAACTCAAATCACCAACGCCTTGCCTTTAAAATTGTAACCAATTGGATACCTAATAGTTATGGCTTTCAAGGAGATCGTGGTATAGTATTAACGTTAAGAGTCGCCCAATAAACGGATGCAGGTGACAAAAAGTCACCAGCCTGTATTACCATAAGATAAGATATAATAAGAAATTTTATTTATTTCAAATAAGCTACAGACGAATACATCAGTAGTTGTTATGGTTAAAATTAGGTAAAAGATGGATTACAACTAGTTGGCATAAGAATAAAGACAAGTATTACATAGTTATGCTGTAACCACATGGTCTGTACATGAATTAGGTGAGCCCTGCATCTTAAACTAGGGTAGCCTGTATCTTAAGAGACAGTAGTAGATAATAAGTTGTTATGAGATTTTCCCATAGATTATAAAAAGAGATAATAACTTAGAAATATATAATTTGTATTCGCTATTATGGTAGGTACACAAGCCGATTAATGGTTAATCAATTCTCACATAAAATATCAATAAAAACTTAATTGAATAAATTAACTCGCGTGGACGTAATTATTTAATCTCGATTCTCGTTTTTGTTTTTGTTTTTTTCATTTTTGAGTTGACCATGACATGTGTATGTGTTAGATAAATATTCCGGTAGTACGATCCCGTGGGATAACGGTAAAATTACACATCGTGAAGAAACGTCTATTGTCCTAGAAACAAAATATTCGAAGACAAGTGACACCAACCACCCCGCACTAGTTACTCGACAATATAATTGTGAAACTCAATAAATATTTGCGATATATTTCAGATCTATGGGATTTTATACGAGGATTCCAGCTATACGCTCTGAAAAAAGGTGGTATTTGTGAGTTCTGGTTCGGCCCTCATTCATTTTATGGTAAGTGTGGGGATGTTACAAGAGAGATGCTTCAGTAAAAAAAACAGAATGTATCACTACTAAGAAAAAACAAATTGTGATTGTAGTTAATTAAATTATGTTTCAGTGATAACCGACCCAGAAGACAGCCTAACGCTATCCAATACATGTTTAAGTAAACCATATGTATACGATTTTGCAAAAGAATTTATAAATAATGGACTTATTACAGCAGAAGGTAAGCTAGACAAACAAAAATTGGTTGTCTGTAAAGTTGCTATACGGACGATAGTTTAACGTGACAACATCATAACAAAACATTGATGCGGCGCAAGCGTACAATGAGCGTAACGGGACAATGAGCGTAAAGGGACAATGAACGAAATGAATGAGGGAAGCATGCAGCCGGCGTTCATCAATTTATTAGACGTTGTCACGTCAAAAAAATACAAATAAGAAGTTAGAAAAATAATCATTTCCAGTTTGACTAATTGAATAGCAACACTTGCATCACAGAAAAAATCCGTTGCTATGTTATTTTGTACATACCAAGTTTTTTTTTTTTTTTTTCGAAATAATGTACTATCTGCTCCAACAATTTAACCATTGCTTTAACGAAAGTGTTTTGTTCCAGCGTCTATTTGGAAAAAACATCGCAAACTACTAAATCCGGCGTTCAACCAACAAGTTCTTAATACATACGTGAACGAAATGAACGTGCAAGCTCGAAGTCTTGTCTCTCAATTAGCTTCGAAAGTGGGAAACGGCCCGTTTGATGTGCGAAAGTACTTAATCAACTATACTCTGTCAACGGTTACTCGTAAGTATTAAGATGTTAAGCTATTTATGAAATAAACCATTATATATTTTACTTCAAGAATCACAACGATATTGTCTCGAAAAAAACTGGATTACCAATAAACAGCCAACTAGGCATATCTACAGAAGAGTGAGCGTCGTTGGATCACATAATGTTTTGAGTGGAGACCGGGATGCGGTTAACGTCAGGATTTACGTTCCATTTAGTGTGGTAGTCGGTGGAACCACCCGATCCTCCTCGATCAGATTGAATATAAGAGAGTTTTAACTCTGGAAAAATAAATTTGCCCGAACATGACCTATGCGAGTCCAGTCTTTATACACACGCAAAACACTATCTCAACGGTTTTGGAGGGTCTGCATCCATAAGATGCAGACCCTCCAAAACCGTTTCCTCCGTAAAATCACGGGAGCTCCGTGGTTCGTTCGAAACCAAAACCTCCATTTAGAACTCAAAATCCCTACTATAGCTCAATTCATGAAGCGCATTTCAAAGCGCTTCTTCGATTCCGCAGCCACTCATCGCAACACTCGAGTTGTGCAGGCCGCAAATTACACCCCCTCTCGCATCAGTAAGGCCCGCCATCCAAGGCAAGCACTGACCGACCCAGACGACCCCACAACTCTTCTCCAGGAGAGCAGTAGGGAAACAAGTACAGCAGCTCGCAAACACAATACACGACCGTCATTCCGACCTCGCCGCCGAGGCCCATCGCAAAATTCCCGACTAAATATCCTTGCTCGTAAGCGAAGCGCCAGCCCGCCCCATAGCTGAGCCTGTAGCTTTAAATTCCCCTGATAATAATCATAACCCTGATTTTATCCAGCCACCGTCGGTCCCTTGCCATCCTCCCTCTGACTCTGCCCTAAGCCGAGGTTCGTACCCCACAGGGGGTGCCCTTAGCACGCAGTCGTTTAGTTTATAAGTTTTTGCGCCCTGGCTGGAGGCTTTAAGTTTTTAGGAGCTTAAGACAACCACAGGAAAGACCGGTTAAAGAGTCACGACCTCTAATGGTTAACTCTGAGACGCCCTAGATAAAAAAAAATTGGCAAAATAAAACTGAGAGCCGGGTTTTAAATTGTGTATAAGAGATGCTTATGTCTAACAGTGGACTGCTTGATCGATGATAATGTATATCACTAATACAATTCAGCAACTCAAGTTTTGGGTGCTAGCATTCTTTAAAAGAGTACCTTATGCATTATTATGATAGATACACAAGCAGCGATTTCAGTCGCAACATGCTCGCGGTTTTAAAATCTCACGATCTGGATTGTTACTCTCGTGACGGGAACATTTATTAGATTTCTGACAGACAAAATAATAGTCTAGTGAAAAGTCAATTTTGACTTGGAATAAACCTAGTGATAAGCTTAGTTGGTATTGGGTGTGGTTAACGGAATACATCGCAATTCTACTTTATTCTCTCTTGTAGGGACTTCGCTAAGATTAAATACTGAAGATCAAGTTGAAATTGATACAGACTATGCAGAAGCCATTGAAGATTTACTAGCTTTATATTGTGATAGAATCCAAAAAGTTTGGTTGCATTTGTCGTATTTTTTCAAATGGAGTGCATTGAAACGTAGAGAAAATCAACTTATGGACAAACTGAAGAACATCATTAATCCTGTAGGTTTTTTTACTTCTCAATGTAATAATTTTCTTTTTCTTTTATATAAAGTGAATATTGTTGTAGCTTACTAGTCCTTAACTTATTATTTCAGATGATACATAAAAGAAAATCCGAGTTGAAAGCAAATAAAGATCAGAGTATTTACAATGTCTCGACACCAGGTAGAAACATACTTACATAATTATTACGTATTACTTCTCAAATTATTAACCATAGGGTTTGCGGTAAACATTAGAATACATAAAGAAATAATAATTCGAATAGATTCGAGTGTCCTGCGCCGAACACATCAAAACTCCGCTTTGAAACTAAAAATAACACATTGATTTTCAGGCAAATTCAAACCAGTTTTAGATCAAATGCTACAGTTGGCTGAAGAACAAGAAGCCTTCACAGACGATGACATCAGAGAACACCTGGATACTTTAGTAGCAGCTTCTTACGACACAACGTCTTCAGCTATGACATTTATTTTATTAGTGATTGGAAAGTACCAAAATGTACAAGAACAAATTTTTAACGAGTAAGTAACTGATGTTTAGCAATAGTCTTTTTATTTATTTATTCTGAACAAAAATACATTTGTGTCGAATACAGGATTAATACAATAATAATAATCAATAAAAGTTACAATTAATTACAAGTTATTAATACACGGAATAATAATAATAATCAATAAAATTTACAAATAATATGGATAAAAAGTCAAAAATAAAATAAGAATTCAACTCAATCAAAAAAAAAAAAAAAATCAAGAAAAATAATAATAACATGTCAAGAATGAGACTTAAACGATAAACAAGTTACACTGTGGCATTATTTTTGTCCCTAAAAAACTCTTCTATACTATAGTAGCACTTCGTCAATAGGAATGAGTTTAATTTGAATTTAAATATTCTTGGATTATTAATCATTTTTAATTCTAATGGCAATTTATTGAAAATTTGTACAGACTGTACTTTAGAGCTATGTTTGACAACATTTAATTTTGGCTGCAAATAATTAAGCAAATCTTTCCTGCGCGTTTCCACCCTAGTTACCCTTTCTTCCTTTGTCTCGTATTTCTCTAGGTTTTTTAGAAAACTACTTAGTAGGACCAAAATATAAAGACAAGGTACAGGTAAAATCTTTAATTTCACAAAATGCTCTCTACAAGATTCAGTTTGCTCTATGCGAAGAATAGTTCTGAGGGCCCTTTTTTGCATAACAAAGGCTGCATTTATATTGTATTTATAACTGTTCCCCCATAGTTTAATACTGTACCTCAGCTTGGACTCAACTAAGGCAAAATAAACATTTCGTAACTGAGCAATGGTTAGTTCGTCCCTTAAACTTCTTAAGGCATAGCATGCACTGCTCAGAGTATTTGTGATTGCTTCCAGTTCTTGTTTCCAGCACAAGAGCTCATCAATTTGTATTCCTAAAAATTTTAAATTTTGCACAATTTCCACTTTATTCCCCAATGAAGCTATTTCAATACTATCATTATTCCTCACAGTTGATTTGAATAGCATACATTTAGTTTTCTCCACATTGAGTTTTAAATTGTTAGTGGAAAACCAATGTTCAAAAGCAGACAGTGCATGATTCACTTTGTTTTCTAAGTCCCTTATAGAGATATCATTCATAACAGCACTTGTGTCATCAGCAAAAATAACCATTTTGATGTCTGGTACTATCTTATACATATATTTAGCTAAGTCGTTAAGAAATATTATAAAAAATATTGGACCCAAGACTGAGCCCTGTGGAACTCCCTTTTGTACTCTAACAAGCTTAGATTTGTTAATTTTTTCATGTCCGCTTTCAACTGACTTAATTTCGACATACTGTGATCTATTCTGTAAATAAGAACTGAAAAGCTTTAAGACGTTATCTCTTATCCCATAGTGTTCTAGTTTGTCTAAAAGGATTTTATGTTCAACAGTATCGAAGGCAGAGCTAAGATCTAAGAATAGTCCTGCCACTTTTTCTTTATTATTCAGTTTGCTAACCACATCATCCACTAGTGAGTCTATTGCATCAATGGTTCCTATGCCTCTCTGATACCCGAACTGTTGATAGCTAATGATATTGTGTTTAATCAAATGTTTGACAAGCCTATCTTTCATTACCTTTTCAAATATTTTAGAGAATACCGGTAATAGGGAAATGGGTCTATAGTTTTTCGCATCTAATTTGGAGCCTTTTTTGAATATGGGCAAAACACGAGCTTTATATTGCTCAGGGAAAACACATTGCTCAATACATTTGTTTAAAAAGTCAGCTATTGGCTCAGCTAATATGTCAATGTTATCCTTGATGATACTTATGGGTATTTCGTCTTGACCGTGAGAATTTTTATTGCACATATTATTAACCATTTTGAAGATTTCTACCGGGGTTACTTGATCAAACAACATGTTATCGTCTACTCTAGCCATATTGTCGGTTAAGTATTTGTTAGCTAAGCTATGATCAGAAGACTTTAATGTAATTTTGTTGTCAAATTGGTCAGATAAAATGTTGGCTACGTCTACAGGGCTGTCATATATCTTATTATCTTGTTTAAGTATTACAAAATCAGTGCTTTGTTTTTTATTAGAATTACGTCTACTATTCACTATTTTCCACATGGCTTTACTAGATTGAGGTGCCTGATCAATCTTTTTCCTAGTGTCAAGCTTTTTTGCACATCTTACTACCTTTCTAAATATCCTTAAGTAGTTTTCGCGATATTTTAAAATTGATTTATCACATCTCTTTTTATCAATAAGGCACAAAATGCGCTTGACTTTGCTGGATACTTTAACTCCTTTGCTAAACCAATAACTTTTACCAGACTTATTGAGATCAATTAAAATTTCCTTTTTTTTAAAAGAATTATCATGTACTTCATTAAATTTTCTTATAAATGTATTTATGCCGAGATTCCAATCTATCTCTGCCAACTTTTTCCTAAATTCCACCTTATTTTTTTTATTATATATTCTTTTTTTAATATACTTAAAATTACTTCGTTTTTTTTCTTCTGTTACTTTTTTTACATTTATTGTGCAAAAAAGACCGGCCATGGCATGTCCATCTGATAATCCGTTGTGGTCAATATGGATATCGTTAATATTAGTATCTATTAGATTTGTCAATATATTGTCAATACATGACTCTGTGCCATTACGTACGAATGTTGTAGTGTCAAACAAACATCTAAAATTGTAGCATGTGAGCAATGATAAAAATGATTTTCGGTATTTGTCATCTTTCATCATATTAATATTGAAGTCGCCACAAATCAAACACTGTTTATTGAAGAAATGCTTCAATAGTTGTTCCAGCCTTTCAAGAAAACTATCAAAATTATTATACACAGGAGTTCTATAGCAACAGACAATATTAATATTAAATTCTAAATCTTTTAGTCCACATACCTCAAAATAATCTTGTTTATAGAGCTTTTTACAAATTTCTATGTCCTCTATTTGTCTGTCATCGCTTATTAGCACCAAAGTACCACCTCTTTTTTTGTTTACTCTTGTGTTGTAGGAACCAAGTTTATAACTAGTCATCTGTAATTGTGATATTTGGATTTCATTTAAAAAGTGTTCACTTATACAAATACAATTTACTTTTGATTTTAAGTCATTCAAATAAATTTCAAGGTCATCCTTCTTGTTGTTAAGTCCACATAAATTTTGATGATAGATATTATATAATACAGAGTTATTGTTTGTGTTGATGTTCGTTAAGCGAGGTAAGATAAAATCATTTCGACGACTACAATTAAAGTCATTTAAACCACAGTCCTTCATACTGTTACTTACGAAAAAAGTCACAAGTTTGTTGCGTTGCACTCAATTCATTCGGATCAGTTAAAGTCACCGTGTTATTTGTAGTAGATAGTTGGTCTTCACTTCTGCCATTTGGGTTTGTCAAATTGTCTTGACAGCTGAATATTTCGTAGTCATAAATTATGTTGGACCTTATTTGTTCGAAGATGTTTTTCCATCCGTGTTTGTTTATCTTTCCAGTATTGATGGAAAACATTTCAAGCGATAGGGTGCGATTACTATCGAAGAAATATGCATGTCTATTGTTTTTAATGTCCCAGTAGAGGAGATTGTTGAAGAGTTCGACTTTGTAATTATGTATTAATGCACCACATATGTACGTTGGGGCACACACTACGAGATTAGTGTGGGTATTCTTTTTCAGATACTTTCTTAAGTTATCAAGAATTCCTATGTAATCGTTATTCTTCAAATCGTTTTCTCCCATAAAAATTAAGCAATAGTCGTTAATAGAGAAGGTTTTTAATTGGTGTTCAAAAGTGCTCAATACGTCTTCTGTGATGGCGTTTGGCAGCAAATAATGACAATACTCAAAATTGTCTGAGAAGACCTCTTCAATCAACGGCAGAGTTCCTTTTGTGCAACCGCTGCTTATTATAGCCAGTTTGTTCCTTTGTTTTGGAAGTACGCCTGATGGTTTTTCAATAGCAACATCACTCAAGTGAGTTATTAAAGTCCGTTTTTTATTCTGTGTCAATGCATTGTCATAAGTCTGATCGGAAGTTTGAGTTTCTTTATTAAGCATGTCAACTTTATTTTCTGCGTTACAATAATTGTCTTCTAGGCGAGTATCCTGACTAAGATTGGATGGACTATGTGTAGACGGGCTTGGACTCTTATCGAAGCAAGTGGATATAGGTAAAACTTGAGGTTTTAGGGGCATTGAATGGGTGTGTATACTAGACTTTCCAACGTGATTCTGGGGTGTAGAATGAGTAGACCTACTGTTCATTCTAATGAGATTTCGTTTGCGTGAGGTCACTGGTGTCGTATTTGTCATGTCAGATGAGAGAATTTTTTTGTACGTTCCGATAATTTTCTGACCTTCACCTATATCCAGTTTTAGCCGGATATTTTCACTGTTCAAGTCCTCAATCTCCTGATGTGCTGATTGAAGTTCCATAGTTAATCTTCTAATGGTTTCGTTCAGGTTGGTGATTGTGTCGTCGTCATGTATGGACGTACTTGGCAGACTCATCATTGTGGTATCGAGCAATGTGGAGTTATTCATAAACAAATTATCGAGTGAATTTGCACGTTTTGGCTTTCTTGTAGTAATGTAATCTACTTCCATTTCAAAGAATTTGTAGTGTTTTATATAATTAGATTATAAGTTTAAAAGTGTTTGCAAAAATAATAAACAAACAAATACAACAAAAAGACAGAACTTTCACATCTACAAAGAGAGCGACCGCTTCGTGGGGTTTGAACTTAGACTCCCGAGGAGCGGAGTCGAGTTGATTTCCGCAAGGCTAATCGTACATTAATTGCATTGACAAAATTGTTGATCCGTTCCTCTCAGAATTTGTAACGAGTCGCCGATGTAATTGTGGGTTGGGTTGGTACCGTTATCACACAGTCCAAAGTTCACTTCAAACGTTCACTTTTAAACAAGATATGAGTTCGCTATTTTTTATTAATGTTGATTTAGTATAGTTCCACTGGGTGTATCACTACAATTTTTTCACAGATTGTCACTTATGTGTTGCACTTTAGAATTGTGAATAGTTTATAGCAGAAAAAGTATTTTAGACAACTTTATGAAATTAAAATCGTTGAGAGAACTGACAGTAGGTCTGCAGTCGATAACGAGTTCTAAGCAGATTTGTCTTTCAATCCGGAACTGCTTGTTAAAACGGCCGCTTTGGAGTAATGGATGAGTACAGACACCAGTTTGGCTAGAAACAGTTTATGTGAATATTTTACAAAACGGCGTCCATGAATCTAAAACGGTACGGTGCACGATAGTCGGAACGAAGAGGCGGTCCAGTAGTCCAAAACTGAGCAGTTTGGGATGTTATTGATGTCTACCTATAGTTAGAGATATCTTAAGGCTGAAAGGATGATTATTTTTGAGTCTATTATTACAGGTTACAAGAAGTACTTGAACATAAAGATGAAGATTTTACAAAACAAAATCTGCAAAAACTCGTGTACTTGGAGGCGGTGATCAAAGAGTCAATGAGACTGTATCCTGCTGTTCCATTTATCGGAAGAAAAGTTGACGTAGAAATTAACCTAAGTATGTTTTTAATGACGTCGTCAGTATTAAGACCTCTTGACTTAGAATACGTTTTATATTTGGGAATTTTCAGAGACCTGCACGTTGCGAGCTGGCAGTTCATGCGCCATAGGGGTGTACGGTCTCCTCCGGCACCCCATGTGGGGCGCAGACGTAGAGCACTTTAGACCTGAGCGATGGCTGAACCCTACCGCCTTGCCAGATCACCCAAGCCTTTATGCCGCGTTCGGTGTTGGCAAGCGAAACTGTATTGGTACCCAAAGTTTTTACACATTTTAATCACTAAGATCTGTGTTAGAGGTTGACCAACACTCGCTGCTCAAATTTTGTGAGGTGATGACTGTTTTTGGGGACCTTTGCTAGCCTGATTCTATTTCGAAATGCAAATTGGTATTATGATGTTAATTAGGTACAGAGTTGTTCAGAGGCAGTAGTGAGTAGAGGCATGTAGTGTTTAAATTTTTAATCGCAGTTAACTTGCATCCCTATCAGATGTAGTGAGGATGAAATGGGCCCAATTAAATGTGTCCGGGAATCATTTCTTCTGGTTTTCTGCAGTTTTGCTGCATGTTATTGCAGTGATACAAAATTAATTTACTCACTAGCTGGTGCCCGCAGTTTCGTCAACATGGCTTTTTTCTAACAGAAAAATATCCTAATTTACTCCTTATAATATCAGTTATCTGCTAGTGAAAGAGATTAGCTCGATTAAACAGACGGACAGATAGGTGTCTATCTGTCCGTCTGTTTAATCGAGCTAATCTAAAAGAACTATTTTTTAAATGTATGTCTGTCTGTCGGGCTGTCGATATGAATGTGTGTTCATATCGACAGCCCGACAGACAGACATACATTTAAAAAATAGTTTTTTTGCTATAAGTACCGTATATCTATCTATATATCTAAAATTCAAAGTCCTTACTGACTGACTGACTGATATTTCAACGCACAGCCCAAACCGCTGGGTCTAGAGATTCCTTTGGTACGTAGGTTCCTTATGAGGTCTAAGGGTGCACTAAGAAAGGATTTCAAGTATTTATGAGAATTGATCCCAGACAGGGGAATGAGGGGTAATTAAGTTTTTAGGGGAGAATTTGACTGCGTGCCTTGAATAACTCAAAAGTTTTATTTTTAAGTTTTTGAATTATTCAAAAGTATTTTTATTCCCGGTCATAGGGTACTTTTAATCCCGGTAGTACGTTCCCGTTGGTTTTTTTTCGACATCCACGCGGGCGAAGACGCGGGCAAAAGCTAGTACTTCCATATGCACTTAGTAAAAAGCTGTTATTTTGACATTACGAACTGACATTAATTTTTATTTTATTTGTATAATAATAATAATCATTTAGTCAAGCAACAAGACTCAAAGTGTTAGTAACAATATACTTACAAACTATGTTAGTAAAACATAAACACAGACACAATTTGTGACATCACTGCTGCAAGGTAACAGGCCCAGCTGATACCCTGCAGCAGTGGTTCACAAACGCACAATCCAGCCTACTTGCTACCATAGACCGGATGCTGTTGGTACTGCCCCGCACCCTACTAACCAGGGATGCGCACCGCTTCCGCATCACAGTGTAGAAGGAGTCCACGCGAGCTTCCGTAAACATCCCAGATGCGCTGCAGTATCGGGGCATCCCCAACAGCACCCTGAATGTGTTGTACTGAACGCGAAGGGCGCTGTATGATTTCTGAGTATAATGAGACCACAGACTGCAAGAGTAAAAAGACGTGCAGTAAGTACTAAATATAGTGCGCTTGACCTCTTCAAAGGCACGCCTGAATCTGTGGGCAATCATGTTAACCCTCACACACAGCGCCCTCCGCTCCCTGTCAATATCCTCATCATCTTTGAGGCCAGTGGTTAATAAATTGGTCCACCCTCAAAAGGGGCCTATCGCTTAACTTTACTGAAGGTACAGCTTCTGGGTACTTACCCCTGGCCCCAAAGACCATGACCACACTCTTCTTAACATTATATACCAGACCATGTAGTCTGGCATATTGCTCGCAAGTAGCCACGAGTGTCCTAAGCCCGCAGATTGACGCGCTCAGCAGCACCATGTTGTCGTCGTATATATATTCATTTTATAATGTTACAGGTAAACTATTCAGCATGATGGTCATGAAGATGGCGTTGGCGCATATTTTCCGGCGATACCATGTTACTGGCGACATCAGCAAAGTAGTGTGTGAATATGATATTGTATTGAAACCATTGCAAGGACATCACATTGGTTTAACATCAAGGACATAGATCTGTAAAATTAACACCGTTTTTGCTTTTAATTATTCATTGCGTAGCACAGTGTTCCATTTGATTTTAAAAATCCATCAGTTGTTTATGGTAATTATCGATCAAGGGATGCATTTATAATGCACGAGTTAAACACCCACGTGTCCATTTCAAACACTTTTTTTTTTAAATTTCGTAGTTTAGGTGATCTTTTCATTTAAAAAATGAAAATAAATTCTGAAAACATAACTGATAAGATATTTATTTTATACCGGATGACTTTATTTACCGTCTCGAAAAAAAATGGGTATACTAGGTGAACGGAGTAGAAGCCTATGGCATAGCAATTATTTTTTTTTTTTTCAGAAATAAAACTAAAATAAAAGATAAAAATATTGAAATTTGGATGCGTATGATTTAAATTTAAATATTATTTATCGTATTTATTTATTGAATTATGTTTTTTGTTAAATTTCTGTGTTTATTGTTATAGTATGATAAGTTTACTTAAAATGTGTGGTATTTATCCATAGATCAATTTCTTTCTAGGTTAAAGAAAATATAATAAAAACTATGCCATAGGCTTCTACTCCGTTCACCTAGTATACCCAATTTTTTTCGAGACGGTAAAAAAAGTCATCCGGTATAAATATAATCTGATAGAGCATAATTTGGGCGCATATTTTACAGTTTTTATTTTTGAAAAATCACCTCCGAATACCGAGTATTTTTTATTATTTTTTTGGATATACGGAGTAAAATGGGTTTTATGCACGAGTTGTACACTACTTTTCACTTCGATTGCGAGAAAATGAAACAGTAACATGTAAAATAATAAAAGGACGAAAAAAAAGTTTCTTTCATGAAGTTTTATTGTGTACTTTGGCTGTTGATATCCTTGCCTTGTTCTTAAAATACTAACGAAACGAATTAAAATAAAGAGGTTATTCTATGAAGTTGAAGTTGTTAGTGTGGCTGTTGGACCGATTGCTAAGATTGCGATTGCGAAGATTTTACTTTATGCTCATAAAATATAAAATGTGCATAAAAAGCGACTTTATGTCGCCTACGCACGACATAAAGACGAATTTTTAGAGCATGAGAAGTGAAAAAATATTACTCAGACCGTTCCTACAGATTATGATGTCCAGTTATTTTGTTCATTTTGTCACAATAAGAAACAAAATGATCTCACTTTTCAATCAGCTGATCTATTCTGTAAAAATCTCTCTGTGAAAACTTATGTGAAGTGAGCTTGAAATGAGCTCCCAATTGTGGCAATCCCTAGCATCAAGCAATATTCTTCTTAACGTGTCGATGGCAAAAATAACACAAACAAATATATTATATCGTTTTTTAAATGACATGGCTAAATGCAGTCATTTACAATTCCAATACATGCTTGGGGCAGTCCCCAAGCATGTATTGGAATCTCACATTAACTCGTAATATTTAAATATTCATTCATGAATTATGTGTAATAATTTCCTAGAAGCTTCGTGCTTTATTTAAGTATATGTTATATTTAATATTTTAGTTCAAGACTTCGCATATTCATATCATTCTCTTCATGTTCTCACACACTATTGTCTACATTTCTTTTTCATTTCTCCTTTCACATGTCTGCTGGAAGAAATTTCTTAAGAAATAAGCAGTACCTTTGTACTGAAATTATAATTATGTCGTATCTCTATGTATTTAACTGTGTGTACATAAATAATAAAATAAATAAATAAATTAATATAATGATATTCTAATTGGTGTGTTTGGTGGTGTGCGTTAATTCTATAGGACATGTATATACTAACATAGACGTATTGCGTATCACACCGTAGCGTAATTGTAATTATTATAACAGTTTTTGTTAATTGACTTAGGTACCGGGTTCTCTGTATTTGATGCGTATTTGTTCACGACTTGGAAAATGATTGGTTTATCTCAAATCATTAACGGTAAATATTTATTTCCGCGTTGGAATTGTAATTACTAATTAGTGCATAATTCATTCTGATATTAATTAATTTTAATGTGAAATGAATAACTGTAGCATGACTCAACTTGAAGAGAAAGATAATGAAAGCCAATAGCATAATCAGCCCATAATGTTTTCACTGCTGGGACACATGCCTCTTCTCGGTGAGAGACAGTGGGCTGGAATATAACCACGCTGGCCCAGAGCGGGTTGGTAGATGTCACATGTCTTCGAATTTTTGGTTCTAGGACATGCCTGTTCCTCCTGTCTGGGTTCGAACCTACGACCTACCCGTAAGTCGCGGCTGTTACCATTAATAATAATAATGTATTGTTTATTTAAGTAACAAGGACTCATTTTGTTAGTAACAGAAACTTAAGCTATGTTAGAGAAAGAAAATAAAATATAAAAAATAAACATAAAAATTCAAAGTAAGGAATCACCGCTGCGCCATCCCATGAGAAATAGCACAGCAGTGATTCACATATCTGCAGTCCAGTCTGCCCCCTATCATCGACAGTACGCTGTTGGAGCCCCCTCTCACTCTGCGCACCAGGGCTGCATACCTCTTGCGCATTGTAGCATAAAAGCAATCCACCCGCATTTCAGCGAACATCCCTGATGCGCTACAAAAGCGGGGGAGCCCCAACAGTACCCTGAACGCATTAGGCCACCTCTGTTCTCTTCTCTCTCGGAAGCTAATAAGAATTATAATGGGAAACGAAAGATTTATTTAGAACTGCATTTCATGATAAGTTCTGGCAGTTACTTGCAGTAAGGTATTATGTTATGTATTCTCACTTGTCTTGTCAATACAGCCGGTCTATTCTGAAAACTGAAAACTTGGGTGTATTGAGCTTGAAGTGAGCTGTCATTCAATCTGAAACAATTTACTTCGTCGCCTAACATGCACCAGATGAGGACATTTCCTCAAGTCCTGTGAACAACTGGAATGACACTTTGTTTCTCCGCTGGTGAATATCCTGTCCAAGTGTCCAGTATGGAGCCAATCTGCGCGCGCTAAGATAATGGATACAGGTCTAAATGAACCGATCCCGTTGCGAATGCTGTATCCAATGACTGATATCGTGCCTCTAGAAATTCGTAGGACTATAGCCAGCCGCATCGAGAGGACAAAGCTACAGGATGACCCATCCACCAAATGGTATATTAATGGTATGCATATTATATATCACATACAAAAGCTGATTTTTTTATTATTATTTCTAAAATCAGTACCTCATCATCATTCATCATTTCAGCCGAAAGACGTCCACTGCTGGAAATAAGCCTCCCCCAGTTGGGGGGGTTTGCCATAATCGCCATGCTTGGCAGGCGGGTTGGCGATCGCAGTATGGTGTTAAAAATGCATAGAGAACGCTGCTGCCCATTCTCTAGTAAGTCCCTTAGTCGCCTTATACGACACCCACAAGAAGAAATGGGGTGGTGCTATTCTTTACGTCCGGCACCACACGCTACAATCAGTATGTACTTATAAGAAAATGGAACCTTTAGTTTCGCCATTTTATGTGAATTACCATGAATGGGGACACGGGCAATGGACACAATGGGAATACACCCACCAAATGCAAAACTTTAATCCAGTGCCAAAGAGGCTTGCAAGGCGCAAAACATTCTTGGGTGCGTGGGTCAAGCCAACGGCAACCCTTCCACTGAAAGAGGGGATCTTTAGCAAGAACTGCTTAAACCTTCTGATTTCTTTATTGAACCATCAGAGAGCCTCGCATCCAACAAGTCACCGTGGTCTACTTGGAAAACCTTAAATAAACTTCTTACCCAAGTAGGCCGCAGCAAGGACAACCTCCACAAGTGGGAGATCATGGACGGCTCAAATCTCCGGTGTGTATCCGGCATCTCTCCACAGACAATGGCTCATCTTCCATCTTGCACCGCATGCCCTGTGAAGACCTAGTGACTACGTCAGCGCTCGGTATTAGCGTTCGCGTTGCTTATTTTTGGGCAAACAAAGGAGATGGCTAAATAGAAGTATGGAAGAATGCTCCAGCAATGTATAAACATGGTACCTAGCAATATGTACCTAATGCTGAATATCTGAATATTAGTATTTAATATAAAAAAAGTTTCAGGAACCTTTCATATCTTCACAATTTATTATGAAAATAAAATCGTGTAACTCCTACGTCAATAGGTATAAAAAACTGCAAACAAATGATATTGCTATGCACTTTTACCTAGGCGTTTAGATGTATCTTCCATGATATTGATATAGTATTTTTGACAAACGACCCATCCCGATTTAGCACTTAAAAACAAAATAACAAGCAACTAAACAGGACACTGAATTGTAAGTCATCGATTCCCACTGCAAACTGAATTCACATAAAATGGCGAAACTAAAGGTTCCATTTTCTTATAAGTACATACTGATTGTACCGTGTGGTGCCGGACGTAAAGAATAGCACCACCCCATTTCTTCTTGTGGGTGTCGTATAAGGCGACTAAGGGACTTACTAGAGAATGGGCAGCAGCGTTCTCTATGCATTTTTAACACCATACTGCGATCGCCAACCCGCCTGCCAAGCATGGCGATTATGGCAAACCCCCCCAACTGGGGGAGGCTTATTTCCAGCAGTGGACGTCTTTCGGCTGAAATGATGAATGATGATGAGGTACTGATTTTAGAAATAATAATAAAAAAATCAGCTTTTGTATGTGATATATAATATGCATACCATTAATATACCATTTGGTGGATGGGTCATCCTGTAGCTTTGTCCTCTCGATGCGGCTGGCTATAGTCCTACGAATTTCTAGAGGCACGATATCAGTCATTGGATACAGCATTCGCAACGGGATCGGTTCATTTAGACCTGTATCCATTATCTTAGCGCGCGCAGATTGGCTCCATACTGGACACTTGGACAGGATATTCACCAGCGGAGAAACAAAGTGTCATTCCAGTTGTTCACAGGACTTGAGGAAATGTCCTCATCTGGTGCATGTTAGGCGACGAAGTAAATTGTTTCAGATTGAATGACAGCTCACTTCAAGCTCAATACACCCAAGTTTTCAGTTTTCAGAATAGACCGGCTGTATTGACAAGACAAGTGAGAATACATAACATAATACCTTACTGCAAGTAACTGCCAGAACTTATCATGAAATTCAGTTCTAAATAAATCTTTCGTTTCCCATTATAATTCTTATTAGCTTTCGAGAGAGAAGAGAACAGAGGTGGCCTAATGCGTTCAGGGTACTGTTGGGGCTCCCCCGCTTTTGTAACGCATCAGGGATGTTCGCTGAAATGCGGGTGGATTGCTTTTATGCTACAATGCACAAGAGGTGTCCATCCCTGGTGCGCAGAGTGAGAAAGGGCTCCAACAGCGTACTGTCGATGATAGGGAGCAGACTGGACTGCAGATATGTGAATCACTGCTGTGCTATTTCTCATAGGGTGGCGCAGTGGTGATTCCTTACTTTAAATTTGTATGTTTATTTTTTGTTTTTTTATTTTATTTTCTTTCTCTAACATAGCTTAAGTTTCTGTTACTCACAAAATGAGTCCTTGTTACTTAAATAAACAATACATTATTATTATTAATGGTAACAGCCGCGACTTACGAGTAGGTCGTAGGTTCGAACCCAGACAGGAGGAAAAGGCATGTCCTAGAACCAAAAATTCGAAGACATGTGACATCTACCAACCCGCTCTGGGCCAGCGTGGTTATATTCCAGCCCACTGTCTCTCACCGAGAAGAGGCATGTGTCCCAGCAGTGAAAACATTATGGGCTGATTATGCTATTGGCTTTCATTATCTTTCTCTTCAAGTTGAGTCATGCTACAGTTATTCATTTCACATTAAAATTAATTAATATCAGAATGAATTATGCACTAATTAGTAATTACAATTCCAACGCGGAAATAAATATTTACCGTTAATGATTTGAGATAAACCAATCATTTTCCAAGTCGTGAACAAATACGCATCAAATACAGAGAACCCGGTACCTAAGTGTAGTCTGTATAATGTAAAAAAAGTTTCGCTCGAATATCTCACACCATGAAGGTTTAATGTCAATTCAAAGTATCTATTACTATAAAACGGCAATTTCATACTTTAACCCCTATTATTTACATAAACGTCCAACAACTAGATTTACTTATTTCAGATTTTAAGCTTTGCAAACTTCAGAGATGAGGGAGCGGGAAATGGTATTTTTACGGACTAAGCGGCATAATTATATATACAAAAAACATAAATTTTATATTCATTTGAATATAAAAAATATGATTTATTAAGTTTAAATGAAGCCCTTTCACAATTATGATAATCCACTTGACCTAGTTAGGTATCCAACTTTAAAATTCATTTGATTTTTATTGGTTTTTCTTTTCAGCTCCTGTTGTAATACAAATAACAATATTTTTTCAATTTTTTCACTTGCATAGTGGATAAGCATTGTTTATACCTTCTCCAAACAAGCCGACAGTATTAGGAACTAGTTATTGAAATAAAATGTCTATTAGTTAATTTTATTTGTATATGTGTATTAGTATAAATAAAAGTATATAAATTCTCGTAATCAAGAAGATAATATTTTTAGAGATTATTTTTGTAACCTATCACTATGTTTTTATATTTAACCCAAAGTTTGACTGGTATAGAATGCCTTGTGGCATTAAGTCCGCCTAGGTACCACTATTGTACATAAAGTTTAAATCTATATCTATACTTAATATATAAAGCTGAAGAGTTTGTTTGTTTGTTTGTTTGAACGCGCTAATCTCAGGAACTACTGGTTGGAATTGAAAAATTCTTTTTGTGTTGGATAGTACATTTATTGAGGAATATTATAGGCTATATAACATCACGCTATAACCAAAAAGAGCGGAGCATAAATGAAAAATGTTGCAAAAACGCGAAGAATTATTCCTTTTTGAGCGCTTCCGTTGCGTGGGCTGCGTAAACGGTTTAAGTTACGCAAATATCAAGTATGATGGAATTGTTCCTCTTTAAATTTCCTAAGAAAAAGTCCGCGACAGCATATGTCTATCTTTTAAGATTGACTCACTATAACCTTTTTTATGGTAATCAAATTTGTTCGAAATTAATGTATTATTTGCGAAGGAGTTTTCATAAACATGGTATTGATCCTTATCCAAATAAATACGTTATTCATCACAAGTATTTAATTTTGAACAAAGTTGCCCTTACATCATTTTATTTCAATGAATATCTTAGGAGATATAACTGTTTTATAATAACTCCGCAGCAAAATAATGATCAACTCTGCGCGGTAGTCTATTCTAAAGCTGAAGAGTTAGTTTTTAGGGTTCCGTACCCAAAGGGTAAAATGGGACCCTATTACTAAAACTTCGCTGTCCGTCCGTCTGTCTGTCTGTCTGTCACCAGGCTGTATCTCATGAACCGTGATAGTTAAACAGTTGAAATTTTCACTTAAGATGTATTTCTGTTGCCGCTATAACAACAATCACTAAAAAAAATAAAAAAAACATATTTAAGGGGGGCTCCCATACAACGGACATGATTTATTTGCCGTTTTTTTTGCTCCGCCCGCGAGTATGTCGGTTATCGCGTAAAAAAGTAGCCTATGTCCTTCTCTATATCCCAGGTCGATCGGTTCAGCGGTTTAGTCGTGAAAACGTAACATACAGACAGACAGACAGACATACAGACAGAGCTACTTTCACATTTATAATATACAGACAAATAGACAGACAGACAGAGTTACTTTCACATTTATAATATTAGTAAGGATAAGGATTTGTATGGATGGTACGGAACCCTTCGTGCGCGAGTCCGACTCGCACTTGGCCGGTTTTTTGTTTTTTGAACGTGCTAATCTCTGGAACTGCGAGTTGGATTTGAAAAAATCTTTTCGCATTTTACAGCCCAATTCTTGAGGAAGAATTACATTAAATAAAACACCTTTTTTTTATGAAAGTTTAAGCGAAAACGTAGTAAAAGCACGGGCAGGCAATGTGTTGCGACGGGGTGGGTCGGGGGAACAAGAAATTTAACGCGGACGAAGTCGCGGGCAGAAGCTAGTAAATAAATAAATACGCAACTGTAACAGAACGTTGAACGACGCATCTCATGGACTCCTTTTTTACCATTTTCGAACGGACCCCTTAAAATTATGACATTGAAACACATGACCAATTAAAAACTATTTATAAAAAGAAAAAATATTTAGATATAAAATCAGTGTGGCAATAATGGATTAATCCCAGTAAGCCACTCATCTATGACGCACGTGCAGTATTTTCGTATTTAATCAAAATAAATAGCATGATAAGGCAATTAAAGTCAGAGATCAACAAAAATAACAAATTAACATTCTGTTAATCCTTACACAAAAATATATCTAATAACTTGAAGACCTATTATCTGGCAATTTAATTTAATTGGCTTTTAAGGCAAAAGCTCCGATGCTACGTCCATAAATTTTTCGGTTAGGATTATACTCTAAGCGTAAACACTATTTGATTAAAACGAATAATTTTATCACTTTTCTAAAATGAAATGTGCGCCTTGTTCCCCGAAGGGTATACTCTTTTACCTTACCTAAATGGTACCTTTACTGGCTTAGATAGGCACTGTGAAAAAAAAGGAGGCCTTTTTTGGGTGGGAAATTATCAAATAACTTCTCCCGCTCTGGGCGAAGCGGGACACGGCTGACCGTGTCAGACTTTTACTGACCAAAACCCACCCGTGTTCCTTCAGTTGCCTGTGTGCCAGGGCCACGGTATCCCTTTCGGACAAACCCGCAACCCTGGCAGGCATCGGCCCTAGCGGACCCCGTCAGTTCGTGCTGATATCTCTTCGAGGTAATGGTAATGGTGAACCATAGGAAATGTCTGAATAAAATTGACAAAGTGCAATCGGACCTCTAAATATCTAATACTCGTATGGAATAAAGTTAAAACTATCGTAATAGCGCATTGCCATTTTATTCGCCGGGAACGGCTACTTTAATACGAGAGATATGAAGCTGAAATTTTCAGGATATATTATATATTCACTAAACGCTCAAGTTTTCGGTTTGTACCCAAACAACTTGGGTTGATTCTGTTTCTTGCATTTTGACATCAACTTAGGTTGGTTTTGACTTTAAGTGATAAAAAAATCAATCTGCCTAGCCTTTTCCCAACTATGTTGGGGTCGGCTTCCAGTCTAACCGGATGCAGCTGAATACCAGTATTTTGCGTGGAGCGACTGCCTATCTGACCGCCACAACCCAGTAACTGGGTAACACGATACCCCTTGGTAAGATTGGCTGTCAGACTTTTGGACTTCTGACGACCCGTAACGACTGTCAAAGATCCACTAATGACAGCCGGGACCAACGGCTTAACGTGCTTTCCGAGGCACGGAGGAGTCTCGGTGTGTAAAGATGGTCACCCATCCACGGACCAGCCCCGGCAAGCGTAGCTTAACCTGACGGATCGACCCGTGCGGCTGTTATTACTTAGCCACAAGCTCCTTTCCTCTTTTGACTTTAAGTGATATTATTCAAAAACGCCTGTATAGTTAGTTTTGGTACTTTTTATGGATGTTGAAAATAACAAGAAGAATCGAATGAAGGTGTTAACATGTACAGACGCCAGCAGGTCAAGCTACCCGAAACTGTCAAATTTTCGCAATCAACTTCGAACCTTATCGTGTAGTGATAAAGTTGAAAATGTATTAAAGAAATTTGACATATTGTAGTAGCTTGATGTGCTGGCGTCTGTACAATAAAATACCCATGAAAATAAAAGAAGCGAAAAGTATGTCTTGTTTTAAAAAACAACTTAAATCTTACATAATGTGTCAATAATAATAATAATAATATGAAAAATACCAGCTTTAGCAAGGGTTCATGCAAACAAGGAAAATAAAAATAAATTATTTTATTAGTACGCTGCCATGTATGCCACATCTAGTAAGACATCCACTTTTACTTTAGATCCGTGTTTGAGCGGTTAGTGATAAGTTGATGTTTATTTTTATTTTTTTATCACTACCTTCCTATTTATTATAATATAATAAATTTACTTTTTAACGTTGTTTTTGTACGCTCACAAACATGTTATGTAAATCTAGTTTCTCAGTAAGTGAATTATTGTTAATTCTAATGAGAAATAATAAAGTTCCTAAACCATAAATCAAATTTAAAAAAAAAAATCGAGGCAAGACTCATTAAGGATTAGTAACAATGTTCTTACAACGTATACGTTATACGTTTGTTCATTTAAGCTCTAGGATTTTTTTTTTTTTTTTTTTGTTTTCATTCATGATTACATTAAAACGGTCAATATTTTTTTAATTATGAGGGCATACAACGGTCCTCTAGCGCGACTCCTTTAAAAGAATATTATCTAGTAACTGAGAAGGAATTATGAAAAACGGCTCAATCAGCAACCTCGGTAAGTGTGTCTAGAATTTTCTAATACCTTTTATAACGTTTCATATTGAGACACGAAACAACAACATTCGATCTAGATCGTATTTTGTTGTTTCGTGTCTCAATATGATACTCTTAATGCAAAAATACGGACTAATTAAAATTAAGAGCTACTGATACGTTATTATTCAAACTCAAACTCAAATCATTTATTTCAATTAAACCATTTACAGGCACTTTTGAATTGTCAAGGAGTCGGTCAGTAAGAAAAATGAAGCTACATGCCCATTCCAAAGCGTAGGTACCTATGGAGAAGAACGGGCAAGAAACTCCATGAACACTTTTTTAAATTAAATTGTTACAAATGTATTCGTTACATCTATAACTTTGAATTTATAACTAAATGTGAGAACGATGTAAAAACAAAAATAAATAAAAACTTACACGTTAAAAGCGTCAGAGAAGGTACAACAAATAGAAACAAAATAAAATAAAATAACCCGTGGCAGCTAAGAGATGACCAGTCCCAACTGACGGCGCCCGTTCACGAACATGACGCATGGATTAGCACCATTCAGCTCAACCATTTTAAAGGGTTACTATATTACTACATTGGATTCCGAGAAATAAGATTCTGTAAAACGTTAATCCAGCAGGAAATGATACATCTGACACACAAATTTCATTTTCGGCGCACATTTGCGCAGAAATATAAGCTATCCACATATATGCACTTTATTTTTCTCTACGTTACTCCAGCAGGATTCGTTTTTCCCTTCTTTTATTTCGTAATTATTCATTGAATTCAATTCATTCCAGAAGAGATTTTCTTGCAGGAGTAACCAAAGAAAGTAAACAAATCTTTTTTGTAAAATAGTTTTGATATAACATACTAGCACAAATTTTTTAGTTACCTTACCTACTCAAAGAAGATACAATTTGCCGAAAGCTACGCAGCTTCCATATATATAATTAAAGATCCACTTCGCTTCTTAGTCGAGACGTTATAGTCATTCAGAGCTCTTCACGATGATCGGTCTTATATTATTCTGTGTTCTAACGTGCTGCGCAATTTTGACATGGATGGTATATGTCAAGGGTGGGCAACACAAGCTACCCCCAATATACCCGGGACTGCTGCCCTTTTTGGGACATTTTCATTTGCTGATCGGTGATGGTTTAAGTAAGTATTCTTTTTTTTAATATTTATATTCCCGACCAGTATCTTTTGTAATGGTTCTAATTTTCAGTATTTTTTTTAATTTTTATAAATATGAATTGATTTTGTGAGGGATATGATATGAAAGAAAAGTGTTTGATATCTGGGAGAATGGAAGAAAAAAATATTTTTCATCGACCTCAAATAACATCGGACAAGAGCAGCGAGATGATGATGGTTCTACTCGTAATTTTCTTCAAGAATTAAAAATCTGAACATTAACTTTGACTGCCCCGGCTCCGCTGATCTTGTGGTTGCAAGTAGGACTACTGAGCATGGGGTTCTGGATTCGATACCCAGGTCAGGAACAAGGCAGTGTTGTTAAGTTTTTCCATTATGGATCTCTTTCTTCTTCTACTTCTCTTCTTCTTTCCGGAGTCCTATCCCGGAGATTTATGCCCGGCAACTTTTGTGATTGCCGTAGGCTTGCCACTTACTAAACGGGACTCAGACATACCTGGCGAAATTAGGGTGCTTCGGAATAAAATCCCCAAAATTCCGGCAGTATTGCCACGTTAAATGGCAATGCTGATTTTTTTGGCCATTTTTAGGGTTCCGTACCCAAAAGGTAAAACCCTATTATTAAGGCTCCGCCGTCCATCCGTCTGTCACCAGGCTGTATCTCATGAACAGTGATACTAGGACAGTTAAATTTTCACAGATGAAAATCAGATGTATTTCTATTTCCGCTATAACAACAGATACTAAAAAACGGAATAAAATAAATATTTAAGGGCTCCTCTATTTCCGCTATAACAACAGATACTAAAAAACGGAATAAAATAAATATTTAAGGGCTCCCATACAACAAACGTGATTTTTTTGCTCTTTTTTATAGATAACTAGCTTTTTCCCGCGGCTCCGCCCGCGTGGATGTCGGTTATTGCGTAAAAAAGTAGCCTATATCCTTCTCCATATCCCAGGCTATAATCTTTACCAAATTTCATGACGATCGGTTCAGCGGTTTAGGCGTGAAAATGTAACATACAGACAGACAGACAGACAGAGCTACTTTCACATTTATAATATTAGTATGGATGGTACGGAACCCTTCGTGTGCGATTCCGACTCGCACTTGGCCGGTTTATTTTTTAATTCAGTATAGAATTGTTGAACAATGTGAATAAGAAATTGTCAACAAAATATACGTCAATTTTTTTTTTTTTGACTGATTGTCATCTATATAAATAAAAATCAACTATCGTGCGTTAGTCTCGCACAAAATCGAATATAGCTCGACCGATTGTGATGAAACTTGGTACCTTTTTTTTTTTTTACTATGGGTTTGCTCTTGACTTTGGTCTAGGTCTAGGTGACAGAGACAAAGTCAACGATGGAGTGAGCTTACCCAGAAGAAGCCTGTTCACTCTCACTTTGAATAGATTAGGGTTGTATGCGTTCGGAAACACAGACGCAGGCAGAGAGTTCCACTCCTTTGCTATGCTCAAATACTCAATAATATTTATTGCTTCCAAATGTGTTCCACACTTAGGTGGTAGGTTATACAAAAATACGATAATTGTGGACCCTGTCGGTTATAGCAAAAGTAGGAGAGAGGAAGAGGGCTTTTATTTGAAAACTTAGTTATTATACTATGTATTGTGATTATTTTATAAAAATTGTAATTTAAATATATTTATAGTCCTCCTTATCGATTTCGATAACGGCGACCCCTAGAAATCAATTCCTTGCGTGTGCCCTTAGATGACTCGCTAGACCGAATTTAGTTTTGAACACCCGGTCGCAACCAGAACAATAAAGTTGGCCTGCAGTGTTGTATGTATATGTGTAGGAGGGCTTTTGATAGACTTCCACGTGAGGCTCTTTGGCTTGTTCTCCAAAAGTCTGGATACCCAAAGAAGCTCGTCGACCTCATACGCCGCGTACGCGTACGCGTTTTACTTCGCAGTTGTTATGAGGGACGCATTACAGTACTGTACTGACCGGATTCAACTGAATGTCCGGACTGATAAGGGCGTGTTTGATATATCTAGGTTTAGGGCAAAGTCAAAACTGCAAAAAAATTCCATTTTGGAGATACTTTACGCTGACGATGTGTGCCTCATGTCCGACAGCAAGGCGCATCTCCAAAGCTATGTTGATGCATTACATCAATCCTGTCAACGATTTGGATTAGTTATCAGTACTTCCAAGACGCAAGTCCTCAAGCAACCACTCCGAGGCTGCGAAACTGATAAAGCCACACTTAATCTAGATGGGAAACCACTGGAGGAAGTTACGCAGTTTAAATATCTTGGAATTTAAATATACATTGATATTGTAATAGCATTTGCTGAATTGAAATGATGAATTAATTAATAAAATTTTGGTTCTTCTTAAATTTTTTCTGGTAATTTATTTGGTCATTTTTTATATGGTAAGATGTTGTTTACGTGACGGAGAATGATATAAACAAAACGCTTTGCAACGCTCGCCAATACAATAAAACCATTAAGATTCAGATGCTTCTTAATTTTTTACTTACAGTTTTTTGCTTACATTGAAATTGATGAAGAGCTAGGGAAATAATTATGTAGGTACCTACTTTTTTATAATAATCAATTTCTTTACGGTTAAAACTTTAAAAAAAGTAAGTCTTTTGTTAAATGTTAGGTAGCTATACCTCTACCTGTGTTTATTTATATTAAACAATTAGGAATTTCCATCCAAATTTTTATTACTCATTAAATCCATTTAGGGCATTGATTAAAAAAAAATCACTCACTCAAATTCAAATTCATTTATTGGTGTCATTTTTGGTATATTTTAGGCTTGACTTTAGTATCCAGTGGCACGAAGTGAGGGGTGACAGTGGTTGAAGGTGGTAGGGGTTGGGTCCCTGATTAAAACGTTATCACTCTTATTAACAGACAATGCATATTTTTCGAGAAAAATTAAAAAATTGTTTCTAATCTCAAATCAGAAATAGTGTAACGAAACGTTAAAATGGGCGATTGACAACCAAATCTGTACCAGTATATTGTCTGTGGTGTAAAATGTCGTGTAAAATCATTGAAATGGAACGTAAAAAAGAACTGTGGCAGTGTCAATATTGTCATTTGTTTTTACCCACTTTATAGTTAGAATACCTAGACTCTACCTAGTCCTTTTGGCTGCACCCTAGTGTATTTAAAAATCCGGAGGCGCGGAGGGCGGGCAGCCCCCGCCCGCTGTATGCGGGTGCCTATCCTTTGTTACGTAAGTGCGAAGGGGCTGCACTTCCCGCAGCGCCGGAGACGTGCAGAAGCAACTTTGTTTTGAAAACAAGGTTAGTACCTAAACAAAATTTTGAGGTTAGGTTACGATAATTAGTTTTTTTTTTTCAAGAATGGTGCGTCCTCGTTTGATAGGAGTGATACCAGGGAGGATGGGTAACCCCCCTCCCCCATACCCCTTCCCCTCGTTTTCGTGCCACCGGATACTAAATTTTAACCCTCATCTTCGTTACCTATAATACAAATCATGTGCAAGTCATGCTTCTAGACTCAGCGGTTTAAGCTGTTCGTTGTCTGTCAGTGAATGAATGATTTAAAATATTTTTGAATCTCTAATTAATCATAAAAACTTATTTATAACAAGCCGTGCGCCCGATGCGGTTTCTCATCTGCAAAAAGGACGAACTTCCATACAAAATTTATCCTCTATTTAACCCGTGAATTATCAAAAATATAAAAATAAAAATTGTTTATTTGCACCTTCAAGTAATAAAAAACATGGTTTATATAAAAAATAGGTACTTACGGTAAGTAAGGTTGTATGTTCGAGTTGCAGCCAATACCTAAGCTAACTTCATATCTTGTGATTATAGGTATCAGCGCCCACCCTCGTTATCATTATAGGCAATGTTTTTGTGCCTACCTTATGAAATAATTTAAAAGTAATGAGAAAAACACCTTGTAGCTCCCACAATAGTTATGAACTGAACATAAGTGAAGGTATTTTAATATTTTAATTACAGGAATAGGTTTGATATAATGTTGATGAGTTCACGTTATAGGTAAGCTATGTTTTGAATTGTTATATACTAAGCACAAGACTTAGGAACTGTATTAGGTACAAAACTAGTATTAAATTAAAATTAACAAAGGAACAAATTAAAACTAAATTTAAAATAAAACAGATAAACGGATAAACGTGAGTAACGGTGTTTTTTGGTGAGTGTGGGGATGAGTGCGAGTGTGAGAATTCGTGGGTGTTTTATGTATGTATGTGTGTGTGTGAGGGTGTGTGTATGTATTTGACAATGTGTGTGTGTATATATATGTGTGTGTATCAAAGGAAAACAAGGATATAGAATTTAATAAGTACATTGCATAAATAAGTATATCTGTTAAGTTTATGTCATCTATTTATCTGGTCAATCTGTCAATCTTAAAAAAAACCATCCTTAGTCTCACTTACGTTATAAATATAAGAAACTTACCTATTATAATGTGCTATACCTATGTCATGCACACGCATGACATAGGTATAAACGCATGGCATGGTATAGGTAGGTGTAAAAGTACATGGCACAGCCCAAACCGCTACGTCTAGCTACACAGCTAGACGTAGCGGTTTGGGCTGTGCCATGTTCTTTTTCTGCCTATCAATGAATGAGTAATTATAAACAACTAAGACTAAGACTTTTACTTTTTTGTCCCCTAGTGGGACACATAGATTTCCGTAGGTGTGTCCGTGGCATTACTGCGGGCGCTATCAGAATACCAGCACTACGGTATTTATTTATTTTTGTAAATATCGCAGCATTATGCTGAGATTGGAGCCTTTTTGGCCTCGCACAAGTCTTTTTCTATTAAGTTTTTTGTTTTTGTTTACAATGTAAATTTTTGTGTTACTATTAACACTTGAAACGGGATATTTACTATGTTTACTTTTTTTTTTCGAGTTCCCGATATTTCGGCACTGTTGCAAGCACCATGATCACGGATAAACTGAATTCATTGCGGGTGGGTGTTTATGAGCAGACAAAACGGTCTACCCTCTTTCTTGTTCGTTTTTGCGCTCAGTACCGCTACCACCGTCACTCGCAACTCGATTCTGTTCCCGACACACGAGACTCACTGTGTCCGCTCGCGAACTTTCGGTTTTTACACAGCTGAACCACTGGATTCCAGGCTCTCGACAGTTAAACAATGTATTTTGGCAAATATATATTTTTGATTTTGATTTTTGATTTGAAACCCATCATCTCGGTTGAAGTTCTTATATTTGGTAATTTCAATAGCTTCTCTAACCAGTCTAGGAATATAGTGGCGTTCTGTCGAGATGACCTGAGGGTTATTATAAATAAATATAATAAAATCTTTTATTTCGGACTCATAAATATAGTCCACTTGGTTAGTATACACACTACTTAGAAACTAGTGTTAGTAGTTACATCTACCAGAAAAACAACAAACTACTAATTACTACGCCACAGTGGCATGTAGGCGTATCCAATGTCCCAGTATGGGGCTGTCCCACCTATCAGCTATGGTTTTCAGGATGTTGGGGCTGGCGCGTACTCTGCGCATAATGGAAGCGCAACGCTTGCGCATGATGGCGTGAAAGCCATCTATTCTCGCTTCTGCGAACATGCGAAGCACTGCAGTAGCGCGGTAGCCCCGTCAACACCCTGAAAGCATTATTGTATTGTACGCGCAGGGCACTATATGCCCTCTGCGTGTAGTTGACCCACAGACTACATGTATAAAACGACTGACAGTACGCTGCAAATAGTGTAGCCTTAACTTCTTTCGTGCATTTTGCAAATCTGCGAGCCAACATATTGCCGCGAACAGCCAACGCCCTGCGCTCACGCTCAATGTCCAGACTGTCTTTGAGGTCTTCGGAAACCCAGTGGCCCAGATACTTGAAATCAGAGACTTGCTTTAAGGAACTTCCGCAAAGTTATGTAACTCAATCCAATTTTGTTAGTTTCAAATGCTCCTTTTTTACCGTTTGTATTTCCAGTGTGTGCCCCAAACAAAATATTTTTCTTTTAATCTTTACTAAGTAAGTAATCATACAAACTTATTTATACTATTTCTTTTTTGGTAGCTTTATGGCGCGTGGTAAAGAATTTTGCCGCAGAAGCTAAGAAACACGGTGGAATCGTCACCTTGATATTTGGACACAGGATTTACTACAGTAAGTTTCATATCAACCCTTATTTATTTATTGCGCTTCCAATTATAGTAGACCACATCATTTACTTACAATCTAGGTAAAGTAAGTTTGACAAGGTAAAAATATTTAAAATAAATAAATAATTGAGGAAGCGTGGTGATGAACTCTCGTGCCTTCTGTGTATGAGAAAAGGTATTTACTCTGCAGTGAGAAAAATTTATCACATTAAACAGCCAGTGTTATTTCTCGTCTCTCCTACATTGATCTATGCTGTGCCCGCAGGGTCCATATGTGTTAATAATATAATTATTTCCCTACCAACTATATATTACATACGAGTATATACATTATGGTATTCAATAAAGAATTGAGAATCGAAGGTTCAGCAGATTGATTTCTCTAGAGATCGGTAATACAGGTTTTTATATAAACCTCAGGTTCCAGTCTTTCACAAATGTACTTGTACCTTGTTCGTGTACTACTGTCAAAGTTGAGCATTAAGTACACACGGCTACATTTCAAGCTATACATTTCCAGTATAAGCTGGCCTCTCATTGTAAGGAAATACTATACAACACGAGATAATAAAAAAAAAATGTATAGGGAAAATAAACGTTTTATATTATTATTGCTATCTTATTTGGCACATCAAGTTACCACAAACTGTCAAATTTTCTCGTCCGATTTTGAACTTAATCATCAATATTTTATAGTTTAAAATCGTTTGAAGAAAGACAGTTTAGTGTAGCTTGATGTGCTAGCCACTGTACCACGCATATCTTTTTACAGACTAGTTGTATTTTAAGGTTTTTTTTTTTTTTAAATAATTAATACCTTTTCTATTTATCTTAGTGATAACAGATCCTGAGGACGCTCTAACAGCAGCGAACGCTTGTCTACAGAAACATTTCGCGTACGATTATGCCAAGTCCTGGCTGGGAGAAGGACTGATCACGTCGTCAGGTTAGTTAATAGTACATTATTGCAAAGGCCGGGAAATAGGCAATTGCAGGTCGAGTATGAGTATGAAGGCCGAGCCGTAGGCGAGGACTTCACTAATACGAGACAGGCAATTGCCATTTCTGCCGAGGCATATATAGTGCTTTTCTCAAAAGAATGCAGGGAAATAAAACATACTTTTTATATTATACATTTAATTTAATTAATATTAAAAGTTACATTAGTCATATTGGGGCAATTACTAAAAGAAAATGTTATTGATTTCCCCGGTACATTTTTGTTTGTTTGTTAAACTTCTGATGAGGTTTGCAGGTGGGCATTGGATGTAGTGGTAGATGGCTGAAGTATGTTAATAACAAATTAAGATGAATTTTCAGCTTTGCCGCCAATTTTTTATTTATCATCTGTGCCGAAAGGCAAACACATTTATGGCTATACAGCCACGTGAACGCAAATTGTGCTAAGCAAAGAGACTTACTTTGTTAAGCCAAAGCGTTAAGTTCGTTGTAATGTTCCAAATTAAAAAACGCTCCTGCAATGGATTTGATTTTCTTTGTCCGTAAATTCGATACTTCGTGTGTTCTTTTTCCAAAATAATGACCATGTATCCATGCATGTTTGAGAAAACTAATATTATTAATGATGGCGACCTCACAACGCACTCACAGAATGACGTGAAAAATACTTCAGTAGTAGTTAATACTACCTGGGTTTTAACAAACACTCTTGTATAGGTATGCATACCTGTTGCCAGGTACATATTGAAACAACATTTTGGTGACCATATTTTTTAGCATAATTGCCATGAATAATTAAACAACTCATAAAGCAATTCAAATTTCTGCATGATTATAATAATTAAAGTTCTGTGTGAATGTTACTTTTCGAACGGTAGTAGCCGACTTTTTGCTTACTTACAGTAAGTATTAACAATGTTGTTTATAAATTTTATATTTCGGCGTTTGAATGAAAAAGTGTTTATATTAATGTTTAATTAATTTAAAAAATAATCATAAAATACAACTTCCATGCAAGATTTTTTGTTTTAAAGTCAAGAGTCAAAGTCAAATCATTTATTTCAAATAGGCACGAAGATGCACTTTGGAACGTCAAAAATTACATGAATAGTTAATTGATTCTAGTTGCGTCTTCCAAAATGTAGTTATGTATGGAGAAGAATGGGCAAGAAACTCCATACTTACTCTTTTAAAATATTAACAATAGTTTGTATAAATTAATTAATAATTATAGGTGAAGACGATGTACCTAGAATAAAAATAAAAAAAAATTACTTACCACAACTGGTAAAAAGAATGAAAAGTGAAGTAATGACAGAAAAATTAATAAATGCGATAGGTACATGGTGCTCACATATTTACAAACATTGTAACATATAATAAGTCAGTGTATGAGTTAAATTTATATTAATCACAGAAAATAAAATTAATATCATAAAAATTATAAATTATACAGTTAAATTAGGAACCAGTCTGATTTTGTCTAGACTCTAAATTGTCCTATGGAGCAGGACCATCATGTTTCCAAGCATCAAGCATTTTTGTTTTATCTTGGATATAATCCTCTAATTTATAATATGCTTGTTTACAAAGTGTGCTTTTTATATGAGTTTTAAATTTTCTTTCATTTAATTGTAATATATCAGAAGGTATTTTATTGTAACATTTAACAAAGTACCCCATAAAAGATGTAGGTATGTACTTTAGATAATCTGAAAAATGGTTGATCTATTTTATCTTTATTTCTAGTATTAAAATTATGCCTATCACTGATTTTATTAAAAAGATGTAGATTTTTTCTTACATACATAATATTTTTATAAATGAATTGGCAAGGAACCGTCATGATATTAATCGTTTTAAATAGTTCTCTAAGAGATTCGCGGCGATGTAGATTATAAATGGCTCTGACAGCCCTCTTTTGTAAAATAATAAAAATGGATTCAATGTCGGCAGCCCGACCCCACAGTAAAATGCCATACGACATAATGCTATGGAAGTAGCTAAAATAAACCAAACGCGCGGTTTCTATATCTGTTAGCTGTCTTATCTTTCGAACAGCATAGGCGGCCGAGCTTAGCCGCCCCGCAAGAGATGTTATATGAGGTCCCCATTGTAATTTCTCATCTAGCGTGATTCCTAGGAAAATCGTTTGATTAATAAATTCCAGTTTTTCTCCCTTCAATATGATGTCACATTCGCTACTTCTAACATTAGGTAACTTAAATCGAATGCATTTGGTTTTTTTTATTTTTATTTAGTACCAAATTATTTACTGTAAACCAATTTTGGACCTGAAGAATAGAGTTATTCACGTCGTCAAGTTTTTAATAATCAATGATGTGTCATCTGCAAATAATACCATCTTCGGTTGATTTTGAAGTAATTGGGGTAAATCGTTAATGTAAACTAAAAAGAGGAATGGACCCAATATCGAACCTTGAGGAACGCCCATTTTTCATTTCAGACCCTAATGAGTTTACGCCGTTTACCTGAACTTTAACCTTCCTATCCGTCAGGTATGATCTTAGTAAATCAAGAGCGGTATTCTTGATTCCGTAGTGCTCCAGTTTCAGCAGAAGTGTCTCATGGTTTACGCAATTGAACGCCTTAGAGATGTCGCAAATAACTAATAAAAAATACAGATCTTCTTAATTTGGCAATGAATTACATTCAAGTAACCGTTTGAGAAATGGCCCTGCCAAATAATTAGTGACAACAAAACAAAAAATAAACTCATCGATTTGGTTAGATTAACATAGGAAGTTTTGTATTTTTATTATTGGAGTCGATACCACTTTAAATACTCACTAAATGGCGGGAAATTCAATACGAGTATAATGTAATTTTTAATGTATTAGTCTAGTAAAAATTAAATAGTAACATGATTAATTCAGTTAATTGATTTTTAATTATTTCCCAAAAATAATTGTAAAAACCGTTAAATATTATAATATTTTAGCTATTCTAATAGGTTCAAATATTTTGGATAGTTTTGAAGCATAAACGAAAAAATCAAGGCATTAAAAACTACGTTTCATTGAATTACTCGCCAAAGAGGGTCGAAGTCACCTTAATACGTAGCAATGCACTACAAGGCAGATTATGCTCAAACTTTACATACTTCAAATAAACAAAAATAAATATTTTGGCCCTCCTGCGGTGCAGTATGTTTTAATATATTATTTACATTAATTCACACATGAGACAATTTGAATAAAGCCTAATCATTCATATCTGTTATGTAACAGAAAAAAGAGACAGATAAATTAACGTATATGAATTAATCGAAGGTGTCTAACCTATAAATCTATTTATTTCCACAACAATTCACATGATATGCGAATATTAATATTTATAACAAATATTACAATATACTTCATCTAGGTATTAACTTCCTTTACCATATATAGCTGCTTACGATATTAACAGGGTTTTAAAAACGTATTATTTGGGTCATTCTCAGGACACTCAGTATTTGCTTGACTTCGGTGGAAATTTTTGTTTTACATTTAGGCATAACTGACATGAAATATCAAATCTAGAGTTAATTTAAAACATATTAGTAGTACTCTAGATTTGATATTTCATGTTAGTTATGCCTAAATGTAAAACAAAAATTTCCACCGAAGTCAAGCAAATAATGAGTGTCCTGAGAATGACCCATTTACACAAAGCAGACATCTAAATATTTTAATATTATCACCAGGTGAAGTTTGGAAACACCATCGTAAGTTACTGACCCCTACCTTCAGCCTGCCAGTGACACTCAACTTTTTGGAGGTCTTCAACAGTCAGTCGAGAAAATTGGTTGAAAGTTTGAAAGTTCAAGTATCCAAAGGACCCTTTGATCATACAAAATGTTTGAGGACCATTACATTGGAGACATTTTGCTGTAAGTATGACACCACCTCCTGATCGAATTTCGGTCATATAATTGAGATTAGCCTACACAGTGAAGGGTTTATTTATAAACTAGCGACCCGCCCCGGCTTCGCACGGGTGCAATGCTGATACTAAATATACTACAGAATCCACCGGACCCCCGGCCGGTACCGCCGCAACCGCTATGTCCCTGTATTGAATCTGTAATATCTTCGAAAATGTTTTTTAAATTACATGCTGTAAAGGGCCATATTGATCTATATTAAATGCACAATGTATTTCAAGTACTTAATTGGATAAGGATTAATGCTGTATTCTCAAAATCGCTTCATAAATAAGCCATTATTTCTCCTAAAAAGTAAAGGATAAAAAATGGTTCTTGTGGGTTATTCCTAACAGATAAACATATACCATCGCAGACTTTTTTGTAGACCTTTTGCAGGTGTACGAATACTGTAGTACATTATTCTGACCTATCTCGTAGGGTTCAGCCAGCGTTTGCAATGAAACCGCAAAAAAATATGTTTATTTACGACTTCGTATTAGAAACCTCTAAAATTATCAGTGTTTCTCTACTATATTATGCATGTATTATACATATAAATTTTCCTCTTGAATCACTGTATCTACTAAAAAAAACGCATCAAAATCCGTTGCTTAGTTTTAAAGATCTAAGCATATATAGGGACAGACAGCGGGAGCGACTTTGTTTTATACTATGTAGTGATAGTGACGATGCTTTAAGTAATGATTAGCGACTGTTTAACCATTTATTTCTGACCTTTAAACGTCTTAACTTAATCAAAGTTTATTAATAAACCCTTCACTGTGGGCTAATCTCAATCTTTGACCGAAATTCAATTAGGGGGTTATTCTTAGAACAAACTCGTAATATTTTGGCTGTGACTGATACAAGTAAGGATGAATAGAACTGGACTAGAAAAAGCCGCAAAAAATTAACCAATAAAATGATTACCAAAAAATCTTATTATTCTGACTTCAGTGACTGCGTTTGGAATAACTGGTTTCGAAGACTCGCACTTCATCCAAAACTACATGCATGCTGTGGACGAGATTTTGAGTATTGTTACTCAGAGGTTCCAAAAATTTTGGCTCCAAAGTGACACAATATTTAAATTGTGTGGCCTTCAGAAACGGCATGATGAACTTGTGAATATTCTCAATGATATGTCATCTAAAGTAAGTATCTCTTTTTGTTTTATCTGCAACTATTTTTTCCTTGCCTGACCTAAAGGCCCCACAGACTGGCGCAACATTGCAGGCGTGATAAGGGTCGCGGTGCCTGTCGCGCCCACGATATCGCGGCAGTCTGCACGAGCCTATATAAGATCCTGGACTAGTTTTTTATATAAACCAAATGAAAATAGTAGGTATGCAAATAGGTATTTTTTAAGTTATTTAATTGTATTTTTTATTTAAGGTAATACAAAGGAAGAAAGCGGCTAGAAGTAACGTTGGATATACTTCTGGTAAGTAGTTTTTGCCACTGTTACCTAAAAAATGTAGGTACTATCTCATACCCATATGGGGAATGAACCGATCGATTCGTATATCGATTTATACAATAAAATAATCGTTTATTTTACACAAAATACAATCCAATTCGTTAGTATTTACATAAACAGCTTAAACACTACAACACCAGGTACTTATACCGACTATTAAAAACCCAAGTTTTTGCAACAAGTTTATTCGTACTTATCTTTTTTTCTGAAATCAGAATGTCAGATTCGAAATAGATCGCGACAAAAGGTTACTCGTTAAAAAAAAGTAAGGCATAGGGGGTTACATTATGCGTTATCTTTTTATCGGCAGAAGAATCCCACCTTACTATTCCACATTCACCTACCCACACATTTTCCTTCATTAGATAACCATATCTAATGAAGAAAAAGGTGCTAGGTACCCACTTTTTTGACGTGACAACGTCTATTAAATCGATGAACGCCGGCTGCATGCACGAAAAAGGATGACTAATTGTCCCGTTACGCTCATTATCCCGTTACGCTCATTGTACCGTTACGCTCATTTTATGCTTGCGCCGCATCAATGCTTTGTTATGACGTTATTACGTTTAAACTATCGTCCGTAAACCAACTTTACAGGCAACCAATTTTTGACGTGACAACGTCTAATAAATCGATGAACGCCGGCTGCATGCACGAAAAAGGATGACTAATTGTCCCGTTACGCTCATTGTCCCGTTACGCCCATTGTCCCGTTACGCTCATTGTACGCTTGCGCCGCATTAATTTTTTGTTATGACGTTGTCAACTATCGTCCGTAAACCAACTTTACAGACAACCAATTTTTTCTTAATCACAGGTACAAAATACATGCCTTTCTTGGACCTTCTCCTGGAGTTATCCGAAGATAACGCGTTGACTGATAAAGAGATTAGGGAAGAGGTTGACACTGCCATAGTCGCCGGCTTTGATACAACAGCGAGCTTGCTGACCTATATCATGATACTGTTGGGCACACATCCCGAAGTGCAGGACAAGATGTATCAAGAGTAAGTTCCCAAGTACCGTAATTATGGCTGAAGTACACACATCAAAAAAAGTTTGTGATCACTAGCATAAGCTGATATAATTTTTTAAATTAAACTTTATCAAGAAAAATTCTTTGTTGTGTGTTTTCTTTCAATAGAAATACCCTGTTTGAAATTAAGAAAAATAAAACAATTTTTTATTTAAAATTTTTTTTAGTAATTAATCATAATGTAATTGTAACAAAAAGTTTTGATAGAAAGAAAAAGACTGTTTAACCAAACTTAAACAACAATTTATTAATAAAAGGTTTATATTCAATATAATATAACTCCTCCCCTGGCTCGAAAATATGCGGTGATCCTTCTGGGCATGCTGAGAATAAAGTTGTCCAGCATTTCTTGGGGTAACCTGTCCCATTCTCGAATAGCGGCTTCCCTGAGCTCTGGCAATGTCTGGGGACGTGGCTGACGGTTCCAAACAGCTTGCTTAAGAGCATCCGACGCGTGCTCCGAGTCGAATCATAATATAATCTACCGTACCTAACAAAAAAGATTTCGATTTTTTAAAGTGATCGCAAACTTTTTTTGATGTGTGTATGTCATGAATCATATAACAAATATGGGTTTCTTTATTTTTTTTTTTTTTAATCATTCAGTTCTACGCCATCTTTTACGGGGTCTGCCTCGACGATAGCTGTCTCAGGGTTCCACATAGTAATTATTTTGGCCCACAGCTCATTGGGCAAACGTGGCCAGCCCAGTTCCACTTTAACGTTGCGGCTTTTTGAGCAACGTCAGAAATCTGTCTTGGAGCGTAGTGTGGTGACCCCGTAGAAGATGGCGGGGCGAGCTGGACAAAACAAACGACCAGTGATCTACATTAGCCCTGGATCGAAAGAGCTGGAACACATGGGGAGAATAATTTGCCCAGCAGTGGGATACAGGCTCCCTTTACAATAGAGGATAATTAAACTTTACACCCTGCTCCTCATACCTCTATACTGGTGACACCGACGTGATCATTAGCGCAGCCTTCGTGCAACTACTTCAGCGTGACGTCATTCATCACTTCCTCAAGCTTTCGAGCGGCGAGTCACACAGTCAGCCAGGACCCACGGCTTCAACGCGTATCCTGACCACCAGAATGCAGTGAACGCGCATACCTGGTCAGCACCCTCAGCCTCATCAGCAACCTTGGCACAACACACTGCACTTTTGGCCGGTCCACAGGCAGAGCCTTTCAATCCTCTCCTGGTCGACGCTAGCAGTCAGCCTCAACCCGGCGCTGTACCACATACGACTTACTAGAGTATAACGCAGCGCCACCCCAACTCACTGGGGAATTTCCTCAGACAGTTTCGACTCACTGTGAAACTATGCGACACCCGGTTCCGACTCACTGGAACCACAACTGGCCCTGGCAAGCATCATATGCACTGACTCAATCCACTATCGACCTCCGATCTCCGGAGGGAAGTGATGTGGCGGCATCTACAATGCCACATGCGTCGTAAATCCTGCATCGCACAATCAGAATTTACCGCGCGACTAGCATATATACGAGTACAACATCCTGACATCAACCGTCGGGAAATTGGTCACCAGACATGACACCCGTTTGGTCGGAGGATCCTCCCTTTTCAATAGAGGATAAGTGAACTCCCTTTTTTCTTTTAAGTATAAAGTCTCTTTTGTTTCCAATTTTTTATTGTACTTTTTTGTCAGTTTGTTTTTGTTTTTATTGTGACTGAAACACAGTTATTACTAGCGCAGGAGTCAGAGAATTCTACAGGGTGAAATTGAATTCATGGGTATCCTCTGAAGGGGTCATTGTACTCATCATTATGAACAACTTTCATTATGGGACCAACACTGAAATCTGTTATCCGTCCAATGGTTTCACGAGTCTAAACAATAATAATACATTAACATTAAAAAAATCAATTTTTTGAAGAGCTACACTTCGTTGACGGTATAAAATGGTCTTCATAACAAGCGTGTCCTCAAGGGAATTTTCATAAAGGGCTAAATCTGCCATTATTTCGAAATTTCTTTACAAACTCTTCAAAACTATTTGTTAGGTGTTGATCTAGTAGACTAACTCCTTATGATTCTGCTAATTGACATTTAAATTAAACTTGAATAAAACAATTCATAATTTGTGGACCATTTTACGAATCTGCATATAAAACTGTCAAACAGATGAATTGTGCTATGAATTGTACGCAAACAATATTATAAATGGTCAAGTTGTGACCATTTTATGATTTTTATTATGATTCATAATACTGTGGCGGTATCAACAACGCCACATGCGAACTACGCATCAAAGACCTGACGTCACAAATCCTGCATCGTGCTGTCAGAGTTTACCGCGTGACTAGCATATATACAACATCCCGACATTAACCGTTGGGCAGTTGCCCACCAGACCCAATACCCGTCTGGTCGGAGGATCCTCCCTTTACTATAGAGTATGAGTGAACTTAACACCCTGTTCCTCATACCTCTAAAATACTATCCTCTTACAATTTTGCCAAAGCGGCCTTTTTAGACACACAGGTTTTTTTTTACAAACGTTCTGCTTTCAGAATCAAAGAAATCTTTCCTGCAGATAGAGATGTCGAGAAGGATGACCTACAGAATCTGGTCTACACCGAGGCGGTGATTAAAGAGAGTCTGCGAATCTTCACCATAGCACCCGTTACCCTGAGATACGTCGACAAGGACGTCAAGCTAAGTAAGCTTATTCGTAGTTTGTTGTTTTAAAATCATATAAAAAAAGGTACTTCAAAACATTCTGTTGTTCAGTCTCGTTTTGTTAATGTAATGGCGGAGTAGCGCCGTCTAGAATTAGTTTTTCGTAATACTTACTTTTCTCCCGAAAACAAAAAATTATTTCATTAATCCATTATTTGAATAAATCCATAGAAAAAGGACGTAAAAATAAAAAATATAATAATCATAAGTAAAATTTTTGAATTCAGCTCAATAAAAGCTTGTTTAAAAAAATATTTTTACTTATATTTTATGTTTTACGTTTTAGCATTAGAATTTGATAACATTTTTGTTCTATCCCCTTCAGTTACTTGTCAAGATAAATCCAAGAAGTCCAACACAACCAGGCTATATTATAAAGTTGGGGTGTTCCTATGGCCACCTTCCGACATCTTTCATCAGAGCCTGGACTACTTCTTGTGTGAACTATTTATCTTACTTAACCGATATTTTTTTTTTTTTTTGAAAAATGTACAGTTTGCATTACTAATTTGGCTGTAATTTCTATACATGACATTAGCTATTATAAAAAAAAAAAAATATGTTAAAACATAATGTCATTTCTAGAAATTACAGCTAGTAAATGAGTTGTTTAAATTGTGGTATGTGATAGCTGAATATATATGGTGTATCGACCCCTAAACGTTGGATCACTATTTACGCCACAACCTGTATGCCAGTTCCATGGAACTACTGGGAGAAAAAAATCCCAGTAGTCCCATAATGGAACTAGAGAATGGAACTACTGGGATACGGCGAAATCAATCCGCGTGTCAGTATCTGCGAGTTTTAAACTCACATATTATACTAAAGAAATCTCCATGTTTTGACAAGTTATCAAAACCATGCAAAGCAGGGGTGAGTCGCTAGTATATTACAAATTAAAGTCGCTTTTTGGGTCCTTCTAAGTGACCGCGTTGTACTTCAAAATTACGAAACAGATTATGATGCGCTTTTAATCATCATTTAGGGGTTTTATCCCTGGAGGATTATTTGTATAATTCATAAATATTTAACTTACATAATTTAGTAAAGAAGTTTGGATGTTTTGTAAAGACGTAAACCCGAGCGAAGCAGAGGCGGGCCCCTGCTTCGCTCGGGTTTCGGGTCTCGGGCTCGGGTTTCGGGTCTCGGGCTCGGGTTTCGGGTTCGCTCGGGAGTCACTAGTGAAATGAAATGAAATGAAATGAAATGAAATGAAATCGTTTATTCTGTAAATAGGATATCGGAATCACTTTTACACGTCATATAAAAAATATAAAAACAAGCTTGAGGAAGTCGACATTTCCAATCTGACTATCCCTGAGAAGAAATGGCGAAACAAACTCAGGGGTCAAAGTCTCTTTTAAAGTCCAGACATAATCTTGGTCAGATCATGTGAGGACCATGTAAATCCGTGTCTGAAATGGTCTTTTGAGGAAAGAACCACACAATTTTGAGTGGACCTGTCCAGTCAGTGCAAGCATTTGTCAGTAAACGTGTAGCTCAACTCAGGATTTAAGGAGCTCAACGACTCGACGAACAATACCAAAGAAAGGACATTTGGGTAGGCCGCATAAAGTACTCAAAAAACCAGACCATCATTAAAAATACTTGAGAAAGAGGAAAAAGAGATAATCTTAAAGAAAACAAATGACCCACATAGTGCTCACATTCACAATAATTAAAGTAATATATGTAATACTTTTCAAAGTAAATATTCATGTCATTTTGTATATAATATTTAATAATGTCAATAATTAGGTATGTATATAAAACGTTGTATAATTATTAAAATGTCAAGTTTTACGGTTTAATCAAACGGCTTTAAGCAGAGCGAACAGTTCAATCCCAAGCTTTTTTGTCTTCTAAATAATCAGAAATGTTATAGTACCCTTTTTTGCAAAGTTTGGTTTTAATACAGCTTTTAAATCGTTTAATGGGTAAGTTTCGAATTTCAATGGGAAGTTTGTTGTAAAAGCGTATACATTGACCCATGAATGAGTTTGACTAAAACTTGTTCTTTTTCTCTAGAAAACTACACGATGCGCACAGGCAGTCAATGCGTGATTCTGCTCTTCGGTGCCCATGGGCAACCTGTGTGGGGCAAGGACGTGGAACAGTTCCGACCAGAGAGATGGCTGGATCCATTGATGCCTGCCAACCCCGGCGCCTTCGTCGGATTCAGTCTGGGAAAACGATCCTGTTTAGGTGAATTTATTTATTTATTATTTATGTCGTCGATTAGCATTTCAATTATTTACATTATTATAAAAGAAAACAATATTTTTGAAAATCGGCATCTATGCAAAATAATGATTTTCACAAACCTGTAACAGATGGGTAGGTATTACATGAAATGATGAAAAATTAATAATAATCTCTTAGCTGCCACGGCTTATTTTAATTTTTGAATTGTTTCTATTACGGACGCTTCTAACGTGCACGTCTTTCTACATTGTTCTCACATGTATAACTTCAACATGAATGATGTAACCCATATTTTGTAACAATATTTTGTTTTAAAAGAGTGTCCATGGAGTTTCTTGTCCGTTCTTCTCCATAGGAACCTACTACGCTTTGGAATGGGCAACTAGCTTCATCTTTCTGACTGACCGACCCCTTGACAATTCAAAAGTGCCTGTAATTGGTTTATTTGAAATAAATGCTTTGAGTTTGAGTTGAGTTTATGAGTTCCCGATATTTTGGCGCTGTTGCACGCACCATGATCACGGATAAACTGAAGTCATTGCGGGTGGGTGTTTATGAGCAGACAAAACGGTCTACCCTCTTTCTTGTTCGTTTTAATATCGGGAACTCATAACAAATAGTAAATATGGTAAATATCCCGTTTGTGTTAATAATAATAAAACGTAATTTTTTTTATTTTTTTTTTCTTAAATCTATGTCATTTTCACCCATAATTTGTACCTGAACTAGGTAATCCTGTGTTTCAGGCGAGTGGAGGTAACATTAATTGATTAAATAATCACATATCATATTAATCTTAATGGTACATAATATGTACCAATAAGATTAATACACCTTTTTACATAATATGTAAAAAGGTGTATTTATTTATTTACTCACAAGGCAACTACAACAGGTAACAATCACAGTATATCAGTAGGATTACATTATAGGTTTCGACCTGATTATCACCCAAAGCGTAATCGCACAACACGACTAGCAACAACATTCATAACAATGACAACTAGAGTAAAAAGCTTAGTTCACAGCTACAAGGTCTGTGCGTCTGCTCTCCGACACACTTCCAGTTCATGTAGGCAAGGAATTTGTAGGACACCACACACGTCAGATAAAATACATACTCGTAATTGACAAAAAGTTACATTATTTTTAAGAAACAACACACGATACGACATGTCTTAAATTATAGTATCTTAACTTAGCTAACTAATTAAAAAACAAAATAACAATAATACGAACAATATTTACTGTAGCACTATTAATAACTTCTCTCTATCTTCACAGGACATAGTTTGAAGAGTTTCCTTAAGGATTTTCTTCAGTTACTATGATTTAAGGAGTAGATGTTTCCCTTTTCATTTAGCCTGTTATAGAGTAGCGGTCCGAGGTACATATAAAACTTGGCTGTGAAAGCGTGTTTTGTACTTTTTCGGAGGGTAAACTATACCTTTCCGTCTCCTTTTAGTCAATTCAGTACTATATGGAAATGCTTGTTGTTTTAGTACAGAATAATGTTGAATATTGTGTAAGTACGGAATAATGTTGTATCAATAGATAATATTCTTTAACCTACACTGAGAGGACGAACATCAGGACACAACATCCGGTCAATTTGGAAGAAAGATAAGAGAGAAAAATGGTTTATTCCGGCACATGTAATACAAGGCACATTTTAAATAAATATAAAATACACACTCATACTCGTATCAGTAAGCCAAAACCCTAAGATTCATGGTACTACTTTTGATTTCTCTTTTTGTTTTTAATACTTATGTAGAGTTAATAAAAAAATATATATATATATATATATATATAAAGAGAAATTAAAAAGTAACAATACCTACCTACTAATCAACTTTTGTTGCTGAATGATAAAAAGAGAAATTAAAAAGTAACAATACCTACCTACTAATCAACTTTCGTTGCTGACCGTTTTTTATCTCGTACTGAAATGAAATCGTTTATTCTGTAAATAGGATATCGGAATCACTTTTAAAAGTCACATGAAAAAAATATTTTTTTTAAATAAGCTAGAAGGAGTCGACATTTCCTATCTGACTACCCCTGAGAAGAAATGACGAAACAAACTCAGAAGTCTCTTTTAAAGTCCAGACATAATCTTGGCCAGATCATGTGAGGACCATGTAGATCCGTGTCTGAAATAGTCTTTTAAGGTAAGAATCGCAAAATTTTGAGTGGACCTGTCCAGCCAGCGCAAGCATTTGTCAATAATCGTGTAGCTCAACTCAGGATTTAAGAATCTCAACGACTCGACGAACAATACCAAAGAAAAGACATTTGGGTAGGCCGCATAAAGTACTCAAAATACCAGACCATCATTAAAACTAAGTGAAAAAAGAGAAAAAAAAGATAATCTATAAGGAAACAAATGACCCACATAGTGCTCACATTCACAATAATTAAGAAATATATGTAATGCTTTTCAAAGTAAATATTCATGTTATTTTGTATATAATACGTACGTATAATACGTAGCATTAAGAACGGATTTTGTAATTCAACTGTGTCTCCTGACGTGAGGTTGACTATAGTTGGAATCTAAAGTGGTGCTACACGCTACACACATGTTCCAGTCCGCATATTCCATTCGTCAGTAGGTATTTATTGAACAACAAAACCGACCCGAAGCCATTAGAATTCGATTTGCATTAAGCTCATGCCGATCGGAAAATTCCGTTCGGCATCTACCCTTGTTTTATCAGGTTCGGTTCGAGTCGGCACGGCACAGTTCAAGCAAAGCGGAGCGGCTTTTTTTCGAACTTAATATATCTAAATATATTCGATTTTGACACCTGGCTGTACCAAATCTTACTGACCCTAACATGTGTGTAGCACTCATTACTAAAACCAGGACACAAGTCAAAATTAGTATTAATAAGATATCCTACAAAATTCTTACATGAAAACTCTTTACAGGTAAAACCTACGCCATAATATCAATGAAAGCCACTCTAGTACATTTCCTGAGGAGATACAAAGTGACGGCTGATGACAGTAATCTGCAGCTGAGATTCGACTTCTTGTTGAAACCGGTGTCGGGACACGAAATCACTTTAGAAGACAGAATGTAGGCGGGACCTGAGGGCCTAAACAAAGTGATGATGGAAAAGTCGAAAATGTATTGGATTGAAATAAGCTACCGAAAAGCATACCAATCCTGTTTTAAGTCATTGTAGAAATACGAAACGCTTTGAAAGCGATAGTCTAGGCCCTCTGTCTAGATACCTAATACTAATCGATTTAGACATTATTTATTACCGGGAATGGAATAACAGTTTAATTGTTTTATCTTCTTGTATTTCAATGTCTTTGTCTAATCCTCTGAAGGCCCCTCTGAAAAACATTTTTGGTAAAAACTAATTATATTTATTTATTCATATTCACTTTATTTTACATCAGATTACACATTACAAAAGAAAAGGAAAACTTATACACTATAAAATATATAATGGGCGGCCTTATCGCATACTGCGATCTCTTCCAGTCAAACTATAGGCATGGATAGTGAATTTCTGGACATAAAATGGGGTTGTCATTTGTGCAAATAAAAAGTATAACATTGCAATATCCTATAATAGATACACAGATTTATGCTATATAATAAATACATAGATATATACATACTAACTATATAAGCAAAGACAATAAATGAAGTGTATAGATTATCACAGCTAACAACGAGAACAAAATCACAACGACAAGTAATGTTCCTTCACGAGTCTTTTAAACACAGGCAATGATTTCGCACGTTTTATTGGAGATCAAAAAAAACGTGCGAAATCGTTGCCTGGACCGTAAAGGATTTGTCAAGGAAAGTTGTGGAATGCATGGGCATTTTAAGCTTCAAGTTATCTGATGACCTTAAAAATTTCGTGTGGGAGTCGCAAAGAAACTGGAAACGTTTTTTTAAGACAGAGAGCTAATTGTGCAATATAAAGCTGCAGTTTCATTGCAGCCTGCGGGTCCGACTTCATTTTGTATGACAATGTAGCCGCGGTCATCACTGCCATCGACTACTCTACAGGCACGGATGCGTGGCTGGCAAACGAATGGAATTCATTCACCCAGATTTTTCTATTACTTTTGTAGACTTTAATTTACGGTTGTAAATAGTTTAGTATTTATCTAGTTTAAGTTAAATGTAATAAACCGATTGTTATGAACAAAGAATTTATACCTAAAATCTTGTCTTTTTTTCCTACTACCCATCCTAAACACAAGCAACGACATTGCATTACCTGATTGAAATGTCCAACAAAAACACAAAATGGAAACAGATAGGTAAATAGGTAATAGGTATTTGGCGTGAAATTCAATTAAGTTACTATAAAAATTATTCATGATAAAAATATCGGTTCCACCGATACCCGGTACATAATTTTGGGCGATTTATTATTTAAGGCAATATTGCTTGCTGGTATGGGGGCTAAGTCTTTTATTTAAAAATATTCAATGTATATTACAATCCCACAAAAAATATTTCATTTAAAGTAGACTCATTTATCGCTTTCACTGTTAAGGCGGCAATAACAGACTTTGAATGATTTTATACTGAAGATTACATCTCAACGAGTAGTGTTAATGATTTGGAAAACCTATATGTTAAATTAGAGCATTTTCTTAAAAACCTAATATATTAATATTTTAGATTATGTTTATATTACACAGTGAAATTAATTGTAAATTTATGTCTCACGCGGATAAAATACTGACAATCACGTAAAATCTATCAAGCGTATTTATCTGAAACATTCAACTTTTTAAAGATAATTTAAGTATTGATCTTTTAGTATACGTGTTTTATTAAAATACTCTTTGTTTTATGTATAATAAATTAATAATGCTACTCATTTGGGAGAGCGCTCCTGGATCGGCGAGTCCTATTCCTGGCTGGAAGTACGACGCGTTGCGTGAGCACAGTACAGAACACGCAAGCTAACCATTCAAGGTCACTGGTATATATCTGGGCCTTAAGAAGTTATCAGATCGAATGTAAAGCTAAGCTCCTATCTCTAAAAGGCCTAACTCTACAAACCTTATATCTTGGACAAAATGTACGGCTTAGCCGTCTCCCAGCCGTTGCACAGGCACTGCTATGGGTTTATGGTAAGAATTTGAGTAACTGGTTTTAAATATTGTGTCATTCAGCTTTTTAGTACTTCGGGAAGTCCCCTGGAGGTTATGAGTGAGTCAGTGAATCAGTGCAACCTTTTTTTTTTTTTTTTTAGTACGGGAAATCATCAAATTACCCCTCCCGCTCTGGGTGGAGCGGAAGGGAGTGTCAGACTCTTGCTGACTAAAACCCACCCGTGTTCCTTCCTTGGCTCTTTATGTTCCGGGGCAGCGGTAAACCTTTCGGACTATCCCGCTGACCCGGCAGGCTTGGCCCCTAATGGGCCCCCTCGTCGTTGCTGACATCTCTTTGAGGCGCGCGTGGAACACGTACGCGCCGTAAAAAGAGTTTACTAGTTCGACTTGGATTCGAACCATCGCATTACCGAATGTCATCATACTCATACCGGCAGTTTGACACACTAGCCAGCGAGCCCATCCCGAGCCAAAAACAAAAAGCAGGGGGAGGTAATGCCCCCTGCTTTTTGTTTTTGGCTCGTCTTGGCGGGGGACAGTACCGTGGCCCTAGATCTTGAGTCGTGATGGCATTAAGGCCTCGCCTCTCATTCATGAGGTTGTGATTCAAATGTGACATTTTAAATTTATATGAACTTTCTGAGATTATCTTGGACATTACTGACATTGGTGAAGGAAAAACACCGTGGGGAAACTTCACCTTATTTAAAGTCTGTCAGTGCGACTGAAATCGCCTTCTCTGTATTATACTTCTAACATGATTTGGATGAAAGGCACACAGATAGTTTATTTTTAGTTTTTTTTTTTGTTTTTTTTTTATAGTGTGCGATCGTTCCATTTGGCACTGAAGTGAAGGACCTAGGCTTGCACGTCGATTGTACCTTGAACTGGCGTACTCAAGTCGCTAGAGTCAGCCAGAAGGTTACTGGAACGCTGCGGGCTCTATACCGACTGAAAAATTTGTTACCATCAAGTACCAAGACAATGCTTGTGCAGTCCTTAATTTTCCCTATCATCGATTATGGTGATGTGTGCTACTATGACCTGAATGCAGATCTCCTCGACAAACTCCACCGTCTTCTCAATAACTGCATTCGATTCGTTTTCAATTTGCGTAAATATGATCATGTCTCTGCGCATCGGTCGCTTCTAAAGTGGTTGCCCATACGCCAGCGTAGAGAGCAAAGGGCGCTGACCACTTTGTTTTCATTTCTTGACTCTCCCTCTTCCCCTAGTTATCTAGCTCCCCACTTTCAGTTCATTTGCGCCAACCACAATAGAAATCTACGTTCATCACACAATCGTCTTCTTCAATGTCCTACTCACCGCACTGACTTCATTCACTCTTCTTTCTTCATTCAATCTATCTCTCTGTGGAATGTGCTCCCCCAGGAAATCAGGATGGTAACCAACCGATTATCCTTTAAGGTTAAAGTTCGCGAGCACATTCGTAAGAAGCTGGCAGTATCATAACAACGGAAATGTTATCCCATTGTTTGTTTAATTAGTTTTAGTATATTCGTGTATTTATATGTATTTATTTGTTCTTATATATATATATAATTAGGTATTTATCTTATTTATAGTTAAGGCATAGGTATATCTAAGGATATACCTATATGTATACAATTATTCCTCCAATTTTTATAATTGCACCTACCACTGTTTGTCTCTGCTCCAACCAAAGGTTGACTGGTAGAAAATGCCTATGGCATTAAGTCCGCCTCTGTACATTTTTTTTTTGTGCTAAATTATTAAATAAATAAATAAATACCCTGCATTAACACATAGTTACTTTAACCTAACTTTTTATCCCGGTAGTACATTTCCGTGGGATAATTTCCGACCTCCACGCGAGCGAAGCCTCAAGCAAAAGCTAGTATTAATATTTTAGTTTCAAAATATTAGAATCGAAACAAAATAATTTAACAGATTAGTTTCATACTAAAATTACACGGCTATAATATCTATACGTATGTACATATACACAAAAACATCTCAATTAAAATCACAGAATTAACAAGAAAAACACATAACCTAAACGTGACAAAAAAAATGTTGTTGACAATTGTGAGTTGAATTCGCGTGGTTTGGGTTCCGTACGATGATTAAGTTACCTACCTTGTTTTTATCCCAAGATAATTTTATTCCAAGAACAACAACAACATGCATCGATTTAGAATAACAACATGGTAAAAAATATGTTTATCGTGTGTCTTATGTTACGTTAGTTGTTTTGATAATAACTATAGAGACTCGTTTTAATTGTCCACTCTATACACGGATTTTTTATTATAATTTTAGGGTTCCAAACGTCTGAATGAAAAACGGAACCCTTATGGATCACTCTTGTGTCACTCTGTCTCTCTGTCCGTATAGATAATGGCTGGATGGATGGATGGATGGCTGTAATAGTACAGCCAATTTACTCCGAATTTAATGAACCAATTAAGTTGAAATTTAGTACACATAATTATGACTACTTGTGACTCAAACACGGACAGAGAATAGTTCTTTACATACAGATTATAGGAAAATCTATAAGAACTCTATGGTCTTAAAATAACATGATAAATATCTCAATATTGTGCGTACCAGATGGAATGAATGGGAAAACGTGTTTTTCAACTGCAATGTTAAGTTTGTTCTTGGAATAAATTATCTTGGGTTACAAACATGGTAGGTAACTTAATTATCGTACGGAACCCTAACCACGCGAGTTCAACTCACAATTATCAGCAACAACATCTTTTTTGGCATATCGAAATCTACGTAAAGTGAATTCTGTGATTTTAATTGAGATGTTTTTGTGTATATTGTATATAAATAATAAAATAATAATATCTAATAATACAATTTATTCAATAATCTAAGGTAATAACGTTATCATAAATATCACAAATTGAGTATAGATATTGTAGCCGTGTAATTTTAATATTAAATTAATCTGTTATATTATTGTTTTGTTAATAAATTACTGATTCTAATATTTTAAAACTAAAATATTATTAATTACTAGCTTTGGAACGGGGCTTTGCTCGCGTGGAGATTGGAAAATATCCCATAGAAACCTACTACTGGGATAAAAAGTTAGGTTATGTAACTAGGTATGTGTTAATGCAGGGTATAAACTGTGTGCCAAATTTCATCCAAATCCTATTAGAAGCATAATAATAATGCCCTCTTCTCACACAAAGAAGGCGATTTCAGACGTACATAATTATACGAATATACATAACTATAATTATACAACGTGGTCGCTCACAATGGGCCTTATTAGAAGGCTAAAAGTCACCAAAAGGGCAATGGAGAGGGCTATGCTTGGAGTTTCCCTACGTGATCGAATCAGAAATGAAGAGATCCGCAGGAAAACCAAGGTAACCGACATAGTTCAAAGAATCGCCAAACTTAAGTGGCAATGGGCAGGGCACATTGCTCGCAGAACAGATGGCCGTTGGGACCGAAAGGTTCTGGAGTGGCGACCGCGTACCGGAAAACGTAGCGTAGGAAGGCCTCCCACAAGGTGGACTGATGACCTTGTGAAAGCCGCAGGAATCCGCTGGATGCGGGTAGCACGGAACCGGTCGAGGTAGCGGTGCTTGGGGGAGGCCTATGTCCAGCAGTGGACGTCTTTCGGCTGAAATGATGAATGATGATGATAAATAGACTGACAGACTTATAATTTGAAGTTTCCCACGATATTTTTCCTTCACCGATGTCAGTAACGTCCAAGATAATCTCAGGAAGTTCATATTTTAAAATGTCACATTTGCACCACAACCTCGTGCATGAGAAGCGAGGGTATCCGATGGGTGCGTAAGCTCTAGAAGCACAGGACCGAAGCATATGTCCAGTGAATGTCTTTCAGCTGTAACAATGACGATGACTCATCAAAGCTCTTCCGTCTTTATCGGGTGGACACAAAGCAGCATGTTATTTTATTCCATACATCTCAGTGTGAATACAGCATATTGTAAACTATTTTAGCATAGCAAGCAAATGTAGGCGGTATACGCAAACTATAATCGTGCGTCATTAGCACTTAGACTAGTCACAAGTACTAGGCTAATATGTAAGACTAGGCGGCGATATCGTCGTGGTCGATAGGATCGAGCTTGAGCCGCACTTGCACCAATAAAACTGTACGCGATCAGCACTTCTAAACCGCATTCAAAAGCTGTGTGTCAATATTCCACGAAAATGTTGACACTTACAGCTCTTGAACGCGTTTAGTTTGATTGATTAAATTATTTTAGCGTAGCAAGCAAATGTAGGCAGTATACGCATATTAAAATCGTGTCTCATTAGCCGACCCCAACACAGTTGGGAAAAGGCTAGGCAGATTGATTGACATCTCTTTTATGTGTCATCTCAGTAATCACTCACATTCTAGGCATATCAACTTTCACACAATCTATCTATTGTTTCTTTGGTCTTCCTCTACTCTTATAAGAACAACCATCTACATTTTATTCCCAAATTAGTGAGGTAATAGAACAGCAAATTAAAGACACGCAACACATTGCTACAAGTAAATGTTTAGGCGTTATGTTTATCCTTCATCAGGTCATCGGTCCGGTTTGTGGGAAGCCTATCACGGTACAAAACTGTTAATTGGCCAAAACCCCTTGTGACAGCAAAAATCTGTCAAAACTATTTTAACAAATTACTTGTATTTACTAAGAAACCCGTTGGTAAGTTTTTTTCATTGACCCTTTTCTTTCCCTCTGCAGCAGAAGGACAGATAAGTATAATCCCGGAATAGCAAAATCCCAGATTAGCAGAAAGACAGATTTGCATAAAGGCAGAAGTACAGACCCACACAGAAAACAAAAATAAAATTGAATAGTTACAATTCGTAAAATTTTATTTGAATTACTAGCTTTTGCCCGCGACTTCGTTCGCGTGGAAGTCGTAAATCACCATAATATACTAAAATACCAGCCACATTTTAATAAAACTTCCCTGAACACTACGTTAGTAGTTTTGGTCACAGCAGTCAAATTATACAGAGAGTCAGGACTGGTGACGGGGGAGCAAGCGTCGCGACGTACAGTTCTATGTTCTGTGGTAAAGGGTTTGGTTACCGCACTTAGTCCTTCAGGTGGACCATTGTAAATGGACCATGGCGGCCATCAGTGGTTATTCCAACCAGCCCACCTCCCTCTAGAAGTTAATTACGTCTCCCGGTATGTTTAGAATATCTGTGAAAGATCAGGATGCCCCGAGATAGAGAGATTAGAACAGAGACCCTGTTCTAATCTGGGTGACGCCTGTGCATTCAAAGAGCACATGCGCGACGGTTTCCTCAGCCTCCATGCAAGCTCTGCACAGAGGATTGTCCGATATGTCTATTGTGTTGAATTGTTTGTTTGTGCGTGCAGTGTCCCGTAATGGTCCATGGTACAGAGCGAGAGTGCATGGGAGGCCGTCACCTCCTTCTGCCAAGCAGTAATGCTTGCGAAGGAGGAGGCGGAACGCGTGAGGGAGAGGTAGTCTGTGCGCCCTCACACCCCTAGTCACCGCAGAAGACGCCCTGGGCGGCGGGAATCAATTGGCGATTCCCGGCCACCGTAGGCGCGGGCTTGCGGACAGCGGGCAATGGGCAGCTCGCCGTCTGGTAAGAACCAGGCCCTGGTTGACGGCGCGTTGTGTTCTACGCGTGCCACAAAGAGATGTCAGCACGAACTGTGACGGGGTCTGCTAGGACCAATGCCTGCCAGGGTTGCGGGTTTTTCCGAAAGGGATACCGTGGCCCTGGCACAAAGGCAACTGAAGTAACACAGGTGGGTTTTAGTCAGTAAAAGTCTGACACGCCCTCCCGGTCGCCCCAGAGCGGGGGAACTTATTTGATAATTTCCCGCCCAAAAAAAAAATCCTATAAAGTTCTTCGAACTATCACAGTTACAGTAACAAAATGTAAAAAAACCGGTCAAGGGCGAGTTGGACTCACGCACCGAGGGTTCCGTACCATCATAATTGTATAGCTTTATTCGCATTAGTACCTAAATAGTTATGTGCCCAGAAAAAACTACAACTTACTGTGCTTAACCCAAAGCAATCTGCGAGTAGGCAGGAAGGAGGACATTTTGTTTGTGAACCGTGAAATGTTTTTAAATTTTCATCGGCGAGGTCAATATTCATCAGAAAATTTTAACACTGCGGCGTTCAATATTGCAGTTTTAGGTCAGCGCCATCTCTTGACCGATAATGGAACTAATGTAATTTTTGTTGATGATTTCTGAAAAAGTGTGTTATTTAGAGAAATCGTTTTATTTTTCCTGTAATCTATACATAAACTACTATCACATAAAATAATTTCAGATTTTTTCTATGCAAACAACGGAGATAAGAGGGCGAATGGTATTTTTTTTTGGTCAAAATTCGAAAAAATGGGGCATAAATAAATTTATGAGTATGTGCAAATAGCGCTCTTTCATACGATACCCCGCATACCCTAGTAGTCCCACTTCGATTTTTTAAGACACCCAGTTAAGTCCCAGTTGCAAAAAAAAACTCTTATTTGCAACATAGTTGGGCAAACGTCATCTAAAATTATTCCAAATTTCAAGTTGATAGCATTAGTAGTTCTTGAGATATCCAGCTGTGACAGACAGACGGACATATAGACTGAGTCGCTGTCTGAAATAGCATAATATGTCCTAATTGACTGCTTAGATCCATAAGGTATGATAATCATATAAAAGATTAAATCTGTAACTGTTTATAAATTCATTTCCTATTCAACACAGCGTAGTAGTAATGGAATAATTCGACACTGATACATTGTGTTCGTTCTCATCTCAGTTTCACCTACGACCTGGGTGGGAATTTTTTTTTCGATTTCTGACTTTTCTAGTACTCAAACCTCAGTTGGTCCCGTAGAGTTTCTTGATCCTCGTAAGAAGCAGGATCGATTGGCATAAAAAAACTTTTTTGTGAAAATTGGCCATTTTCTTGCTGAATGTACACTTTTTTCAAAATCTGTGAATGCAGGTCAATTTTTTTCTAAAAGTTAAGGATAGCCTCTTAAGACCATTTTCTCGTAGCGACCACGGTTAAGGTACCTGCCCTTATGGACCCATCTCAAAACATAATGCAATACTGCTCATCCCCCATAGCAAATAGCGTGATAATTTGTACGTAGTAATTTGACCAGACCTATAGGGAATATCTATGCAAAATTTGAACAAAATCTGTCCGGTAGTTTTTGCGATTAGCTGGAACATACATTCAGACAAACAGACAAACAGATAAACAGACAAAAATTCTAAAAACTATATTTTTGGCATCAAAACCGTTCCCAGACCTCGTGGCAATGACTTTTTATTTTATTTTTTTCAAAAATATTCAATGTACAGTTTTTACTTCGCTACGATTTTATAAAATTTTATTTTTATAATTAATACTTTAAGACGAATTAATTTGTCTTTGTAGAAACATCATATTGCAGAAATTCTATCATTGAATATACTCGTGATAACTTGATAAATTTTATTTATCCTTAAGGTTAGTAAGATAAGAACGTTTTTATGGTTTGCTATTGCCGGTTAACTTGAGATCTTGAAAATATGCTTCATTTTTAAAAGCTGAATAAACAGGAAGAGTGAACGATTCGCAGGTATTTTTGTATTCCGGTGCCATCCCTCTACACCATTCGTTGTTCGAAATTTTTCTTTAAAACAGCTAACTTCAGCTAAGAATTTGAGGATCCACTGGTTATTAAAAAAGTTTTGAAATTCGTTAAAATCTGGTTTTTCGAGACACAATATGACATATATAGCGAGATATAGGCTTCCGGAATCAGAACCGGTGGCAATAGAGGTAACTGTGTGCACAAGGTTATAATTTTGTGACCATCTTCATCTTGAGTTAATCCTTAATTCAATTTGTTGACTATTTATGACAGTTAAAATTGGCCATTTAGATCCATAAAGTAAAGAGGTCACAAATTGATAATAAGGTTTGTATCTTTTTTGACGGCGAAAGTACATTATCTGGCTTTATGCAAATCTGTCCTTGTGCTAATCTGGGATTTTGCTAATCCGGGATTATGCTTATCTGTCCTTCTGCTGCAGAGGGTTTTCTTTTTGTTGTGTACTAAGACGTTCCATAAAAAATATTTTTATTAGATACAACAAAAAATTATCTTAATAACAGTTTTCCGTGATCTCCTTGTGAGGGAACGTGTTCTCTTCTGATAGCTCCAGTAGAAGATCCATCAGAGAGTTTGATACCTGGAATAGTTGGTAAAACACTGATGAAATGAAATCGAAATTTAAAAAAATCTAAATGTTTATTTATCTATCTATAGCCTGCATAAAAATAAATAGCAAATTCTGCTTTAACAGCATTGCAAAACAAACTGCTACTATAAGTAGGCCGAGTATGGAAATCTGAGTATACCATAAGCATGGGGTTGCCACTCTGCTTCCAACTCACGCTAAATTGAATTCAAGAACCTATCGAAGTAATTTTTTTTGATAACCCATCGTTGGAATTTCCTTAATTAATTATGTACCTATAAAATAGGTACTCTATGGGATTGTGTTGTATGTAGTCACAGGTTGTAGTAGGTTTAGGTACCTGCAAAAAAGAATGTTCTTACCTCATTAATAGAACCTACTACTGTATTAATGAGGCTTTCAAATTGGGTATTTGAAATTAATTAATTTGTGTGAAAAATGATTATTGCGATGACGTCTAATAGGGATATATATTTTATATAGGTGTTGAAAAACACATGCTGCGCCGACCCCAAATAAATTGAGGTAAGGGCAGGAGGATGCTGACTTAATTTGTGTTTTACACTGTCGCTGTTCCTCCTGCTTTTAAAATATAGTAAATTATACATTAGTAACCTATTTAAGTCAAAAAAAAAAAAAAAAAATTGCCATTTTTAGCTTAGTGTCATAAAACTCAATTAACATTTACAAATAATGGGGTTTATTTATAAACGTTGCTTAAAGTTAAGTAATGATTAGCGACCGTTTAACCATACATTTTTGACGTTTGAACGTCACTTAACTTTAAGCAACGTTTATGAATGAACCCCAATATGTTTTACATGTTATTTATTTTTTTATAACTGGTATTGCCTCCTCGGGCTCTGCTTACAGCTTCGAGTCGACTTGGCATACTGAACACGAGGTTTCGGAGCCGATATTGGGGAATATTCTCCCATTCTTCTATCAGGGCCTGTTTTAGTGCCCTGATAGAGGTGGGTGTGGATACCTGGGAGGTAGTTGGTGGTCTGCGGCTTCTGACTAGCCTCCTTAGCTCATCCCAGACGTGCTCAATCGGGTTGAGATCAGGACTTCTTGATGGCCAAGCCATCACGCTGATACCAACATCCTGAATATACTCTTGCACGACCTGAGCCGTGTGTGGCCGGGCATTATCATGCATCAGCATCGATCCATCACCCATATTTACTAAATACGGCCCTGCATACTCATTAAGAATCTCCTGAGCATATCTTTCCCCAGTCAGAGTGCCATTTTCTATGGCTACTAATTCTGTGCGACCTTCTGGAGATATGCCAGCCCATACATGTACACTGCCTCCACCGTACTGGACTCTTTCTGAGAAGCAGGCTTAAAGGTATCGCTCACCAGGTCGCCTGTAGACACTTCGCCTGCCATCAGAAGTGTAAAGTAGGAATCGAGACTCATCTGTAAACAAAATTCTTAACCATTCTTCTTGATCCCACTGTATGTTCACAGGCGTATCGCAGTCTCGCACCTCGATGCTCTCTCTCGAGTTTGGGGATGGTCTTCGGGGTTTCAGGTTTGCTTCAGCCAGTCTTCTTCTCACTGTACTGTCACTAATGTAGTCCCTTCAGGTCTGAAAAAGCTGTTGCTGGACTTCAACTGCATTTAGGTGGCGATTTCTCAATACAATGGAAAAAATATAACGGTCTTCTCGGGCACTAGTACACCTGGGTCTGCCATTACCGGGTCTCCTCAAATGGTTTCCAGTCTCTTCGTACTTTCGCTTCACCTTCTGGACCGTTCGTAACGTCACACCCACCATTCTTGCAGTACGACGCATACTGATGCCTAGTTCCAGAAAAGTCATGATCTTAGCACATTCTTCAGGTGAAAGAAGCATGATAAATACGAGTAAGTTTATGTGCTGCTGTCTAACTTAGTTTTTGTAACAAGACTCATCGATCAAGAAAAAATTTGAAAACAAAAATAGAAACAAAAAATTTATGGTAAAATTGTAATTCGAAAAGAATTATTTTTAATTTTAAAGTTTTTTTCAGCCATTTCTTAAAAGAAGGTGAAGGTGAGACTATGAAGTTTTTATGTACAAAATTAAACTCTTTTTCGAGTTCTTTTTGTTTCGAAAGTACCTATATCTTGTGTACTTAAAAAGTTATTGCTATTTAAAAAGTGTGATACTTAGTTATGCAGGCTAGTGTAGATAGAGTTTCACAGCTAAGCTTCACCCCTTAGCTACCGCCTTCGCAAATCTGCTATGGTAACAAAGCAGGCTGAAACACCAAAAAGGTGCCAACCAGAACAAAACACGAATAGCTTACAGCAGTAAACATAGCATTCAAAACTTAGACCTTCATCTTGCTTCTTCTTCAAGTCAGTGAAGCTGTATATTAGTTGGCTCTGCAGCCAAAAGTTGGAGAATCTGAGTGCAGTAATGTTCAGGATCTGGTCTACTGCAGCAATATATATCTTGATGAAATCCTTGTCGTCGTCAGCCGATAGACCGAAGGCAGTTACTGAAATAATTTATGAATACATAACATTATATCACGCCAGTATTCCCCGAAGGTTTCAACAAAGATTTAAAGAGCACCCAAGTTTCGTCAGTTTTTTTTTAAGTCCCATGTTATAGAGGGCGAGCCTCTTGCCATCAACCGGGCACTGATTCAGACTCTGGGCTGCTAATGAGAAATCTCGAACGGAAAAATCCAAAGAAAATGAAAATGAAAAATTATTTATTATTTTAACAAGTTAACCTTAACAACTAGATATTGGAGCCTCCTTTTAAGCAGATATGCCTATATTAGGAAACTCCGCTCTTCCATAACTTAAATGCGTACCCAATACCCAGTAACACTGCCCTAATTGGGAATCGATCCCAGAGGGACTAGACAAATATGTGGCAATCGTTTTCAATGCATTTCGTATTTCTACAAGGACTTTCAACAAAATGAACAGTTGTACAGCTGGATAATTATCTCAGCTTTTCGTTAGCTTATGTAAATCTAATCTATTAGGTTTTCCATCATATTTATCGCTGATGGAGTATTCATTTGTCTAGGCCCTCAAACCCCAACGTTATAGCTATTGGGAAACACAGACTCGCATTATATCCCGGCTACACACTCCATCTTGCGCAAATTGCGATTTGCACAAGCAAGCAGAAAAACAGAATAAGTACTGTTGGACTCCACATGTCGCAAACTGTGCATGTCAGATACTATGGACAGCCGAGTCGTTCATCATAATTAAGCTTTAAGCTCTGCTGGGACAAACGCCTTCTCTCTCTGACAGGCACGCGGGCTAAGTACGGGTTGGTGGATGTCATATTGTCTTCAATCGTCATCGTATTTTTTTTTTTGGTTCTAGGACTGTCGATTTTCTCACGATATATGCTTTCAACGTTCATGAAATTTAAAAAAAATCCGGAAGATTTTTGTCAATTTTTCTTTCCCTGAAAACCTTATTCGGACTAATGAGAAAAACCAGCAACAAATCGGAATGTTTTTCGATATCTTAGATTTTAATGTTTATGAGTTCATTTCCACGACAAGCGCCATTCACTCCATAACTCAATGCCACCTGTAACAAAAATAGGTAAGTATTTTAGTATTTAAGGGTCCGTGCACGAAAAATCTCTCTTTTGGCAATTTCTTATCTAATTGTGAGAAAACTTGATATAATCGAAACATTAAGTCTGTGTTACTATAAAAGTACAGTTTTCATGGTGCTAAACCATTCGTGTCAGTCACAGCAGCTTTTAATAGTTTCATCATTTTTGTGCTCTCCAAAATATAGTTTATTTCACCATTGATTTACTTAATGAAGATATTATATAATCATTTAATAAAATTTTGATTATATTTTAAGGATAGCTGAAGACTAATTTGTGATTTTTAAATTTCTTGATATGATTAGCTAAATTATAGGAAAAATATATATTACGGACGAGGTTTAAAACAAAAAAAGGTTTTTTCAATATTATTTTTCTGCTATATTTTGTATGGAAGTTAAAAAAGTGGTTCCGCCACATGCAAGTAGACCATATAATGATGTCGAAGTTTCTCATAGAATGATGATCAAATGTAAGTCTTGCGTAATTTTTCGGAAAACTTGTTGCAAATATTAGTGATTTACCGTGAGAACTTAATTTATTTGAAAAATCCTTTTCAGCCACATGCAAAACAAAGAACACGACTTTTCAAATCTCTAATAATTTTGTTTAAATTATTTTTCCCTTTCTCACAAACAATGAACAAAACTGATCAAAATCAGTCGATTTCGTGCACGGCCTCTTAAGCAGGAAGGTAACTTACGTAATATATTATTTTTTATTTATTACACACCGGTGGATTTATCAAGATTTAGGGTTCGCCGGCCGGCATCCCGCCAACAGTCATTTGCAAGAAAACATCGAGCATCCCATCTCCCTGGATCTGAGTGAGGTTTTCTGGATTGCGAAAGGTGCGTGGGCTTAAATTACTGCAAATTCATCCCATATGTTATTGGTTTAGTGGTAGAGGATTCATTTGAGGGATTTCATTGTTCCGCCATATTGATACTTATGTACATGATTTAGCAATTTTATTTTTCTATTTAGATAGTCCTAAAACTGTCACACCAGGTGCAGGCTATTTATACGCCTCATCATATTTTTGGTCTAGTAATTTCCATCTTAAGATTTGGGGTCACTGTAATGAAGAGAAAGCATTTTTAAAGTGCAAAAGCGCTGCCTGAGAGCTATATTTAGTCTTGAAATAACATACAGTTGCGTACCTACATTTAAGTCTCAAAAATTATTAACCTTCACATGCCTATTTAACCTTGAATTAGCAATATTTGTAATAACAAATCGATGTCTATTTGCAACTTTAATAGAAACTAGAAAGCGAAGTACAGCTATGAGATCTCAATACCAGAATCTATTATGCACGGGTGTATTTAAAACTAACTTATTAAAATTAAATGTGATTTGTATGGCTCCTGTAATGTTTAATAAAATACTTGACCAAATTAAAAACTTGCAAAATTTTTAAAAACGTTTCACAGAATTACTTGTAGATAAATGTTATTATTCTGTGCAGGATTTCTTAAATGATATTTTTTGTAATATCTTTACTTTGTATTACATTTACATGCTATATTAAGGCAGAATGTACACGGATCCTTTTATATAATTTAACAACTTATTTCTATGTACCTACGTTATAAGCAAATAAAGACCTATTCTATTCTATTCTAAAGGTAATGTTTGCATTACCTTTAACATTTAATTGTTTTAAATAGGTCTACTAACTGCAATTGTAATTTTAATAAATACTTTGATTCTAGTACTATTGCTTTTTATTTTCACATAGATGGTGTGAAAAGTAGAGTATTCTCCTCGGGGATAAAGGTGCCTTCGTCTTGGGCGACCTTGAATCCCACGTTGCACTCAGGATTCTTGTCTTAACTCCCTCGCTTTGCTCGGAAGTTAACTCTAAACTCACTCGCTCCGCTCGGGAGTTAACGCTAAAAACCTTCGATTTGCTCATGATTCAATACGGCACCCGCTACATAAGACACTACTCTATCCCCTTAGTGCATAATCTACTATTTCAAATCCGACAGAAAAGTTCCAGAGATTAAAACAACATATATCTAAACCTACACATAAACTTACAAACAAATTTTACCTCTTTATAATGTTAGTATAGTTATGACGGTAATTAACTAAAAACAAGAAGTCGATAGGCATTCCTGTTTTTGCGCTAGATCTAAATTTAGATAATGGAGTCGAGTTTTAATTTGTAGTTTCCTACCTCTACTCACGATTATAATATTATGAGGTCTTAAAATCTACAAGGTGAGAATAAATGAACAATAGATAATTAATGATGTCATTAATTGCTTTATAGGAACGACCAACTTAGTTATATAAATGGATACCATTGGAAAGACAATAATTCAATTTTTCGATGGAATTTAAGGATTCCAGCTCCTTGTTGCCTTTCATCGCTCATTCGGGAAATATACTTATCAGCATCATCAATTCAGCTGAAAGACTTCCACTGCTGGAAATAGATCTCACCCAACCGTTGCCACATCGACTTACTGCTGAGCATGCTTTTCGCATCATCGTCTAACATTTCATCGGTCTACCTTATGTGACTGTGTGTGAAGTCCTTCCACACTGCCCCTTTCGGCGGTACGCGGTTACCACTCCAAAAACCTTTCGACCCCACCGGCTATCCGTTCAGCAAACGATGTGCTCAGCCCACTGCTACTTAAATACGTATACCTGCATACCATTCTTTATATCTGTCGCCAAGCAACCTTGCTGTGTTTGAGTTTCAAGAGACGGCTAATGATATTCGGCTCTGTCTACGACTGATGCTTTGGTGTTTCAAATCTCTTATGACGGCGGTACCCACTTTGCATCCGGTGATACGGCACATCAATTGCCAACCATAATACAAAAAAAAACACTCTTTTTATTTACCTTTTTAACCGACTTTCCAAAAAGGAGGAGGTTCTCAATTCGGATGTATTTTTTTGTTTTTTTTTGTTTTGTATATTTTTTTAATTTTTGTTACTACAGAACTCCGTCGTTTATAAACCGAATTGAAAAATATTTATTGCTTGTAAGGATATACTATCAGATTAGTTCCATTTTTATCAGAATCAAGTTTTGATGATGGGATCCATGAGGAATTGAGGGAATTCCTCAAATATTATAAGCATACATATAGCGACTTTTGTATTTTCATCAACAACTCAAGCATTTGCATTCAGAAAGTATCATTTGATGAAGTGGAACTGATGAAGAAGACCACAAATGGCCACCGGAACTCCTCAATGATAAGTATTTCACGGCTGGCGATATCTCGATAAAGATAGTGAATCGACTATGAAGCAAATTTAAATAAATAATTCTAATGAAAATTGTACCATCGAACTGATCTGAAGATGAAGCCGGAAGGTATGCACCGGAACTCCGTACTAAAACAATGTATCCTAGCCATGTTTGGGCTTATTGGAATTGTCATGAGATGCACTTATTGCTTGGGTAGTTTTTGAGTTAGCTTCGATAATACGTATTTAATCCACTTCGTATATTTTGTGTCACTGTGGTTTGTGCTGTGTAGCAAGTAGTGGTAATCAAATTTTTGTGGGGTAGGTACCATAACCAAAAAGAGAAAAATTAAATAAAAAATAAAATTACAAAAAAATCAAGCGGCATAAAAAAGAACACAAAAAATTGAAAAATAACTTAAATTTTGGAAGTCGGTGTCTTTGGTTCCGGTTTTTCGTTTTTTGCCACCGACTTCCAAAATTTAAGTTATTTTTAATTTTTTTGTGTTTTTTTTGATGTCGGTTTTTTTTTGTAAAAAGTTTTTTTATTTTTCACTTTTTAGTTGTGGTACCTACCCCACACCAATTCGTATACCACAATAGTGACAGGAAATCTTATAACATCATGAACATATACCGAGTGCATTAAATACCAGCTAAATTAAATTAATTTATAAAAAAGCTGTTCCATAGTAATGTTTACCTAGTGTTCTAAACTGTATGGTAAAGCTGTTTATTTTTTCGCGATTTCAAACTGGTCCCATAGTTATTCAGTTCGATGGTGTAAAGCACCTCTGAGGAGCTCGTGGCTAAGTAATAACAGCCGCACGGGTCGATCCGTCAGGTTAAGCTACGCTTGCCGGGGTTGGTCCGTGGATGGGTGACCATCTTTACATACCGAGACTCCTCCGTGCCTCGGAAAGCACGTTAAGCCGTTGGTCTCGGCTGTTATTCGTGGATCTTTGACAGTCGTTACGGGTCGTCAGAAGCCCAAAAGTCTGACAGCCAGTCTTACCCAGGGGCTCATTGCCCAGGGGTATCGTGTTACCCAGTTACTGGGTTGTGGAGGTCAGATAGGCAGTCGCTCCATGTAAAATACTGGTATTCAGCTGCATCCGGTTAGACTGGAAGCCAACCCTAACATAGTTGGGAAAAGGCTAGGCAGATTGATTGGTCTAAAGCACCTCTTAGTTTTTAGAGTAAATTTTGTAACACCTTACACATATACACGAATTGAGAACCTCCTCTTTTTTTTTAAGTCGGTTAAACATCATTTATAGCCAGAGTGCATCTCATGACAAATCCAATAAGCCCAAACACGGCTAGGATACATTGTTTTATTACGGAGTTCCATTGCCTACCTTCCGGCTTCATCATCAGATCAGTTTGATGGTACCATTTTGATCAGCATTTATTTAAATTTGCTTCATCATAGTCGCTTAACTATCTTAATCGAGATATCTTATCGCTACCTGTGAAATACGTATCATTGACGAGTTCCGGTGGCCATCTGTGGTCTTCTTCATCAGTTCTGGTTCACCAAATGATACTTTCTGAATGCAAATGCTTGATTTGTTGATGAAAATATAAAAATCGCTATATAAATGCCTATAAAATTTGAGGAGTTCCCTCAATTCCTCATGGATCCTATCATCAGAACTGAATTTTGAAAAAAATGGGACCAATCCGGAAGTATATCCTTTCAAACAAAAAGAGAATTTTCCAAATCGGTTCATAAACGACGGAGTTATGCCCGAAAATACATTAAAAAAAAAATATAAACTTCCGAATTGATAACCTCCTCCTTTTTGAAGTCGGTTAAAAAATAAAATTACAAAAAAATCAACCGGCATAAAAAAAAAACACAAAAAAGTGAAAAATTACTTTAATTTCGGAAGTCGATGGCAAAAAACGAAAATACAGAACCAAGGACGCCGACTTCCGAAATTAAAGTTATTTTTCACTTTTTAGTTTTTTTTTTTTGGAAGTTGGTAGATTTTTTTGTTAAGAGGGCTGTCTCGGGTCCTCTAGCGCCTCTCCTTTAAAAAAATACTATCCCGTGACTGAGAAGGAATTATGAAAAACGGCTCAATCAGCTGCCTCGGTAAGTGTGTCTAGAATTTTCTAATACCTTTTATAAAGTTTCATATTGAGACACGAAGCAACAAAATTAGATCTAGAAAATTGGCCACATTCCTCTAGATCGTATTTTGTCGTCCGATCGGTTTATCTTTACCACCGGCCTGCGTAATATTCACCTGACCTCAGTATAGGTTATAGGTATCGTTTCATGTTGTTGTGAACTAGCCTAAAACCTCATAAGCCAGCCAATGGTCCCAAACTGACACGAACTCAAAATTTACGGATGAAACCAAAATTATGCTTTATGACAATGATGGACATAGGAAAGTCTAACGAAGGTGAGTAATGGCGGTGGGTCATGGACAGTCTGGGGTGGAATTTCCAATGAAGGAAAACTGGGCTTGAGGTTGTGATACGCGACCGATATATTCATCAATGCGTAGACGCTCAAGTGATGTCAAAAGCTGAGTTCTGCCTGCAATAATTGTTCGAGAATACCTGCATGGCGTTAGAATCGCAGTAATGAAATGGCCAGCAAGAAGCCCTGATATGAATACAAATAGACCACTTATGGGATGAGCTAAACAGGCATGTTCGAGCTAACCAAGTAGCTCAAACTTTGCAGGAGCTGAAAATTGACACTTTGGAAGCATGGTAGAACATTCTACAGCACGTCACGTCAGTGGCATTAATTAATTCCATGCCAAACGTTTTCCGTGTGTTGTACATGAGAACAAAAATGTGTTCCGATTTCAGGAACAATGGCAACCGGAAATGATAGTGAGTGACTGGCTTCAAAGAACCTTTTTTTTGTTGTTGTACTACCGTTATTTGAAAAGAGTAATTTTTCAACAAAACTATGCAGGCCAGTTCTACTCAGGGGTCCGGGAGTGTAATTAAGTTAGGCTTCTTCTGTCATCCATGGTTATAATAAAAATATCTATAGTTAGATGACTGTTAATGAGAAATCCCGTGTGTTTACCATTAGGTACAATGTACTTTTATAATATTTTAGTATCAACTGTTCGTCAGGAATAATCTGTAAGAATGACAATGAGAAACATTCAATGATGTATCAGTATTCTGCAATTAGAGTATATGCAGGAACGCAAGCCCTCATTAATTCACTAGAAAAGAGCTGGTGGTGGAGACCGGGCTGCAGACAGTCCAGGGAGGTCATGCCATCCTTAGATGGTAGGCTAACGAGACGTTTATTACGCCTGAACTGGAATGGCCTGCGCCTGGAGATGGGGACCATCAAGGGACACTGCTCGCTAAACAAACACTTCCACACAATAGGCATAATGGAGAGTCGTTTGTGCAGGTCTTGCATAGAGGCTGAGTAAACCGTCGCGCATGTGCTCTTTGAATTGCACACTTGCACAGGTGTCACCCAGATTAGAACAAAAACCAGATCTTTCACAGATGTTCTAAATAAACCAGGAGACGTAATTAACTTCTGGACGGAGGTGGGCTGGTTGGAATAACCACTGACGGCCGCCATCACCCACTTACAATGGTTCACCTGAAGGACTAAGTGCGGAAACCAAACCCTTTAACATAGAACATAGAACTGTACGTCGCTTGCTCCTACGTCACCAGTCAACTCTCTGCATATTTTAGCTGCTGTGACCAAAACTACAAACGTAGTACGAGTATTCAAGGAATTAATAAAAAGCGGCTGGTATTTTAGTATATAGCGGTGCCTTACGACTTCCACCCGAACGAAATCGCGGGCCAAAGCTAGTGTTATATATATGTTTGTGTTTCTGCTAACAAAACAGTTAGGCCACGCCCCCATTTCGGTTAGCAAACAATATCAAGTGTTTGCTGCGCAGCTTACGCTTTACGATTTCCAAAATATTACTCTTTTTTTTTTTTTTTTTGAAATGGCAACTCAGAGTGTAACCACGAGGGGCTCGGACTCTTTAACCGGTCTATCCTGTGGTGCCTTAAGCTCCTAACGGATTATTAAGGCCTCCAGCCAGGGGCATACTAAAAGCTAAATTAGAATTTTCCGTCTGCTCGCTAAGGGCACCCCCTGCGGGGTACGGACCTCGGCTTAGGGCAGAGTCGGAGGAGGGGGGAGGGTAACAAGGGACCGTCGGTGGCTGGATAAAATCAAGGTTTTGATTATTATCAGGGGGATTTAAAGCTACATGCTGCTCAGCTAAAGCGCGTGCTGGCGCTTCGTTTGAAAGCAAGGGTCGGGGAGGACTGATTAGTCGAGGATTTCGCGTTGGGCCTCGGCGGCGAGGTCGGAATGATGATCTTGTAGTGTGTACTCTTTTGCGAACTGTACTAGTAGACCTATGACTCTCCTGGAGGAGAGTGATGGGGTCGTCTGGGTCGGTCAGTGCATGCCGTGGGCGGCGGGTCCTGCTAATGGTAGAGGGGGTATAATTGGCGGCCTGAACAACCAACGGGTTGCGGTGAGTGGCGGCAGAGTCTAGGAAGCGCTTTGAAGCGCGTTTCATAAATTGGGCTATGGTGGGGATTTTTAGCTCCACGTGGAGGCTAGTGTTCCGCACGAACCAGGGGGCTCCCGTGATTTTACGGAGGAATCGGTTTTGGAGGGTCTGCATCTTATGGATGATATAGGGTTTGGCGTGGGCAAATACTGGACTCGCATAGGTCATGATGGGGCGGATACACGCGGTATAGATACGCAACTTGCATCTAAGTGACAATTTGCTTTTACTATTTAATATAGAGTGAAGCCTATATAGAGCGAAAGCGGCGCGCGAGCGCACCTTCTTTACATGCTCTGAAAATGAGAGATGATGGTCTAGGATCACACCAAGATACTTGGCTCGCTTCTCCCAAGGGATAGGCTTGCCTAGCATGGTGATCGGTCGGTAGGATGAGGTACGGTGACGCGGTCTGGAGAAGAGAACCGCTTGGCTTTTATCGGGATTTACCTCGATACGCCATTTTCGGAACCACGCGCCAAGGTTATTGGCAGCGGTTTGGAGGATTTTAGTTATATTGAGTGGGGATCTCCCTCGGTAATAGATGGCCGTATCGTCTGCGAACAGAGCCAACTTTGCCAATCTATTCTTTGGGATGTCGCTAGTGTACAGCGTGAAGGCAAGTGGGGATATCACAGAGCCCTGAGGGACTCCTGCGCGTATGGGATGGGGGGACGATAGAGTACCATCAATGCGATAGCGAAAAGTGCGATTCGACAAAAAGTCTCGTAAGATGTGCACGAGACGATCGGGCACACCGAGTTGATATAGCTTGTATATCAAGCCGTTGTGCCAGACCTTGTCGAATGCCTTCGCTATGTCAAAGAAGATCGCTCCTGTCACGAAGTTTGAATTGAAACCGAGAGTGATGTCCTCTACTATGCGGTAGACCTGATGGGTCGAGGCATGTTCGGTACGAAAACCAAATTGTTCATCGGGGATAAGGCCCTTTGTCTCGGCGTAGTCTTTGAGTCGCTTATAAATAAGTCTCTCGTAGAGTTTGCCTATGACTGTGAGCAGACTGATGGGTCGGTAGCTCGCGGGCTCCGTTTTGGGTTTACCTAGTTTTGGAATGCCGATAACGATGGCCTCTTTCCAGGCTTGGGGAAAGATGTTATTGCTCAAGGCTCCATTGAAGATGGTAGCCAGGAGCATTATCAGGTGGGCGAATATTACTCATCATCAGTTCGTAAGTTATTGACTACATGAGATACTGCTGCAGCCGCATAAGAAAATGAACTCTAAATCATTCAGATTGAAGACATAATTTAAATGCAAATTGCTCATATTGTAAAAGAAAAAGTAAAAATAAAATAACAATACAAGCTAAGAGTACTATCAAAATGTACTTATAGCATTCGGGAAGGAACTACTTCTTAAGATTAATTATAACTTAAAGAAAATTACCATAATATACATGAAAATACTTGTTATTACTTTAATATGAGGTTAATAAGGTAACATAAAATAAATTTACTTTATATTTTCTTTTGCTTTTAAATTTGATTTTCTATACAAAAAAATCATGTTACTTTTTGTATGAAGAATTTAGTATGTAAGTACATTCAAGGACACAAAAACTGGTTTTGCTGAAAACCTGTTAGTTGTAGTAAAAATAATATCTTTCGTTAGAAACTTCATCCATGTATAAATACAAGATTGCGACTATAATCCCCGCAGAACGTCGCTAGGTTCGCAAAATGTCTGTTATAGTACTGATAGTGATATTTTTATGCGCAGTGATAGCTGCATGGTCGTGGTTGAGACAGTATTCCAACGCGCCTCCTGAGTTTCCTGGGGCACTTCCAATCATTGGACATTCATACAAGATTATTGGGAATCGAAAACGTGAGTGAAATTGTATCTTTTAAACAGCTTCGTTCCGAATGCGTTATCTCAATTGGTGTGTACTGTATATTGGACTGCTGCATCACGCGTCGTGGATTTCGACTTCAGCTGCTGGTCAAAAAAGCTGAAGGACCATCTTGCTGTTTTAATCAGTAGAATTCTGCCATACACGGATGTTCCCTACCCCTAAGCAGGGGGCGAGGAATCCGTTACACGTTGTCAACTGATTGATGATATACAAGTTTTCCCGCATAAACAATTATTGTTATTCCTTGTCCCTAAGTTAGTGGTTTATTTTGAAAAATTCTTGACAGGTTAATAATAAGCTTTATAGAAAATATTTAACTGCGCGTCAAAGAAATTTTTAACTTCAAAAGACCTTTGACCCTTTTAAATTAATGCGCTACTTTTAAATTTTTGTTTCTTTTTTAAACTATCTTAACATAAATATTAAGGTTTCAGTGCCCGTACCAAGAGCCAGTCCACACCGTATCGACCATATTTCTTTATTTCGTATTAATTATTATGATTAATAATATAAATAATTAGGATTTAATTATTAGGTATGATTTAAAAATTATATTGAATGATTATACATAATTAACATACTATAATATCGTCTCACCACTCGTTACCCTTGGTCCCGGTGGGTCGACCCATTACTGGGTCCATGGGTAATTTTTATTACTCGTGGTTCCATGGCAGCAGGGATTGTTTCCTGGACTTCTGAATCTACCGATAAAAAATACAAATTCATAATAACAGCATATTAAGTACGTCAAAAGAGATCACATAATTTTTCCTGCATTAGTCATGTTTTCATAAATAGGATCTTTATTGATTTGTTCTCTTTTGTCATTTTGACATAATTGTTTACAAGCAAGTACGCACTGAAATTGAATATGTTTTTGCGTTGCGTTTTTTTTTTTTTTTTTTTTGAGTTGTTCGCTGTGTTCAGTATTGCCATTATTACCAAGTGAACGACTTTTGGAGGGTTGGAATATGTTAAATCACGGTGCAACACCAAAAACATTTACTTGCAATGTTGTTGGCTGAAGAATGATATTGTTAAAACTGTCAGTGTCTTCGGAGAAATTCACCGAACCAATAACGTGTCGGAGTCTTGGCATAGCAAAATATTTTGCACAATTACTTATACATTCTCTTTTCATTTATTGTTCATTATTAAGTATTTTCTGAGCTACATTTATAACTTAACTATTAATAGACCACAGCATAAAATATTTTTCCCATTAACTCGGGTAACAGTTGAGCAGGGCCTCAAGTCTGCTATTACAATAGTGTCAGAATGGTCTCGCCATTGTGAGTATTTGACAGTGTTTGTATGGCAAATCTGTCAAAAACTCACAATGAAGAGACCATTCTGACAGTATTGTAATAGCAGACTTTAGGCCCAGCTGGTATCACACAATGTCAACTGACAAATGTCAAGTGACGATGACTTACACACACCACAATAATGTTTTGCCGCATTCACGGAGCTATTGTTTTTAGATAGCGCGGTATCTATACTCCATTTACTATTGCATTAGACAAATAACGGCTAAATAACGACAGTTATTGTGTAATATTGTTGAAATTACTGCACTTTAGAGTTATTTTTTTAATATAAATGGTAAATAGATTACAGTGCTTTGCATTTATCGTGAAATAACGGAGTTTATTAAACGTTTACATCGAAATAACGAAAGGGTGAGTTATTTGTCTAATGTTATAATAAATGGAGTATAGTCGAATGCAACGAGACCAATCATTTATCTATGAATATTATGAATGATTATTATAGGTCTTTACCTATGAAATTGCCGTTCCGCCGTACTGGCTATTTCAAGTCCAATTTTTTCAGTTCAAATTATTTTTATTTTTAAAATACGGAATTATTTTTTGAACATTAGTAATTTGTTTAGTGGTTAGCGTTCTGTTTTCATCGCATTTGTACGTTTTTCGTCATCATGGACACGTTAAAAATTCGAGTGATTATGGAGTATGAGTACCGTCGTGGCAGCAAAGCGGCAGAAGCGGCACGCAACATCAACGACGTATACCTACGGAGCGAACCTACTAACGATCGCACCACCCGCTATTGGTTTGCCCGCTTCCGTTCCGTAAATTTCGACCTAAGAAATGAACCTCGTGGTCGACCGAAAACTTTAGTCGACAATGACGAATTAAAGGCGATTGTGGAAGCTGATGATTCTCAATCTACAGTTGAATTAGCAGCAGCTTTCGATGTTAGCATCAAAACAACATTGGTCCATTTGCGTCGAATTGGCAAGGTAAAAAAGCTTGACAAATGGGTGCCCCACGAATTGAATGATCGCCAGCGCGAAGCACGCGTCGCGTTGAGCCTTGCACTGCTCGACAGGCACACAAACGAAGGCATATTGAATCGCATTGTTGCTTGCGACGAAAAATGGATTCTGTTCGACTTTCGCAAGCGCCGCACCTAAACAATGCCCCAAACGAAAACTGACCCCTAAAAAAGTGATGGTCACTGTTTGGTGGTCTAGCGCCGGTGTCATTAATCACAGCTTCTTACCAAACGGGATGAGTATTACTGCAGATGTGTACTGTGAAGAACTGAACATAATGATGGAGAAGCTCGCACATCTCCAACCAGCTTTGGTATTGACCAAAGCTGGTTGGAGACCGTCTGCTGTGCAGTATGAGATCGCGCGTTGTCGTGCAGGAGCAGCTGCACAGCAGACGGTCTTCAAGTTACAAGAGCTGGGGTAGGAAGTTCTCCGTCATCCACCGTACTCACCAGACCTTGGCCCTACAGACTTCTACTTTTTCCAGAATTTGGATAACTTCTTGGCGGGAAAAAAAAAAAATAATCGAGAGGCAGTTCAAAGTGCCTTTGAAGAATTTGTTGCCCTTTTTGAAATAGGTAGTCTGTTGGACGCAACAGACTACCTATTTCAAAAAGGGCATCAATAAGCTACAATTTACTGGATGTGATGATGTGTGTAAATTACCAAATCAAAGGTTGAATTGATATTGAATAATTACTAGGTCTTTACCTATGAAATTGCCGTTTTTCATGAAATAAGTTAACGCCCTTATTTCAAATTTTTTTTTTTTTGCTAATGTAGCTGCGTTGGCAAAAAATGCATTAATTGCATGAGTAATATTACTTTGATTAATAAAAATAAAAAATATAGAGAAATAAGGGCGTTAACTTATTTAATACGTTCAACGCCACGGAATAAAATGATAAATTTCCATTCAGGCCATGTCGGACAATGTTGGGCGACACCAGCATGTTTCGTTCGGGCCGTGGGGGACAATTGTATCCGACAGTCAGAGCTATGTTTAAACGTCTTTTGAGAGCTGTAAACAATAAAAAAAAATACAAGGTAATATTGTACGCAGAATGATGCGCGCGGCTTCAACGGAAGAAAGTTCAAATAATCATACGCAGCAGGCCGTGGGGGACAATGTTGGGCGACATGAGTTATCTTCACATTTATTAAGATTTCCGCGGTGTGGTTATAGGGAAATTTAAGTGTCGCCCAGCATTGTCCGACATGGCGCTGAACGTGTGTGAAAATTGCCGTTTTTCATAGGTAGAGACCTAATAATTATTAAATATCAATTCAACCTTTGATTTGGTAATTTAATAACACATCATCACATCAAGTAACTTGTCTAAAGAAAAGATAAATAAATAGATAGATAGATAACGTTCCGTTTTGGAATTTTTGTGTATTTTTTCTAAGAAATACAAAGTTTCGAAAAATGTTAATATAAAAATGGTATGGAAGGAAATTGAATGAAACATCAATTATTATGGTAGACTTGAATGGTGTAACTCACACTTTTTATTTTCATTCGTAAGGTTTCAAGGGCGTAAAAGGCAAATCGTATTTAAATTGCTAAGTCAAAAGGTTGTAAAAGTAAATTTTTAATAAATATTGCATTTACGACCAATTATTCTTTAACACTATGATGATACGGCAATCTTCATTTAAAGTTATTACATAATGTCTTTTAATTACGTAATTTTTTTGTTTTTACAATAAATATTTTATGTGTAAATAAATACTGGGTAATAAAAACCATTTTTTGGGAATTTAAAAACCTTAAAAATACAGATCGATAGAGCGTAACAAACTGAACAGAGCTGCATTAGTAAGTCATTTCAGCCTAAAATGGCCTTTACGACCTTTCTACCCTGAAGTAGCGATGTCCGTCTGTCTGTCCGCGGCTTAGCTCAGAGACCTTTAGTACTATAAAAGCTATTTTTTTTTTTTTTAAACGTTGCCCCACACTAGGAATTTCTCCTGTATTGTTCGTTCACAAACATTTAAGCTCACACAAACAGCCAAACCCGGAACAACTACTTGTACGTCATAACTACAAATATTTTTTCCGCGCAGGAATCGAACCCGCGACACACAGCGCAACAGTCAATCGCTTAACCACTGCGCCAACCTGATTCTAGACAACCTATACCTTACTCTTACCTCTGAAAGATTGCTAATGAATTCTAAGTCAGCCTGTTTGGCAATATTATAGTTAGGATGGTACCCACTAGACAACTGAGTTCAAAATACTATTTTTGTTTTTCAGATCTATGGAATTTTATACGAGGTTTCCAAATCTACTCATTAGAAAAAGGTGGTGCTTGCGAGGTATGGTTCCTCAATCATTCGCTTTACGGTAAGTCCTGTTATGTATCAAGTTCACTCCGGACGTGGCACGGAATTGCCGCGCCCGGCAGCGTCAAGAGACGGCAGTACTAATAACATTTGTGGAGCTGTAAGTGCGTTGAGCGCACAACTTCTGACGTGGACCGCCTCCAAAGCCGTCAGTTTCTATAGGTTATTTATGTCGTAGTGCAAGTAAACGGTTTCTCACTTGGTTTGTATGGAAAGCGTTGAAAATGCCGCCACTAGTAGAAGCCACCATTGCGTCTCCGTGCTCTGTGGTTAATATCATACTTCTAGAAAAGAAAAATTAATAGTAAAAAAATCATTTTTTTAACAAGCTTTTGTTTAAATGATCTAAAAATATGAAAATACTCTTTAAATAAAATAAAACCTATCAATTTATTTCATAACACAATTTATCCATACTCGTACCTACTAATATTATAAACGTGAAAGTAACTCTGTCTATCTGTTACGTTTTCACGCCAAAGGTGTCATTCAATTATTACGTAAGCACCAAGGGGGGTGGGGGGGTCTTTGCTTTGATTAGTTTTGATGACATGGGGGATGGGGTCTGGATGGTAGGGTTACGTCAGCAATATTTATTAATTTACTTTTCAGATTCAATTGCAAAATTTAATTGAATTTGATTTGAACAAAGATGGCAATCCAATGTTCAGAGATTCCCCAAAATAATTGATGTTGCTTTCTCGCTCTCACGCGATTTTTTATGGTTAGAAAAAACCGAAGTAGGGAATTTACTTAAATGGGCATTCAATTACGAGTACTTTTAGTCTATAAATTCCTTATTTCTAGACTCATGAATTACAGTAAAGAAACCTGATCAGATTAAAAAAAATACCAATGTACGCAATAGCAATGTACGTAAGCAAAGGGGGGGGGGGGGGGGTATGAGCTTTGTTTACTTTTGCTGACAAGGGGGAGGTGGGAGTTCAAAATTACTAAAATTCTGCTTACGTAATACTTGAATGGCCCCAAAACCACTAAACCGATCGTCATGAAATTTGGCAGAGACATAGCCTGAGATATGAAGAAGGATATACTTTTTTACGCGATAACCGACATCCACGCGGGCGAAACTGCGGGCAAAAGCTAGAATGATATAAAAGCTTGTCGCGAGATTTACTTGTGTAGATGTATTTACCTATTTTACAAAATACACACATGAAAAAAGTCTAAGCAACAGCATTTACAAAAACTGCATATTTTATTAATTGATACTTTATTTTTTTCTTAACAAAGTAGATTGGTATATCTTTTTGCTCTCGGAAACATGGCTGATTTTAAAAATAGAAATTTTTTGATTGTGTTCATTTTCATTAAAATAAATAGCTTATATTTTTCCCGATTTCATGTGTTTTCGTTTATTGATTTTGGTATTTAACTCACTTTCATCATTTTGAGATAGACAGTTTAAAAAAAAATTGTGGTGAGGCCTGATCCGAGAAGGGTTAGAGTGTATCGACGTCCCGGAAATACTGAACGGCTGAGATGCGTCCTGGAAGTGCACCTTTACAGTGGCTCCACAGTGATAGTATGGGCGGGTATTATGTAAAAATATTGATACATATGAAACGGAAATATATAAAACGTTAGAAGATGTTATTCAATGGCCAAAACAAATAAATTAAAAATAAACATAGAGAAAACGAAACTAATTAACTTCAAAACTTATAAGAGTAAAAACATCGAATTAAATATTAGTAACAATACTTCATTTATACAACAGATAAACAGCGCCAAATTCTTAGCCATTAATCTGGATACACATTTTTCATGGAAAGAACATATTAATAGTTAATGCATGAAAATAAACAAGTTTGTTTTTGCACTTCGAAAGGTAAAAGACATAACGAGCAGACATACCTCTACGAGTATTACGGTATATCACACTTACATATGCTCCATTATACGGTATAGCATAGTTGTCTGGGGAAACTCCTGTGACATCACGAAGGTGTTCATAGCACAGAAAAAATGCATTCGGGCACTGTACGGCATGGATTGATCGGAATCCTGTAAACCGATCTTTAAATCCAAGAATTTACTAACTGTTCCCTGCATATACATTTATGAAGTAGCTAAATTTGTTGAATACCACAGTCATCTTTTCACCCCCAACGACAATACATTTAAACGTAAAATTACCCACCTGTCCTTAAAATGCCTGTTCCTAAGCTAGAACTGTTCAGAAAGAACTGTGCCTATATAGCACCTCTAATATATAACTCTTTGCCCAAAGGAATGACTGACCTGCCATATAAAAAATTCTGTCGTGCCTTGCGAAAATGGGTAATCGCGGAGAGTTTCTACACTATCAAAGACTTTTTGTATAAAAGCACATGCCGATTTGGTGTCCACTAAGATACTGGTTCTTCGTCTTATTTCCTGTTACTTTGTCGTTACTAATAATTTCAATAATTTAAGTAATTGAAATCACTATATTTCTAATAATTCTAATTTAAATGATTCTCATAATTGAAATTCATATTTTCGTATAAATTGTATAATTGTAATTTTATTCAAATAATTGTTGTAAATTAACTATAATTTTGCATGCCCGTAATGTGGGTGAAATATGTCCTGTGCTATAATTTAATTTAACATCTTATGTAACCATATTTCATGCAAATAAATGATTTATTATTATTATTATATTATTATTATGAAGAACAGACGAACTGAGATCGTTTTTGTAGATAGCAATTTGAACGCTGAAAGTTACATTATAGATGTCCTCGGGCCTTATGTTCACTCATTTGCACAGTCTTGGCTCAGGGGCCCAAGTCTGCTATTTTTATAAATTCGTCACTCCAACACGATCCCATTGTCATTTTGCTAAAAGTTCATAATCTGCTAAATTCATAATGGTCGATCATTGGTCAGTCAATGGTCTCGTAATAGAATTGTATCACAATGGCATTTTGAACATTTATTCATGCCAGATTTCATTTATATATATTTTTACATATTATTTATTAGTGTTATAAGCTATCTGAAGTAGTAGGAAGTTGGAAGTTTAGTAGGAATTTTCATTTGTCATTATGTAAGAGATTACCAATTCTTTCAATGGAGTGTCAGTGGCTGACATTGGAAAATTATAATGACGCCATTATATTAGTAGATTACCAAACTTGTCAAAATCAACAATTATGAAATCAATGATAGACCATTCTGACACTATTGTAATAGCAGACTTGAGGCCCAGATTTCACGCTGATGCATGACAATGCGCGTTCGCACACAGCTCGGAGGACCAGAGAGTACTTGGCAATGGAAAACATCCGAGTATTGCCGTAGCCTGCACAATCGCTAGACCTCAATCCCATCGAGCACGCATGGGACATGCTCCAGAGATGTGTTCTACAGAACCTGGACGGAGTGTCGACAACCCAGCAACTGAAAGACTTATTTAAATTCCATTGGGAGCGATTGCCGCAGGATCAGATAAACAATCTTATTAATTCAATGATAAGTCGTTGCCGACAAGTTTTAAACAACAGAGGCGGTCACACTTTATATTGAATTAGCAAATAATTAAATAAATGTCGTTATTTAATTTTGTAAAACATGAAAGTTCGTTTTTAACTTTATTTTATACATAGAAATATAAAAAACAGGAGAAGTGGCAGGGGGCGTGTCTGTGTCCGCGCGCAATGTTCAAAATGCTAGCAAAATAGGCAAATGGCGGTTTCCGCGAACTAGTGCGCTTTCGACCGTCATCATCATCATCATCAACTTATAGCAGTCCACTGCTGGACATAGGCCTCTCCAATTGCACGCCATTCAGCTCGATTATCGGCAACTCTCATCCAGCTGCTACCCCAGCCACCCTGCGAAGATCGTCGCTCCACCTAGCCTAAGGACGTCCTACCTTACGTTTGCCGATTCGCGGTCTCCACTCAAGAACACGTCTACCCCAATGGTCATCGGTTCTAAGGCTAATATGGCCGGTATATTGCCACTTCAGCTTGCTTATTCTGTGAGCTATATCGACAACTTTGGTCTTCTGCCGGATCACCTCGTTCCGGATTCGATCCCTCAGAGAAACTCCAAGCATAGCCCGTTCCATAGCTCGCTGAGCGACCTTGAATTTATGGACCAGCCGTACCGTGAGTGTCCACGTTTCGGCTCCGTAAGTCATAACAGGCAGGACGCACTGATTGAAGACCTTGGTCTTTAGGCTCTGTGGAATACGCGACGAGAAGACTCGACGAAGTTTCCCAAATGCTGCCCAGCCCAGCTGAATTCTTCTGTTAGCCTCCCTCTCAAAGTTGTTCTTACCAAACTGCAGAGTTTGCCCGAGGTAAACATATTCTCGAACAACCTCGAGAGCACCGCCATTGACAGCAATCGGTCCCGGAGTGACGTGTCCGTTGAACATAACTTGGGTTTTGTCCAAGTTCATCCGAAGACCAATGCGTACAGAAGAATCAACTAGGCCATCCAGCATCTGCTGCAAGTCATGCAGCGATTCAGCCAGTATGACAATGTTATCTGCAAATCTCAAGTGTGAGATGTACTCGCCGTTGATGTTGATGCCACGTCCTTCCCAGTTCAGCATCTTAAACACATCCTCCAATGCTTTCGACCGTGATCGTGACAAATTATAAGAATGCCGTGTTGTTCAGTGATTTCTTATAAAAACTGAAGCCAAAACAAAATGTTTGTATATCATGGAATAACTTACCATAAGTTAATACAAGTATTTAACTATATTTGTCTTTAAAATCATGAAAAACAACAAGTCGTAAAATATTTCTTGCTTTTACTACGTTATTTTTGTTTTCATACATAGCAGCGACTGTATTATTTTTGCAATAAATATTTTGCTATTATACTATATACATTGCTTCTTAACCAATACGCAAGTATGACGCTAAGTGACTGGACAACGCAATGTAAAAATCACAAAACGATAATTTGTGTATGCGGTTGCGTCGCGTATTACGGCCGCTGTACCTTGCCGCGAGCTAATGATGTGCTTGTGCAGATCTACTAACGTAGCCTACGTATCGAAAATAATGTCGATTGTCTAATTAAATTATTGCTATTATAGTTTATTCTTTAATTTGTCAACCGTTTTAACCCGGTTGGAAGACAAGTGAAATAATGTTTATTACACATCTGTATTTTCTCATATTGTTTTTATTTTTTATTTTTATTTACTTAACAATATTTTGTTTTTAGAAAAATATTTTTTTTTATATTATATTATTATGTGTATGGGTCGTTCTTCTTTTTAACCTACAATTTGATAAAACATTAGCTCAGTTTCGAAAATAAAAATATATCGCCTCCTCGTAAGTATATATATATATATATATATATATATATATATATATATATATATATATGCTGATAGCAAAATTTATACTCTATCGGAAAAAGTGGTTGGCCGAGAAGTTTACAGATTTTGTACGATTTTCAAGAACTGAAAGATGGATTCGACAAAAAAATGTACACCTCCGTCACGAAATCTTATATTTTATTCTATTGAATACTTTTCGTCAAATAACTTGTACTTTTGTAATAGATTAATTAACTATAGAAACTTTTACAAAACATATAAACATTTGTATTTATAAAATATGTTTTATTCATGATCTTATACCACTCTGTCACATTTTCTGCTAATATAAAGTATGTTTTTGCTATAAATCAATTTTTACTATCATTTACAAATAAATACAAATATCACAGACGGCAATATCATCAACTATTATAAATAAAACATTTTCAATGTTGCACTAGTCATAACAAAATATATAAACGACCAAAACAATTTTCCTACCAGGCGACAACATCGTGACAGAGTAGTAACTTATGTAACAGAGTTGTTATTCTAGGGGATACCAGGCTGCGTTTTGGAATAAAACAGGTTTATTTTTCTAGAATAATTTATTTTGTTATAAATCTTTATCAGTCTTGAACATTGTCGTATAAAAAAACATGAGATCGAACTTAGATAATTAATAAAATCATATTTGAGAACCTTTAAATAAGAGATTCGTATTTTAGTAAATTAAATGACTACTCACTCGTCTTAAATAAATAAAAAATCTAGTCGTAACTTGACAACAAATTAAAATTCCCAAAAACATATAATAAAATAATCATCATTTTAACAATAGCACAATCTAGCAAGACAATATTTAAATTTCGAAGCCACTGATAGAAAGTCTTATTTTTCGAATACTGATAGTGGCTCTTCGAACTGGAAATATTGTCTCTATCCCTTTTTAATAACATTCGGAGCCGGTAAGACTAATCAAATCATCAAAAGGAACATCCGATACGTTATTCTCCACCAACTTAAACAGTCTTCCACTATCATTAACTGTTTTTAGGAACATTACTAAGACATCGCCTTCTTCATCGACGGTACTTTTTGCTACTCCAGCGTTCGTACTTTAACCAATACGTGTACTTCGTCTTTTATATTAATTGGATGAATGTCTTCAGGCTGGAGGTTTGGTAAGAAGTACCGCAGACGGCAGTTTGATCAGTTGGATCTTTCGTTTTAAGCATGGCCAAAGGCTGACTTTCATCGGATGATTCATCTGGGCTATATACAGTATCATAAAAACTTTTTCGGGGTATCCCAATTGTGTTCGTAATGTCAGCGAGCGTGAAATCCTCCACATCATGAATTATTTTGTTGTTGTTGAGTTTCAGGCAGAGGCCGATAAGTGTTAGGAACGTGACAAGAAAAGAATTGTTCACAAAAACCACTTAATACCCTATGGTTTAACATTCCACGAGTTTCCATAAACATTTGGTGGACTTGTATTGTTCCTTTCAGGGACAAAATGTTACTTGGAATCGTTGCTGCTACCTTTTCTACGTCTTCATCTATCACCATGAACAGTTTAATTTTGTTGGCATCTTGAAGTGCAGAAAAGAATTGGTACACATCTGCAATATCTTTTCCATCACAATAAACATGTGACGGAGTTGTCATGTGACGGAGGGGTAAAAATTTGTTGCAAAGTCGATAACATTTAAAAGTTAACATAGAATATATAATTTACACGTTGGCAATAAAATATTTCTTATTTCGTAAGAGTAGACACCGAAAAGTAACAATAATAATTATAATTTGAATCAATTACTTACGTAACGAAGCGGTAGCCGAATAAACCCACGCACTGCCTATCACAGCTTTTGGGCGACTTACGCGCTGTCTCTTGATCTCAGAGGCGAAATCGTACCAAGGGGGAAGGGGTCTAAACCTGCAATCTCAGGCCACAAAGATGAGCGGCTCAAACATGTAATTTAAAGGACAACCAACGTGACAGAATTTACAAAATAAAACATCAGGTAGCAGGAGACAAGTATTTGAGATTTTTTGAATATTTTATTAAAACTTATAAAAAATAATGGCTGCTATTACATGATAGGTAATATATTTAGGTGTTATAAGATATTTTTACGTTTTGTGTCATCATATAATTTTTTCGTAATATTATGGATTATACGCAAGTCGAGGTAGCGGGAGACACTGTGATTTGTATGAAATACACTTCTGTCACGCAGGTTTACAACTCTGTAACGTACTTTTTACAATGAAATTATTCAATATATATGTTATTCAATCATGCACAGCCATTACGTGTATAGTACAGTGCATGTTGAAATACAATTAAGAAAAAATAATGGTAATTTCCTTTTTTTTTTTTTTTCACTGACCTGTAGAGACACCTTTTTGTAGGTTAAAAAGGAGAACGACCCGTATACCGTTTATTATTTAAAAAAAATCAGGTCCCCTACAAAAGTTTTAATACAATAATAAATGGAAGAATCGATAACTTTTCGATTAAGTCAATCATTAGCGTATATGTAAAATAAATGACTTTTGCACAGCACAACGATAGAGCCCGATATTTTCGTGTGAGTGAGTTGTACGGTGCATGGTAAATGCGTGTTGTGATTGATGCGATAAGGTTTATAGTTAATTGTGTAATAAGTTACGATTTATGAATTGCGAGAGTGTGCGCGACTTCGTATCTATTGCTTTTACTGAACTGCATGTGTAGTTGTGGCGAGTGGAAGGGACAGACTGGAGACATAGGGTTTCTATACATTTTTAGCTGCCGGGCATATCGGCTTTTTTCTTATATCTATGATTTTATACTACGTTTGTTACGGTACACATATTGTTAATAAGTATGATACATGAACAATTGAATAAAGGATTTTGTTGCTAAATATATTACAATCGTAAAAATCGTTCAAAATTTCAAAACCGTACATGTTGCTTAGACTTCTTTGATGTACAGTACATACACTTTTTTTTTTTTTTCATAAATTTACATAATATGACAATATCAAGTTACATATTTATTGTACCTTCTTCTACACAAATAAATTTCACGACAACTTTTTATATCATATAAATTGTGTAAAATACATTCATGGGTTTGATTTAATTTAAAGTTTCTTTTCATCTTTTAAGAGCATTTAAACAATAGTCTGTTTAAAAAAAAAAACTATGTATTTATATTTTAGGTATCCCTGTGTTATTGTATCAGAATTTTTCATAAACAGGTAATTTAAAAAAAATTAAAATATTATTATTATTATTTTCTGTATATTTTTATGTATTTATTACTCTTTGTTGGATTTAGAGTGAAGTCATTTTAATTTTCCTATTCTTCACTGCATTCCCTTTAATTTGATACCCATATTATAGGAGTGCCTAAAAATAACTAGTCCGCCATCTTGTGCGGTCTTGTAGCAATCTACAAGACCGCACAAGATGGCGCACTAGTTATTATTATACAAAAAATAAAATAACTTCAATAAGTTATTTTATTTTTTGTATTCTTCTCAGCAAACCCTTTCATTTGATACCCATAAAATGTGAGGGCACAAAAAAAAACTACTCCGCCATCTTGAGCCGTCCGCCATATTATATTAAAAATGGCGGCATTTAAGTAATCGTGCATTATGTGTTTCTATGTGGTTTCTATCTAGCTGGCCCACCTGAGCCATAGCAACGAAACTGATGTAGACTGTTAGCTTAGCTTATTGAATGTACTTGTCTAATCAAACGAAAATATTCAATGCTCCTTCACTAAGACATTTCGGCTTTAATTTCGGTTTCTATCCAGCGGGGCCATTCGTTATTCTATTCTTTTATTTTCAAAAACCGTGGATAGTACAGCAGAAATTACATTCGTAAGTTTTTTTTCTATCTAGTGGGCCCCTTTTTGTCCGTAATATTTACAAGTGTAAATCTCAAGCCAAAAATTAAAGCATTTTCAATTTACTTACAGGCATTAATGCGTGTTCTTAGATGAGATAAGTACATAATTGTCAATTGTATTTTTGAATAATAAACTTATTGCAGAAAAATTACCTACGTGCGAGTTCCGTCAAATTTTGAGTTTCCGTTAACCCACGGACCAGGACTACGTCCAAAAGTACGTCCTAAAGTTGATATCAACTGGCTGATGGACAATGTATCCATCACTGGCAACTATCAAAAATGGTTTCAGGTGATCCCTATACTTGTGTAAAGAATAATATACTCGTATGTATCTTTTTGCAACATATAATATTGTAACTCTTGTTGATATAAATATATATGCCGCCATAAATGACTACGAAATTGTAGTATCATTTCCGAACAGCCCATTGGGAATGGTTAAATTATGTAGAAACAATTCATCACGAGTAATATGACTGATACCCAGATATCTAGATACAAAATCTTGGCATAAAATCTTCCGTACTTTCTCCATTAAACTCTCCAACTTTAGACGAGGCACTTGTAGCAATGTGGCAATTCTCTCATCCGAGCCCCTGTTCTCATCTTCAACAGAAGTGCTGTTAAGCTCAAACCACATTTATTCAGTTCAGGGACACGTGATATTGCTCCAATTAATATACCTATAGAATTTTTCTTTTGAAAATCCTATCTAGTATTCAAATACTCTTTCGTCAATATCCTGAATATTCTCGAAATCAAGCGTGGAACTAAATAATATACGTGTTTTATTAAACTACCTCTTGTTTTAAGTATAATACATGTATAATGCGTCTTATTTGGGACAGCGCTCCTGGATGGGCGAGTCCTATTATTGGCTGGACGTACGACGCGTTTCGTGAACTCAGTACAGAACACGCAACCTAACCACTCAAGGTCACTGGCATATAACTGCGTCTTAATTTATTTTGTTTCAGTGGTAACCGATCCAGAAGACAGCCTAACAATAGCCAATTCATGTTTCAATAAACCATATATGTACGATTTTGCAAAGGACTTTATAAATAATGGACTCATCACAGCAGAAGGTAAAGGAAACAAAAAAAATATATACACGACAATATTGATTAATTGTACGCACGACGACATAATTATCGAGCTGTACTTTTATTTATTTATTTATTATAAATTTATGCATAAGTAAAAAATACTGTACTAAGGCGGACTTAAAGACTTTCATGCATTTTCTCCAGTCAACCTTAGTCATCATTTCCTTCAAGCAGGTTAAAGTTAACCTCTCACTCTTATTGTACGGAAAGCGTTTTTAAAGTGACGTCAACTTATACATTATCACATCATATCAGTACATGAAACTTGCATCATCAAAATATGACATAACGATAGAACAGAATGAGATGTGAAAACGTCTTCTGGGTAAACATAAAAGTCAACGATAATATCTGTTTGTCAAAAATAACTTAACTTTTAGCGTTGGCTCTGACTCCAAGAAATTAGGACCAAATAAGCACCTACAATGTGTTTGTTTCAGCGTCTATATGGAAAGTTCATCGCAAACTATTGAATCCGGCATTCAACCAACAAGTGCTTAATTCGTACGTAAATGAAATGAACGTGCAAGCTCGAAGCCTTGTCTCTAAATTAGCTTTGAAAGTGGGAAAAGGCCCGTTTGACGTGCGAAAGTTCTTCGTCAACCATACATTGTCAACTGTGACTCGTAAGTATTATTGTGATATTAATGGTCGTAAGGAGCATGGGTACAGGCGTGGAATTACATAAAGGTTAACCTCGTGGCCACCAGCTACACGCATAAGCGACACGCGTCTTGCGACAGCGACTGTAGAGAAAACAAATACAATTAGACCCAAAGTCTAATTCAGATAATTTATGTAAACAAAGTAATGTCAAGAAATGTCACTGTCAAAATGACAGGACAGTGGTGCAAAACATTTTATCATAAATTTTTATGTAAATAATAATCCATAAAATTAAAGTGAATTAATTATAACAACTATGCAAACAAAATACTGTTGCCAAACAATGCTTTGTGTAGTGTGTTGGAGACACGGCCTTTGATCGCCATAATCAGCTCTTTTAAGTCCACTGCTAGACGTAGGCCTCCCAAAATCGATTTCCACTCAAAACAGTTTTCATCCAAAATGTGGCTAGATATGCTACTTACAATATGAATCTACGAGTATGAATGAGAGTTGTATTATTAGTGTTGTTAAAGATGTAAAAAATTGAAAATGTTTGGATCTCCTGCATTGTTACCAGTATCATAAAATATTTTAAACCAGAAAATCTCCTTTTTTTAATAACTTAGTTTAAAATCGTATTTTTTTTTTTTATTACTAGAAATTTGACTGTGGCATTTTCTCTACACGCAAAGGAGATATAGTATAAACTTCACTACTCTACCCTACCCTACCTACCTACCCTACCCTACCCTACCTACCTACCCTACCCTACCCTACCTACCTACCTTACCCTACCCTACCCTACCCTACCCTACCTACCTACCTACCTACCCTACCCTACCCTACCTACCTACCCTACCCTACCCTACCCTACCCTACCTACCTACCTACCTACCTACCTACCCTACCCTACCCTACCTACCTACCTACCTACCCTACTCTACCTACCATACCTACCTACCCTACCCTACCCTACTAACCTACTTTTTTTTTTTTTTTTACTATGAGAAATGCATAACGCATGCCAGCTCGTCGGGGGACGAGACAGGGTATGTGGGACTCCCTGCCAAAATGGCAGTATACCCACTAAAACTCAGCGATGTTCCCTCATCGCCTTGATGGGAGGGCCATGGGAAAACGGCTAAGGCTTTACATCCACAACCCTCCCGGCGCATGTCCGCCTAGCTGGCGGGCCCCGCATGCCCCCCCGCCTGGGGGGGATACGGGAATGGCAGTGCAATACAGGCAAGGGTGCCCCCGCACCCGTTGCCTGCTGGCCTCCACCTGGGAGTAACCCCCCATCACCCCAGGGACCAGACCAGCACAGGGGCGCCAGATTACCTTGCGTCCAGGCACCCCTGGTCCCCCCGCGACGAGTCAGGTCAGTGGCCCCGCCGTCTACCACTTTTCGGCCGCAGAGGATAGGGAGAGCGGCCAACGCAATACCGACACACTCCTCTTCCTCTGCGGCCCCACCGTGTCCGCCATCATACGGTGGCGACCCCGTCAAGGCCGCGGAAGGTAGGGAGAACGGCTCACCGCAATACCGGCACTCCTCTCCCGCCGCGGCCTCGCACACTCAGCCGCGATGCCGCCCATTCGACATCACGGCCCACCTCAGCTGCGATGTCGCCGAAGCGGCACCGCAACCTACGGCCGCTACGTCGTCGGCTTAGCCGCAAAAGCCCTGACGAGCGGCCCCCTCCTCGGGTTCCTCTTAGCTTCACCGTGGCCCTCCTAGCCACGGCTACTGAGCCCCCCGCCTCGACAATGCGGGAACCCACCGGGGGGGCTACCTACCTAACTTTTTTTTTTTTTGACGCTGAGAAATGCATTACGCATGCCCGCTCGTCGGGGGACGAGACGAGGTATGTGGGACTCCCTGCCAAAATGGCAGTATACCCACTAAAACTCAGCGGAGTTCCCTCATCGCCTTGATGGGAGGGTCATGGGAAACCGGCACAGCCTTTACGTCCACAACCCTCCCGGCGCATGCCCGCCTAACTGGCGGGCCCCGCATGCCCCTCAGCCTGGGGGCGATATGGGAATGACCGGGAACACCTGGCCATTCCCGTCCGACACTGGTGGAGGCCTGTGCAATACAGGCAAGGGTGCCCCCGCACCGTTGCCTGCTGGCCTCCACTTGGGACCTCGCGCCAGACGACCCCGCGTCCAGGCGCCCCTGGTCCCACCGCGACGGGTCAGGTTAGTGGCCCCGCCGCCTACCACTTTTCGGCCGCAAAGGATAGGGAGAGCGGCCAACGCAATACCGACACTCCTCTTCCTCTGCGGCCCCACCGTGTCCGCCATTCATCGGTGACGACCCCGTCAAGGCCGCGGAAGGTAGGGAGAACGGCTCACCGCAATACCGGCACTCCTCTCCCGCCGCGGCCTCCCACACTCAGCCGCGATGCCGCCCCCTAACCTACCTACCTTACCCTAACCTACCCTACCTACCCTACCTACCGTCCAACCTTCTCCTGGTAATAACAAACACAACAAAAAAATAATTAGCGAAATCGGTCCAGCCGTTCACTAATAGTTTTTTTTTTTTTTTTTTTTTTCATATTTTCTCACCGTTTATTTATTTATTTATTTATATATACTTTATTGTACATCAGATTACACATTACAAAAGAAAAGAAAACTTATACACTATAAAATATACAATGGGCGGCCTTATCGCATACTGCGATCTCTTCCAGGCAACCTTGGCATGGACAGTGAATTTATGGACATAAAATAGGGTTGTCATTGGTGCAAATATAAAAAGTATAACAGTACAATATCCTATAATAGATACACAGATATATAATAGATACATAGATACATACATACTAACTAAATAAGCAAATAAAACAAATGAAGACTAGATTATTACAGTAAACAACGAGAACAAAATCACAACAACAAGTAATGTTCCTTCACGAACACGAGTCTTTTAAACATAGGCAGCGATTGCGCGCGTTTTATTGTATCTGGCAATGCATTCCACAAACGAGCGGCCTGGACAGTAAAGGATTTGTCAAGGAAAGTTGTGGAATGCATGGGCATTTTAAGCTTCAAGTTATCTGATGACCTTAAAAATTTCGTGTGGGAGTCGGAAAGAAACTGGAAACGTTTTTTAAGATAGAGAGGGGTGGAAGGGGAAAAGAGCACATTATACAAAAGGGAAAGAATATGAGCATTCCGGCGAAGGCGAATTGGTAACCACTTAAGCTTCATACGAAATTCGGAAACATGGTCATATTTGCGTAAACCGTATATGAACCTAATACAGAAATTTTGAAGCCGCTCAAGTTTATCGAGTTGGTTTTGAGTAAGGTCAAGAAAGCTGGCATCAGCATAATCAAGGATGGGTAGAAGAAGTGATTGTGCAAGCGCAATCTTGGTGGCAGTCGGTAGAAAATTACGCAGTCTCCTCAAAGACGCAGCGGAAGCAAACAGCTTTCGGCTAACCTCCTGTAGCTGAGCAGTCCAAGAAAAGTTCTTGTCTATGATAATCCCCAGGTTTTTCACTTTGTCGCTGAACGGAATAACTGAGTTGTCAAAAGAAACTTGGGGAAGAGTCGTCCAGTCAATCCTAGATACCGTCCTAGAACTGCCCACCACAACAACCTGCGTCTTTATGGGGTTGACCATAAGTCCATATCTCTTGCTCCATTCACATATACGGGCCAGATCAAGATTAATTGTTAAGATAGCTTCTGAAAGATTTCCAAGAGGAGCTCGTGAGTAAATTTGTAAATCATCTGCATAAAGATGGTAGGAAGAAATTAGTTCGTCGGAGATTGAGTTAATAAAAACTGCGAAAAGTAAAGGAGATAGCACGCCACCCTGAGATACACCGGCAGAAGAATTACTCCAGGAAGACGAGGTCTCTCCAATGCAAATACGTTGCCGGCGACCGAACAGGTAACTTCGAAACCAGTCAATTACCGATGGAGATATATTAAGAGAGCATAGAATGCCAAGCAAAACATCGAAATCAACAGTATTGAAAGCATTACTGAAATCTAGCAAAGCTAAGACCGTTAGATTACCGTTTTCCATGGCCGACCTAATATCGTCCGTAATATTCAGAAGCGCTGTGGTGGTGCTATGACCAGGACGGAAGCCAGATTGAAAGGGGTTGAGGAGATTATTTCGGGAGAGAAAAGTGCTTATTTGATTGTGGATTAACCGTTCAAGGACTTTGGATAGGAATGGTAAGACGGATATTGGACGATATTCAGAAAAGGATGCGGGATTGGACTTTTTAGGTAATGGAATTATTTGGGCATCTTTCCATGAACATGGAAAGACACCACTAGATGCAGAAAAATTTAGGATGTGACAAATGACGGGCAGGATTTCATCCAGCACAGGAACTAACATATTACGGCTGATGCAGTCACTTCCAACTGCGTTGGAAGTAATCGATAGTATGCTCTTCTTAACATCACATGCGGAGAATTGACCAAAAACAAAAGGAGAATAACTGGGAGTCGGCAGAGAAGAAAGATAATTCAATGTGTTCAATTTAGTTGTCCTATCAAAATTAGACGAAGCAGTAAAATGATTATTCATTGCATCGATGTCAATATCTTTTGGGATTGACTCTTGTCGGGTTTTACGGACCCCCAATGTTCTAAGAAACTTCCAAACTTTGGATGTGTTCCCATTTTGGACAGAGGTATGAATGTAATGGCTATTAGCATTCCTACACACCTTATTGCAGTGTTTACGGATTGAGACATATTTTTCCCTGTTAGCGTCATTAGGTCTATGCTTAAATTTAGACTTCGCCGTCACTTTTTTGTGCATCATTGTTCTAATTTTATCAGTCAGCCACGGTGCCGGCAAATGTTTAACCTTAACTGCTCTAACAGGTGCGTGATGATCGTAAAGCTCGACAAGCTTAGTCGCAAGAATATTAACTTTTTCATCGACTGACGCAGAGGCAAATAGGGCAGACCAATCTATATTGGTGGCATCCTTGCAAAGATTTTCAACGTTCATACCACCAAAATTGCGCTGCATGAGAATTTTGGCTTTAGCCTTAGGTGGGCGAATTTTGAATGAAAGAAAAATGAAGTCATGATAGGAAAAGGCATCGGCTGAGCATTGGCCATGCTTAGCGACATGATCAAGAGAGGAGACAAATATGAAATCAAGAAGTGAAGGAGTAGAGTTAGGAAAATGGTGAGTGGCACTCAACGGAAGAATAGAAAGATTACTGGAAGCCGAAATATTAGTCAGAGAAGAAGAGCGATGGTCTTTTTTCAGAAGACAAGTATTAAAGTCACCCATGATTATACTATGACTGTAAGAAGGGATCAGCATTTCTAAGAGATTTTCAAAAGATAAAAAGTAATTGACGCGTAAGGAGGGACAGTAATAGACGCCAAGAAGTAATTTCGAGTGGTGTAGTTCGACTTCAAGAAACAGATGTTCACCAGCATTTGATGGCGGTGGCTGCGCTGACACATTGACAATAGAGAAGGGATTATGCGAGCGGAGATATATGGCAACACCACCACCAGCACCAACCGCCCGGTCGTTCCTTATAAGCTGGAAGCCGGGAAGAGAGTAGCTAGTTGAAGGGAGGCAAGGTTTTAACCATGACTCGGAAATAAGAATAGCATGTATGTTTTTACAGTCAAAACTTGCCAGCATATCGTGGAAATGAGCCGGAATGCTCTGGGCGTTAATATGTATAAGTTAAAATTCTTTGGAACATCAGAAAACTGCGCTGCAAGACTATCAGCAAGAGAAGGAATACTCACAAAACTGTCGTCGCTGCTTGTTAAAGAGAAATAACTATTACTATCACTGCTCTCATCAATAGACATAAATATTTACATAATAATATAATTTACGATATTATTAAATAAATGTATATAAAAAATAAAAATAAAATCCTAACTAATACAAATATAAAAACACCTGCCGGTTGCGTTATTAAATTAAAGAATCAAAAACCTTAAGACTTATAAAATGCAGTCTGGGTAATAAATAAAAAAAGAGAAACAACAAAAAGCAAAACATGTGAGAAGGAAACATGACAAGAAAAAAAATAAAAACAAACAAACTAATTAAGACTTCTGCCAGTGCACCGCTACGCAAAACGGAACGCACCGATGTGAATTGATTGACGTATGTCACGTATGTACTGACAGTGACAGCATTGTGACATTCGTTTTAGTGATAGAAAAGTGAATTGAAAATTATTATTGTTACATTGGTGCCGATTCTCTTGTACACCGAACTAAACTAACTAAACTATCACTAAAATTCCTTACTTTTGGCTATGAAAATCTTAAAGCTATTCTGGAAACAAAATTCTCTAAATTTAAAAATAAGTTTGACACAACTAAATCGAATTTGACAATCGTGACTCCACGTGGTATTTTTTTTTTTTTGGCTTCGCAACGTTGTACTTGTTTGCCTATGATTTATTTTAGAGCCGGAGGCGCACATGGGGGGCAGCCGCGACGTGTTTTTTTATGGAATTTTTCACTTTTTGTGTGGAAAATAAAAAAAAAGATTACCTACATGTAGCGTAATAGTGGTTTAAGTGTTTCTAAAAGGGGGTCGAAATTTTCATTATTTTTGCGATAGGACGCACCATTTTGGAGATATAAGCAAAAGAAAAGAAAAAAAAATATAGGGATAAACACGAAATATTTTAAGTGATACACCTATAAGTGGTAAAGAAGCCATGGAAATGATTTTCTTTTTTATTCCGAGTATATTATTTAAAAAATTAAATAATTTAAAATTACTTGATTATGATGATTAATAAATTATCAAAATTCACCGCGCTCGTGCCGCCACCCCACCGCACCGTTCGGCGTCACCGCGTCGAGGCGGGTCATTCATAGAATATGTAAATAAAGGATTTTTTCGCTTTTTTACGACATAAAGATGTTTCTCTTAAAATATTTCGTGTATGAATAGATACACCTTATATACAGTACTGGTTTTGCACCAGAAGTCGAGGTGATTGGTGTGAATTTTAGTTCATGAAAACTAATTTTATTCCACACCTTTTTAATCGCGATTAAAAATAGTCAGATTTAGTTAGAAAATCTAAATTTTAGTTTAAAAACGTCAAATTCAGAATAGCAAAATTGCCATTTTTACTAAATTTAAAAACTCAGTACTATCTTAGAGCTGTCAAACTAAAATATAGTTAAGTTGTGTCACTTTAGTCAATTTCAGAATAGGAAATGGTCGTTTGACAGGAATAAACTAAATTTTGGTGATTTTTAGTCTAGTTTAGAGAATTTTGTGACAAGAGAATCGGCACCATATCACATTAAAAATAAACTGGAGGTACAAACAAAACACAATATTACCCGGACTTAGAATAAAAATATTACAAATAAATTACTTCTTTAAAGCGACAGCACGCTTCAACCTAGCGGTCTTCGCAGCAGCAACAACCGGGACAGAGGCCGGCACAGGCGAAACTGGAACTCTCGGCTTGGGCTCACTGTGATTCGGAGCTATCTTGTCCAATTCAGCGAAGGACTCGACTCGATGCCGCGCATCATTGGGACCAAGGACATATACACAGCCTGCCTTAGTCCAGCTATTGCTGACACCGCATCTTTCCCTCGCAGCCAGGAACAGATCATGTCGCCCCTTTGTAAGGAGCTCGGACATAGTGACGCCAGAAGCCTTTAATTTGGCTTTGGAGAACCATATCTTATCCCGGACAGCAAGACTTCTAACTTTGAACAGGATAGGCCTGGTTTTATTTGCTACGGCTCGTCCCATCCTGTGGCATCGGCTGATGTCTGCGACTGCGAAGTCACTCAGCTGTAATTTCTGACTTATCACCTCAGTTATCACCTTGGCGGTGTCCTCCTTCTGCTCCTCATCAACACCATGCAACAGCAAGATCTTCCGTCGTCCTCGCATCTCTATATGGTCGACACTACGAGCTAGTAGCTCCACCTGTTGCTGAACACTGTTGAGAGCCTGCGTGATGAATGTCCGGAACAATGTAAATTCCGCAGCCAGGCTAGAACTTGTGACAGGTGACGGAGGGGCCTTCTGTATTTCTTCTTCAAAGGCGGACATCCTTGTGTGGAACAACTCTTAGTTCACTCAGAGTGCTTGTCAATGAGTCCATAGTGATGAAGTGAAGTGATTAAAAAATATAATAGTGTAAGAAAACTGTGATAACGCTATACCAGCAGGTACAAACTATGAACTTTCAATATAAAGCATAAATAATTATAAATAATGTTTCTATTAAATTAAATTAAATTAAATTTCAAATGTGAGCAAATTTTACTTTGTGCTACTGTTACAACTACCCACAACGAACGTTTAAACCTTCCCTGGCCTACGACAAACATTTCAAAACCTAAATCAGTGTCCACGCCATCTGCAAGAGACTTGGAGGCGGCAACATATTCGATCTCTTTTTCATTAGATCCTCCGTCAATATTTAAAAAAATGTTTTCTTCTTCTTTTTCGAACAGCCAACAGTCAAGCGAATATATTAAACGAAAAGAACTATGTAAAAAAATATACACCGTTAAACTACAAATCGTTTCATTTTGGACCAACAAACCTGATCCTGCACAATCAGCTAAATCGGCCCAGCCGTTCTCGAGTTTTAGCGAGACTAACGAACAGCAATTGATTTTTATTTATATAAATTATTTCTTAAAATCAGTACTTAAAAGAAAATGGAACCTTTTTTCGCCATTTTATGTGAATGGTGAAATATCTTCGTGATGGTATCACGAAGATATTTTTTTGTTATGTTATCCCCTTTGTTTACATCAAAGAGATTTAAGATACAATATAATTTAATGTCTTTGGTTTACATAAATTATTATCTGAATTTCAGACTTTGGGTATAGTTGTTTAGAGCTTGCCACGGCCACGAGTCACCTTGCCGCGACTTTTGGAGCGACGGATGGAAACAGGAGACGCGCGCACGAGTCGCTTGACGCAAGTCGCGTTGCAAGTCGCTTCCCTCGAAGCCGTGCACGCCTACCGCTCGACTATCCCGAGGGAATATCGCACCCTTAATAAAGTTAAGGCATATTTAAAAAATATCAACTTTTGAGAAAATGTGTTTAAAGATTCAGGGAACCCGATGTTTTTGCTTATTATATTATTATTATTCATAATAAATCATAATTTAAAGTGCTATAGCTCTGATTTTTTTTTGTACGTAATCTACGTTAAATGTATTATGGTATAAATAGCTGAAACATTACAAAAAAATATATATTTAAGTACTAATATTATTATTATATTTTTACTCTTCCGAGTTAGGCCTCTTTTTCACTATTTTTATTTTTGTTTTTGAAGGCAAATATTGTCTTTTTTCTCTTTCTGTTAAAGCCAAGTGGTAGAACAGTTGATATTGAGCCCATCTAACACAAAAACTAAAAAACTCAATATTTCGACTTGTGCCCTTACTAAGGGTGCGATATGTAGACGTGGAATCACATTTTGTCAAAATGATTGCTTGGTTTATGGCAAATCTGTATTCTTGTTTGCAGGGACTTCGCTAGGACTGAATACTCAAGATCAAACTATCATAGATTCAGATTATGCAGAAGTAATTGATGATTTAGGTGCTTTATTTTGTGATAGATTTCAAAAAGTGTGGTTGCATTTGTCGTATATATTCGACTGGAGTTCAATGAAGCGCAGGCAAACTATACTATTGAAGAAACTGAAGAACATCATAGATCCAGTAATTATTTTATTGTTTCTTGAGTTTTATTAGAAGTTTGGCTATGTAGGGCGTCAGATTTGTGACTCATCCTTGTGTGACAGTCTCATTCTAAAACGGGATGTGCATTTTTAACTGCCGGATGCTGTACCCATTAAGTCGTACTGACTACGGAACTCAACTCAGCCATGGCCCGATACACACTTGGCCAGTTCTGTTTAATATAATAAAATATTTGCAGTATGCTTCACAAAAAAAAATGTCACTTACCTACGGTTTGACGGCACGGTTCAATCACACAGTCAATCGCTTAACCACTGCGCTAACGCAGTGGGTAAGCGATTGACTGCTGCGCTGCGTGTCGCGGGTTCGATTGCCGCACGGAACAAATACTTGTATGTTGTTCCGGGTCTGGCTGTTTGTGTATGTGAGATTAAGTGTTTGTAAACGCACCCACAATACAGAAGAAATGCTTAGTGTGGCGCAGAGTTTATAAACAAAAACCTACATTGTTTATTACATTATTGTAGAGCCAACTTGTATTTTATTTTACTATTTACTCTTTCAGATTATACACAAAAGAAAATCCGAGTTAAAGGCAAATAAAGGTCCGGATATGAATGATCACTCGGATCCAGGTAAATCTATATATACACTAGCTTTTGCCCGCGACTCCGCCCGCGTGTATGTCGGTTATCGCGTAAAAAAGTAGCCTATGTCCTTCTCCATGACGATCGGTTCAGCGGTTTAGGCGTGAAAACTTAACATACAGACAGACAGACGGACAGACAGAGTTACTTGCACATTGATAATATTAGTATGGATATGGAAAACAAAATCGTAGCGAAATCAAAACTGTACCTACATTGAATATTTTAGAAAAAAGTAATTGCCCCGAGGTCTGAGAACGATTCTGATGCCGAAAATATAGTTTTTAGAATTTTTGTCGTTTTTTCTGTGTGTCTGTTTGTTTGAGTGTATGTTCCAGCATTACACAAAAACTACCGGACAGATTTTATTCAAATTTTACAAAGATATACCCTATAGATCTGTTCAAATTACTAGGTATAAATTATCACGCTATTTGCTATGGGGAATGAGCAGTATTGCATTCTGTTTTGAGATGGGTCAATAAGGGCAGGTACACAAAACGGTCTAAAGAAACTACCTTAACTTTTAGAAAATAATTGATCTGCATTCACAGATTTTATAAATAATGTACAGTCAGCAAGAAAATAGGCAATTTTCACAAAAAAGATTTTTTGATACCAATCGAACCTGTTTCTTACGAGGATCAAAAAACTCTATGGGATCAACTGAGGTTTGAGTACTAGAAAAGTCAGAAATCGAAAAAAGTTTTCCTATATAGTTCGTAGGTGAGACTGAGATGAGAACAAACACAACATTGTATCAGTGTACGACAACAGTCGACTTATTCCATTACTACTTCGCTGGGTTGAATAGGAAACGAATATATCAGATAGTTACAGATTTAATATTTTAAATGATTATCATACCTTATGGATCTAAGCAGTCAATTATGACATATTATGCTACTTCGGTCAACTTTCAACAAAGCAATGCAAATCTGATTTCTAACAGATCTGATAGATATAGATATAGACTCTTCTAACTTGACAATTTTTTCCACTACGATTTCAACGAAATTTGTTGTTATGTTTCAGGCAAATTCAAACCAGTACTAGATCGAATGCTGAATTTGGCTGAAGAACAAAATATATTCACAGACGATAACATCAGAGAACACCTGGATACTTTAATAGCCGGGGCTTACGACACAACATCTACGACTATGACACTTATTTTGTTAGTGATAGGGTCAGACCTAGATCTACAAGAACGTATTTTTAATGAGTAAGTAACATTCAAAATACAACATTTGTACGAACTGACACGTACTTGCATTAAGTCTATAACGTTTCCACTGCTGGGACACATCGATAACGTATCCTCTCTGTAAGTGAGAGCGGGAGTAGGCTGTTTACCACGACACGGGCCCAGTGCGGGTTGTTGAAGAGATACGAGATATCATCGTAGAAAAGAAAAAATGGCGACCACGAATGATGGTTTTTATATTCATTACAGATTACAAGAAGTACTCCAACATAAAGATGACGATTTTACTAAACAAGATCTACCAAAACTCGTGTTCTTGGAGGCAGTGATCAAAGAGTCAATGAGAATATTTCCACCCATTCCACTTATCGGAAGAAAAGTTGAAAAAGATATTACCCTGAGTATGTACCTCTACAAAGTTGAAACAGGAGCTTGTGGCTAAGTAATAACAGCCGCACAGATCAATCGATCAAGTTAAGCTACACTTGTCGCGGTTGATCCGTAGATGGGTGACCATCTTTACGTACCGAGACCCCTCTGTGCCTCGGAAAACACGTTAAGCTGCTGGTCTCGGCTGTCATTCGTGGTTCTTTGACAGTCGTTACGGGAAGGAGTCGTCGTCAGAAGCCCAAAAGTCTGTCAACCAGTCTTATCAAGTGGTATGGTATTACCCAATAACTGGGTTGTGGAGATCAGATAGGCAGTGGTTCCATGTAAAATACTGGTCTTCAGCTGCATGCGGTTAGACTGGAAGCTGACCCCAATATAGTTGGGATAACGCTAAGCAAATTATATACCTTTACAAAGTTAGACCTTCTTCAGCGTGATACACATTTACTGTAACTGTTAGCCTGCATCATCCTAATGCTGGGCAAAACCTTCTCCAAATGACTTCTAGCTCCTTCGATCCAGGGCATTGTAGGCCGCTGGTCTTTTGTTATGTCCAATTTGTTCCGCCATCTTCTATGGGGTTTCCCGTCTTTTAGCTTTGTCAGGGCTCCACATAGTGGATATTTTGGTCCATATACGCATTTAACTTTGTATATTTTCAGAGAACTGCAACTGCATTTAAGTTGCGAGATGGTAGTATATAATAACTATATTACGGTATATAGCTTTAACCCTAGGGATATAACTATACTAGCTTTTGCCCACGGCTTTGCCCGTGTGGATGTCGGTTATCGCGTAAATAAGTAGCCTGTGTTCTTCTCCATATCCCAGGCTATATCTCTGCCAAAATTCATGACGATCGATTCAGCGGTTTAGGCGTGAAAACATAACATACAGACAGACAGACCGACAGACAGAGTTACTTTCACATTTATAATATTAGTATGGATATATAATATAATATATTTATAGTATATAGTATGGATCACGGTTTTTAATGTCTTATTGCGACACATATTATAGAACACATTTCCGCAAAATATGGGCACAATCTATTCGTAATAATATTAATTGTCGCGCGCGCCGGCCGGCGTTTCATTCATTCAAGTGCGTTTTATTTGTGTAGAATAAACTATTTTTCTTTCTTTCTTTTGCTTTCAAATAATTAAATTAAATGTCGTTATTAAATTTTGTAAAACATGAAAAATTTAATTTCGTTTTAACTTAATTTTATACTACATATGTTACGGTACACATATTGTTAATTAAACAATCGAATGAAGGATTTTGTTGCTTTAGTCACTAATGCATCAAAAAATGCTTAGTTATTATTTATAAAATAACTAATAAATATATTACAATATTAAAAATCGTTCAAAAGTTCAAAACGGACATGTTGCTTAGACTTTTTTGATGCGTTAACAATACTTTTGTCTTCCTTTATTATTGAGCCTTTGTTACCACAATATTCATTATTTTGCTGTCTGGAATTACAGAACACTAAACTCTTCTTACAGGCGAATCTTCTAGTAGAACACTTTGTCTTGAATATTTTACAGGATTATATTTTTCAGCAGCTTTTTTTTAAGTTGAGTACTAATTTATCTCTTTGGTCATTAATGTTTTTTTTTTCGTTGTTGTTACTCGAAAGAAAATGTACAGGTATCTAGTTTTACTTATTTCACTAGATTAGTCTAATAAGATAGTCATATTACTAAATCGTCCTCGTATCATAGTTATATTCCTAGTAAGACAGTAATGAACCGCTTTCATATAACTAAATTACGTTATATAGATTATTATTGATGTTGTTTAATATTCCAAAGCCACATTGTACTGTTATAATATTTATTAATAAGAAATAAAACTACATACTATTACTAACTGCATTGCAGGCTGCGAGAGGAACCATAGAGAATAATTCAGTAACATTAAATGTCATGTCACAGATAATTAATCATTATAAAGATAGGAATGCATGGGTTGTTACCTCAATACTCTTCCTCAACACATGCCTTTCCTATGCATAGATTTAAACCTTCACACAAACTATTAAATACACTCTTAGTTACAGGTTTTGTTAAAATGTCAGCAAATTGTCTCTTAGTATTAATATATTTTACAGTAATCAAATTCTCTTCAACCTTTTGTTTTATAAAATTATATTTTACATCTACATGCTTCAATCTCTTTTGATCAGGATTCTTAATGGCTTTAATAGTACTTTGGTTATCTTCAAAAATAACAACATTATCTACCTTTATATTTAAATCAACAAGTAACTTAATCATCCAACATGTTTCCATTATACATTCACATAATGCAACAAACTCTGCCTCTGTCGTGCTTAATGTTACAGTGTTTTGTTTACGAGATTTCCATACAACAGTATTATTAAAAACTTTAATCAAATATCCAGATGTGGACTTTCTATCTGAATCCCTAGCCCAATCAGCATCAGCATAAGCTAATAAAGGCATACTAGAATTATTCTTGGTATACAATAAAAAAACATTTACAGTTTTCTTAACATAGCGTAATAATCGTTTTAAACATCTCCATAAATCAGCACTTGGCTTAGATTGAAATCTACTTAAATAATAAACAGATGCTGCTAAATCAGGTCTTGAACCTATAGTTGCATACATAAGTGAACCTATCAATGAACGACATTGTTTTTCTAAAGATAAATCAATTTCAGAATTTTCATCATACTTAAAATTAGCATCCATTGGCATATCACACCCCTTACAATCTTGCATTTTAAATGCTTTTAAACATTATACAAATAGTTGATTGGTCAATAGAAATCCCTTCAGATGTCCTTTTAATAGAAATACCTAAATACATTAAATTGTTATTACCTAAATCTTTCATTCTAAATTTTGTTTTAAGGAAACACTTAACATTATCAATATCTCTCAGACTTGAACCAAAAATTAATAAATCGTCGACGTAGAGAAGTAAGTATAATTCCCCTTTAGTATACAAGCAATAGTCATTATTTGATCTTTTGAAACCATAAGATGTTATAGTCTCATTGAATTTTTCATACCAATATTTTGGTGATTTTTTTAGGCCATATAAGGACTTTTTCAACTTGAGTACCAATCCTGACTTGATGTTCATACCTTCTGGCGGTTTAAGATACACCTCTTCATCTATGCGTCCATATAAAAATGCTCCTTTCACATCCATCTGACTAATATGATAATCTTTGTTAGCAGCCACTGATAAAAGAGTTCTTAACGTTTGCATTCTTAATACTGGTGAATATGTATCTTCAAATTGACCTTCTTGTTGAAATCCTCTCACTACTAATCTTGCTTTACAAATACTGTCTGTTCCTGTATTCTTCTTTGTAAAAACCCACTTTGCATCTAATATTTTCTGGTCTTCTGGTCTTTGGGTAACCTCAAAAGTTTCACTTTCTTTTAATACTTTTAATTCTTCTTCTACAGCTTTCATCCATTCCTTTTCATCTTCTCTTCCTTTTATTTCTTCATAAGTGTGTGGAATATTGTCCTCATCACAAAATAAAGCATAAAATGCATCAATGTCATCTTCAAAATTCATTACATAGTCTTCTTGCCATGTCGGTTTCTTAGATTGTCTTCTTACTCTTCCTGTTTCTTTACTCTCTGAATTTCCTTTTTCTATTTCTGCTGTATCTTCTTTTTCTATACTTCTTACTTTTTCTTGGTAACTAAATTTCTTTTCTTCACTTAAGTTTCTGTCATGTTCTATTTCTTCAATACTTTCCTCATTCATTTTATTTGTAAGTTCTTTTACAGATTTTCCTGTGTCTTCGTGATCATCATATCTAGGTAAGTAAATATTCTTCTCAGTATTTTTTCTCCTCTCATCAAAAACAACATTTCTTGCGATGACGACTGATCCTGTTTCTTCGTCATAGAGTTTATATCCGCCAATAGCATATCCTATCATTATCATCTTCTTACCTTTATCATCCAGCTTTTTTCTTATTTCCTTAGGTAGATTATATGCAGTTCATCCAAAAATTCTTAAATTTGACACATCAGGCTTCCTATTTTCCCATAGTTCACTAGGAGTCTGCTCTCTTCCTGAAACTGGGCTTCGGTTAGTCACATATGCTGAGAATAATACAGCTTCTCCCCAAAATTCCCTTTTCATTTCAGAATCAATTAACATAGTCCGTGCTTTATCCATAAGTGTCCTGTTCATGCGTTCAGCCACACCATTCTTCTCTGGGTTATATGCTACTGTATGTTGCATGACTATGCCATTCCTTTTACAAAAGTCTTTAAAATCATTAGAGAGATATTCACGCCCATTGTCTAATCGCAATTTATAAAGATTAATATTAAAATGATTTGTCACCAAATAGTAATAATGTTTAAAATTATCAAAAACCTCTGATTTATTTTTCATTAAGTAAACCATTGTAAAGTGTGTGTAATCGTCAATGAATGTTACAAAGTAATTTTTATCATCATATGTACTTGGAGAGATTGGCCCACAAACGTCAGTGTGTACAAGTTCTAAAGGTCGTCTAGCTCTATACCCTGGTTTATTAAACGGCTGTCTACAATGTTTACCTAATACACATGGTTCACACAAGTCATTTTCTATTGTTTTATTTTTTAATCCTGATAAACCATCAACCATATTTTTCTTAACTAATAAATTCAAGTTAGCATTACCTAAATGGCCAAACCTCCTATGCCATAATTCAATCTCATCTTTTATTTTACAAGTAAAATTACATGTTTTACCATTCGTTTCAAGATGCACAGTGTATAAGGTTTTATTTTTATCTCCAATTAATAACAAATTGTCATGTGTGTAAACTCTTACTTTTCCTTGATTGAATACTACTTTCATACCTGCACTTTCCATTTTAGATACACTTAATAAATTTTTTCTTAATTCTGGTACATACAAAACATTTTTTATAGAACACTCATTTTCCTTTGTACCTACTCTACTTTTCACTTGCAAATCACCAACACCGATAGCTTCTAGATTTATTCCATTCTTAGCCGCAGCAATTTTAATTGGAACCTTTAATTCAAGATAATTTACAAAATGTTCTTTCGTATTAATTAAATGGTCAGTACATCCAGAATCTACACAAAACTCTATTTTATAATTATCGTTGGATATATTACCTCGCTGTCCATAGCTCAGGAATGCATTGTTGTGTACTGTATTGTTACCTGCTAAATTCGCATCACTTTGTCCTCTTGTCCAGTTGTCTCCTCGGTTGCCATATCCGTTTCCTCGTCTATACCCATTTCTCCAGTTACTTCCTCTTCCACGTTGTCTCGTGTCATATCCTTGCCTGGTATTATCTTGCGGTCTGTTATAATTTCCTTGTCCAGTATCTCCTTGACCTATATTGTCCTGCCGTCTTTGTCCTCGACCTGCATGGTATCCACGTCCTCTATTCATTCTACATTGGAATTTCTTATGTCCTGGTTTTCCACAGGTGTAACAATTAAATGCTGCTTGTGGATTTGGATCTGCCTTTTTATTCTGCCCTTGGCGCCTCTCATCTTCTGCCAGTAACCTTCTCTTTGCAAAAATTTATGTTATCTCACTCTGGGTTTCAAGCGATGAGATTACTCTATTATAACTTTCTGGCATCGATAGTAACAAATAGTTTATTTTTTCTTCTTCAGATAATTTAACCTCAGCTCCTTCTAATTCATTGAATATTCCCTCAATCTCTAATAAGTGGTCTTGAAGAGCCTTCTTTTCATTATACTTTATTTCCGATAATTTTCGCCTTAAAAACAAAGTCCCAACAGTACTCTTTTTCATAAAATTTTCCTCTAAACTTTTGCACATAAGGTAAGCCGAATTTTTCTTCATAGAATCAATGTGGGAGTCCGCCACACCGGCAATTAGTAATGCCTGCGCCCTTGACTCGAGTTTCTTATTTTCATCTTTACTAACAAACTGTTCACTCTGAATTGCCGCTAAGCAATCATTTTCAGTGAGAATACTTTTCATGCGAAACGCCCACGTAGCAAAGTTTTTTCCGCAGAATTGTTCTATCTTAAACTTTATTGACTCCATCTTAGTTTTTCCTTACTTTGATTCTATCGAGTAATAATTCTATAATCGTACCTTATAATCCTTTTCTTTCACTTTCGTTGGGACTGGGCCCATAACTATTATTGATGTTGTTTAATATTCCAAAGCCACATTGTACTGTTATAATATTTATTAATAAGAAATAAAACTACATACTATTACTAACTGCATTGCAGGCTGCGAGAGGAACCATAGAGAATAATTCAGTAACATTAAATGTCATGTCACAGATAATTAATCATTATAAAGATAGGAAATGCATGGGTTGTTACCTCAATATAGATATATCCCTAGAAATATTACTATATCACAGCTTCAACTATCTTACTGCGATATATGCATGTTAGGGGTATACGGTCTCCTCCGTCACCCCTAATGAAAACGGTGACCAAAAAAAGTTGTATACATTCGAACTGGCAACCCTATATAATAATGTCCTCAGTATTATGATCATAATACATGACAATACATGACTTAAATACGTATAATATTTGGGAATTTTCAGAGAGCTGCACGTTGCGAGCTGGTAACTCATGCGCCATAGGGGTGTACGGTCTCCTCCGTCACCCCATGTGGGGCCCAGATGCGGATCAGTTCCGACCAGAGCGATGGCTGAACTCCGCTACCTTGCCAGATCATCCAAGCCTTAATGCCGCCTTCGGTGTTGGCAAGCGGAACTGCATCGGTATACATACTCACAATATTAAAAATAAGCTAAACAAAAAAAAAAACATCCATATCGATATGGAAGTATTTTTTTTACCTTTAAACATAAAATAATATAGATTACCTATGCATACATTATAATACACACAATTTATAACTCCACAGGTAAATTATACGGCATGATAATGATGAAGACGGCGTTGGCGCATATTTTACGGCGATACCATGTTACTGGCGACATTAACAATGTAGTGTGTGAATATGATGTCGTTTTGAAACCAGTAGAACGACATCACATTAAGTTAACACTAAGATCATAGATTTGTATTATTAAGGTAGCCAATGTTTATCAGTGAATGTTTTCTGGTTGAAAATGAGATGATAATGTAATTCACCAGCGGCAATACCATTTTTTTTTTCTCTCCTTTGTAGTTTCAGTTACCTAGGGGGACGGCAGTACCCATTCCAAGTCGAGCAAAAACAAAAAAACGAAGGCACATCGCTCCATCCTTTTCCAGAAGCCGTTCAGGACATTTTCGACCCTCCTGTAACTTTGTTGTTCATATATCTAGAAGCCTGAATTTTCAGTGACCAAGATGGCATAATATAACTAGGTATATTCCCAAATTACATTCAATATGAACATATAGTTTAAGAACTATTGCAAGTCAAAGTTCCTTAATTATGTCACTGACACACTCACCGATCATCAAAATTCTTAGGTGCTTCTAGCAAACACACAGCTTCAATTTATGAACGTAATTAGAGTTTAGCCTTTAAAGCAAGGAAAACCAAAACATACCGTAGTTCAGTCCCGTTTTCAGGATGTACGAACTGTATAAGTAACTTTGTAATCCTATATAAATAGATACGCGAGATATGCGATTACAAAGTTACTTTTGCAGTTCATACAAACAGATAAATAGGTAGATAAATAGTGGATACAGGTAGGTACAGTAACTCACCGACGATGTCTCTGTGGCGGAATCTACAACGCCACATGCGAACTACGCTTTAAAGACCTGATGTCACAAATCCTGCATCGCGCAATTAGAGTTTACCGCGCGACTAGCAAATACATGCTATGAAGCACATATTGATTTATTAATAGATAAATATTGTAGTAAAAGACCGTATAGGTACACTATTGAAGATAAAAAAGAAATAGAACAGCAAGTATCAAAATTATTAGAAAAGAATATGATTGAGGAGTCTTATAGTCCGTTTGCGGCTCCAGTAACAATGGCTTATAAAAGAGAAGAAGGAAAAGATCGAGGTTATGTATAGATTTTCGTGATCTTAATAAAATTGTGGTTCCTCAATCGCAACTCTTCCCACTTATCGAGGATTTAATGGTAAAAACTAGAAACTGTAAGTTTTTCACAACACTGTATATTAACTCTGCATTCTGGTCTATTCCTTTAAAAATTGAGGACAGGAAAAAACAGCATTTGTTACTCAAGAAGGCCATCATCAATATTTTTTTTTTTTTTAATAATTTTTTATTTACTTCAATTGTACAAAAAACACATAATAAAACAAAATGCAGGGTTCCAACTAAGACAAAGAGTGTTTTAGATGAACTCTGGCACCCAGAGTAAGATTTAACTTGTGTTTAGGGTGCCAGCGTCCTCGCCTATAATTTGAACATTTAACAGTAGCTGTAAGACGAGCACAGTATATTATTAATAAGATAACTACTTGCTAGCAAATGAAGTATATGAGATATATGAAGTTGCCTATTAAAGTACCAATGTGGGGGTATGTATATGTGTATGTATTGAGAGAGAGATAAATTTGGTGAAAACTTGTGTTTATGTAAGTCTGTATAAATCTATATATATAAAAATGAATCCCTATTTCCCTTGGTCACGGCATCACGGCTGGACCGATTTCGCTAATTATTTTTTTGTTGTGTTTGTTATTGTCAGGAGAAGGTTCTTATGTAAGAAAAATTTAAGAAAGTTAAAAAAAATTTTTTTTAAGAAAACGACCATATTTACATTTTTATTGTAATAATAAGTAGGTAACTCTATCTTCTAATGTAACTTTATGGCGTTTGACATAACGTGTCAGTCATCATTTGGTAGGTCTGAGAATAGATTTTATCAAAAAAAAAAAAAAAAAAAATTGAAAGTTTTAGTTAGGTAGGGTAGGGTAGGTAGGGTTGGTAGGGTAGGGTAGGGTAGGGTAGGTAGGTGGGTAGGGTAGGGTAGAATAGGGTAGGGTAGGTAGGTAGGGTAGGGTAGGGTAGATAGGTAGGTAGGGTAGGGTAGGATAGGGTAAGGTAGGGTCGGGTAGGTAGGTAGTTTCCTTTGCGCGTAGACAAACTGCCACAGTCAAATAGCTTTTGACAGAACGAAGTCTGTCGGGTCAGCTAGTATAATTATAAATATATAACTTTATTAACTACATTAGGTTAAGCAATTGATACACATTGTAAATCCTCAGTCGTATCGTAACTCAGTGTCAATAGGCACTTTGTGACTTTGATCTTACATCCATTTAGGCACATGGGAGCAATGGTGCATACTTTATTTATTTTTTATATAAATGGTTGGACAGGATATCATAATGACGCTGAGCAAGGGCTGTTCTACATCCCCGAGTTGAGCATACCTCGAAGTGTCTACGCTTTTTAGCAGCATTTGGGTTGTATACCACAGAGGGATGCCTGCGCAGAATGGTGCCAAGAACAAAGAGCTGTCTCACAGTGAGGACCTGACATTCTATGTAGAGAGCCGAGGTGGGATATCTAAAGGGCTTCGAGGTCATAACCTTGAGGACAGCTCTCCGTGCTCGTTCCAAAGGCAGGAACGAGCCTTGAGAGTTCCACCCCACACTGTGATGCAGTAGTTCTCTGCCCCTGCCCTGGGCGGCGGGAATCAATTGGCGATTCCCGGCCACCGTAGGCGCGGGCTTGCGGACAGCGGGCAATGGGCAGCTCGCCGTCTGGTAAGAACCAGGCCCTGGTTGACGGCGCGTTGTGTTCTACGAGTGCCACAAAGAGATGTCAGCACGAACTGTAACGGGGTCCGCTAGGACCAATGCCTGCCAGGGTTGCGGGTTTTTCCGAAAGGGATACCGTGGCCCTGGCACAAAGGCAACTGAAGTAACACAGGTGGGTTTTAGTCAGTAAAAGTCTGACACGCCCTCCCGCTCCCCCCAGAATGGGAGAAGTTATTTGATAATTTCCCACCCAAAAAAAAAAATCCTATAAAGTTCTTCGAACTATCACAATCACAGTAACAAAATGTAAAAAAACCGGTCAAGGGCGAGTCGGACTCACGCACCGAGGGTTCCGTACCATCATAATTTTATAGCTTTATTTGCATTAGTACATAAATAGTTATGTGCCCAGAAAAAACTACAACTTACTGTGCTTAACCCAAAGCAATCTGCGAGTAGGCAGGAAGGAGGACATTTTGGTTGTGAACCGTGAAATGTTTTTAAATTTTCATCAGCGAGGTCAATATTCATCAGAAATTTTTAACACTGCGGCGTTCAATATTGCAGTTTTAGGTCAGCGCCATCTCTTGACCGATAATGGAACTAATGTAATTTTTGTTGATGATTTCTGAAAAAGTGTGTTATTTAGAGAAATCGTTTTATTTTCCCTGTAATCTTTACATAAACTACTATTACATAAAATAATTTCAGATTTTTTCTATGCAAACAACGGAGATAAGAAGGGCGAATGGTTTTTTTTTTTTTTGTCACAAGTTAAAAAAATGGGGCCAAACTGTGTGCACAAGGTTATAATTTTGTGACCTTCTTCAACTTGAGTTAATCCTTAATCCAATTTGTTGACTATTTATGACAATTAAAAGTGGCCATTTAGATTCATAAAGTAAAGAGGTCACAAATTGATAATAAGGTTTGTATCTTTTTTGACGACGAAAGTACATTATCTGGCTTTATGCAAATCTGTCCTTGTGCTAATCCGGGATTATGCTTATCTGTCCTTCTGCTACAGAGGGTTTTCTTTTTGTTGTGTACTAAGACGTTCCATAAAAAATATTTTTATTAGATACAACAAAAATTTACCTTAATAACAGTTTTCCGTGATCTCCTTATGAGGGAACGTGTTCTCTTCTGATAGCTCCAGTAGAAGATCCATCGGAGAGTTTGATACCTGGAATAGTTAGTAAAACACTGATGAAATGAAATCGAAATTTAAAAAAATCTACATGTTTATTTATCTATCTATAGCCTGCATAAAAATAAATAGCAAATTCTGCTTTAACAGCATTGCAAAACAAACTGCTACTATAAGAAGGCGAGTACGGAAATCTGAGTATACCATAAGCCATGCCACTCTGCTTCCAACTCACGCTAAATTGAATTCAAGAACGTATCAAAGTATTTTTTTTTTGATAACCCATCGTTGGAATTTCCTTAATTAAATATGTACCTATAACATAGGTACTCTAGGGGACTGTGTTGTATGTAGTCACAGGTTGTAGTAGGTTTAGGTACCTGCAAAAAAGAATGTTCTTACCTCATTAATAGAACCTAAGTTATTGCTATTTAAAAAGTGTGATACTTAGTTATGCAGGCTAGTGTAGATAGAGTTTCGCAGCTAAGCTTCACCCCTTAGCTACCGCCTTCGCAAATCTGCTATGGTAACAAAGCAGGCTGAAACACCAAAAAGGTGCCAACCAGAACAAAACACGAATAGCTTACAGCAGTAAACATAGCATTCAAAACTTAGACCTTCATCTTGCTTCTTCTTCAAGTCAGTGAAGCTGTATATTAGTTGGCTCTGCAGCCAAAAGTTGGAGAATCTGAGAGCAGTAATGTTCAGGATCTGGTCTACTGCAGCAATATATATCTTGATGAAATCCTTGTCGTCGTCAGCCGATAGACCGAAGGCAGTTACTGAAATAATTTATGAATACATAACATTATATCACGCCAGTATTCCCCGAAGGTTTCAACAAAGATTTAAAGAGCACCCAAGTTTCGTCAGTTTTTTTTTTAAATTCCCATGTAATAGAGGGCGAGCCTCTTGCCATCAACCGGGCACTGATTCAGACTCTGGGCTGCTAATGAGAAATCTCGAACGGAAAAATCCAAAGAAAATGAAAATGAAAAATTATTTATTATTTTAACAAGTTAACCTTAACAACTAGATATTGGAGCCTCCTTTTAAGCAGATATGCCTGTATTAGGAAACTCCGCTCTTCCATAACTTAAATGCGTACCCAATACCCAATAACACTGCACTAATTGGGAATCGATCCCAGAGGGACTAGACAAATATGTGGCAATCGTTTTCAAAGCATTTCGTATTTCTACAAGGACTTTCAACAAAATGAACAGTTGTACAGCTGGATAATTATCTCAGCTTTTCGTTAACTTATATATAAATCTAATCTATTAGCTTTTCCATCATATTTATCGCTGATGGAGTATTAATTTGTCTAGGCCCTCAAACCCCAACGTTATAGCTATTGGGAAACACAGACTCGCATTATATCCCGGCTACACACTCCATCTTGCGCAAATTGCGATTTGCACAAGCAAGCAGAAAAACAGAATAAGTACTGTTGGACTCCACATGTCGCAAACTGTGCATGTCAGATACTATGGACAGCCGAGTCGTTCATCATAATTAAGCTTTAAGCTCTGCTGGCACACGCCTTCTCTCTCTGACAGGCACGCGGGCTAAGTACGGGTTGGTGGATGTCATATTGTCTTCAATAGTCATCGTAATTTTTTTTTTTTGTTTTAGGTCTGTCGATTTTCTCACGATATATGCTTTCAACGTTCATGAAATTTAAAAAAAATCCGGGAGATTTTTGTCAATTTTTCTTTCCCTGAAAACCTTATTCAGACTAATGAGAAAAACCAGCAACAAATCGAAATGTTTTTCGATATCTTAGATTTTAATGTTTATGAGTTCATTTCCACGACAAGCGCCATTCACTCCATAACTCAATGCCACCTGTAACAAAAATAGGTAAGTAGTTTAGTATTTAAGGGTCCGTGCACGAAAAAAACTCTCTTATGGCAATTTCTTATCTAATTGTGAGAAAACTTGAAATAATCGAAACATTAAGTCTGTGTTACTATAAAAGTACAGTTTTCATGGTGCTGAACCATTCGTGTCAGTCACAGCAGCTTTTAATAGTTTCATCATTTTTGTGCTCTCCAAAATATAGTTTATTTCACCATTGATTTACTTAATGAAGATATTATATAATCATTTAATAAAATTTTGATTATATTTTAAGGATAGCTGAAGACTAATTTGTGATTTTTAAATTTCTTGATATGATTAGCTAAATAATAGGAAAAATATATATTACAGACGAGGTTTAAAACAAAAAAAGGTTTTTTCAATATTATTTTTCTGCTATATTTTGTATGGAAGTTAAAAAAGTGGTTCCGCCACATGCAAGTAGACCATATAATGATGTTGATGATATTTTTAATGTTCAAAATCTAAAGTAGTTTCTCGTAGAATGATGATCAAATGTAAGTCTTGCGTAATTTTTCGGAAAACTTGTTGCAAATATTAGTGATTTACCGTGAAAACTTAATTTATTTGAAAAATCCTTTTCAGCCACATGCAAAACAAAGAACACGACTTTTCAAATCTCAAATAATTTTGTTTAAATTATTTTTCCCTTTCTCACAAACAATGAATAAAACTGATCAAAATCAGTCGATTTCGTGCACGGCCTCTTAAGCAGGAAGGTAACTTACGTAATATATTATTTTTTATTTATTACACACCGGTGGATTTATCAAGATTTATGGTTCGCCGGCCGGCATCCCGCCAACAGTCATTTGCAAGAAAACATCGAGCATCCCATCTCCCTGGATCTGAGTGAGGTTTTCTGGATTGCGAAAGGTGCGTGGGCTTAAATTACTGCAAATTCATCCCATATGTTATTGGTTTAGTGGTAGAGGATTCATTTGAGGGATTTCATTGTTCCGCCATATTGATACTTATGTACATGATTTAGCAATTTTATTTTTCTATTTAGATAGTCCTAAAACTGTCACACCAGGTGCAGGCTATTTATACGCCTCATCATATTTTTGGTCTAGTAATTTCCATCTTAAGATTTGGTATAATATTTTGGGGTCACTGCAAAAATTGTTCGTTCACGGAGTGTTGCAAAAAAAATGGTGGCCACGTTTGTCTCCAAAACCGGCCAAGTTACGACTATTCCTCTTGAGGGACAAAGAACGGTTAATGCAGAATGGTATGCTAGCATTTGTTTGCCACAGGTCGTTTCTGAACTCCGTAAAGAGAACTGCAACCGCCGCATCATCCTCCATCACGACAATGCGAGTTCTCACACCGCGCACAGAACAAAAGAGTTTTTAGAGCAAGAAAACATAGAATTATTAGACCATCCGCCGTACAGCCCCGACCTAAGCCCTAATGATTTCTATACTTTCCCTAAAATAAAGAATAAATTGCGTGGACAGAGATTTTCATCAGCTGAAGAAGCTGTGGACGCCTACAAAACGGCCATTTTGGAGACCCCAACTTCCGAACGGAATGGTTGCTTCAATGATTGGTTCCATCGTATGGAAAAATGTGTCAAATTTCGCGGAGAATACTTCGAAAAGCAATAAATACATTTTTAAATAGTAATGTTGTGTCTCTTCCTTGATTCCCGAAATTTTCAGTGCCGCCCTCGTATTTGGTCTTAAAGTAACATACAGTTGCGTACCTACATTTAAGTCTCAAAAATTATTAACCTTCACATGCCTATATATCCTTGAATAAGCAATATTTGTAATAACAAATCGATGTCTATTTGCAGCTTTAATAGAAACTAGAAAGCGAAGTACAGCTATGAGATCTCTATACCAGAATCTATTATGCACGGGTGTATTTAAAACTAGGTTATTAAAATTAAATGTGATTTGTATGGCTCCTGTAATGTTTAATAAAATACCTGACCAAATTAAAAACTTGCAAAATTTTTAAAAACGTTTCACAGAATTACTTGTAGATAAATGTTATTATTCTGTGCAGGATTTCTTAAATGATATTTTTTTGTAATATCTTTACTTTGTAATACATTTACATGCTATATTAAGGCAGCATGTACACTTATCCTTATATATAATTTAACAACTTATTTTTATGTACCTACGTTATAAGCAAATAAAGACCTATTCTATTCTATTCTAAAGGTAATGTTTGCATTACCTTTAACATTTATTTGTTTTAAATAGGTCTACTAACTTCAATTGTAATTTTAATAAATACTTTGATTCCATCAAGTATTGCTTTTTATTTTCACGTAGATGGTTTGAAAAGTAGAGTATTCTCCTCGGGGATAAAGGTGCCTTGGGCGACCTTGTATTCTTCGCTGCACTCAGGATTTTTGTCTTAATTCCCTCGCTTTGCTCGGAAGTTAACTCTAGAATCCTTAAGACACACTTAACATATATAGGACACACTTTATCCCCTTCATGCATAATCTACTATTTCAAACCCGACAGATTTTACCCCCTACATATAAAATTATAAACAAATTTTACCTCTTTATAATGTTAGTATAGATAAGACGGTAATTAACTATACCCAAAGTCTCTAATTCAGATAATTTATGTAAACAAAGTAATGTCTAGAAATGTCAAAATGACAGGACAGTGTTGCAAAACATTTTATCATTAAATGTTTTTGTAAATAATCATCGATAAAATTAAAGTGAATTAATTATAAGAACTATGCAAACAAAATACCGTTGCCAAACAATTTTTTTTGTAGTGTGTCGGAGACACGGTACACGATAGTCATAATCAGCCCTTTTAAGCCCAGTGCTAGACGTAGGCGCCGCAAAATCGATTTCCAATCGAAACAGTTTACAGCCGTTTTCATCCAAAATGTGGCTAGATATGCTACTTACAATATGAATATATTTATGAGAGTTGTAATATTAGTGTTGTTCAAGATGTCAAAAATTTGAAAATGTTTGGATCTCCTGCATTGTTACCAGTATCATAAAATATTTTATACCAGAAAATCTCCTTTTATTAATAACTTTGTTTAAAACTTATGAAATTAAATTTATGAAAATAATTACGGTATGATTATTTTTTTAATTATTATTTCTTAAAATCAGTACTTAAAAGAAAATGGAACCTCTTTTTTCGCCATTTTATGTGAATTACCATTACGAAGATACTTTTTTGTTATGTTATCCTCTTTGTTTACATAAATTATCTGAATTTGAGACTTTGGGTATAAATAACAAGAAGTCGATAAGCATTCCTGTTTTTGCGCTAGATCTAAGTTTAGATAATGGTCCTTGTGTTTTAATTTGTAGTTTCCTACCTCTACTCGCGATTATAATATTATTACGTCTTAAAATCTACAAGGTGAGAATAAATTAACATTTGATAATTAATGATGTCATTAATTGCTTTATAGAAACGACCAACTTATTTATATAAATGGATCGTATTTTTATATTTGGAGACCATTGGAAAGACAATAATTCAATTGTTCGATTAAATTTAAGGATTCCAGCTCCTTGTTGCCTTTCATTGCTCATTCGGGAAATATACTTATCAGCATCATAAATTCAACCGATAGACTTCCACTGTTGGAAATAGATCTCACCCAACCGTTGCCACATCGAGTTACTGCTGAGCATGCTTTTCGCATCATCATCTACCATTTTATCGGTCTACCTTATGTGACTGTGTGTGAAGTCCTCCCACACTGCCCCTTTCGGCGGTACGCGGTTACCACTCCAAAAACCTTTCGACCCCATCGGCTATTCGTTCAGCAAACGATGTGCTCAGCCCACTGCTACTTAAATACGTATACCCATATATACCATTCTTTATATCTGTCGCCAAGCAACCTTGCTGTGTTTGAGTTTCAAGAGACGGCTAATGATATTCGGCTCTGTCTACGACTGATGCTTTGGTGTTTCAAATCTCTTATGACGGCGGTACCCACTTTGCATCCGGTGATACGGCACATCAATTGCCAACCATAATACAAAAAAAAAACACTCTTTTTATTTACCTTTTTAACCGACTTTCCAAAAAGGAGGAGGTTCTCAATTCGGATGTATTTTTTTAATTTATTTTTTGTTTTGTATATATATATATATATCAGAATCAAGTTTTGATGATGGGATCCATGAGGAATTGAGGGAATTCCTCAAATATTATAGGCATAAATATAGCGACTTTTGTATTTTCATCAACAACTCAAGCATTTGCATTCAGAAAGTATCATTTGATGAAGTGGAACTGATGAAGAAGACCACAAATGGCCACCGGAACTCCTCAATGATAAGTATTTCACGTCTGGCGGTAAGATATCTCGATAAAGATAGTGAATCGACTATGAAGCAAATTTAAATAAATAATTCTAATGAAAATTGTACCATCGCACTGATCTGAAGATGAAGCCGGAAGGTATGCACCGGAACTCCGTACTAAAACAATGTATCCTAGCCATGTTTGGGCTTATTGGAGATGCACTCGGGCTATAAATGGTTATTAACCGTTTTTTATTAACTTATTGCTTGGGTAGTTTTTGAGTTAGCTTCGATAATACGTATTTAATCCACTTCGTATATTTAGTGTCATTGTTGTTTGTGCTGTGTAGCAAGTAGTGGTAATCAAATTTTTGTGGGGTAGGTACCATAACCAAAAAGAGAAAAATAAAAAAATAAAATTACAAAAAAATCAACCGGCATCAAAAAAAAAACACAAAAAAGTGAAAAATTACTTTAATTTCGGAAGTCGATGGCAAAAAACGAAAATACAGAACCAAGGACGCCGACTTCCGAAATTAAAGTTATTTTTCACTTTTTAGTTTTTTTTTTTTGGAAGTTGGTAGATTTTTTTGTTAAAAGGGCTGTCTCGGGTCCTCTAGCGCCTCTCCTTTAAAAAAATATTATCCCGTGACTGAGAAGGAATTATGAAAAACGGCTCAATCAGCTGCCTCGGTAAGTGTGTCTAGAATTTTCTAATACCTTGTATAAAGTTTCATATTGAGACACGAACCAACAAAATTCGATCTAAAGAAAATTGGCCACATTCCTCTAGATCGTATTTTGTCGTCCGATCGGTTTATCATTACCACCGACCTGCGTAATATTCACCTGACCTCAGTATAGGTTCAAAACAGCTTCGAGACTTTCATGTCCTGACCGTTTGCGCTCGAACTGTTATAAGGAGACACAAAGAACGTAGCCTAAAACCTCATAAGCCAGCCAATGGTCCCAAACTGACACGAACTCAAAATTTCAAATGAAACCAAAATTATGCTTTATAGCAATGATGGACATAGGAAAGTATAACGAAGGTGAGTAATGGCGGTGGGTCATGGACAGTCTGGGGTGGAATTTCCAATGAAGGAAAAACTGGGCTTGAGGTTGTGATACGCGACCGATATATTTATCAATGCCTAGACGCTCAAGTGATGTCAAAAGCTGAGTTCTGCCTGCAATAATTGTTCGAGAATGGCGTTAGAATCGCAGTAATGCAATGGCCAGCAAGAAGCACTGATATGAATACAAATAGACCACTTATGGGATGAGCTAAAGAGGCATGTTCGAGCTAACTAAGTAGCTCAAACTTTGCAGGAGCTGAAAACTGACACTGGAAGCATGGTAGAACATTCTACAGCACGTCACGTCATAGTGGCATTAATTAATTCCATGCCAAACGTTTTCCGTGTGTTGTACCTACATGAGAACAAAAATGTGTTCCGATTTCAGGAACAATGGCAACCGGAAATGATAGTGAGTGACTGGATTCAAAGAACCTTTTTTTTTTGTACTACCTTTATTTAAAAAGAGAAATTTTTCAATAAAACTGCAGGCCAGCTCGATTCAGGTGTCCGGGAGTGTAATTAAGTGAGGCTTCTTCTGTTATACATGTTATGATAAAAATATCTATGGTTAGGTGACTTTTAATGAGAAATCCCGTGTGTTTACAATTACAATGTAGGTACTTTTATATTATTTTAGTATCAACTGTTCGTCAGGAATAATCTGTAAGAATGACAATGAGAAACAGTCAATGATGTATCAGTGTTCTGCCATTAGAGTATATGCAGGAACACAAGCCCTCATTCACTAGAAAAGAGCTGGTGGACCTCGACACCGGGCTGCAGACAGTCCAGGGAGACCATGCCATCCTTAGATGGTAGGCTAATGAGACATTTATTACGCCTGGACTGGAACGGCCTGCGCCTGGAGATGGGGACCATCAAGGGACACTGCTCACTAAACAAACACTTCCATACAATAAGCATAACGGAGAGTCGTTTGTGCAGGTCTTGCATGGAGGCTGAGTAAACCGTCGCGCATGTGCTCTTTGAATTGCACACTTGCACAGGTGTCACCCAGATTAGAACAGAAACCAGATCTTTCACAGATGTTCTAAATAAACCAGGAGACGTTCTGTTTTTCACAAGGACACAAAAACTGGTATTGGATATCAAAATATTATGTAATGAACTAGAAATAATTTGAAATGTAGGTATGTCTTGTGGCACCGAGAAATACATAAATTATCCTTCTTAAAGCATGCATTTGTTGAGTTACGTGTTTTTTGCTGACAACCTGTTAGTTGCAGTAAAAATAATATCTTTCGTTAGAAACTGCATCCATGTATAAATACAAGATTGCGACTATAATCCTCGCAGATCGTCGCTAGGTTCGCAAAATGTCTGTTATAGTACTGATAGTGATATTTTTATGCGCAGTGATAGCTGCATGGTCGTGGTTGAGACAGTATTCCAACGCGCCTCCTGGGTTTCCTGGAGCACTTCCAATCATTGGACATTCACACAAGATTATTGGGAATCGAAAACGTGAGTGAAATTGTATCTTTTAAACAGCTTCGTTCCGAATGCGTTATCTCAATTGGTGTGTACTGTATATTGGACTGCTGCATCACGCGTCGTGGATTTAGACTTCAGCTGCTGGTCAAAAAAGTTGAAGGACCATCTTGCTGTTTTAATCAGTAGAATTCTGCCATACACGGATGTTCCCTACCCCTAAGCAGGGGGCGAGGAATCCGTTACACGTTATCAAGTGATTGATGATAAACAATTTTTCCCGCATAAACATAATTATTGTTATCCCTTGTATAGTTAGCGGTTTATTTTGAAAAATTCTTGGCAGGTTAATAATAAACTTTATGGAAAATATTTAACTGCGTGAAAAACAAAAAAATAATAACGTCAAATGACTTTCAACCCTTTTAAATTGATGCGCTTCTTTTACATTTTTGCTTTTTTGGAAAAATAACTGAACGTTTAAAGTTGGTCAGCGTTAAATTCCCATCGTGGCCTTTTTATTACGTAGTGCTATTAATTTAATCAATCGATATTTCTAATTTTCAATATTGAATAGAATAGAATAGAATAGAATAGAATACTCTTTATTATGTAAACCATAAAAATTACAGATATAAATGTAGAACTGTTACATAGGGTGTCACAATGGGCGGTCTTATCGCTAAAAGCGATCTTTTACAGACAACCTTTGGATGGATCAAAAAGTAGAAGGAGAAACAATACTGCAGGTATTTAGTGGTGTACCACTTACATATATACAATAAATACATATACACAAAGCATACAGATACTTATCCATATAAATAAATATATATATATATATATACACACACAATAATAAACATGATACAAGAGCAAGGAACTTTAAGTAATGATGATGTTTAAGGAGAGAGGAAGTGATTTTATTAGTGTTTTTTTTTTTTGTGATTTTTTTCTTTTTTATTTTAATAAACTCTGTACGCTTGTTTCAAATTGTTTTTACCTCTTTATATCTAATTTTCTTTCTTAAACAGATCTGTTAATAATTTCCAAATGGTCCACGGTTATATAATCATAGTTTATAAAAGAATTTAGTAACTTTATTGTCTTGATTTACCACCTTTAAAAGAGAATGCGTAAGAGCGTACTCAGACACAAAGTTAATTGTAGCATTATGAACTATGTCGGTCTTTGTTGCCCTCATGGAGTAGTTAAATTAATCCTACAATTAAATAGTATGGCTGAATTCAATTAGAGAAAAAAGATATATACATAAAGAAGTAATGTTTTTGCCTTTCCTACATATCGTCTCAATATGAACATACTCTTTTAAATTTTTGTTTTCCCGCATTCACTCTCATTTCCACATCATCAATCTTTCCATCTCTTGTAAACAGATCCATATTAAATACAAACCCATTTACGAGGCTATGCTCCATACAATTACATAATTCCCAACACAATAACATTACAATTTGTCCCTGACTAAAACAAAAAGTACACAAATCACACCTTTCACACCAACATTCACACCCCTACATCGCACTCACCCCCACTTCACACATACTCTCCCACACACACATAGCACTGTGCGCATTCCTTATTCCATAATTATATAATTTTTTGTATTGTTAAAAATCTTTAGCATGCTTTCAAAATTATTTATTGTTTATTCTCTCACAATGTATAGTCAATGTAAACTGGAAGAGCGGAACCACCTAATACAAGCAAATCTTTGCTTAAAAGGTGACTCCAAACTTAATAATGTAATTTACATAAGTCGATGAAATAAACATTTTTTTTTTTATTTATTTTTTTATTTACACTACATCCACACTCGTTATCATACATTTTCACATCACATACTGACATATCCTCTTTTCTTTCAAACACCATGAACTTCATCTTTTTCACATTTATGTTCATGCCTTTCATCTTATGTATATGCTTCATCCATCACAATCACGATGATTTGCAACTGTTCTGCAGACGATGCAAGTAGGACTTGCTTACCTGCGTAGAGAAGGTATTTGACAGGCAAATCATTCATCCTCAATCCGCACTCACCCTCTTTCAAATCTCTCAGACAGCTATCCGTGTACAAGTTGAACAGCCACGGTGACACAATACAACCCAGTCTAACAACACATTATTGACATTTTTAAACATAAGCAAAGGTAGTTCTTTAAAGGCGTTTGGTAATTTATTGTGTACCTTAATAGCCATTATAAACGAATTTCTTTTATATATATCGAGCTTGCATTGTGGCAAGCAGAGCCTATGTTTATCTCTAGAGGCAACGTTCCTTTTGGTTACATCTCTATGCTTAATAAAATTTAATGAAAATTTTATTTAACATTTGACCGTTAGCATGCATGCATATTAAAGAATTGTGCCTATTAATACGACAGTACCAATAGGCACAATTCTTTAATATACATGCATGCTAACGGTAAAATGTACTTTCTAAGCCGTGGCTTACAGCTATCCATGTACCCAGCTCCACAGATTGCACGCACACATTTTTTTTTTTTGTATCATAAACGCTTTATTGACATCCACCGAATTACCCCACAACAAGAGACCGTATGAGAGTACGGAGGAAACGTATCCGTGATATGCACAAAGAGCCGCTTCATTTGAGACCGTGGCTCTTAATCATGTTAGTGCCTATACTCCATTTACATTTGCATTAGACAAATAACGGCTAAATAACGACAGTTATTGTGTAATATTGTTGAAATTACTGCACTTTAGAGTTATTTTTTTTAATGTAAATGGTAAATAGATTACAGTGCTTTCTATTTATCGTGAAATAACGGAGTTTATTAAACGTTTATATCGAAATAACGAAAGGGTGAGAACAGTTATTTGTCTAATGTTAAAATATAAATAAATCGGTCCAGTTTGTCACAAACATATTCGACATGTTTTTCTAATCGCAATTTTGATCAAATTGTATGCCCAGAAATGCAGCACTTACTACTTATTCTATAGTATTGTCATTATATTTAACAGTCAGTGTTAATGGGTTTCTCCTGTATGTTTTAAATTACATCATTTTCGTTTTCTCCATATTAATTCGTAGGTTATTGGAGTTTAACCAGTGTATTATATTTTATTTAATAGAAGCACAGGTTCAACCTAGTTCAGCAAAATAAGCAATTCTATTCTATTTTAATTGTTAAGAAACTTATTGTAAATGTGCCCTTTTTACAAATAAAAAATTATTATTATATTATAACTTTGATGGCTTCATTAATCTCATACTCGTAGGTGTCGACTCTATCACACTTCACGACAAGGGTCGTGCCATCAGCAAATGACTGTATGGCGAGTGATATTTGGGAGATCATTGATATAGAGAAGGAATAAAAAAAGGCCTCAATACACTGCCCTGTGGCACTCTGAAATTATTTTCCTGATAGTCGCTTCTATGTTACACTTTTTCGCCATTAAGTATTCTGGAGATTTCCACACATTGTAGTCGGTTTTTTAAAAGTTTCTTAACCAGTCGTTCGCTTTTCCTCTTATTCTGTATTTTTCTAATTTGTGTAAGAGCAGTTCGTGATCTACAAAATCGAACGCCTTGCTCATATCCAAGAGGATTGCTGCTACTGGTAAGCCATCATTTATCGCCTGGGTGACATTCTTCACGTTAAGTCTGGAACAATGTGTTTCTTATGTTTAGACGGGCGTTGATAGCTGCGACTCAGTTTTTAACTTTTGTAGTTATCACCGCTTCTATTGTAATTACGAATATGTCAATTTGTTGTTGTTCCAAAATAAAAATAAAATATTTTTTACTTTTACTTTTTAAACAACGGACAGACAGACAGACAGACGGACATGGTGAAACTATAAAGGTTCCTTGTTAACTACAGAACCCTAAAAAGGACATCGTCACGAAGACCCCATGAATTCAGTACATAATTCTAGACATTTTACCTTTAACTTACATTTACCTCTGAAAGATTGCTAATGAATTCAAAGTCCGACTGTATGGCAATATTATACTTAGGATAGTACGAGTACCCACTGGACAACTGAGTTCAAGTTAAACTATTTTTCTTTTTCAGATCTATGGAATTTGATACGAGAAATCCAAATCTGCTCATTAGAAAAAGGTGGTGTTTGCGAGATACGGTTCTTCAATCATTCGGTTTACGGTAAGTCCTCCTATGTATCAAGTTCACTCCGGACGGAACACGGAATAGCCGCACCGGCTGCGCCGGCAGTACTAATAACATTCGTGGAGCCGAAAGTGCGTTGAGTACATAACTTCTGTCATGGACCGCCTCAAAAGCCGTCAGTTTCTATAGGTTTATTGGAATCAGAAGGGTTAGTTAAATGATACTCAATTGTTGTAGAAAGTAATTCTCTTTTATTTGTTAAATATCCTGCCTTACATTATATTTTGGGTCTTACAGTTAGTTACTATACTACACACAAAATATTCAACCAACCAATAGGAAAACACCAGTTTACTTTATTATTAAAACTTAAAATTAACGTTCCGTAAGGTACCTACTGGGCACCCATCTCACTCTTGCACGCGCGCGCCGTATAGCGCCGTCTGTAGGCACACTATAAATATTAACGTCGCTGGCGCAGATCCTCAGTTCAAGCCGTCCGGGGCTGACCCAATGAGGGGCCCATATTAATGGACCACCGCGACCCCTCCGCGGACGGGAAGCTATGCTCCGGTTCCGCAGGCCACGCCCCCTTACGGGGGCGTAGCGACATCTAGACCAGATCCTCAGTACGCCTTCGCTTCCGAGGATGTCGTCTGTTAGCGCGGCGAATGTTTACAACGGGTGCTGTCGTAAGTATGTGGATAAGTGAGCCCCACAGGTTATTTGTGCCGTAGTGCAAGTAAACGGTTTCTTATTTGTTTTGTGTTTGTATGGAAAGTGTTGACGCCACTAGCAAAAGCCACCATTGCGTCTCCGTGTTCGGTGATTAAAATCACACTTCTAGAAAAGAAAAAATAATAGTAAAAAATATTTTTTTTAAACAAGCTTTTATTTAAATGCTGTAAAAAGAAGAAAGTACTCTTTGAATTAAAAAAAAAAACACCAATTTGTTATATTACACAATTTATCCATACTAATATTATAAATGTAAAAGTAAATCTGTCTGTCTGTTACGTTTTCACGCCTAAACCACTAAACCGATATTCATTAAATTTTGCAGAGATGAAGCCTGAGATATGGAGAAAGACATATGTTCTTTTTTACGCGATAACCGACATCTACGCGGGCGAAGCCGCGGGCAAAAGCTAGAATGATATAAAAGCTTGTCGCGAGATTTACTTCCTTAGTGTTAGAGTTGTACACTAACTTAATGTTTGTGTGGTGGTGAGTGGTAAATAAAAGATGGAATAGTTACTACTTACAGTTATAATATCCGTACACAAACATAGAAATATATATACAGCAACAGTATTGAAATATATAATAATATTATTGCGTCGCGACAGCGAGATCAGACTTATTTTTTATTTTTATTGTCAGTTTGACAGATTGGCCAGTGATATTAAAATTGTAATGAGTTATAAATGTTAAGGATCGCCACATCACTCCCCTCCACAGACCGTCCTACGGGCGATAATAATCTGGGAATCGAACCCTCCGACCAGACCTGGTAGTTCTGACGGGAGTGTCCGAACTATGTTCATCTTCTTGAACATTTTGTTCGGTTAGTGGGGCGTCAGCCAATATGAAGGCGGGTTTTAGGCAGTCCACGGAAACTTTTACCTGTTTGCCTTTTTTTTTATATTGTAAAAGTTTTGTCGCCTTTTTGTGTAACTTCATGGGGGTCAGTGTATACTGGTTGCAATGAACCTCGAAGCGCATCGTCCCTGAGGAAAATGTAGCTTGAGGTAGCGAGGTCCTTATGGACAAATATTTTGTCCAAAGAATGACGTGAAGCTGGCGATGGCTGCAATTTTGCGGCAAATGAGCGTAAACGAGTGGTGAACTCCGAGATGTCGGTGGTGCCGTTCCGCAGAAGAAGTCTGAAGATCCTCTTTAAAAGCAATCCGGACACTCAGTAAAACCAAGGGTAGAGATTCGGTCCAGCTATGGTCAGCGTGGCATATTATCGCCGTTTTGAGTTGCCTGTGGAAACGTTCCACTAAGCCGTTGCATGCTGGGTGGTATGCTGTGGTCTTCCGATGTTTGAATCCGACTATCTTGGCTAGATATTGGAACAGTGCGGATTCAAATTGCCGTCCTCTGTCTGTGACAATATCCGTTGGACAACCAAAGCGGGAGATCCAGTGGGTCAGCAATGCTTCACCGACTGTCTCAGCGGTAAAGTCTGCAATCGGTACGGTAATCGGTAATCGGTGAAACGATCCACGGCCGTGAGGCAGTACCGGTACCCCTGTGATGGAGGAAGAGGACCTATTAGGTCGATGTGCACGAAGGCAAATCTAGCATGGGGCAATTCGAATGTGCCCAATGGTGATGACACGTGGCGAATTACCTTTGTTCATTGACAGCTGAGACACGTTCGTGACCATTGTCGACAGTCCTTGCGGAGTCTATCTATAGTTACTGTGCTGTCCTATATGTTATTGTTGTGTGTGGTTGAAAAAAAATAGGCGCCACCAGGCAAAAGAAAAGGCCAAATTTTTATAAGGCGAAAAGAATGGCGCCACCAACATTAAAAAAAAAAAAAAAGAAAGAAAGGTTTATTAAGGGTTAAAAAAGAGAGGAAAAGAAAATACTCTGAACAAATTAAAAGATCGTTCGCGACGACTAATCTTTTGTCCCCAGGGTCACCGGCGGCGTAGTCAGCGCTACTCGTCGTGTGTCGTAGCAAGCCATTTGGGAGAGTTGCAATTAGGGACACACATGGTTTGTAAGGGATCAAGAAGCGCCTGCGGACTGACAAGATTGCCAAGGGCGCTATGTCCGCAGCCGCCCCACGATTCGGCCCGTATAACGTTTACGTTGGCAGGGCCATGGGAAGGTTGGAGGGAGTCCTTGCGGAGTCCAGGCCAAACGTATCGCTGCGCCACTAATTTTGCGGACGTGTTTGCTCCTGGATGGCTGAGGCTATGAAGGCTCTCAAATATTTGCCGACGTAACGGTTTGGTCACGAATAGTGATGGGTCGAGAGAATATTCTCGGATCGAGAATATTCTGCAATATTCTGCAATATTCTTTTCGACGGAGAATTTACGAGAATTTAAAATTGGAAGTAAAATTGCTTAATTTTAAGTTAATATATTTTGATTTCAGGGTCTAACACCAATTTCTTTTGTTGTTATTTAATTATTCTATACTTTACTCGAAAAAGGTTACTCTGTGAGTTTCAGAGTGGAAATTTGCTAATATTTCTTTAGATATGTAATATCAGAGACTTCGTTTTACCACTTTGTCGGGGTTTAAATATGTATACCCATATCAAATTACAGCTTTCTAGTACATAGCGATTACACGTTTCTAGCCTCTGAGCTAAGCCGCGGATGGACGGACGGACGGACTGATGGACTGACGGACTGACGGACTGACGGACAGACGGACATACGGTCAGACGGACAGACGGACTGACGGATTGATGGACTGATGGACTGACGGACTGACGGACTGACAGACTGACGGACAGATGGACTGACGGACTGACATACTGATGGACTGGCGGACTGACAGACTGAAGAACTGACGGACTGATGGACTGATGGACTAACGGACTGACGGACTGATGGACTGACGGACTGACGGGCAGATTGACTGACGGACTGACGGATAGATTGACTGATGGACTGACGAACTGATGGACTGATGAACTGACGGACAGATTGACTGACGGACTGATGGACAGACGGACTGACGGATTGACGGACTGACGGACTGACGGACAGACGGACAGATTGCCATTTTAATTTGATTTCAAGAATTGTTATGATTGTGACTGTTATTTTGTTTTTAATTATTAACGCCATCATACACCTTTCAATAATGTTTATATTTTATTAAAGCGGGTTATTTGTAACTCATATTTACTCATAAAGTTTGTTTTAATGCAGAAATCCTAATTTAACATTAATACCATACGTTTAAGAGAATTTATGAGAATTTTCTCGGAAATATTCTCGGGAATATTCTCGCTCAGTAGAATTTACTGAGAATTTAAGATATAGAGTAGTATTTTGACGTAAACTTCGTAAAACGTTTAAATGCACTCAAAACTATTACCCTAAAAATAGATTGATACAATAGAGTCATCCAATTTTTAAATTCTCGTAAATTCCCTTCCAAAAGAATATTCTCGGGAACTTAACAGCAAAGTTCTCGCAAGGACAATATTCTCGGGAATTTACCATCACTAGTCAGAAATGGTCTAGGAGTTGCTGTACTCGCATCACAGAGTAGCTCGACGGGACTGCCGTCGAGTTTAAGCCTCTTTAGTTGAAGAGATGTTTCTAACTTTAGAATTTGCAACAGTTCGGGGTCAGAAGCTTGTGATTTTGTGAGAACCTCAAAATCGGCTGGAGTTTGCACTTCGCTAACGCGGAACAATGCATCAGCGACGACATTGTCCTTGCCGGAAATGTGTTGAATATCCATTGTGAACTGCGAAATAAATTCGAGATGTCTATACTGACGCGGAGCACAATTGTGCTTTCGCTCTTAGAACGCGTATATCAACGGCTTGTGGTCGGTATAGACGGTGAAGTGTCTCGCTTCTAACATGTGACGGAAGTATTTTATACCTTCATAGATCGCGAGGAGCTCACGATCGTATTGCGATTACTTCTGCTGAACAGGGGTCAACTTGCGTGAAAATAAGGCAAGCGGTTGCCATTGCTCGTCCCTGTACTGTTGCAGAACTGCACTCATTGCCAGATCAGACGCATCTGTAACTAGGGCGAGCTTCGCTTGGTAGTCAGAATGTGCAAGCAATACAGCGTTGCAGAGGCTGTCTTTGCACATATTAAAGGCGGCGAGTGCCTCTCCTGTTATTTCCACAGGATGTTGACCTTTTAATGAGCCAGTTAGCAAGGCGTTAACCTTAAAATTTTGCGGCTTTAGGTATAAACCGCCTGTAAAAGTTCAACATCCCTAAAAATTGCCTGAGTTCCCTAACAGTTTTAGGAGTTGGGAAGTCTTTGTTGGCTTCCACCTTGGACTCCAAGGATCTGGTTCCGACTGCAGAGATGTGGTAACCTAAAAATGTGACTGCGTCAGCTCCGAACACACACTTCGAGATGTTTATGACTGTGCCATATTTTTGCATTCTGGTGAAGAGTTGATGCAGGTGGTCTTCGTGCTGCTCCTGATCTTTCTTCGACAAATCTCTGAAATGTTTGACCTGCGTTCCTCAGACCAAAGGTTATTTATGGAAATTCGTACAGACCAAACGGAGTTGTTATCGCCGTCTTCTGAATGTCGTCTTTGCTGACCGGTATCTGATTATATGCCTTAACCAGGGCAACAGTTGAGAAGATCTTGCTACCGGCTATGCTGTGGGTTAGGTCGTGGACATGTTTTATTGGATACCTGTCAGGTATAGTCCTCGCGTTGAGCAGCCTGAAGTCACCGCAGGGTCGCCAGCTGTTGCCTTTCTTCGGTGCTAAATGAAGGGGTGAAGGCCAAGGGCTCTCAGATGGTCGAGCAGTGCCGTTGCTAAGCATGATGTCAAATTCCTGCTTAGCGATCTTTAGTTTGTCTGGAGCTAGCCTGCGAGGGGAACAAGAGGTAGGCGGGCCGGGTGTGGTGCGTACGTGGTGTACTGTGTGGTGTGTGGTTTCTCGGTGTGTGCCAGTGGGTCGCGTGATCTCGGGGTACTTATTAAGTATCAAATGATACCTTGAATCACCCATTGAGACCTTCACTGAACACGTCGCTGAAGCCTTTGCAACGGAAGCTGTTACAAATATTGAGGTGGTTTTGTCCACCAATCGATGATTTCTGATGTCAACAAGCAAATCGTAAAAGCTCAAAAAATCAACACCGATCGGCTTGGTGACATCAGCTACAATAAATCGCCATGGGAAGTTACGGCGCAAACTTAAGTCTAAAATAAATTGAAGATAGCCGTAAGTATCAATTATAGACCCGGTAGCGGCCGATAATTGATAGTTCGACTTAACACGCTATTCACGTAGAACATGCCGCGGAAACACACAAATCACTACCAGTGTCCAGTAAAAACTGTGTCTTCGATGTTCGGTCCGTGACGAAGAGGCGGCCTGTGGCCGTCAGACAGTCGTCAGCCGCCATTACCGACTGCCTTTGGAGTTTCCCGACTTCTCGTAATCGCACGGCTTAACGCATTTTGAGCGTTGGCCCCGAACTTGGAATGGTAAAAGCAGAACGGGTGCTGCTGGTGGCTGGACTCGGACCGCTGTCTGGATTGATGACGCTGTTGGTGTTTCGTGAACGCGATTGCGAACGAGGTCTCCTACTCAGCTACGTCGTCAGGTGCGGCCTTCTTAAGTTCGGCGATCTCGTTCGCCATATCATGCAAGCTAGGACCCGGCGCCGATGCTGCGGCGACTTGGCATGGGGTCTCTATGTCCTGGATCCTGTCCGCCAGGTCTGCTAGTCCTTCCAGGGAAGTATGTGGCTGTGAAGCCAGCAGAGTCTGGACGTTGTTCAGCAGACGACTGCTCCATATTGTCCGGAGAAAGTCCTCTGGGACGCTCAGTCCGGCCAAACTTTGGAGATGTCGCCGGATCTGTGAAGGCTTGCGATCTCCGAGTTCTTCGTGCAATTGAAGCTGCTTCACTATCTTCTCGTGTGTCGCAATCAGTCGCTTAATGTACTCGTGTTTAAGCTTATCATACTTGTTGTGATCCGGCGGGTTCTATGTTCTATGTTAGAGGGTTTGGTTTCCGCACTTAGTCCTTAAGATGGACCATTGTGCGTGGGCCATGGCGGCCGTCGGTGGGTATTCCAACCAGCCCACCTCCTTCCAGAAGCTAATCACGTCTCCTGGTCTGTTCAGAACATCGGCAAAGGATCTGGGTGCCCTGAGAGTTTCCGTTCTGATCTGGGTGACGCCTGTGCATTCGAAGAGCACATGCGTAACGGTTTCATCCGCCTCCATGCAGGCCCTGCACAGAGAGCTGTCCGTTAGCCCTATTGTGTGAAAGTGTTTGTTGAGCGAGCAGTGTCCCGTGATGGTCCCCGTCACCAGGCGCAGACCGTTCCTGTCCAGACGTAAAAGGCGCCTGGCCAGCCTACCATCCAAGGATGGCATAGCCTCTCTGGACTGCCTGCAGCCCGGTATCGAGATCCACCAGTTCTCCGCTTGTGTGTGGGTGAAATCCTGTAGCTACTTGCGTATTTGGTTGAAGGGGATGGGTATGACAGGCTCGGGTCCACAGACTGACGTGCTGGATGCCCTTCTTGCTAGTTCGTCAGCTGCGTCGTTCCCAAAGATCCGCTGTGTCCTTTTATCCACTGCAGTGTCACTGTGTTGCGGTTGGGCACCGTTACTCGTTCTAGTGCTTTGTGACATTCTAGTATCAGTTTGGAGGTAATATATCTTTTCCCTAAGGATTGGGATCCGACGGGTTAAGAAAAATATCTCTTACTTGCTTGGAATACTGGTGCTCCAGGTTGCCGATGACGTGGTTAAATTTCGTCGTGTCGCTGGTGATATTCGCGTTCGCGAACTGAGCCTCCACTTGTGCGAATCAAACTTCTGTGTCATCCGGCCAAAATGGTGGTATTCGTACCGCAACACGGCAAATGTCAGATGGCTCGTCAATGGACACGCACTTTGCGCAACGAGGTTATTGACGCGAACGGGTGCTTCGGTACGATTTTGCCGAGTCACTGCTGTCACTCATCTTACTACTGTGATTTTACTTTTCTTATTTAGGTACTAAAGGTCCTTTTCAGGGCACTGTGGTTATCAAGCCTTTTCTGGCGTATTCTAGGCGGGGTCACCATTTAGTGTTCGAGTTAGTACTTAATTTTTGTGTGGTGGTGAGTGGCAGTAAAAGATGGTATAGTAACTACTCACAGTTATAATATCCGTACACAAACATAGAAATACATACAGCAACAGTATTGAAATATATAATAATATTATTGCGTCGCGACAGCGAGATCAGAAAAGATTTTTTATTTTTTTATTGTCAGTTTGACAGATTGACCAGAGATATTAAAATTGTAATGAGTTATAAATGTTTAGGATCGCCACACATGTGTAGATGTATTTACCTATTTTATAAAATACACATCAAAAAGTCTAAGCAATACGCATCATTAACAGGAACTGCATGTTTTATTAATTGAAATTTTATTTTTTTCTTAACAAAGTAGATTGGTATATTATAATCTTTTTGCAGTCGGAAACATATATACTGGCTGATTTAAAAAATAGAAACTTCGATTGTGTTCGTTTTCATTAAAATTAAAAGCTAATTATTTTCCCAATTTCATGTGCTTTCGTTGCTTAATAAATTTGGTATTTATCTCACTTATCATTTTGAGATATACAGTTTTTGATAAAAATTTGTGATAAGCATTGATATATTAAAAGGAGGAGCTTTTAATACATCAATGGTAGTAAGTCATTTTTTTATGTCATGTAGCGACGCCATTTGACTGCTGATGAAATGCAGAGAGCTGTAGGAATGCTACAAGCAGGAAGAAATCAGTCCCAGGTATGCATTCTGGTATCAATACGAGCATGATTTGTCGTATTTGCCTCCGTTACGGGGCATATAATACAGGAGATCCTGCTAAGCAGCAACCAGGACGTGGAAGGAGTACAACTGCTCGACAGGATCGATACATACAACTGACTGCAAGACGTCAGCCGATGTTTACCGCCCAGGAGATAGGTTTAAAGCTACAATTCTCAAGCGGTGTTGTTGTTAGCCACCAAACCGTGAGAAATAGGCTGTATGAATACGGCCTACGAGCACGACACCCAATTAGCTGCCATCCTATACGCCGTGGGAATCACGCCCGTCGAAACGAATGGTGCAGGGAACGCTTGACATGAACCCAGGAGCATTGGGATAAATTTTTATTTTGCGATGAGGCCCGGTTTGGATTTAGGCCTGATATGAGAAGGGTAAGAGTGTATCGTGGTCCGGGAAATGCTGAATGGCTGAGATGCGTCCAGGAGCTCGTTTTTGTAGATGGCAATATGAACGCTAAAAGTTACATTGAAGATGTCCTCGGGCCTTATGTTCACCCATTTGCACAAAGTCACAGATTTCACGCTAATGCATGACAATGCGCGTTCGCACACAGCTCGGAGAACCAGAGAGTACTTGTCAATGGAAAACATCTGGGTATTGCCGTAGCCTGCACAATCGCCAGACCTCAATCCCATCGTGCACGCATGGGACGTGCTCCAGAGACGTGTTCTAGAGAACCTGGATGGCGTATCGACAACCCAACAATTGAAAAACTTGTTTAAATTCAATTGGGAGCGATTGCCGCAGGATCAGATAAACAATCTTATAAATTCATTGATAAATCGTTGCCGACAAGTTTTAAACAACAGAAGCGGTCACACTTTGTATTGAATTACTAAATAATTATTGTATTCTTCTACACAAGTAAATTTCGCAACAACTTTTTATATCATATAAATTGTGTAAAATACATTCATGGGTTTGATTTAATTTAAAGTTTCTTTTCATCTTTTTAGAGCATTTAAACAAAAGCTTGTTTAAAAAAAAATACTATGTATTTATATTTTAGGTATCGCTGTGTTATTTTATCAAAATTTTTCTTAACCTGGTAATTAAAAAAGAAATATTATTATTATTTTCTGATTCTTTTTATGTATTTATTACTTTTTTTGGATTTAGAGTGAAGTCATTTTAATTTGCTTATTCTTCACAGCATACCCTCTATTTTGATACCCATATTATAGAAGTGCGTAAAAATAACTAGTCCGCCATCTTGTGCGGTCAGCACTATTGGATTTAGAGTAAAGTTATTTTATTTTTTTGTATTCTTCTCAGCAAACCCTTTCATTTGATACCCATAACATAGGAGTGCACAAAAAAAACTACTCCGCCATCTTGAGCCTGTTAGACTGTTAGCTTATTGAATGTACTTGTCTAGTCGAACGAAAATATTCAATGCTCTTTCACTAAGACATTTAATTTCGGTTTCTATCCAGCGGGGCCATTCGTTATTCTATTGCTTAGAGACTTGAAAATGTTATTAAAGATCCTCATCCCTTAAATTATGTAGAATCAATTCATCACGAGTAATATGACTGATACCCAGATATCTATATACAAAATCTTGGCATAAAATCTCCCGTACTTTTTCCATTAAAGTCTCCAACAATGCTCCAATACAGAATTTTTCTTTTGAAAATCCTATCTAGTATTCAAATACTCTTTCGTCAACATCCTGAATATTCTCGAAATCAAGCGTGGAACTAAATAATATACGTGTTTTATTAAACTACCTCTTGTTTTAAGTATAATACATTTATAATGCGTCTTATTTGGAACAGCGCTCCTGGATGGGAGAGTCCACATTGCGTGAGCTCAGTAAAGAACACGCAAGTTAACCACTCAAGGTCACTGGCATATATCTGCGTCTTAATTTATTTCTGTTTCAGTGGTAACCGATCCAGAAGACAGCCTAACAATAGCCAATTCATGTTTCAATAAACCATATATATACGATTTTGCAAAGGACTTTATAAATAATGGACTCATCACAGCAGAAGGTAAAGGAAACAAAAAAAAAATATACACGACAATATTGATTAATTGTACGCACGACGACATAATTATCGAGCTGTACTTTTATTTATTTATTTATTATAAATTTATGCATAAGCAAAAAATACTGTACTAAGGCGGACTTAAAGACTTTCATGCATTTTCTACCAGTCAACCTTAGTCATCATTTCCTTCAAGTAGGTTAAAGTTAACCTCTCACTCTTATTGTACGGAAAGCGTTTTTAAAGTGACGTCAACTTATACATTATCACATCATATCAGTACATGAAACTTGCACCATCAAAATATGACATAACGATAGAACAGAATGAGATGTGAAAACGTCTTCTGGGTAAACATAAAAGTCAACGATAATATCTGTTTGTCAAAAATATATATTTAACGTTAACTTTTAGCGTTGGCTCTGACTCCAAGAAATTAGGACCAAATAAGCACCTACAATGTGTTTGTTTCAGCGTCTATATGGAAAGTTCATCGTAAACTATTGAATCCGGCATTCAACCAACAAGTGCTTAATTCGTACGTAAATGAAATGAACGTGCAAGCTCGAAGTCTTGTCTCTAAATTAGCATTAAAAGTGGGAAAAGGCCCGTTTGACGTGCGAAAGTTCTTCGTCAACTATACATTGGCAACTGTAACTCGTAAGTATTATTGTGATATTAATGGTCGTAAGGAGCATGGGTATTGTCGTGGAATTACATTTAGGCTAACCTCGTGGCGACGAGCTACACGCTTAAGCGACACGCGTCTTGCGACAGCGACTGTAGGGAAAACAAATACAATTATACCCAAAGTCTAATTCATATAATTTATGTAAACAAAGTAATGTCAAAAAATGTCACTGGCAAAATGACAGGACAGTGGTGCAAAACATTTTATCATTAATTTTTATGTAAATAATCCATACTAATATTATAAATGTAAAAGTAACTCTGTCTGTCTGTCTGTCTATCTGTCTGTCTGTCTGTATGTCCGTCTGTCTATCTGTATATCTGTATGTTACGTTTTCACGCCTAAACCGCTGAACCGATCGTCATGAAATTTGGCAGAGATATAGCCTGGGATATGGAGAAGGACATAGGCTACTTTTTTACTCGATTACCGACATCCACGCGGGCGGAGCCGCGGTCAAAAGCTAGTAATCTATCAAATTTAAGTGAATTAATTATAAGAACTTTTCAAACAAAATACTGTTGCCAAACAATGCTTTGAAACTTTGCTTTGCTCGTGTCGGAGACACGGCCTATGATCGTCATTATCAGCCCTTTTAAGTCCATTGCTAGACGTAGGCCTCCCAAAATAGATTTCCACTCAAAACAGTTTTCATCTAAAATGTGGCTAGATATGCTACTTACATTATGAATCTATGAATGAGAGTTGTATTATTAGTGTTGTTAAAGATGTAAAAATTTGAATATGTTTGGATCTCCTGCATTGTTACCTGTATCATAAAATAATTTAAACCAGAAAATCTCCTTTTTTTAATAACTTTGTTTAAAACCGAAAATTTATAAAAATAATTACGATATGATTATTTTTTAATAATTATTTATTAAAATCAGTACTTAAAAGAAAATGGAACCTTTTTTTTGCCATTTTATGTGAATTACCATTACGAAGATATTTTTTTTATATGTTATCCCCTTTGTTTACATAAATTATCTGAATCTCAAACTTTGGGTATAGTTGTTCAGAGCTTGCCACGAGTCACCTTGCCGCGACTTTTGGAGCGACGGATGGAAACAGGAGACGCGCGCACGAGTCGCTTGACGCAAGTTGCGTTGCAAGTCGCGTCCCTCGAAGCCATGCACGCCTACCGATCGACTATCCCGAGGGAATATGTAGACGTGGAATCACATTTTGTCAAAATGATTGCTTGGTTTATGGCAAATGTGTTTTCTTGTTTGCAGGGACTTCGCTAGGACTGAATACTCAAGATCAAACTCTAATAGATACAGATTATGCAGAAGCAATGGATGATTTATTTGCTTTATATTGTGATAGATTACAAAAAGTGTGGTTTCATTTGTCGTATTTATTCGACTGGAGTTCAATGAAGCGCAGACAAACTTGGCTATTGAAGAAACTGAAGAACATCATAGATCCAGTAATTAATTATTTTATTGTTTCTTTTGAGTATTTTTAAAAGTTTGGCTATGTAGAGCGTCAGATTTGTAACTTATCCTTGAGTGACAGTCTCATTCTAAAACGGGATGTGCATTTTTAACTGCCGGATGCTGTACGACTACGGGACTCAGCCATGGCCCGACACACAATTTCCCGGTTTTGTTTAATATCGTTATTTGTTGTGTTTATTTTCATCTTCAGCTTTCTGCTGCTGTATGCTTCAAAAAACATTCTAAATATGTCAAACACCTATATAGTTTATTATATTATTGTGAAGCAAACTTATATATATTATTTTTTACTATTTACTATTTCAGATTATACATAAAAGAAAATCCGATTTAAAGGCAAATAAAGATCCGGATATGTATGACGACTCAGATCCAGGTAAATAAATTAAATAATTTTTCACACCACCTGCTCGACAATGCCAAATTATATGTTATGCAAACCTAACCTAAAGTAAGTCATTTAAGACCTGAGGTCTAGCAGGGCATTAATATTGTACTGAATTTCATTAGGACCCGCTGGTCATTAATGTGATTTGAATTTGGAACATAAAGTAGAAATCGCATACGAACATTTACGATAGGTAGTAGATACATACTAATTCCATGCATTAACCATCTGCACTAAAAAATAAATTGTTCGCGAAAATCGAACTGGCCACCACGAGTACAATATAAATAAAAGAAAAATAGAAAACAAATTAAAAAGAGGCGCGAATATTGAAAATTGCTTTGCTTTGGTAAACAACAAATTACCTAAGTACATACAAATTCTCACAAAGATGTTCAGAGACTATTTAGCAGTATGAATGTTATAAAAACAAGCAGAGGAACAGAATGAAGTTGAATATTTTAACTGCTATATTAAGAATACGCTGTGGTTTAAGATTGGACGGAAAATGCTGCAATGATTATGAAATTCCAATAAAAGTTATAAAACACATCGGTACCAAAGAATCATATACATACATGTGAAACCCACGATGGTGCAGACAAAAATTCATCTGAAGAAGACGAATTTTAGAATATCACTTTTTTTAATATATAATAGTTATTGAATCATTTTTATGTTCCTCATCTTGACTTGTTGATTTACTACCATTGATGTATAATACTACTCTTAATCTTTACTACAAATATTTTAATTATGTTGATTTACTGATTTTAATTTTTTTTTTTTTTTACTAATATAACTACTTACTCTTTTCTTTTGTAAAAACCAAAAATTTATTTAGTGGAAATTTTTGCTATTTATACAAATTTTTGGAGTAGGTCCGATTTTCGTTACTGGTTTTCTGCCGGTTTTAGAAGTTGAATCTGGTGGAGAGCTAGTTTATCTGTTGGCAACACTCTTACGATTTGGGACACTGGTATTTGGGAGGTAAAGGTACTGCTTCCAGAATGCTGCCCAGCCGAGTCGGATTCGACGAATTTGACACAGTCGACAAATACAGATAATTACTCTTCCAACAACAAACAATTCCAACAACAACAATTTTTCCCACTACAATTTCAACGAAATTTGATGTTGCATTCAGTAAAGTAATAATGGCTTAAAACTAAACAGATCACACTATGTTTCAGGCAAATTGAAACCAATACTGGATCAAATGCTGAATTTGGCTGAAGAACAAAATGTATTCACAGACGATGACATCAGAGAACACCTGGATACTTTAGTAGCCGCTGCTTACGATACAACTTCGTCGACTATGACACTTATTTTGTTAGTGATAGGGTCAGACTTAGATATACAAGAAAGAATTTTTAATGAGTAAGTAACATTCAAAATACAACATTTGTACGATCTGACACGTACTTACATAAAGTCTATATCGGTTCCACTGCTGGGACACATCGATAACGTATCCTTTCTGTGAGTGAGATCGGGACTGGGCTGTTAAACACGACGCGGGCCTAGTGCGAGTTGTTGAAGAGATCTAAAATTCAAAGTCCTGACTGACTGACTGATATTATCAACGCACAGCCCAAACCGCTAGACCTAGAGACTTGAAATGTTGCACGTACCTTTCCTTATGAGGTCTAGACCTCATAAGGAAAGGTACGTGCAACATTTACTGTACCCCTAGGGGTACAGTAAGAAAGGATTTTTGTAAATTCCACTTCTAAGCGAATAAAATAGGGGATGAAATTTTGTATGAAAGTCCGTCAGTTTTGAAGTTAGGATCTTAAAATTTTGAGTTTAGGCTGACGATTGAAAATTAATTTATACGTATCTCAGCGTTTATGGTTCATAATTCCACCCCCGAAGGGTTAAAAAGGCCCCCTTTATAACCCTTCGGGGGTGTTGAAAAGTCCTAAATTTTCGAAGACAAATCACTAAATTTACTATCTAGGCTTATGGTTGGAATCTAACGCAACGGTGTTGTTAGAATTTCAACCCTTAAGGGGGTGAAAAGGGGGATGAAATTTTGTTTATAATTAGAGTTCTTTATTTTTTAAGTTAAAATCACTAATATTTCAGCTTATGGTTGGAAACTAACACAATGTAAATCGATGTTATTTTTTATTTCAACCCACAAGGGTCTGAAAAGGGGGATGAAGTTTTGTATTGAAATTGTTCATTCGCAAAATTTTGTATTTAAGTAAAAATAATATAAGTACACGTGTACTGTTTCTAACTTTACAGTATTTTACATGGAGCGACTGCCTATCTGACCTTCACAACGCAGTTACTGGGTAATACGACGCCCGTGGTAAGAATGGTTGTCAGACTTTCGGGCTTCTGACTTCCCGTAACGACTGTCAAAGATCCACGAATGACAGCCGTGACCTGCAGCTGTGAAACTGTTGCTTAACGTACTTTCCGAAGCACTGACGGGTCTCTGTATGTAAAGATGGTCACTCATCCACAGACCAACAGCGGCAAGTGTAGCTTAACCTGATCGATCGACCTGATTGGCTGTTATTATTAAGCCACGGGCCCCTCCTCCGGAGAACCCCCCCCATCCTGTTCTGCGGGAAAATCGATATAGATATAGATTAGGATAGTTAGATTAGTTTAGATTAGGATATGGAGTAAACCCCCCCGGTGGGTTCCCGCATTGTCGAGGCGGGGGGGCTCAGTAGCCGTGGCTTGGAGGGCCACGGTGAAGCTAAGAGGAACCCGAGGAAGGGGCCGCTCGTCGTGGCTTTTGCGGATAAGCCGACGACGTAGCGGCTGTAGGTTGCGGTGCCGCTTCGGTGACATCGCAACTGAGGCGGGCCGCGATGTGGATTGGGTGGCATCGCGGCTGAGGGTGGGAGGCCGCGGCAGGAGAGGAGTGCCGGTATTGAGGTGCGCCGTTCTCCCTATCTTCCGCGGCCTTGACGGGGTCGCCACCGTATGATGGCGGACGCGGTGGGGCCGCAGAGGAAGAGGAGTGTTGGTATTGCGTTGGCCGCTCTCCCTATCCTCTGCGGCCGAAAAGTGGTAGGCGGCGGGGCCAATCATCTGAACCGTCGCAGGGGGACCAAGGGCGCCTAGACACAAGGTCGTCTGGCGCCCCTGTGCTGGTCTGGTCCCTGGGGTGATGGGGGGTTACTCCCAGGTGGAGGCCAGCAGGCAACGGGTGCGGGGGCACCCTTGCCTGTATTGCACAGGCCTCCACCAGTGTCGGACGGGAATGGCCAGGTGTTCTCGGCCATTCCCGTATCCCCCCCAGGTGGGGGGACATGCGGGGCCCGCCAGCTAGGCGGGCACGCGCCGGGAGGGTTGTGGATGTAAAGGCTTAGCAAGTTTCCCATGGCCCTCCCATCAAGGCGATGAGGGAACATCGCTGAGTTTTAGTGGATATACTGCCATTTTGGCAGGGAGTCCCACATACCCTATCTCGTCCCCCGACGAGTGGGCATGCGTAATGCATTGCTCAGCGTCAAAAAAAAAAAAAAAAGGATATGGAGTAAAAGACGTCAGCTAAGAAAGGGTTTTTAGAAATTCAACCCATAAAGTGGTAAAAAGGGGTGATTTTATTTGATTGAAAAATCTTATTCCTTGAGTTAATAAACATTAAACTTGGCATAAAGGGGGATTGGGGATGTCAAGATTGTATGGAAAAAAAAAAACCATAGCGGACTGATCTATTTCAGAATAAATTTACATTCCATACATTGTAGGCTAGCTCTAAGAAGGGCTTTATAGGGGTGAAAAGGGGGATATAGACTGTACAAAAAAATAAAAATAAAAATTGTTTCATAATTTTGAAACTCAGCACAAACACGTTCTTAAATAAGATACAAAGTTTATCATAATTCGTTTTTCAAAACATCCTCAAAAGGTGCTCATTCTTTTGACAGAAAAATAAGGATTACGAGGGGGTTTTGAGAATTGATCCCAAACGGGAATGAGGGGTAATTAAGTTTTTAGGGGAGAATTTTACTGCGTGCCTTGAATAACTCAAAAGTTTTTATTTTTAAGTTTCTGAATTACTCATAAGTATTTTTAATCTCGGTCATATTGTAATTTCAATTCCGGTAGTACGTTCCCGTTGGATTTTTTCCGACATCCACGCAGGCGAAGCCACGGGCAAAAGCTAGTATCATCATAAAAAATAAAGGAAAAATGGCGACCACGAATGATGATTTTTGTATTCATTACAGATTACAAGAAGTACTTCAACATAAAGATGACGATATTACTAAAAAAGATCTACCAAAACTCGTGTTCTTGGAGGCAGTAATCAAAGAGACAATGAGAATATATCCATCCGTTCCAATCATCGCAAGAAAAGTTGAAAAAGATATTAACCTGAGTATGTACCTTTACAACATTAGTCTTAAGACCTTCTTCTTCAGCGTGATACACATTTACTGGTAGCCTGCATCATCCTACTGGGCAAAGGCCGCTCTCAATGACATCTAGCTCTTTCGATCCAGGGCTAATGTAGGCCACTGGTCGTTTGTTTTGCCCAGCTCGTCCCCCCATCTTCTGTGGGGTTTGCCGCCTTCTGGCTTTGTCAGGGCTCCACAGAATGTACATTTTGGCCCATATACATATTTCATTTTGGATATTTTCAGAGAACTCCACGATGCGAGCTGGTAACATATGTGTCGCAATAAGATATTAAAGCCGTAACGTGATATAGTTATATCCCTAGGGATGTACCGTAATATAGTTATATGAAAGCGGTTCATTACTGTCTTACTAGGGATCCTAATCCTAACTAATATCACAGATACGTTGTCAGGTTACGTGTATAGAAACGTACATAGTACCTTTTCATAGTTATGTTATAAAAAGAAATGCAAATAATATAATAAAACAGCAAATCAGTTATTATTATTATTATTTTTTTAATTATTAATAATAAAAATACAGGTTGCAAACTGCTCAATCATAAGAAACATGATATAAAACACCGAAGTTCTACGAGCAGCTGCATAATTACAGTCGGTCTTGCCTAAGCACATCAACATACTAAACGAAACGATAGCGGCACGTGAATTCACGTGATACGTACAGACGTCCGATCAAAAGCTATCTCCACGAAAGACTGGCCATTGGCCAACAAGTAGCGCGCCGGTAGGCAAGCAGTCGGCGACATCAAAGAGTCGGCGACTAGTTGAAAAAGTTCCTACAATGCGGTAGTGTAGGGCGGTGTTCTTTGAAATAAAATAGGTAAAAATAAAAAGATTTTGCCGGCGGGTGGAGTGTTGTCAACTTATGAAAATTTGCCATATTCAGTGTTAAATTTCGCATGGATTATAAAAATAAAAAATCAATAACTTTTGTTTTTTATGAGTTACATTTTTATAACCATTTTTTCTAGTACGTATGTTGAACCAGGAATACGACTTTATTGGATCGGACAGGGTTTTTGTAACATATTGTATATAATATTATAAAGCTGAACAGTTTGTTTGTTTGTTTGTTTGAACGCGCTAATCTCAAGAACTGCTGTTTCGAATCGAATAATTCTTTTAGTCTTGGATAAATGGTTGAGATTTTTTAGAATACGAATCGATAGTTTTTTTTTATAATTCTTCATTTTATTTTAATAAAAACCTACGAAATCTACCCAAAACTAGAAAAATATGAAAAAAATACTATTTCTTAGTAAAAAAACCTCAAACATTTGAGCAAAGGGGAGTCAGCTAATTGTAGTAACTGACTGCACTTGGCAATGAAAAATATCAGGGTATTGCCGTGGCCTGCACAATTGCCAGACTTCAATCCCAACGAGCACGCATGGACATGCTCCAGAGGCTTGTCCTAGAGAACCTGGACGAAGTGACGACAACCCAACAACTGAAAGACTTGTATAAAGTCCATTAGGAGCGATTGCCGCAGGCTCAGATAAACTCTTATAAATTCAATGAAAAATCGTTGCCGACAAGTTTTAAACAACGAGGCGGTCCCACTTTGTATTGAATTACCAAATAAGTACCTAATTAAATTAAATGAAAAGTTTAATTTCGTTTTAACTTTATTTTATACTACGTATGTTACGGTACACGTAATTATTGTGATTAAATTAACAATTCAATGAAGGATTTTGTTGCTTTAGTCACTAATGCATCAAAAAATGCTTAGTTATTACTTATAAAAGAAATATAAATATATTACAATTGTAAAAATCGTTCAAAAGTTCAAAACCGTACATGTTGCTTAGACTTTTTTGATAATACTTCTATCTTCCTTTAATCTTTAGCTTTTGTTATCACAAGATCCATAATTTTGTTGTCTGGAATTATAGAACACTGAACTCTTCTTACAGGCGAATCTTCTATACCCAAAGTCTCTAATTCAGATAATTTATGTAAACAAAGTAATGTCAAGAAATGTCACTGTGAAAATGACAGGACAGTGGTGCAAAACATTTTATATATATATATTTTTTTTTTTGTAAATAATCATTAACAAAATTAAAGTGAATTAATTATAAGAACTATGCAAACAAAATACCGTTGCCAAACAATGTTTTGTGTAGTGTGTCGGAGACACGGCCTATGATCGTCATAATCAGCCCTTTTAAGTCCACTGCTAGACGTAGGCCTCCCAAAATCGATTTCCACTCGAAACAGTTTATAGCCGTTTTCATCCAAAATGTGGCTATATATGCTACGTAAAATATGAATCTATGAATGAGAGTTGTAATATTAGTATTTTAGAACATGTAAAAAAAATAAAAATGTTTGGATCTCCTGCATTGTTACCAGTATCATGAAATATTGTATACCAGAAAATCTTCTTTTTTTAATAACTTTGTTTAAAACCGAAATTTTATAAAAATAATTACGGTATGATTATTTTTTAATTATTATTTCTTCAAATCAGTACTTAAAAGAAAATGGAACCTTTTTGTTCGTCATTTTATGTGAATTACCATTACTAAGATATTTTTTTCATATGTTATCCCCTTTGTTTACATAAATTATCTGAATTTGAGACTTTGGGTATAGTAAGTAAGCGATCTTGTAGTATTTTGTGTCTTGAATTTTTACAGGATATTATAATCAGCAGCTCTTTTATAAGTTGTCTATAGATTTGTCTCTTTGGTCCTAAATGTCTTTTTTTTTCCTTGTTTTAAATCAAAGAAAATATACAGGTACCTACTCATAATTATTTCACTAGATTAGTCTAGTAAGATTACTCGTATTACGAGATCGTCCTCGTATCATAGTTATATTTTTCCTAGTAAGACAGTAATGAACCGCTTTCATACCTAAATTACGGTATATAGCAATATCCCTAAATATATACTATATCATGGCTTCAACTATTTTACTGTGAAATATGCACGGAGGAGACCATATCGCACCTCCGCTCAAATAGTGTCACAACTCAAAAAATTTGAAAAACTCTTTTATTCCACCATTCGTTTCAGAAAACTTCAAAATCTTATCTCAAATAGTGTCGTGCTTATGGTTTAAAAATGTATCCCTAGATGGCACTAGTGTCATTATAATGTTAAGTGAAAGTTATGTCATACCAAACATAAACAGTGTCACGTCTCGGCTTGCCCCAGGTGGTCGTTTAAATAAATATCGTATAAAGTGTTGTTTGTCGAGTTATGACATTATATGTGATTAAGGCTAGGCAATCATCTTATTTTATTTCACAATAAAACTGATCTGTGTCGATAAGTGACAGTTTATGTTATTAAGGTAAGTCAAAAATCTTATTTATTTCGCAATAAAACTGATCTGTGTCGAGTTAATGCAGTATATGTGATTAAGGCTAGTCAAAAATCTTATTTATTTCGCAATCAAATTGATCTGTGTTGAGTTATGACAATACACGTGATTAAGGTTATTTTACAATCACATTTTTTTATATTTTATAGTGCAATGTTTCGACATATGACAGTATTATGTGATTATGGTTAGTAAAAAACAGTTTTTCTGGAAATAATAGTGTTCTGTGTCAAGAATATGATAGTGTGGACTTGATAAAGGTATTCAGAAAACTATTTATTTTCTTCATTACAACTAATCTGTATCGAAACGTGTTGCATTTGAGACGGATTTTAATATTGTTTCTGTATTTGGTATGAATGAAGACTTTTTTTTATTAAATTAATGTTTTATTGTCCCTAGGTAGTTGTAATACAATGTCCAGATCAAGAAAAATACTGTCCCTATGCCTGGAGCCGAACGGGCAGCATAATCAAGAGACAGATGAATCAACTTCTATACCAGAACCTACTCCAAAAAATAATTTAGAAGCAATGGATGACAGCTTAAATAAGGAAAATGATTATTTAAATGAGACGTCCGACAGTATTTCTAATTTGCCTGTAGAATATAATAATGAAAACTTAGAACTAATACAAGATATCACTGGGGGTGAAGAAACAGATGATTCAGTTAAAGATCCCAACTACGACACTGCTCGTAAAAAGATTAAGAAAAATAAAGTCGTTCTTCATCGCCGATCATCATCATCATCGAGTTCTTCATCGTCCAGCTCAAGTTCATCCTCGTCCAGTTCAAATTCATCCTCATCCAGCTCGCTATCATTGTTACCTAGTGCAAGGCCTAGTGAAGACATTCGCGAAGACCGCCCATCAACTTCACAAGAATCTAATTTAGACAGAAATAACCCCCAAGGACAACACGAGATGACGGAAGAAAGTATGCCGACTTCACGTAAGAAACGGCGCGCTGAAGGACAATGGAAGCAAAATGTAACTAAAATTCTTCGAAACTCAGGATTACCTTATAAAACAAAATCTGGACGAACCATTCCTAAAAAAGTTATTAAAGAAGGTTGTGGCGAACGTTGTAGACTGAAATGCGGTTCTTTTCTTACTGAAGAAATAAGGCTCCAATTGTTTAATTCTTACTGGGCTTTGCAAGATTTAGAGAAACAGAGGCAATTTATCCATAAACATTTAAGACCTATAGAAGTTAAGTACCGGTACGTCAAATCAAACAAACCTCGAAAAAGTAATTATGCTTTCTATTTCGAGGTTGAAGGTTCATTGAAGAGGATCTGTAAAACTATGTTTAAAAATACGCTTGATATTAATGACAGAACGATCAAAACCGTAACAGAGAAATCAACTGGGGGTTTTTTGAAAGAAGATCAAAGAGGAAAACATAACAAACATTATACTGTAGGCGAAACTATTAAAAATGAAATCAGGGATCATATAAAAGGAATACCAAAGATTAAAAGCCATTATCTGAGGGCACAAACTACACGAGAATTCATTGATGGGGGGAAAACTATTTCTGACTTACATAGGGACTATGTGGACCAGTGTAAACGAGATGGTCGGAATTATGGGAATTATGTGATGTACAGTCGCATTTTTAATGGTGAATTTAATTTAGGTTTCTTTGCACCAAAGAAAGACAGATGTGAATTATGTGTAGCGTATGAAAATTCGAATCCGGAAGATAAAGTACAACTTAAGAAGAAATATGATGAACACTTAGTAGAAAAGAATTTATCTAGGGAAGAAAAAAAGAAAGACAAAGAAGCTCTTAAGATAAATAAAAACCTGATTGTGGCTGTATACGACTTACAGGCTGTTTTGCAGGTACCCCGTGGCGATGTTTCTGTTTTTTACTATAAGAGTAAACTAAATAACATGAATTTCACGATAAGCAAGTTGACAGCAGAAAACACAGGAAGAAAAAGAAATCAACCGACAACAAGGAACAGTAATGATGGTGATTTAATTGTAAATCACAGTATTACTGAGTGCTATTTTTGGCATGAGGGTGAAGGCAATCGAGGAGCAGACGAAATCGGAAGCTGCTTGCTTAAATTTATCGAAAAAGAATTGCACAGTCTTACAGGGAACGAGCCCATTGATATAGTTTTCTATTCGGACAATTGTTGCGGGCAAAACAAAAATAAGTACATAATTGGGTTGTACATGTTTGCGGTAATGAAATACGATAAACTTAATTCGATTAGTCATAAATTTTTAATAGCAGGACACACTCAGAATGAAGGCGACTCAGTACATTCGGTGATAGAAAAGCAAATAAAACGCTCGTTGAAATCAGGTCCAATTTATGTTCCCAGTCAATATGTACAGATAATTAAACAAGCTAAAAAAACTGGGGAGTCACTGAGAGTAAATGAGCTCTCACACAAAGATTTTATTTCTCTAAAAAGTTTAACTAGTGATATGGGTATTACGACTCTCAATAAGATAAGGATCTCTGATATAAAAATGATGACTATTGCCAAAGATAGACCAAATATTTTAAAGTACAAAACGTCTTACACGGACACCGAATGGTCAGAAGGTAATTTACTCTCCCGAAATAAAAAACTAATAATTCCTGAAACAAAGCTAGCTTATACTACTAAAATTAAAATAAAGGAGAATAAAAAGACTGATTTAATGACTTTGATACAAAACAATCACATTCCAAGTTTTTATGCTGACTTTTATAATAATTTGTGAGTTATTTTGAAGTTAATTCTAATTACCTAAAATTCTAAACGTGTTTTCCTAAGATATGAGACTTTTTCTGTTTAATCTTTGTACTGTTGATTATTGATAATTCGTTTTAAAATAATTTGTGAGTTATTTTGAAGTTAATTCTAATTACCTAAGATTCTAAAGATGTTTTCTTAAGATATGAGGCTTTTTCTGTTTAATCTTTGTACTGTTGATTATTGATAATTCGTTTTAATTAAACAATATTTCGTAAATTATTCGTTTTTTTTATCATTATAGTGTCACAACTCAATTTTTTTTTCATGATTTCAGGATAACTAATACACCGTTTTGTAGGGTTTCAAAAACCATCGTAACTTACCAAAAAACGTATGGTGCAATTTTTTTTAGTTTTCGATTTAACCCCCGAAAAGTGAAAAAAAAAGTTACAATAAATTTCAAACGCCTTTTTCTCGAAAGTTTGCTTTTTTGACTTACGACACTATTTGAGCGGAGGTGCGATATACCCCTAGTTATATGGTCTCCTCCGTCACCCCAAATGAAAACGGTGACCAAAAAAAGTTGTGTAATATACATTCGAATTGGCAACCCTATATAATAATGTCCTCAGTATTAAGACCTCCTGACTTAGAAAAAGTATCATATTTGGAAATTTTCAGAGACCTGCACGTTGCAAGCTGGTACTACATGCGCCATAGGGGTGTACAGTCTCCTCCGTCACCCCATGTGGGGCCCAGATGCGGATCAGTTCCGACCAGAGCGATGGCTGAACTCCGCTACCTTGCCAGATCACCCAAGCCTTAATGCCGCCTTCAGTATTGGCAAGCGAAACTGCATCGGTATACATACTCATAATATTAAAAAGAATAAGAGACAAAAATTTTAAAAAAATATTTCATATACATTTAGCTATTATTATTTTGACACTAGCTTCTGCCCGCAACTTCGTCCGCGTGAAATTTCGGCCCACCCATCGCGTCGCATTCGCATCCCGTCGCTCGCCCGCGCTAAAACTTCGTTATCGCTTAGCGTTCTTTCTGACTTCCGATCTTTTCGCTTGGTTTCTTAGGATCGTAGCATAGATATATAGCCTATAGCCTTCCTCGATAAATGGGTTATCCAACACTAAAATATTTTTTCAATTCGAACCAGGAGTTCCTGAGATTGGCGCGTTCAACCAAACAAACAAACTCTTCAGCTTTATCCATACTAATATTATAAATGTGAAAGTAACTCTGTCTGTCTGTCTGTATGTCTGTCTGTTTTCACGCCTAAACCGCGGAACCGATCGTCATGAAATTTGGCAGAGATATCTGATAACCTGGGATATGGAGAAGGACATAGGCTACTTTTTTACGCGATAACCGACATCCACGCGGGCAGAGCCGCGGGCAAAATCTTCTACTTATTTTTTTGCGGAGTTATTTTAAAATCATGATATCTCCTAAGATGTTGATTGAAATCAAGTGATGTCAAGGACAATTTTGTTTACATTTAAATACTTGTGATTAATAACATATTTATTTGGATAAGGATTAATATTATGTTGATAAAATTCCTTCGCAAATAATGAATTAATTTCGAAAAAATTTGATTGTCACAAAAAAAGGTTATAGTGAGTCAATCTTAAAAGATAGACATATGCTGTCGCGGACTTTTTTTTAGAACATTTAAAGAGGAACAATTCCATGATACATGATATTTGCGTAACTTAAACCGTTTACGCAGCGCACGCAACGGAAGCTCTCAAAAAGGAATAATTTTTCCCGACATATATTATACGACACACGATTTAATGCTCTAATTTGAATGGCAAGTTAATTGCTGGGTTGACGCGATGATGCCGTTACGATGCCGGTATAGTGTGCCATGACCTTTAGACGTTTTAAATGAAATGTGGCACCAACCGACGATTATCCCTGATTGCACTTTGCAAGTGCGCGCAAGGAAAACCTTCGATTGGTGTAGGACTATTGGAGGATATGGAAACCAAGATATTGGATTATGGGTTTGGATATCTAAAGTGAATTGGTTATCTAGAACTATTGAAAGACTATGGTCCCTGCTTGAACATTGATTAATTATTATTATAAGCCTGTGTTTTCCCACTGCAGGGCAAAGGCCTCCCTTCCCTCTTTTCACTTTTTCCGGTGTACTGCAGTTGCAGACCAATCCTTTAAGAAGGAGTCCACCTTATCCCGCCATCTCTATCTGGGCCTGCCGCGTAGTCATTTCCTATTATTTGGGATCCACTGAGTGGTGGTTTTCTAGAAAGCAACAATCAATTTACATCTATGCCATAAAATTATATAGGTTACTAGCTGACCCGACAGACTTCGTTCTGTCAAAAGCTATTTGACTGTGCAGTTTGTCTACGCGCAAAGGAAATATAGTATAAACTTCACTACTCTACCTACCTACCCTTTTTTTTTTTTTGACGCTGAGAAATGCATTACGCATGCCCGCTCGTCGGGGGACGAGACAGGGTATGTGGGACTCCCTGCCAAAATGGCAGTATACCCACTAAAACTCAGCGATGTTCCCTCATCGCCTTGATGGGAGGGCCATGGGAAACCGGCTAAGCCTTTACATCCACAACCCTCCCGGCGCATGCCCGCCTGGCTGGCGGGCCCCGCATGCCCCCCCACCTGGGGGAGATACGGGAATGGCCGAGAACACCTGGCCATTCCCGTCCGACACTGGTGGAGGCCTGTGCAATACAGGCAAGGGTGCCCCCGCACCCGTTGCCTGCTGGCCTCCACCTGGGAGTAACCCCCCATCACCCCAGGGACCAGACCTACCCTACCTACCCTACCCTACCTACCCTACCCTACCTACCCTACCCTACCTACCCTACTCTACCTACCCTACCCTACCTACCCTACCCTACCTACCCTGCCTACCCTACCCTACCTACCTACCTAAAACAATTATTTGCGAAATCGGTCCAGCCGTTCACTAAGAATATTTTTTTTTTCATATTTTCTCACCGTTTAAACCTTCCCTGGACTACGACAAACATTTCAAAACCGAAATCAGCTACATCGGCCCAGCCGTTCTCGAGTTTTAGCGAGACTAACGAACAGCAATTGATTTTTATATATATAGATATAAATTACACACAATTTATTATTCCACAGGTAAAGTATACGGCATGATGGTGATGAAGACGGCGTTGGCGCATATTTTACGGCGATACCATGTTACTGGTGACATCAATAATGTAGTGTGTGAATTTGATATCGTTTTGAAACCAGTAGAACGACATCACATTGAATTAACACTAAGGTCATAGATTTGTATTATTAAGGTAGCCAATATTTTAGAATGTAAAACATGGTTTTCTTTTTAAGAAGAAATAAATGTATACATTATGATTGAGCCTTTCGATCGGTACAGGAGCAGGAACCCCCAGTGGTTATACCTCAGAGATGCCATAAAAAAAAAAAAAAAAACGATCGGTACAGTAAAATTACAGTTTTTTTGTTTTAACTACTAGGCAAACTGCATATCAACGCGCCATCTGCCGGTGAAAAGTAGCTACAGTTTATTTTACGTCTCCCAAGACTGTAGATAATGAATTGTCAAAGCGTTGTAACCTGGACATAATGCTCCCCATTTCATAATAAAACAACAATTTAACCACCTCAAAATAATTATGTAAGTATGTAACTATGTTTCTTCCCTTCAATAAATGTGATATAAATTATATATTACTAGCTGACCCGACAGACTTCGTTCTGTCAAAAGCTATTTGACTGTGGCAGTTTGTCTACGCGCAAAGGAAATATAGTATAAACTACACTACCCTACCCTACCTATCTACCCTACCCTACTCTACTCTACCCTACCCTACTTATCTACCTACCCTACCCTACCTACCTACCCTACCCTACCTACCTACCCTACCCTACCTACCTACCCTACCCTACCTACCCTACCTACCTACCTACCCTACCCTACTCTAACTACCTACATAAAACCTTAAAAAAAATAGTTAAAAACCTATTCTCAGACCTACCAAATGATGACTGACACGTTATGTCAAATGCCATAAAGTTACAATGACGAACGTCAAATGTTTGACAGGAAAGTAGGTAGAACAGTTTATATGGGAAAATGAAATTGTTGTTTTACTATCTTCCTCGCAATTTTTCCATATTTTCTCACCGTTTAAACCTTCCCTGGACTACGACAAACATTTCAAAACCAAAATCAGCTAAATCGGCCCAGCCGTTCTCGAGTTTTAGCGAGACTAACGAACAGCAATTGATTTTTATATATATAGATTAATACAGGTTGAAATTTAAAACATGCGACAAACCGAAATGGGAGATTGTACTCATCATTATGAACAACTTTTACTAAGCGGCCAAAGTTGAAATCGCAAAAAAAATAATCAGCTTTTCCCTATATTTATGTTCGCATAACTCGTCAAAATGTATGGTAAAGCTGATATTTTTTTCGCGATTGCACCTTTGGCCGCTTAGTAAAAGTTGTTCATAATGATGAATATAATCTCCCTTTTCGGTTTGTCGCATGTTTTCAATTTCAGCCTGTATAAATGCGAAAGTAAGTTCATTTGTTTGTTTGTTACCTTTTCGCGCCTAAACCACTGAACCGATCATCCCGAAATTTTGCAATACGTTGTCAGGTGTACAAAACGGACATATATGGTACCTTAAATCCCAAAAATAGTACTGTTCCCGAGGAAAACCCCTCCGGAGCAACTGGACAGATTCGCAACTGGACAGATTCTCAGCGAAACAGTCTCGCAGCTGGACAGATTAGCAAAAGGACAGAGTATAGTCATGTGAAAAAATGAGTTTGTAAACTATGAATATGTATTAAATTTAAAAAGCGTTTATTCAAGGAAAGTATATATAACACAAAGGTACGACAATAGAATAAGACCAGTCCTACAATCTGTTGTATTGAGAATTTGTTATATATAATGTCAATTTATATTTATATATATATATATATATATCGGAGAACGTAAGGTTTCTCTCGTTAGCATCAGCCATATTTTAAACTACTGTGGGCGTACCGTGGACAGTGTTGGTTATTCCGCAACAGAAAAACCGAATTAAACTCAAAAGACATTTACTTAACCTGAGAACCTTAAAGTTTACATAAGACAGTCCCCCAAAACGCTCATCCCTTCACCACTTCCTAGTGCTTTAGTTTGGAAGAAGAAGTAGTGGAACAAACTCCCCAGCAGCACATCTGTCTGTTCAGTTAGAAGAACTTGATTCTATACAGTAATGGGTATGTAAAGTAATTAATGTAGGAACACGACACAACTATACCGAACACGCAACAGTTTCTAGACGTCTTCACTGCTTGACCGCCACCGATGAACTTTACTTGTCGACTGTGCGGCAATGACTTGGCACCGGTCGAACGTTATGTTGTAGACTCTGTCATGCGCCGCTAAACAGCACTGGCGTCCTGATTAGGCAACAATCGATGGCGCGAATTCCAATAACTCCATCGAACGCCACTAGATGGCGCTGGTTTACCAAATAATTAAAGCTTGAAAAGAGTCAGCCGTTGCCCTCTGGAGCCAGTTGTCCCCTTTCCTATCTTGACCACTTTCTCATAACTTCCATATTCCCAACTCATCCACTTTTAATATGTCATGGACTGTACACGTTCTGTCCAGTTGCTAATCTGTCCAGCTGAGAAACTGTCCAGCTGAGAATCTGTCCAGTTGCTCCGGAGGGAGGAAAACAACAATAACGTTCTTATGATAATTGATGGCGCCACGTGTCTTTCGAATCATGATTGAATGAAGTATATTATTATAGAAACTTTAGTAGTGTGTTAAGAGTTTTTTTCAAATCGAAATTAACGCGAGCGAATCCGCGGGCAAAAAATAATATCGTATATGTGTATCCTTTGTTGAAGATCCCAAATAAATGAATAAAAATTGTAAAATAAAATAAATTGTTACCTAAATAAAAAAAAAAATACCGACTTGGTTTTACATTAGATCTCATAACTTTTTGCGATAAAAGAATGCGTTGAACTGTTTTACATGTTACGTTTTTGATGGGATATCACTTCTGTTTGTTTTTAGATACACCGATACAGATACTGAACCTACATAAGTATAATAAAACATGTGGATTTATTTGTGTGTATATCTGCGACATCGTAGGTAGATCCCAACAGTTTGACGTGCGAAAGTTCTTCGTTGTTATCAGTAACGAGTTAAAGTTTTGTTATGATAAGGGGCGTAAGAATATTTCTGATAAACTCAAACTCAAATTCAAAGCATTTATTTCAAATGAACTAACAGGCACTTTTGAATTGTCAAGGGGTCGGTCAGTCAGAAAGATGAAACTAGTTGCTCATTCCAATGCGCAGTAGGTACCTATAAGAACGGGCAAGAAACTCCGCGGAAACTCTTTTAAATCAAAGTATGTTTACAAAATATTAGTTACATCATTCATGTTGAAATTATACATGTGAGAACGAGGCAGAAAGTTAAAAGCGTCCGTAATAAATAGATAATAACTAAATCAAAAATTAAATTAAAATAAGCCGTGGCAGCTAAGAGATGGCCTACATATATCCTAATTTCTTATCATTTAAGATGTTTTCATTGGACAGTTGACATGACGGGGAAAATTTCTAAAATTAATATTTTTAGATTCAGCATTAGGTAATGTAGATGGAGCAGTTTGGGAATTGATAACAAATAATCGGTGGAGTACTTTGAGAATGATTCCAGATACCTATGGAGCAGAATGGGAACAAAATAATAAGTATTTTAATTCCTTGGTACTCCAAGGAATTAAAATACTTTATTTTGGAACTAATGTATGAGATTCTTATCTTTTTAGAACAAAAGAATGGAGTAGTTTGGGAATAAGCCTAACCAAATCCATCGATTTTCTACGGTTTAGATCATAAAACGAAGAGGAAAAGAAATTGATCTTGAGCTCTCGTACTATAATACAAATGAATGTGTTACTAGTGAGTGCCCTCTCAATACTCAATACTCAATATCTTTATTGCTTTTCCATAATGTGTACTGAGGTGGTTACTATAATTTAGTTCCATATGGACCCTGTAGGGCACAGCAAAAGGGTAGGAGAGAGGAAGCCCTGTTTTAGGAATAGGAACAAATTTTAACTTACAATCAAAGTCAGGAGATCGAGAATAAGATACTAACATTTCACTAATCTATTTTTTAATGTAATATTTTATCTGCAAATGTACCTATATATTTTAGATTATTTTTATATACCTACCTGTTTATATGTATTATAATTCTCTTTATTCATTTATATAAATTGTTTTTCTTTGATTAATTATTACTTCTTATTTATTTATTATTTTTTATATTATTTATTATATTATTTCTACTCTAGTGAGTGATTGCGTTAGAATTTAATTGTTCAAACTTTCATCAAAAAGTAGAATCATATATGTAGGTTCGACATTGAACATTTGCCTTCTTATAATAAATAATAAAATAATAATAAAAAGTTTATTTCATGATAAAATACAGATTTGACATGTTACATATATAGACAATTCAAGGAGCTTTGGTAGTAACACAACGCAACACAAAAACTATAATCTGTACAAAAAATGGGAAACCCTGCCTCTCAAACTAGGTAACCCGTATCTTGAGAGACAATGGATGCATATTGTATGCCTATTTAAGGGAAGTGGAGCGGAAAGGTGTAAAGCTTGGAAAACATTAATTTATTTGCCACTTGTGCACAATACGGAATAAAACTATTCGGATGTGAAATCTCCAAACATTTGCCGGATAACCACATGACATTTGCTCAAAGCCCCGTCCCATAAACTTTCGTTTGGTGCACAAGCGGCCTGAGAATTCCATTAAATGCATGTCACCGCTCCGCTCCGCTTCAGTGAACAAAGCTACAACGGTGCGATTATTATGTTGCGATTATATTGTTGTTTGTTATCATTTAATTATTGTACTTTTGTGGGTTTGCTATTTCTTTAAATATCTAATCTATATATGTAAGCAGAGAAACGTCAGTATTTTCTCAGCTTCATTCGCTTTTCACTTTTAGTCCGTGTATTCAACGCTCTGCTTCAGAGGACAGGGTCACTCCACTCCGCTACAGGACTCCCTCACTCCTCTCCGCATCCGCTACTCTGCTAGATGCACATCTCCTTAATTTTAAACTAATGAGATGTCCTTCCACTGGCTGCAAAACTACATCAAATTGCGATTCTAGATTACTGATGTCACTAGTGACATGATACCGTCGCAAAATATGTGCAAGCGCCGTCTTCATAACCATCATGGCGTATTGTTTACCTGTAAAATTATAATATAAATTAGTTAGAAGCCACACAGATTAAAATAGAGAGAAATTATTTCGCTTTGTGCTTAATGCTACACTGGGTGCTAGGTGACACGCTCAAGCGACACGCGTCTTGCGACAGCGACTGAGGAGAAAGCAAATGATAGAAGTTATTTAGAGCACGTCACAAATCACCGCGACGCTATTTGCGGAGCGACGGCTTATCGCAAGTCACGTCACTCGTGGCCGTGAACAAGGATTTACTATTACAAACGACACAGTGACTCTTGTTGCGACGCTGCATGACAAAGTTCGAGCTACGCTACTAAAAGTGGCACGAACCTCCCAGCTGTGTCGGATCGGCCTTAGATATATTATGTAGGTACATACTTTTAACGTAGACTATTCTCCGTAACAACAGATGGTCACGGGTAACAGACTGTAGAAAGTCAAAGTTGGCTTTACCAATGGTATACCCGCGATTAACCAAAAAACTTCTCAGCCTAAATAGAAATAACCTTACAATAATAATAAGTACAATTACGGGCCATAATTTCCTTAACAAACATCTTTTTAATATAGGCGACACAGACAGCCCCCTTTGCAGGGGCTGCCTTGACGCCGAGGAATCAGCTACCCACGTCATCCTGGAATGCGAGGCCGTGGCTCCACAACGTGAAGAAATCCTCGGAACAGTGAGGTCGCTCCGTGAAGCCTGTGAAGCTCCAGGGAAGCTTCTGTGCTTTTGGGCGGAGCTAGGCTGGCTCTGTTAGCCGGAATCCCCACGCACGACGGACCAAATGAGAGTCTAAGTGCGGAAAAGGGAGCCCCATCATCATCATCAACGTAGACTATTTCATGTAGGTACCTACCGATACAGTTTCGCTTTCCAACACCAAATGGGGAAAACGTGTTAGAATTATCAGGCAAGGTGGCAGGGTCTAGCCATCGCTCCGGTTTGAACTGCTCCACGTCTGCGCCCCACATGGGGTGGCGGCTAAGACCGTACAGCCCTATGATGCATGTATTACCAGCCCGCAACGTGTAGTCCTCTGAAATGTACCAGACATTGCATGTGTAATTATTGACTTGTAAACGCGATGACCCAGCGGTTGAGGTCTCCCCTCTCGTGGATGAGGCTGTGGGTTCAGTGGTGGGTCGTTGTCGAATTTTTGACGGACGAAACGCAATCGTTTTCCCGACGACGATAACGGTTGCAGAAAATGGTCGTCATTGCAACTGGTTTGAAGACGGCGGCGACTAGGACGAAACTTATCCAACATAGAATAGAATTAGGTTTTCGTCGAGTGAAATAGTTGCCGTTTCTTACAACTATCAACGGGTTTGATCGTCGCATCACGAACGACATCATTGACAACTGGTAATATATTAGGGACCTATATTTTAATGACAAAAAGTATATTTTTTATTGTAAGGACTGCTCTGTAAACGAACGCGGAACGTTAAGGACGACGACGCGTCAAGTGTGATAGATAATTGAATCATTGCTTTCTCGACTGTATTTTCTTAGGCGTAAAATACAAAATCGCACCAAGTAATTCGAAGACTGGTTTGTGCAACGAAGACTGTTTGAACCCAAGACGAAAAACAGTTTCATCGTCGCAGAACACAAAACAGTCTTTGTAAACGGTTCGTCGTCGCAACGCTAACCTCTGGCACCGGTATCCGGTATCCGGGCAAATTCTAATGAGATTTTTCAATTCAAAATGTACTTTATAAGTTTATCTCGGGCATTACTGACATCGGTGAAGGAAAACATAGTGAGGAATCTTGGACTTATAGTTAACGCGTAAAAAAGTAGCCTTTGTACTTTTCCATATCCTAGGCTATATCTCTGCCAAATTTCATGACGATCGATTCAACGGTATAGGCGTCAAAACGTAACAGAAAGACAGAGTTACATTCACATTTATAATATTAGATATTATTGGATATAAGTCTGCAAACACCAACCCGACTTTAGCAAGCGTGTTCATCAATGCGCATGCCTTCTCAGTATGAGAATAGGCCTTTGCCCAGCAGTGGAACAATAATAGGCTGGTGTTATTTATAAAAAATTATGACTAGATTAAATGGATAGAGTTTTCCTTATACACACCAAAATGATATGAAAGGGTTTTATTTCCCACACAAATGAATATACCACTACTTGCTATGTAAACACCAGTCACAAGAAGTTATAACGTCATCAACGTATTATTGAAGCCAGCCAGTCTATCCATCATAAATAGACAGACAGACACACGAGTGATCCTATATAGGTTCTGTTTTTACAAGCTCTTATTGAACTTGCAATGTTTGTATGTATGTTTGGGTCAAATCTTGTAACTGAATTTTAAAGCAGTGATCCTTAACCGATTGAGATAAAATTTGCATACACGTTTAGTTTGGATGACAATGCATGGTCAGTTAAGTAACGTTACGTTATTCTAAATCCAATATGGCGGACAGCCCAAGATGGCGGACTAGTTATTTTTAACGCACTCCTCAAATATGGGTATCAAAATAAAAGGTTTGCTGAGAAAAATACGAAAAATAAAATTACTTTACTCTAAATTCATTTATTTATTTATTTATTTAATACTTTAGCACAAAAAAAAATGAACAGAGGCGGACTTAATGCCATAGGCATTTTCTACCAGTCAACCTTTGGGTGGAGCAGAGACAAACAGTGGTAGGTGCAATTATGAAATTGGAGGAATAATTGTATACATATAGGAATATCCTTAGATATACCTATACCATAACTATAAATAAGATAAATATACCTAATTATATATAAATATAAGAACAAATAAATACATATAAATACACGAATATACTAAAACTAATTAAACAAACAATGGGATAAATTCAATATGGCGGATCGCCCAAGATAGCAGACTAGTTATTTCTACGCACTCTTATATCATGGGTATCAAATTAAATGGTTTGCTGCGAAGAATACTAATAAACTGACGTCTGATTTCAAAGATTAAAAAACATTTAGATATAATAACACAGCCATAACTCATTTTTTTTTTTTTTTTTTAATCAAGTTTGTATTTAAATGCTCTAAAAAGAAGAAAATTAACTAAATATATGTAGATAGCGTAGATAAACACGAATACAATAATTATGTAACTTGATTTTGATATAAGTAAATGTAAGAAAAATAAAAGGTTTTTATAAAATAGGTACATAATCAGACACAAGTAAATCTCGCGACAAGCTTTCATATCATAATATAAATTGTATGATATGATAAATTGATGGGTTTGATTTAATTTAAAGTTTAATTTCTTCTTTTTAGAGCATTTAAATAAAAGCTTGTTATTATTATATATTTTTTTTGTGTTAATTTATTTAGTAATAACTTACTTAATTTAACATCTGTGTGAAGTTTTCTAGCGATGCAAGGGACGGTCGGATACAATCTCATAGTCTCCTTTATCGCCGCCTCCAAGTACACAAGTTTTGGTAGATCGTTTTTACTTATATCTCCATTTTTATCATGTTTTAGTACTTCTTGCAATCTGTAAATGCATATATTAAAAAATAAACATCACAATAGCTGCTGAACAACCTTCAAACCAAAACCATCAAAGTAAAATTATTTGTGGCTTAAATACTGCCACATTACAATATGCCTGACTTCCCCGAAAGGATGATAGAGGGGTATAGTTAGTCTTGTAAAAGACTTTAGTCTTTAAGTCTTTATTTTGAGACTTGAGTAGATTTACAGGACTTGGGACTAATAGTAAACAACACGCGTCACGAAATTTTTGAGTCCTTTTGAGTCTTTTTAAGTCTTCCAAGTCCTATGAGTCCTTTGAGTCTTTTGAGTCCTTTTGAGTATTTTTAAGTCTTCCGAGTCCTATGAGTTCTTTGAGTCTTTTGAGTCCTATGTCCTATATGAATTATAACAATACTTCTACTTACAATATTTTTCTAATTCATTCACTATAACTCCAGATAAGGAGGTAGGTCACTCAGCACCGAGCTCTCTTGGAAAGACTCAATCTCGAGTTCTTTTAGACAAGCTTCGAGTCTTCCTATAAATTGACTCTGAATATTTTTTATCAGACTCGAGTCTTCAAAAACAACGGAGTCTTTAAAGAGAATTCGAGAATAAGGAGACTTAGGACACGAGTTTCTCACAACACTAGGTATATTACACACATATTTCGCCAGTGTTCAAATCCTATCCCCCAAAATCCATAAACCGGGCTGCTTCTGATTTTTTTTTTTTATGGAGAAACTCAATATCAATATTCCGGGCAGGCGATCGAAACCCGAACAGTCGTGCTTACGACCACTAAAGCAACGAAGCGGAACTTCATATCGAATGAAACTGAATAATTCTGAGAGCAGTAGAGATGTTGTGGAGGCATCTACGTAAGATAAGAACTACTACGCATCAAAGACCTGACGTCACAATCCTGCACCGCGCAATCAGAGTTTACCGCGTGACTAGCTATACAAAATCCGGACATCAACCGTCGGGCAGTTGCCCACCAGACACAACACCCGTGTGATCGGAGGATCCTCCCTATTCTATGGAGGATGAGTGAACTTTACACCCTGTTCCTCATACCTCTATAATGCGAAGAAGCTCGTTCGGGGTACAAGTACTATCACTATACCCAATCCGCCAACCAGCGTTGCTGTGTTCCGGTTTGAAGAGTACGGGTACACATGAGACATTTCAGCTCTGTTTCTAAGATGATAACCATAGTCCATAGGTGGCATAATCAGCATATAATGATCCTAATGCTGGGACACAGCCCTGCTCTCTTCGAGTGGGAGTGAGCTGTAATCTAGCACGCGGGCCCAGTCCGGGATGGTAGATGTCACATGTTTTCGAATTTTATGGTTCTAGGACATGCCGGTTTTCTCACGATGTTTTCCTTCACCGTTTTGAGAGCATTGGTAATGAAATTATTTACAAAAATCAAAGCGCCTGCCGGGTTCGAACCCACAACCTATAACTCGTAAGTTTTGGCTGTTACCACTAAGTCACCACTGCTCCCACCATAGGTGTGGCGTTAACCACTAACATCAGTGGACCGTCTACTTATTTGCCATCAAATAACATAAAAACATATAGTCCTCCTTATCAATGGCTCGCTATACCGAATTTAGCTTTGAACACCCGGTTCCAACTAGAACAATTAAGTTGACCTGCTGTGTTGTATGTACACGTGTAGGAGGGCTTACGTCTCTCTTTTCATATTTTGCGCTTCTTGATAATAGCTTCGTCTCGCTTTCTTCGAAAGATTTGATATTTTTCCAAATAGCGGACCGTCAAGACGATCTGTGTATAGCGAGCCTCTCCCAACCTTTAGGATCAATAGCACAAGCGTTAAGATGTCTCTTGAGCATATCCTTATAGCTGTTGACTGCCATGCTTCCGTTTACCTTCTGCCATCTCAGAGTAAAATAACTCTTTGGGTAAACGGTGGTTTTTCATGCGAAGGACTTGCCCACACCACCTGAGTTGACGCTGCATGAGTAAGGCTTCCATGCCATACATGCCGAAATGGTGCAGGACCTCCTTATTTGGAACATGATCTTACCACTTATGTTCGAGATCGTTCTGAGACACCGCATATGAAATTTGTCCAGTTTATGTCTGGTTTGTTGAGGTACCATGTTTCTGCACCATAAAGAAGGACAGTTAAGATTAATGCCATGTAAACACTAACCTTTGTCTCTAGCTTCGGGATATGGGATTTCCAAACATGATCATTAAGCCATCCTAAGTTAGCAGCGGCATTTGCAATGCACGATGGTATCCCCGATGCTATGGTGCTATCACGCCATATATTGATTCCAAGATATTTAAACTGCGTGAATTTCCTCTAGTGATTTCCCATCTAGATTAAGTGTAGCCTTATCAGTTTCCTATCCTCGAAATGGTTGTTTGAGGAATTGCGTCTTGGAAGCAAAGATAACTTTAAAAAAAAAAAGACGTGTGGCACTCGGGGACTGCCGCGGTAAAGCTATTGCATAGCATTTTGTATCAACTTATGCAATTATAATTATTTATTTATTTTATTTATGCAGTATTTCTTTTTCTTTGATATTAATTCAAGTTACACTTTTTGAGCGTGGTGACCGATAAGAAAACAAATTTTTCTTTTATTAAATAAACAAAGAGTATATAATATTAAGAGACGGGAGTCCCATAGATAAAAATGAAAAACGTCGCTTGTATGAAACGTGAGCTAATAATGAATACCAACATAACAGAAATGACACGGACTGCAGACATGACATAAAGCTGCCAACATAATAACAAGATAGGGATGTACTACTACTCACTCGTAATTTTTATCGATATGTTGCTGTAAAAAATTTCGGCTTTTAGGATCCTGACATTTTTACGGTTTCATTCTTAATAAATTTAAGGCAAAGGTCACTTAGGCCAACGGTAACTTTCGATTTGAACTAAGGTTACGTGGTAATTTTCTTATAAAAAGAAACCAGCTACGGCTGTGATTCCACGTTGGCGTAAGCGGGGTTCAGAGACAAATCCCATTGTATAGTCTAGATCTAATCCGAGGTAAACTTGACTATAAGATGAGATTTGCTGTGATGATAATAAAATAAAACAAAACTTTGGACTTAAGTTTTATTTATAATAATTAGAACACCTTTTCCTTTCTATTGATCATTCAATTGGCAATGGTTCAGCAGTTGATGTTGAAGGTACTGAAATGTAGAAAACACGTTGCTTATTAACTGACACATGAACAAGTGAATTCAAATTTAATTCTAATCTTGAATAGTTACTTGGGCTTAGTCTCATTCTTTTTATCACATTTTCATTTGAAAAAGGGTCTGTAATAGACAAAAAAGTATCTGTAATATTTACAATTGATACATTCAATACAGTTAATCAAATAGTAAAGTGAATTTAATAAGTTTAAAATAAACATAAACCTTACCCGCAATAGAACATATTTTCCTGTCTTTTGAACATTCTACTGGCAATGGTTCAGCAGTTGATGTTGAAGGTACTGCAATAAAAACAAAATGTAGTCATTCACTTCTAATTCCAAAAACAATGAAGGGTATCGTAGTTGGGATGAATTAATCCCAAGAACCGAATTAACATTGTAGTTGAAAAACATGTTTCCCCATACTTTCCAACTGCATAATAATAATGTAAGTACACACAATATTGAGTAATTTACCATGTTATTTTAAGACCATAGACTTCTTAAAGGTTTTGCTGTAATCTTTAAGTATAGAACTGTACACTGTATTTTTTTTTAATGTTAGGATCAGCAGTTTCGGAGATAAGGGGGTAAATGGTAAATTTTCATCTATTTTCTTTAATAATTTTCATTAAAAATGTAAAATGAAATGAAAGGACTTGTCAAGAGGATTTTTTTTAAATAATTAAAAAAAAAGTTCTCTTGTCAAGTCCTTTCATTTCATATGTCACATGATACATTTTGCATGTGTACCAAAATGCAACTTAATCGGTCCAGTAGATGAAGGTACATAAGGGTTCCGTTTTTTCATTCGGACGTACAGTACCCAAAAAAAAAAAAAAAAACTTACTAGATGTACCAGTCCAAGAATCGCAGTAGTCGAAGTAGAAGATAACTTTGCAAAATATAATTGAACATGAGTTACTAAAGTAATCGGAAAGGGTGAGTTAGGATGAATTACGACTGGAAAATAAAGTCTTACCTGTTTGCTCACTTTTGAAGATGTGTAGTGGAAATCCAACGAACAGCTCATCTGCCATTGGTTCTGCAGTAAGTTCTACAGACGGAGTAGCATTTTTTCTTAGATGTGTCTTCTTTTTATTGAAATCCTTTGGTAGAAAATGACTGCCACAAATATGTTCCAATTGATGTAGCTTTTCAATGGGTACATACACCAAGTCTTCTTTCCCGTAACTTTAACCCATTTTTTACATCTAGCTGGAACATTTTATTACATTATTATGATTATAATAGTAGTGTATTTAAACTTATATCTTTGTTATTTTGGTTTTGCAGTATTAATAGAATAACAGAGAAAATTAAATGAAATAGGAATATTATAATAATAAAAATATCGACAGTCGATAAAAAAGTAACATGCGTCAAGCACTAGCATATTGATAGGTTACTTTGTAATTTTGTAAATTTTGGACTTTAAATCAAGTAATTTATTTTCTGTAAGAGCTTATCAATGTTTTTTAACATAACAATTGAAAATATATGCTTACCTATCTTCATTCAAAGGAAATTTGGCTATGAAGATTCGTATTTGACCATCTGACCGGCCGGATCTTATAACACATATTTCACACGTTTTGTAATGCATTGCAACTTAAATTACGTCACACGTACATACATAAATACAACAATAACTCTAATTTACGATAAATATCCACAAAACACAGAATAAAAACAAAAACAGCGCTTTGTTGACAAAGTTCTTGACAACAAACAAGACAAGAATATGGCGGCCGGTAGCTATGGCGGCTGAGTAGCGTAGTGCGATAGAGTCGAATAGATGTTAAAGCGAGACAGTGATAGCGTGAGGTTTTTTCGTTACGGAATTTCTGGATTCGGTCCCCGCGCTCAAGGCCCGCGATAGAAGCTATGCAATAGCTTAAAACATACTCATTGATGATTCGATCTTGAACATTCCTGTAAGATCCAATCACTAGCAATGCGAACTTTAAAGACACAGACGTTGTGTCGTAAGCAGCTATCACTAGAGTATCCAGGTGTTCTCTAATCTCATCGTCTGTGAAGGCATCTTGTTCTTCAGCCAAATGCAGCATTCGCTCCATTAATGGTTTGAATTTTCCTGCAATGAATCATTAATTACTTTCCATTCTTAAAACTAATATATTCACTAGATAATGAAGCTGTTATAGCTAAAAGTTCAAACGTATACGAACGTACGGATTAATTAAAGTATATTATTATATTTATGCATTAGCAATATACTAATTGTATTTAGTTTTGTATTGGTAATGTGTTCAAATAACAAGAACATTCATTACAGTCATATTTAATATCTGGGCCTCAAGTCTGCTATTACAATAGTGTCAGAATGATCTCTTCATTGTGAGTTTTTGACAGATTTGCCATACAAACACTGTCAAATACTCACAATGGCGAGACCATTCTGACACTATTGTAATAGCAGACTTAAGGCCCAGTTAACATGACATTCAGGACCTACAATCAGAGTTTGCAGATTTGAATCAGTATCTAACCGCAATCGCAATCGGTGGAACAGCGGAAATAAGGAAAGCCTAGAAATGTAATCCCCGACTTATTATTACCCAGTAACTAAAAACGAACCGGTTTTTAAGGAAAATCGTTAAATAAATAATTACCTGATATTCTCTCATTTTCGTTTCCAGAATGTTTATTACTCTTCATCTCCAATTTGCGTTTTTGTATCAACTAAAAGCAGAATTAGGTCAATAAAAGTTACACTGAAGAAACCATTTATAAAAAAAACTGACCAAGTGCGAGTCGGACTCGAGCACGAAGGGTTCCGTACCATTATCTATAAAAATTAGGTATCCCAAGAACAAACTTAACATTGTAATTGAAAAACATGTTTGGGAACACATTCCAACTGCAAATGTAAGTTTGTACGCACAATATCGAGATATTTACCATGTTATTTTAAGACCATAGACTTCTTATAGATTTTCCTGTAATCTATAAGAACAGAACTATTTTCTGTATTATCAAAATTTTAAGCTCAGTAGTTTCGGAGATAAAGGGGGGTGAATGGTCAATTGAAGTCTATTTTCACTTATAACTTTAAAACAACTCTTTCTTTAATTTTCTTATTTCCCCCAAAACTGACCCCAATATTCTAAATTCATTTATTTACGGTTTGCGTCCGTGTTCGGGTCTATGTTCTATGTTCTATGTTAGAGGGTTTGGTTTCCGCACTTAGTCCTTAAGATGGACCATTGTGCGTGGGCCATGGCGGCCGTCGGTGGTTATTCCAACCAGCCCACCTCCTTCCAGAAGCCAATCACGTCTCCTAGTCTGTTTATAACATCAGCAAAGGATCTGGGTTCCCCGAGGGTTTCTGTTCTGATCTGGGTGACGCCTGTGCATTTGATTCGAAGAGCACATGCGCAACGGTCTCTTAAATTTATAACTTTGAAACAACTCTTTCTTTAATTTTCTTATTTCCCCCCAAAACTGACCCCAATATTCTAAATTCATTTATTTACGGTTGGCGTCCGTGTTCGGGTCACTCAAATTGATATGTATACCAAATTTCAACGTAATAGGTCCATTACATTCGGAGCAAATCGGCTGTGACAGACGGACAGACAGACTCACGAGTGATCCTATAAGGGTTCTGTTTTTTCCTTTTGAGGTTAGAAACCCTAAAAAGGCAAAACCCTTATACATTTTTTAGAGTGACACCCAAAATACGTCATTGTTTAAAAAAATCCCAGCTCTTGGGACCTAAATTTAAATTAGATCAGATAGTTCGTTCATATAATTAGAGAAAAATTAAATCAAAAAATTCGAAATATGGTTGAACCTGAGCAGGCCATCCCTGTTCCCTAAAATTATTTTTGCTTCTTAACCACTACGTAAGTATGACGCTAAGTGACTCCAGTCACTTAGCGTCACAAAATATCGTTTTGTGATTTTTAGATTGCGTTGTCCACAAGGCAATCTAAAAATCACAAAACGATATTTTGTGTATGCGGTTGCATCGCGTAGTACGTCCGCTGTATCTTGCCGCGAGCTAATGATGTGCTTGTGCAGATCCATACTAATGTAGGCTATCGACAATAATGTCGTTTGTCTAATAAATATATTGCTAGAGCAAGAGGAGCAAGAACTGTTGGATTAGTTTATTATATTAAACACAGAATCGGATCTAATCAAGGATGACGAGAACAGCAGCTTTTACGATCGAGTTATCAACAGCTTGGCTGAAAGTTCTCTTTAAAAAAAAATGTTGATTGGCTAGCTTCATAATTGTTATATTATTGGAATATAATTAAAACTGTAATTAGGTACCTAATAATATATGTACGAGTATATCGTTGATAACTAATCATTTGTATATTTCATTATTTTCCGATAGTATATTCCCATCTACCATAATCCAGTCTCGGGCTCAGGGCTTCTTGGGAGCCACCCAGGCCCTTCTGGCCCAGTCCGACCTTGGCAACCTTATTATAACGGGAATAAAGATCACTGTGATTTTGACAGTAATGCAGTAATCAGATGTTAAATAACTGTGAAAATACTGTAGTAGAAAAGTTACTTGTGGAATTCAACCGCCAGACCCATGTGGGTATAGCGGTTGAATTTCCCGAACAAGCACCCGTCCCGTCCTTCAAATCACAAGATTTGATGGTCGGGACTATCATACGGGTGAAATTGTTGAAGGCATAATAAGAGTCATTCAGCTCGGATCTAAAGTCGGATCACTTAGCCTGTTTGCCAAACTATTACGTAAAACGTAACGAATTAAAACAATCGGAACTGAATATTAATTAGCGAATTCGAGACAAAAATAACGTACCTACCGGATTCAAAATGTCCTTCAATATTTTAGTAAGTTCATCTTGTTTTTGCTTCAATGCACTCAGGTTGAATAAATACGACAAATGCAACCACACTGTTTGACCTCTTTCTAAATATACAGCTAATAAATCTTCAAATGATTTTGCATAGTCTTTGTCTATTAAAGTTTGATCTTGAGCGTTAAGGCCCAACGACGTTCCTGCAAAAATAAATGAATCAGAAAAATAACAACAAATAGGTACTGATGCAAAGAATGCAGGAGAAGATTGGATGGTAAAGGCCATAGACAGAAAGATTTGGAAAAAGATGGAAGAGCCCTAATAGCTTTCTATGAGTACAGGCGTCTTTATTAAAAACAATAATTGAATCATAAGTAAACAAATAAGTAATTAATTTAGAATTAAATGTCAAATAATAAAATCATCATTCATTCATCATTTCAGCCGAAAGAAATGACTGGACATAGGCCTCCCCCAAAAGGGCGGGAATTTGCCATAATCGCCACGCTTGGCAGGCGGGTTGGCGATCGCAGTATGGTGTTAGAAATGCATAGAGAACGCTGCTGCCCATTCTCTAGTAAGTCCCTTAGTCGCCTTTTACGACACCCATGGGAGGAAATGGGGTCTTGCTATTCTTTACGTCCGGCACGACACGGTACCATTAAATACCTAATAATTATTCATATACCAATAATTTTATTATTAAGATTCTTTCTTTAATAAAATTAAATATAAGTCTATTAATAAAATTATAATATAATAAGGTCAGATAAATGACATTAAATTTAAAAAAAAAATAGTTAGGTACTGTCGCACATAACAGTCTCATATGAAGAGAATCCTGTGAAAGCCGAGCTAGATAAGGAAATCAAGTATCTTTACTTGGCCCGCGAAGTTGTCGATATGGAATATGGAGTATTCGATATAGCCAATGATATAGCTAGCCTAGAGCCTCGGTACCATTATCTCAGCAAACTATCTGTTATTTGTATCAAGGAATTGAAAGTCATCATGTAATATCATCATCATCATAATTTCAGCCGAAAGACGTCCACTGCTGGACATAAGCCTCTCCCAATTGGGGGTGTTTGCCATAATCGCCACGCTTGGCAGGCGGATTGGCGATCGCAGTATGGTGTCAAAAATGTGTAGAGAACGCTGCTGCCCATTCTCTAGTAAGTCCCTTAGTCGCCTTTTACGACACCCACGGGATGAAATGGGATGGTACTATTCTTTACGTCATCTACTATATAAAAATAAGTCGGGTTTTCCTTCCTGACGCTATAACTCCAGAACGCACGAACCGATTTCCACGGTTTTGCATTCGTTGGAAAGGTCTCGGGCTCCGTGAGGTTTATAGCAACTTTTTTTTTTTTTTTTAATGGTTTTTACGAAAAATTTGGGTAGGGTAGAGTAGGGTAGGGTAGGTAGGTATTTAGATAGGGTAGGGTAGGGTAGGGTAGGTAGGTAGGTAGGGTAGGGTAGAGTAGTGGAGTTTATACTATAGCTTTTGACAGAACGAAGTCTGTCGGGTCAGCTAGTTTAATATAATATTTATGAATTCGTGATACTTACGACTAATCATATTCATTGTGAAGGTTATCAAATCCTTGCGGACATCAAACGGGTCTTTTCCTGCTTTAGGAGCTAACTGAGAGACAAGATTTCGAGATTGCTCATTTATTTCATTTACGTATGTGTTCAAAACTTGTTGATTAAACGCCGGATTTAATAGTTTGCGGTGAGTTTTCCACTTAGACGCTGCAACAGAACATGAGAAGCCCTCATTATAAAAGTTATATTTGTCTATAAGGGAATTTATGGAACATTTGTGCGAGTCGGACTTGCCCAGTTCCAAACCATCAAAAAAAAAACATTAAAAATAATTTTAGTTTTAGAGGTCGCTTGCTTTGGCTTTGTTTGATATTTTTGTGTTGCCAAATTGCCACCGACTTCCGGAACTAATATTATTTTGAGGTGTGTTACCTCAAAACGGTGGATTATGTGGATTTTTTTTGCTGTTTTGTACTTATTACGGTAAAAAAGGTCAGCCATGATCATGTAGGTTAGAAGTTTATTTTCTTTGTGCGTGCGTTCTTTTTTGTGTTACAAGGTAAGGTATACTGACCTCCATATATTATATACTGACCTCCATATATTATATGGAGGTCAGTGGGTACCTATACCTAAAGCTAATAGTTTTGGTTGTACGGAACCGTAAAGCTTGAATTATACGGTGCGTTTCAATTGCATGTGGCATGCCATAAGTTGAAGCTACAATAAAATTCATATATCAAGTCATTTTGTTGCTTCAGTTTTTTTGTATGCCACAGGTCAGAAACTCATTGTGTAAATGAGGTTTTATTGTGCCAGTCCAAATCGTACTTGGGCGGGTTTTTAATTGTTTTACCAAAAAAGAGTTTCAAATGTTTTCTTGCTTACATTTTGCTGTGATAAGTCCATTGCCACCCAAATCCTCAGTAAAATCGTATAAGTATGGTTTGTCCAGACATGCATTGGCCAATACCAGACTGTCGTCAGGATCTGTTAACACTGAAAAATAAATAAAATAATATTAAAATGTGTACTTTCATAAGTACCTACTGGTTTAATTGGGTATCTATTAGAAAATGAATAAAAAACGCTATCTGCCAGATATATGAAAAGGGAACAGAATTTGCATGAAATAATCTATAAGTTAACTCATGCTTAAGGTATAGGAACAGGCCATTAATAAGATACATTCAAATAGTAGATTGTACATCAAGTGCATAAAACGCAAGACGTTTATCCATCCGAGCGACGGAGCGAGCTTGCGAACGAGGATGGATATAAAGTAGAGTGTAAAATGGGTTTTATGGACGAGTTGTACACTCTACTATTGCGAGGAAATGAAACAGCAACATGTAAAATAATAAATGGACGAAATAAAAAATATAAGTTTATTTCATGAAGTTTTATTGTGTACTTTGGCTGTTGGTATCCTTGCGTTGTTCTTAGAATACTAACGAATCGAATTAAAATAAAGAGGTTATTATATGAAGTTGAAGTTGTTCGTGTGGCTGTTGGACCGATTGCCTTGGTCTTCGACGAAGAATTTACTTTATGTTCTAAAGCATAAAAACCGTCTTTTTGTCGCCTACGCACGACATAAAGACGAACTTTTAAATCATGAGAAGTGAAAAATAAAATTTTACTTGTAAGCCATAAATTGCCATAAAACCCATAAGCTGGGTGCTGGGCACCGAATGGGGATTTGCTGCCCAAATGGGTAAATTACATAATCAGCCAATAACGAACTGTCCATAATCAGCCTGATATGGACATGGGAACTGCTGGTACACAGGCCTGCTCCCTGTGATGCATCTCAGCGGGCTGTAATCCATCTCACGAAACGAATGCTGGTTGGTTGATGTTACAGTCTTGGAATTTTTGGTTCTAGGAAACACCGGTTTCCTCAAGTTTCTTTTACCGTTTTGAAAGCATTAAGATACATAGATAGAATATAGATAAATAGATAAATAATAAAGATCACCCTTCATTATGAGACATACAAAAATTATTAGGATGGAACGGAATTACTTACCATACAGTAAATGTACGCTGATACTGAACACAATCACACCACCTTTCTCCAAAGAGTATTTACATGCATTTTGTATGAATTTCCACAAATCTGAAACACAATAACAAAGGAGATTGGTCTGCATCCATACATCGTTTGCCCCAGAAACAACAGCACAGGAAATTTACTTTGCGTGTTCTAAATTACAAGTATATGCCTATGAAGACAAAGTTCAATGACGGACAACTTGCAGAAAGGATTTATTTCAAAAGAAAACAAAGATGTTGAGGTTATATTTAGTAAGAAACAATCCTTTCAATACTTCGAAATACATGCTAATAAATGCATGTCACTGTTATTTATATTGCCTGTAGATATGTGGTTAGTTAAGCTAAGAGAATCAGAAAAACATTTAAGTACTTACCTAAGTAGCTATTAGGTATTTGGTAAATCTTCTAGTTTTTGTATTAAAATAGGTAGGTAGGTACCTAAATAAGTACTTATTTATTTTACTTCAATGCAAATGACTTTATCCTAATGTATTTTTGATTTTATTTATTTATACATACTTAGGTAGGAAGTCATATTACCTCATATGTTAGTCATGTTATTGAAAGATTGGACATCACTAATTGTCATGTCTAATCTAATTGTCAAAGATGCGGCATATTTTCTGTGATGTCGATAGTCGCTCTTTTAATTGTTCATTATGGAACGCAGAATGTCCGTTTCATACAGATATTCGCAATTAGTCTAATAAAATATATTTATAATTATTATGTAGGTCAGATGTTTGTTGGTCCTGGGGCCATTTCCGACGATGTCCTTTCATTAATGAGAGGTTTGTTCTAAAACCGAAATAAAAAAAAACCGATACCCCTAACATGTAAACAATTGAAATGGGGTGGAAACATTTGTATGGAAAATTATATTTCTCATGAAACGTGGTAAAAGTATATAACTTGGATTTAGCAGTAGTAGAGCTCCATCGGAATAGCACTACCATCGTATTATAGCAGTCCACTGCTGGCCATAGGCCTGTCCAATTGCACGCCAATCAACTCGATCCTTGGCTACTCTCATCCAGCTGCTGTAAGTTACCCTGCTAATATAACCGCTCCACGTACCCTGAGGGAGCCCTACCTTACGTTTACTGATTCTCAGTACGAGTATCCACTCAAGGACACGCCTACCCCAATCGCGATCATTAGTTTCAGTATGATCTCGACAAACCTTTCTCGTTAGGTGAAATTACTGGGTTTTACCAAATCTGGATTTGTGACCGTAATAGTCTCCCCCTATTGAAATGGAATTTACCACGTATCTGACGACTACTCGTAGAAAACTTACGTAATTTATACTTCTAATGAGGGCGGCAATTGTGTATTATGAAGATCAATGTGGACGTTGACAGGGGAGAATGGAAAAAGAAAAGGTGTTGCGCTGACCCAAGGTAATGTAACATAAGACTGTTACATAAGAGATTTTGTCCCCCTAGTTGTAATGGAACAAAAGCCCAGATGCAAGGTGGTTATGTATCGAAACAAGGAAACAATAAACTATTTGAAATAACATATATTTATAAAAATATCTCTCCTCCTTACAACAAAACATGGTAGCTTTTAGGGGTCTACCACAACAATCATTAAATTTATTACATCAAGCCCTTACAAATAAGTTGACCTCTAAAAATAGGTAGGTGACTATAACTGTCACTTATTAATGCCAGCCAGCTTAAACTTCAGCAGAAAGAACTAAGGTCGTGGGGAGTTGGAGATAAAGCCAGTATTGTTCCGAGTTTAAGTTTAAATTAAATATTATAAATGTTACACAAGGGCTGAAAGATGATGATGAATGTGGACGTGCCACATGCCTGGAAACCGTCCCTGAAGTCTACGTCACACACATCAGGGAGACAAGTCTGAAGTGTGACAAATTGTAGGAGAACTCTTTGTGAAGAAGCTCGTCCAGGAAAAAAGTACCACCATAGCGTTTATACGTTTGGATATGAGGGTAATGGGTGTCGGTGTAATTACGAGCGCACGATGACATCAGACACTTGAGAGATGCAGTCCATCAGATGGGCTTTCGTCGGCTTTTTTGCCAACTAATAAAACTTAAAAACACGGCCTGCGTAGACGGGCCCTTTTCTAAACCAGGGAGACAAGTCTGAAGTGTGACAAACTGTAGGAGAACTCTTTGTGAAGAAGCTCGTCCAAGGAAAAAGTAACACCATAGCGTTTATGTGTTTGGATATGAGGGGAATGGGTGCCGGTGTAATTACAAGCGCACGATGACATCAGACACTTGAGAGATGCAGTCCATCAGATGGGCTGTCGTCAGCTTGTTTGGCAACTAATAACATTTAAAAACACGGCTCGCATAGACGGGCCATTTTCTAAAAGCATTTCCTCTAGCAAAGTTTGGTCAGGAACAGAAATGTGCACGACAGCACGAAGCGTTGGAAATATCAAGCGGTGAGTAAATATTCGTAATCTAAGTTGAAGAAAAGTAGCTACATCTTTATTTTACTTACATTTACGATCACTCATGAGGTGGTGTGCGTGTCCTATAAGTGGCAGCGCTCCTGGCAATATAGGGGGCAAGCGGTGACGTGGTCTGAACCATGCAACATACACCAGCCAACACACAATCAGCACTAGCACGTACATTATAATACGCACCCAGTATCTTTATGTTAACTTTAAAAGTAATCTTTATTTTATATACAAGGTGCCATTTACATAATGTGCGTAAATTAAAATATCCTTCAAATCTGAATTTAGGGCTGACGTACACTGCATGATTGGTAATCACAAAATCGGTAGTTTGTACAAATTAGGAGACCGCATATCATTGGCACACATAACTACACTTTCTGGCCAATTGTATCAATCAATGAGTAGGTACCTAGTTATGATATCAGCCTATTGTTGTAAAAGTGAGACTTCCTCAAAAAGTCGCCAAAAGAGGCCATGATTTCATCGGAAGAAAAACCGTTTTGTATGCAGATTCCATGTGTGTAAGGCAAAAACGAAGAATAGATTGTGTAAAAGATGATATTCTAAAAAGAAGGTGACTATTGAAATGACGGCTGATAGAGATGCATGTAAGATGAAGATTTATTTATTTATGATAAATTATGGTACAAGCCCCAGGATGATGTACCATAGAACGGGGCTATTTGGATTTTTAGGGGTTATTTGGAACAAAGCAATTTAAAGATTTGAGTTGACATAAATTCGAATTGTGATCTTCGTACGAAAAATTATAAAAGTAAACAAGACCAGAAATAAAATAAAAGCTATCTATGGTGTTTTGGTAGAATTTATCTCAACTCAAATCTTACAATTACTTTATTCCAAGTATCCCCCGAAAATCCAAATAGCCCCGTTTTACCGGTACTATATTTTAATTTAAAAGAGTGTCCATGGAGTTTCTGCCCGTTTTCCGCCATAGTAACCTACTGCGCTGAGACCGACTCCATGATAATTCATATGTGGAAAATGTTGCTGGAAATAGTTTAATTGCAAAAATGCTTTGAGTTTTAGTTTGGTGACAAAAATGATGAATCAGTTTAGTTTCTTCGATGTCCCTTCATGTGAAAAGAGCCTTTACATAAAACGACTTGTGTCCGGTGTCCGGTTGGTCACTGTTCCATAAATCTAACAAGCAATTACCATAAAAGGTAAGCCTTCAAACTGGTTCACAATAAATATTAAAAATAAAGTTGTTATTTTTACCTCTTAACTCGTTATCCTTAAACCCATTCAGTAATTATTATACTCATTTAATTTAAGTGTGATTGATATCAAAACAAACGAGCTTTTAATTTAACGCTTGGTTTAAAAGTTGTCTTGTTTATTTTCTGTTTGTATTTTATTTATAGCTTACACAAGACCGATCTAAATGGTTTTATCGGACGGTACTCGCTGCGAGCATTCGCTTCGCGAACTTGTTTCGCTAACATTCGTCGCGCGAGCCTATGTTTTATTTTCTGGATAATTGGATGAATAACCAAGTTGCATTACTGGCTTGAGACCACCTGGGAGGCCTCACCTGGTTGACATCCTACTCTAGATTCCAAAACATTGTCCTTGTATAATAATTTAGAATGGTACCTGTAACATTGCCACATAATAGAAGATTGTACATCAAGTGCATAAAACGCACCATTTTACGCCATCCGAGCAAGCTTGCGAGCGAGGATGGATATAGAGTGTAAAATGGGTTTAAGGACGAGTTGTACACTCTACTTTTCACTTCGATTGCATCGATTTGGGGATTCTAAATCGATGTTCGATTGCGAGAAAATGAAACAGCAACATGTAAATATTGTAAATTTAATTAAAACTGATAAATAATTATGGTTCCCGCCAGTTAATTTTTTTTTTCTTCAGTAGGAACGTGACATAACACCTGGTCGTTACATACTGCTCAGTTATAAAAACATTTTGTTTTTATATCTATGACTACTTAGTTATAGTTTAAATATATTGATTAACTAATAATAATAAATGGACGAAATAAAAAATCTAAGTTTATTTCGTGAAGTTTTATTGTGTACTTTGGCTGTTGGTATCCTTGCTTTGTTCTTAGAATACTAACGAAATGAATTAAAATAAAGAGGTTATTCTATGAAGTTGAAGTTGTTCGTGTGGCTGTTGGGCCGATTGCCTTGGTCTTCGACGAAGATTTTACTTTATGCTCTAGAGCATAAAAAGCGACTTTATGTCGCCTACGCACGACATAAAGATGAACTTTTAGATCATGAGAAGTGAAAAAACATAAACGGGTACTTCCTTTTTGACTTCAGCCATCAAAGTGTTCCTGTTGACAGAGTAAAGGACATTCTTAACGTCAATCTTACCTTTGTTGGAGTTTAAAAAGATAAAAGGGCATGCACGGCAGCCTGACAGTCCCTTCCGAGCCAAAACCAAGCCGCAGAAGCTGAAACTTAGCTGTAAGCGATTCGCTTTACAGCTTAGAGCATATTTGGCTGCCGTGCCTCTGTAACTGCAGCCAATGGCGATGGGACGAATGCCACCGTCCTTCGTGCGCAGGGGACACGTTGGCCCCTTTATAAGACAATGACGATGGCCTCGTTCACACCGCCGCCGGTGAGCATGAGGTTAAATAGGGCCGCAAGCTTCTTTAAAAGCAACTCACCAGCTTCCGCCGTGCCTGAACTCAATAGATCCTTTAGAGAGTTGTGGAGTCAGGTCGTCGAGGCACTTCGGAAGGAGCCCACGGTTGCAATCAACTGCGGAGCAGCAACGTTTAGGAAGATTAAATTTAGGTCAGGAGGGTCGGGGTGATCGGGAAATGTAAGACCATCTGAGATTCTGGAGAGTAGGCGCCACCACTTCGCTGCTGAACAATATTCTGGCCGCTCCCCTGATGTCACCTTCACTTACTTTGGATTCCACATGTAAACATAAGCCTTTACGTGATGGTTTATTGAATGCAGGTAATTTTAGATCTAAAATGAGTGTCTCAGACGGACGTTCTGGGCATGCTCTTTCCATCATAGACCTCATCCATCGCTTTCCATCAGGTGAAATCGAGCTCAAGAGCCGGCCCAATCAGTAGTAAAAAAATAAAATATAAAAACATATATTGTTTAATTAATATTTTGATGTCGTGATGCCCCAGTGCATCACGACATCAAAATATTATTTTAAGTCGTTTAAGGCCTAGCCTCTTATGCAGAAGGTTATGGGTTCGAATCCGGGCCAATGTAACCTTCTAAATTAATTTATACTTTCTTAGTTTATCTTGGACATTACTGACATCAGTGATGGAAAACATCCTGAGGAAACCTGGAGTTAAAGTTAATATAGCTCTGAAGTCGCCAACCCAACTTGAGCCAACGTTGTGATCAATGCTCGAGCTTCTCCGTATGAGAAGAAGCCTTTGCCCCGCAGTGGGCCCATAATAGGCTGGTATTATTTTGATTTCGACATGAGAAGAAACGTCTGACTGAGCTCACTGAGCATAGTTTGTGTCCCCAGCCCCGAAAATTAAGACAAACCGAGTTTAATCCAGACAAAACCTATATCGTCGCCGTACAGAGAAAACTTCGTAAAGAAACATTCATTGTATTTCCTTTTCTTGCTCCGGGGTGGAAAATCCACATGGATGTCCTGCGCAAATGCAAAGCCCTGGTGGAAACTGGAACTGTCAGAAGAGAATACGTTCACTCACAAGGAGATCAGGGAAGAAGTGGACATGGCGATTGTTGCCTTATATGACACCACGTCTTGTCTGCTAGCATCTAGCGTATATAATGATGTTGCTGGGCACCTATCCTGAGGCGCAAGAGAAAACCTATCAAAAGAAAAATGAAATTGTTACTAAGATATAACGCGTTGTATCTAATAAACATCATTTTCAAACATCAACACAACCAAAAGAAAAGGATCAATGAAAAAACGTAATTGTTAAAATAATTTTAACCGGTCAAAAGTAGTTTTGACAGATTTTTGCAATCACAAGGGGTTTTGACCGATTATATTCCGTCCACCGAGAGAATGCTTTTTTGGCACCTGTCAGTTTCATACAAACAAATATGTTTTTTTACGAACTTAAAGTTTATGGGCCTTATAAACACGGAATAAAGTTTTTTTTTTTTTTTGTTGGCCTATACTTTCCCACAGCTGTGCAAAGGCCTCCCCGAAATCCTTCCAAGAACTCTATTCCCGCGCTACCTCGAACCACCCTCACGGTATGCGTCCAAGTCATATCGCCATCTTTTTTTGGGCCGTCCATCTTCAGGCACCCGTTATGTGGACACTTTTGCTCAGCGGTCATCGTGCATGCAGCTGATGTGATCCGCCCAATCCCATTGAAGCCTGACAGCCTTCTTTCCTACATCTAATATGCCCGTTTTGGAACTCAGTATGGTAATCCGAATTCTGTCTTGTCTTTTTACACCCAGAATGCTGTGTTCCATCACTCTTTGGCAAACTCCAAGGCGGAATTTTTGCGACTCGCGATCAGGTCTGAGCACCGTAAGTTATGATGGGCAGAATACATATATCGATGAGTTTGCGCTTCAGGGAGATCTGTAGATTTCCAAAGAGAAAAAAAAAATTTGACTAGCACAAACGTCAAAATACCGAAGTTATTCATAGCGTAACTTTATTCCGTATTTATTTGTAAGGCCCTAATAAGTTCCAAATCTTGTACAACTGACCGGTGTCAAAAATCATTGTCTCGGTGCACGAAATATGACAGTTTTGTGTGACATATAGGTACATCGACATCGGTGGTACTATTTTCCAATAGCAAGCATGTTCATGCGATCGGTAAGATAAGTTTTCCATCAGGCGTTCTAGACTAGAGAACGTTTACCAGAATCTGAATTCGATATCCAAAGACCCAAGTCGAAAATGTTTTAAATTCGAACCACTATGTACCCTACACATTATAAATAGCGCAACGGGAACTGCGGATCAACATTCCTCAGATACTAATCGGAAATAGTTCTTAAATATTATTCCCGAATTACATGATACAACTTGATTTTATTCATTGGGCGAGGAATGCTTGTAACCGCTCGTAATAAACAGCAAGCTCCTCGAATAAAATGATGATGTTGATGTTGAATAATTTCTTTTCAATTCTAATAACAGGTTACAAGAGGTGTTCGAAGGCACAGACAGAGATGTCACTAAGGATGACTTGTCTAAGATGATATACACAGAGGCAGTCATCAAGAAAACGTTAAGACTGTACCCTACTGGGCTGGTGGGGCTCAGATACGTGGATAACGATATCTAGCTGAGTAAAATAAACATATTTGTTTAAATTGAAGTTTAGTTGATATCAGAAGCTTTACTCGACTGAATGGTTCACTCAATTGAAGGTTCATTAGGGTTCCGTACCAAAATGTTAAAAAGGAACCCTTATGGTGCGACTCAGTCTGTCTGTCCGCCTGTCTGTCACATCTGGATATCTCAAGAATTACTGATGCTATCAACTTGAAATTTGGAATAGTTTTAGATGCCGTTTGTCCAAGTATTTTGCACATTCTCAAAAAAAAATTTTTTTTTTGTCGATGATAGCAATAAGTGAAGCGTCTGGTATCAGCTTTACTCATCAACGAATGGCAGATGGGGCCAAAAAGTTCTGAAGTGGGTACCGCCCACTGAGCATAAAAATTACAGAAACTTTCTACAATGTTGATAGACCCCCCATATGAACGTTTAAAAAGAAAGATCATATAAACATTACGGCTATTTTCATTTAACATGTATGTTTTAACTTACCAAAAAGTTAAAACAGATGTCGCAACATCATTACCTATAAAAGCTGTTTTTTTATACTTTAAAGAAACAAACTTTTAAAAACTTACTATAAGTTATGTCAATGATATTCCTACAATGTCATTATTACATGTCAACATTGCCTTTAAGTCCACGTAACATTGCAAATGATAGTTGTTGAAAGTTTTATCTGATCTTTATGAGCAACATTGCATCTAATGTTTCTGGCGTTGCCGTTTAGTTATTTTTTTCTATTTTTTATTTAATCCACGTTCGTGAAACCTTGCTACAAGATTGCACCTTTGCATTTGTAGTTTCAGCAATGTTTATGCAACATACCCGTGCTTAGTGGGCGTGTACCGTTGGTAGGCTTCCCACAAAGCAGGGGGCCAAATCTACTAATGTACAAAAGTTGCAATGGTCTTTTCATTGTGAGTTTTTGACAGATTTGCTATACAAACACTGTCAAATACTCACAATGGCGAGACCATTGCAACGTTTGTAAATTAGTAGACCCAGACCCCCAGACCGATGACCTGATGAAGGTCGAGGGAATCCGATGGGTGCGAAAACTTTAGAAGCACCGGACCGGCCACCGGATGTCTAGTAAATGTCTTTCGGCTGTAACAATGATGATGACTCATCAACGCCCTCCTGTCTTTATCGGGTGGACACAGCGCAGCATGTTATCTTATTCCATAGATCTCTTTTAGGTTTCATCTCAGTAGTAACCCACATTCTAGCCATATCATCTTTCACACAATATTTATATTGTTTCTTTGGCCTTTCTCTACTCTTTTAAGAACAACCATCTTCATTCCCAAATTAGTAAGTTAATAGAACAGCAAATTAAAGACATGCAATACATTGCTATAAGTAAATGTTTAGGCGTTATGATGATCTATTTTTTTTTTTATGTTGCCCCACTCTAGGAATTTCTCCTGTATTGTGGGTGCGTCAACAAACATTTAAACTCACATGCACAAACAGCCAGACCCGGAACAACTACTTGTAGGTCATACAAATATTTTTTCCGTGCAGGAATCGAACCCGCTACACGCAGCGCAGCAGTCAATCGCTTAACCACTGCGCCAACCGTGCCGTCAGCTAACTTTACGACACAGTTTTAAATGAATATGTCGCGAGGATTGCCTAATTAGCTGTTTTACAAAACAGCTCCGTTATGTAAAACAACTGAACAATGTTCAGTGGTTTTTCATAATTACTGATCTTTAACGCGCAGAATTGCGTAAATGTTTTGCATTTTTCAATGCAGCGGGTAGGTATACGATTAGAGGTTATATAAACTGTCCCGATTTGCTCGGTAGGGTGCTATTCCATGTGCCATGTAATCTGCCAAGAAGTTCTAATATGAGGCTTTTCCGCATGTCAAGATGTTATACCAACTTAAGGCAATACTGTCCACTGTCTAAAATGTATGCTGCATACAAAGAGCACAAAGCGGACATTGACCTCTATCACTCATCAATACCTGCTAAAAAAGCCGCGCTTGAAGAGTCTATACAACCTCAGCACCACCTGACTCTGCATCTCGCTCGCACACTATTGCTACCGGTCACGCGAGCAAGCGAGACAGGGCGGCAGGGAAAAGGCTCCAAGGCGCCAATAGTTTAGGTAATTTCGTTTTACGGTGAAAATAATGGTCATTTAAAAAAAGTAAATGACATAAGACCTGCTTTATAGTTAGTTCAGTTAATATTCAAAGTTTCATTATCTATTATAACTTGAAGAATATTTTGAATACCAGCGGTTTATTGTTCGGTTTGGAGGTAACTTTGGAAAAAAAATTCTATCGAGAAAATTTTATGGAATCGTGTTTTCGGCTAACATAGTACTTAACATTAATCCTCAACTTTACCATATATTTATTTCAAAATTAATGCTGCAGTATTTTCGACATAACGGAAGATCATTTGAGGTAGTATAGGCCCTTAATGGGTGTCTCTAATAACCTTATCTTATATGAATATTATCAAAAATTAAATCTAATTTAATCTGTTCTAATCTAATCTAATCTCATTTTAATTAATTGTAATCAATTTAGCGTTTAATAATTAATAAATTGTGTTATTATCTGCGCATAATGTAGTGCATGCGGTGCTTTTCTTATGTAAATGAGGCGCTTAGACTTAAGTTTGCAATGTAACAATTGTAAAGCAATAGTGTAGGTACTCGCTGTTTAATAGCCTAATAAATAAATAAATAATTAAATAAAAGAGCGTGAAATGAAAGGTCAGATTGTAGATTGTAGTTATTTTTATCGCTCGTGGGTCTGTGTGCCATAACAACAATAACGGCGTCCGAAAAAAAAAAATGAGTCAAAATTACCCTGACTCGAGTGAGAACAGTGTTTTAAGAACAATTTTAATGAAAAATTATCAAAAGTTTTATAAAAAACAGTCCTAAAAATACTAAAAAGCCAAGTAACGTCACTACAGGCTCAAGAAAAAAGGTGGCTCGTTTAGGTGCCAATGTATGCCTTTTTACAATAAACTAAGCCTTAACAAATTTATATATTTTATAAAGCGGAATCTATGTCATAAAGGCTTTTAGACTATCAAAGACTATATTGAGGACAAAAAAGTTTGGGATTGAGCTGCTTCAATAAATTTAGAAAGAAAGAAAAAGAAAGAAAAATAGGTTTATTTGTCACAGAAACACGTGCATACAAAAAGATAATTAACTTGAGTAGGTGGTATACAGAAAAAAAAAAAACTAAATAGATCTACATTCCAATCACGAGCACAAAACAAAATAGTCGGCAGCTGCACGTCATGACTGTGACAAGAAGGCTTCCACTCAGCATGATGCTGTGCTATGAGGGGCCCACAGCACAGCGCTGATTTTCAGTGGTTACCCGGAAAAGACATACGGAAACCAAGTCAGGTTTAAAGAAATGAACATAAATAGGCAACTAGATAAAATAAAACAAACAGTACTTAGAATATAATCTAACTATACAACCAGATATACAAATAAATATTACACAGTGAATGTTTTTTTTTTTTTATATATGTCGGAGACGAGTTGCATCCGGTACGCTAGCGCCATCTAGTCACGTTCAATAGAGTTATTGGAGTTCGTGCCAACGATTCTTGACTAATTGGGACGCAAGTGCTGCCTAGCGGCTCATGACGGAGTTTACAACATAACGTTCGACTGGCGACAAGTGTCCGCCGCATAAGTGAAGTTCATCGGTGGCGGTCAAGCAGTGAAGACGTCAAGGAATTGTTGCGCGTTCGGTATAGTTGTGTCGTGTTCCTACATTAATTACTTTGCATACCCATTACTGTATAAATAATCAAGTTCTTTTAACTGAACAGACAGATCTGCTGGGGAGTTTGTTCCGCTACTTCTTCTTCCCAGCTAAAGCACTAGGAAGTGGTGAAGGGATGTGCGTTTTGGGGGAACTGTCTTATGTAATTTTGATCCTCAGCTTAGATTGAGTAAATGACTTTTGAGTTTAATTCGGTTTTTCTATTGCGCAATAACCAACACTACCCACAGTAAGCCCACAGTAGTTAAAATATGGCTGATGATAACGAGAGAAACCTTCCGTTCTCCGACATATACAATTTTTTATATATATATACAATGACATGAATATATTTTTACAAAATATAATATCCTAACCTAACTAAAACTATTCAAAAACTAAAAGAATGGCGTCAAAAAATTCCTCCGCATCGCTGTCGACTGGTAATGCATACAAGAGACTGGCGGGTTTCCACGTTGTATGACAATGCTCAGAACATAGCCTTAGCCTCTGGTTAAGGGAAAAGCCAGCCTTAGGACACGGGAAGTATCAACCAGCTGTATGGAGATTTCGTTGTGCCAAGCTATCGGGTTCTAATAAAGCTGGAACGCCGACGCTGACAACAGCTCGTCGGATGATATCATTCATGTTCGCGTGCCGCGCTAAGCGACCCGCACTTCGGCTGCAAGACAGGCCGTGGTGTCCGAGGCAGTTGACCGCTTCGCCACAGTGACAACGATGAGGAGAACAACCAGGAACTCCTAGTCACTAGGAAGCAGAAAGTAGTGTCGTCGAACAAAGTACCTATGTTCGACGATGGTAGTGGATGAAGCCACAAACCCGACTCCCACTTACCCACAGCCAGCAGGCGCGCACGCTCCGCAGTAGTAGTAAATTCAAGTAAATTATTCTATACTACTCTGCAGAGCGGCTCATTCCACCGTGTCTGGGAAGATGGATTGTCGGCTGGATCTGAATTCGGGCAAGCGAGTTACCAGGGGCCCAAGTCTGCTATTTTTATAAATTCGTCACTCCAACACGATCCCATTGTCATTTTGCTAAAAGTTCGTAATCTGCTAAATTTATAATGGTCGATCATTGGTCGGTCAGTGGTCTCCTAATAGAATTGTATTACAATGGCATTTTGAACATTTATCGAAATTAATCAGTGTGGAGGCTAGGATTTTCCTGATTAATTTCTCAGTGACGTGGACCGAGGAAATGAAAGCCGGTAAACTAATACTAGAAATTTTGCGAACGACGAGGCCTCCCATACGAATGGGAAGAGTAGCTTGTGCCCAAGCTCGGTCGTCCATTGTATGCCGGATAATTTGGTCCATTTTGTCTAAAAGGTGAGTATGTTTCCACAAATGGGAAGCGGGAAGGAAATAAGTTAATTTAGGGCCGAAACAGCAGTAACGGATTAAGGATATGGCAAATTAACATGCATTCGATATTAATTTGGAACAATCTTTCCGAACCGTCATTGAAATTTTGTATTTTTTCAACAAAAACGGGAAAGGAATTATCAAAGAAAGACCAAGGAACAAGGAGACGAAGAGAGCTTTTTTCAATAATTTTGATTTCTAACATTTAATTTGGGAAGAGTATATAATATTAAATATAGTATGGTAGGGAGGGGAATGGCGCTCACTTAGGATAATACGCTATATTTTTCAAAATATTAATTTTTATTCAAAAAAAAATATATATATTATTTTTATATATTTACATATCTCGGGACCTTGGGGTCCCGGACCTTTGGAACGCTTTGGGTGACTTGCACGCAAAACGGTTGCTAGCACATAGTGACGTAGCGACAAGGGGGCAACATGTCCTGAGGTGCTCGAGGAGTGGAGAGTTATTTCACGGCTCTCAGAACAATCCCAGAGCCCGGAAGATGGTCAAGATCCCTACAAGCACTTACTGGAATACTTCCTTCCTCCGAGCACGTTTGCTCTTGCGAATAAAGGCAAGAATGAGGTGGGAGCTCAGTTCCTCGTCAGTGTACACTCCAGCCGGTCAATAAAGGCAAGCCAGACATGAGGAACATGACTTCTCCCGGGAGATAGGGTCCGTGGGGTCGCAACTGCCCAACAGCTCGCCACATGCTGCCCTGCGGGTTTCTGTATCTCTCTTGGTCTGGCTCCTCACCCTAGACGTGTTCCAGGAAAGTAAACTCTACCGGCACAGACCTAGAGTTCGGAGCGCGCAAGCCCCACCACGACGGCAACGTAGAAATACGGCGGTGGGGTTATTATTATTATTATATTATTATGTAGCATATCTGTCACACTCCCATTTTTTTCATTTTACTAGATTTGTAATAAAAAATATTCAAAACAAAATAATACGTGTATTTTTATTTAAAAATGACCAAAAAACTAACTATTTGATAAATTATACGAGGTTGAGTTATAAAGAGTTAAAACCGATTGCATTTTCGTCAAAAACCTAAGTTACTCGTGAACACTCGATGAATAAGTGGACCTGGACACCCTACCCCCAATGCCCTCCTATAGCAGGACATATTTATTTTTAGCCTGTATAAGAATACAGAAATATTTTTTGGAAAATAGTTTTGAAATAACATAGGTCCAATATGTATGTAAAAAAATTGACATCCTGCGGCAATTTGCCGTGTTAAAGCCATTTCATAGAACTGCCAAAAAAAGACAGTTGTGATTTTTAAGAGGTCCTAACGGTTAACGGAAGGTACCCAGCTACGTATGGGTAGGTTCCCATCATTAAAAAATCAACCTTATCTTTATAGAGGCACGGATCTTTTTTTCTGAGTGAAAAAACCTACCGTTAGGACCTCTTTGGTATATACAACTCATCCCTGACCACAATGTGGGTTGATTCCTTTCTGCTTAACTACGTCTAATTGAAGTTGGTAGTTTTGGTTAACATTTAATTTACCCGACTTTACCTATATCCTCTTTTATTGGGTTTTTACATTAGGAATTTATCAGTAGCAGTAATTTTTTTTTTTTTGGATGGATCTTCTCCTGCTCTGGGCGGAGCGGGAAGGCGTGTCAGACTTTTACTGACTAAAACCCACCCGTGTTCCTTCAGTTGCCCTTGTGCCAGGGCCACGGATCCCTTTTGAACAAACCCGCAACCCTGGCAGGCACCGGTCCTGGCGGACCCTCTCAGTGCGACGTGCTGATATCTCTTTTAGGCGCGCGTGGAACACAACGCGCCGTCGACCCGGGCCTGGTCTTTACTGGACGGCGAGCTGCCATTAGCTCGCCGTCCGCAAGCCCGTGCCTAGGGTGGCCGGAAATCGGCTACCGATTCCCGCCGCCCAGGACGTCTCCTGCGGCGACTAGGGGCGTGAGGGCGCACAGACTGCCGCTCCCTCACGCGTTCCGCCTCCTCCTTCGCGAGCATTACTGGTTCGCAGAAGGAGGTGACTGCCTCCCATGCACTCTCGCTTCGGACCATGGCCTGGACCAGGGCCGGACGCGAGAGATTGCCGCCACCGATTGCCTCCGTGAGGACACAGCGGTGCTCTGCCCAAGCCGGGCAGACCTCCACCGTATGCACCACCGAGTCCTCTGGGCGATCCACACAGTGGTAACACCCGGGCGTTACCTCCCGCCTAATCCGAAACAGGAACCTCCCGAAACAACTGTGTCCGGTGAGGACGTGTCAGGTATGCATTCCGGAATTCCGGAATTTCGTAACAATTTTTCTGATATTTCAATTCCGGAATTGAGAGGAGTAATATCGGAATTCCGATATTCATAATTTTTTGATATTTTGATTATTATTTTATCTAAACGCAACCAAACTAGTCTGTGGAACTTTCCACAAGCCGCTAGATGGCCAATGTTTAATTATGTGTATAATAAGGGAGAAAGATGTTTAATTTGTTACTAAAAATGATTAAAAGACTGATATAAATTATAAATCTTGTTTGATTTGAAACAAACTTTAAAAGTTATCAGTTCCGGAACCAGATCCAGAATTGAGAACCGATATTGCATGCCCTAGTGTCAGGCGGAAGGTGAGGACGCCGTCGCGCCATTCTATCAGTAGCAGTCTGGAGTCTGGATTTGTGCAATAGGCTTGCCACCTATTACATGTGGGTCATAACAGCCGAAATGTGCCTTTGCCTAACCCGTCTGGTAATATAAGCCTGATGTTATGTTATAATATATTATGAGCCTGTACATTTAAGAAAGAAAACAGAAATCTTTTATATTAAATAGTTTTGATATAACATACAGGTGTCACTTTAGATATCAAGTAGCGCATCCGAACAGACAAACCGCAAATTTTATACGTACCTTACTCAAAGAATTAAATTTGCCGAAGGCTACACAGTTTCCATATATATAATTAAAAAGCTCCACTTCGCTTCTTAGTCGAGACGTTACAGTCATCGAGAGCTCTTCAGGATGGTCGCTCTTATTTTATTATGTTTTCTATTGTGCCTATTCGCAATTTGGGCATGGATGGTCTATGTCAAGGGTGGGCAACACAAGCTACCCCCGATGTACCCGGGACTGTTGCCAATTGTGGGACATTTTCATTTGCTGATCGGTGATGGTTTAAGTAAGTATTCTTTTTTTTAAATATTCATAACACCATTTTTATTAAGGAGCCCATATAGTTTCGCAATGTCCGTCTGTCTGTCTGTCTGTTTTCTATCCGCGGCTTAGCTCAGAGACTTGTATTACTAGAGAGCTGTAATTTGGTATGGGTATACATATTAATCATGCCGATAAAGTGGTAAAATTAAATCTTGCGTATATATTTGTTTAGGATACCTCCCCTACACGTAAAGTAGTGATGTTTTTTTTTTTTTCGTCTATTAGATATCGTTGGATAGGCCGTTCAAAAATATTGCGGGTTTGTGAAAACCATTTCTCAATTCAGGGAGCCGTTTGCGTAATATTAAGTTTTAAAGTGCTAATTTTTGTTAGAGTCACCCCCCTGCCAGCTAAATGGTTGCCATGTATTTGGATATGTGAAAAAATTCACAGCAGTAGTATATATAACAAAGTTAAAAGGAAAACTATCATAGCTAAAGTAGGCTTTAGAAGTTACCGAGTACTAGTCGACCAACTTACATTTGTAGTTGATAAACGGGTCATTCTCAGGACAGGACGGGTCAGACTCAGGAAAAAAAAAAAATTGCCACCGAAGTCAACCAAATAATGAGTTTATTTGGTTGACTTCGGTGGCAATTTTTTTTTTTTACATTTAGGCCTAACTAACATGAAATATCAAATCTAGAGTACTACTAATATGTTTAAAATTAACTCTAGATTTGATATTTCATGTTAGTTATGCCTAAATGTAAAAACAAAAATTAGCACTTTAAAACTTAATATTACGCAAACGGTTCCCTGAATTGAGAAATGGTTTTCACAAACCCGCAATATTTTTGAACGGCCTATCCAACGATATCTAATAGACGAAAAAAATATATAATAATATATATATATATATATATATATATATATATACAATAATAAACATGAAAGAGCAAGGAACTTTAAGTAATGATGGTGTTTAAGAAGAGAGGAAGTGTTTTTTACCATAACTTTAAAAGTCAACAAAGATTGAGCACGCCTTATCGACACGGGCAAGACATTCCATAACCACACTGCTTGAACTACAAAAGGCTTGTCATAAAAGCTAGTGCTTAAATTCATCCCAACTACGGAACCCTTCTTTGTGCGTGGTCCTACACTTAGATGGCCGTTTTTTTTTTTAAATTTCCAGCCATTATATTTTGAAGTGGTTCAAATCAGAAAGATTTTCTTATAAATGTCGTATATCGATAATTCGAATTGTCCCGAAAACCCTAGGGAAATTTCGAAAACACGGATAAATATACAATGGTAAAAACATTTCTCAATCTTACTGGAAAAAGATAGGGTTTTTGCAAAACACGAGTCGCTCTAGTAACATTGAATATCCTTAATTCAGATTGGCTAGATTTTTGCTTACTGACCAAATATTATTCCGATTGGTTCCTAGTTTTACTCTGTGATCTTAGAAGTATTATATCATAGAGGTAAGAAGGGTTAGAAAGAACAATATCGATATATATAACCTCAACCTTACTTTTTATTGAACATTTTAGTTAGATACCTACCTAATCTACAAACATAGGACCCTTTTGTAGGTAAATATCAATTTTATATTAAGATCACAAACCCAGATATTTAGTAGACTAGTGTCTTAAGATAATTCACTTATTTATCAGCCTTATTTTATACCTACATTAGATAAATAGATAAACCGACGGCACGGTTGGTGCAGTGGACTGCTGCGCTGCGTGTCGCGGGTCGAATCCCGCACGGGACAAATATTTGTATGCCCTACAACTCCTACAAGTAGTTGTTCCGGGTCTGGCCGTTTGTGTATGTGAGTTTAAATGTTTGTAAACGCACCCACATTATAGGAGAAAATCCTAGAGTGGGGCAAAGTTTAAAAAAAAAAAGAGGAGGTCTCGTTTAGTGCGCTTCAACCAGCCAATCAGCGTTCTTATTTCATAATAGCTAACGTTTCGTTTCGCAATATTACTAGACCGACTCGTGTTTTTGAACCCTTTCTTTTTAACCGACTTTCCAAAAAGGGAGGTTCTCAATTCGGTTGTATTTTTTTTTTATGTTTGTTACCTCAGAACTCCATCGTTTATAAACCGAATATTGTTTTTGTTCTGTTTGTTAGGATATACTTCCAGATTAGTCCCATTTTTTTCGAAACCCAGTTCTAATGATGGGATCCACTAGGAATTGAGGGAACTCCTCAAATTTTATAGGCATATATATAGCGATTTTTGTATTTTCATCAACAACATTTGTGTACGCACCAGGACTTAACTTAGTACGGCCTTATCCCAAATGCGTACAGTGTGGCTATGTTTAAGGCAATCGAGCCTGGTACCGAATAGCTACCTACGACCCTAATGACTAAAACCTAGCCGTTTAAATTGACCTAGCACCCTAGTTATCCTAACACCCTTACCCTTACCATACAAACCATACCAAACGTCAGTTACGTTGGTTATACGTGCAGGAAGTCTGTTACGAGGAGACCTACGGTAACAGACGGAATTTGGGAAGGAATAGGGGTTTGTGTACGTCGTGCAATGTACACAGGAAATGGTTTTCTTACTGCCGATCCCACAGACTCATAGGATCGATGATGGCTAAAGGTGATTCGAAATCATAAAACAATAACTTTGACTGCCCCGGCTCCGCTGACCTTGTGGTTGCAAGTAGGAATGCTTAGCGTGGGGTTCTGGCTTCGATACCCAGGCCCAAGGCAGTGTTGTTGAGCTGAAGTAGATAATCATACAAATACTATTTGTTCTTTGGCAGGTTTATGGCGCACTGTAAAGAATATTGCCGTAGAAGCTAGTAAAGTTGGTGGAGTCGTCACCATGATATGTGGACACAGGGTTTATTACAGTAAGTTTCATATCAACCCTTAATATCTTTATACATTAACATGGCGAAGGATGATTAAATTAATGCTAGACGCTGCTAGAGTCTCCCCTCTCATGTATGAGGTTATGGATTCAAATCCGGGCAAGTATAATAACCGGCACGAGTCGTGAGCACAGATGGGCAGTAGTGGGGGCAAGCTCTCGCATGTACACTTTCGGCTAAATAAAAATGACACGCGAGAGTCTACGAGTAATAGACGACGCGCGACGAGTATCGACTGACGAAGGAAGCAATCGCATGCAGCTCGGCGCCGCCCGGCTTCTTCATTCCGCCAAAGAGACCCAAAAATGGTGTCAGTTTGTGCTCACGACTCATGCTGGTTACTATACCAATGTGACTTTTTAACCGACTTCACAAAAATGTCGGAGATTTAAATGTTTTTTTACCTCATAACTAAAAAAACATAAACCAAAACCAATTAAGATTTTTTATTTTTTATTTTTAAGGCTAAACATCCAGATCTGTCCCATTTTTATCAAAATCCAGTTCTGATAATGAGATCTATGAGGAGTTGATAGAACCCCTCAAATTTTATAGGCATACCTATAAAATTATATAGCGTTTTTTTTGTATTTTCATCAACAAGTCAAGCATTTGCATTCAAAAAGTATACCGTCTTGGTGAAGTGGAACTGATAAAAAAGACCCAAACAGATGGGCACTGGAACTCTTAAATGATAAGTATTTCACGGGTTGTGATAAGATAATTATCTTGATTAAGATAGTTAAGCGACTATGACGAAGCGAATTTACTTCGCAAACTACGCACTTTATACGCAGACGGAAAAATAATAAGGTGCAAGTAAAAACTTACCATAAGGTACTCGACGTTTTTATTCCTTTACTGTAGAGTTTGTCATTTGGTTTCTTACTCAATGTCCTTGAATTATATAATTGCATAGCACAGGTGTGAGTACTATGTACTATAGAGCTACCATTTACCGGGTAATATGTCTTTTATTGACTTGAATGTGCCCTGGCGGCTGAGAGTATGTCATGCTCACTCAAATGTCTCGCTGGTGGTGGCGTGTGTGTTGGATCATTAAGTTCCCTTCAAAATGGTTGAGCTAAATGGTGCTGATCCATGCGTCATGTTCGTGAACGGGCGCCGTCAGTTGGGACTGGTCATCTCTTAGCTGCCACGGCTTATTTTAATTTTTGAATTGTTTCTATTACGGACGCTTCTAACGTGCACGTCTTTCTACATTGTTCTCACATGTATAACTTCAACATGAATGATGCAACCCATATTTTGTAACAATATTTTGTTTTAAAAGAGTGTCCATGGAGTTTCTTGTCCGTTCTTCTCCATAGGAACCTACTACGCTTTGGAATGGGCAACTAGCTTCATCTTTCTGACTGACCGACCCCTTGACAATTCAAAAGTGCCTGTAATTGGTTTATTTGAAATAAATGCTTTGAGTTTGAGTTTGAGTTTACGAAGAGATTTTAGGGAGAACGCAATCACCGCTATGCGCTATTGCTATCTTATTTGGTAGTTGGTACCAAGTAAGGTATCTACTCTTTTTAACCGACGAACATTACCCTCTTTCTGGGGCAGACGGGTAAAAAAGAGGAGGTTCGCAAGTAGACGCATTTTTATATTTGTTTTTTGAAGTAAAAATTTATTTAGCCTCGTTGAGCGATTTTTGGTAGGGGAAAAATTTATGGGGTCGCGTCACTGAATTGCGCGAAATGGTCGTGATGTGTAGCGCCAGACTGTCAGTTATTCCAAAGTTTTGAGTTTTCACTTCTGTCGGCTGTCCATACGACGACTGCCAATTTTTTGTTATGTACAGTCAACTGCAGAGAAATCTCAACCCCTAGCAATGTTTTTTGACGGCATGGTTAGCGTAGTGGTTAAGCGATTGACTGCTGCGCTGCGTGTCGCGGGTTCGATTCCCGCACGGAACAAATATTTGTATGATCTACAAGTACTTGTTCCGGGTCTGGCTGTTTGTGTATGTGAGTTTAAATGTCTGTAAACGCACCCACGATACAGGAGAAATCCTATTGTGGGGCAACATTTAAAAAAAAAGGAAAAGAAAGATTTATTCATTGCTAGGGGGTGAGATTTCTCTGCAGCTAACCGTACCACGCATATAATTTTACATACTTTTTGTATTTTAATGATAATTTTTTTATAACTATCACTTTTTCTATTTATCTTAGTGATAACAGATCCTGAGGATGCTCTAACAGCAGCGAACGCTTGTCTACAGAAACATTTCGCGTACGACTATGCCAAGTCCTGGCTGGGAGAAGGACTGATCACCTCTTCAGGTTAGTAAAACCAATATTAATGATGATGGCCACCTCCTAACGCACACACAGAATGACGCGAAAAATACACACGTCAAAATTGTCTAGAGATCAAGTACATTTTTAACTATAAAAAAATATCCAATTAATATTTAACAAATCTAGTCTTCCAGACTGGCTTCTTACTTAAATTCCTATGTTTACGTTCACAACTTATCCCTATGTATTGTAAATTAAGAAAAATAGCATTATTTTTTTTTTATTTTTTTTTCAAATTGTCGGAAATTAACCTAAGTTGATGTCGTCAATAAAATGGCAAAAAAAGGCAAAAACGACGATTTTTAATTTTTTTATTGTTAAGTTAAAAAAGAAGCAGTGTTTCCACCATTGAAACGAATGACACAATCACAGCAATTTGGCATGATTAAAATCAGTTCATCAAAATCACTTTGAGGAATGGCCGCCACACGTTCTTTCTAATATGTCAAAAAGTTGATGTGGGGTATGCACGGCATCCATAGTCGGCAGAGCTCTTCTTTGGAGCACATCCCATGGCTGCTTAATTGGTTTGAGGTGCCATTGAGCAGGCCACACGGCAGAACGTTGATGCGAGCATCGGCAAGAGTGCGTGTTACGACTCTAGCCGTGTGTGGACGTGCATTGTCGTGCATTAATCGAAACGAACCACCCAACCGTCTTCGCAAAGGACTGATCACGTCTGAAACAACCCTCTCCGCATAAATCTGAGCATTGAGGTTGCCCCTGATCCAAATGAGATCGGTTCTTCCACCGATCCAAATAGCGGGCCAAACCATTACTGTTCCTCCTACATATGAATGAACTTCCTAAAAAAAATTCAACAATTAATATCCCTAACTATAAGTACTCATGTTTTTTTTATAAATCGTCGCCTTAGTAGTGAAGGGAGCTGTTCCACACTAAACTGGTTCCAAGATAAACATAAATAAAAAATTCACCACTTGCGTTTTTGATCCTATTATAGTTTCATTTAACTCTTTTCACGTCTGAATGAAAAACCAAACCTCTAGTTGAGCTTTCACTTAGATCTCTTCACCACTAGAATCTCCGTTTAATGACGAGTATGGTGGTGTTCATAACTCAATTCGGTCAAAAGTGTGGCTTAGCTCTCTTCACCACTAATGCGACGAAATATTCATCAATGTGTGTTCATCTAGGTATTAACTTCCTTTACCGTGCACATCAGCCGCTTACGATTATGTAAGGGTCTTAAAAACGTATTTACACAAACCAGACATCTAAAACCCTTATATTATGACCAGGTGAAGTTTGGAAACGCCATCGCAAATTACTGACCCCTGCATTCAGCCTGCCAGTGATGCTCAACTTTTTGGAGGTCTTCAACAGCCAGTCAAGAAAATTGGTTGATAGTTTTAAAGTTCAAGTATCCAAAGGACCCTTTGATCATACTGAATATTTCAGGAGCATTGCATTGGAGACATTTTGCTGTAAGTATGACACTAAACGCTTTATTGAGTGGTGTTATTTGCAACAACAGATGGATGGAGAGGGAGAGGAAGGCCCAAAAAAATATGGATGGATTGTGTGAAGAATGATATGAAAGAGAAGGGTGTGAATGATAGAGTGACGGTTGACAGGGGGGAATGGAAAAAGAAAACGTGTTGCGCCGATCCCAAGTAACATGGGACAAGGGCAGGAAGATGATGAGTTGCAACAACATTAGTTCTCTTCTTTTCGTTTCGACGGTACATCTATACTGTTTGGGACCGGTGGCCACATTTAGTGCAGCATCAAAGGCGTTGTTCAGATTGTCAAAGGTGCAGGTGAACGGAAAATTAGGTTACTCTAGCAGATGGGACATAGTCTGTTCAGGAGCACTGCACTCGCATTGAATGTAAGGTGAATCAATTACATACTTCGCCAGATTATGTTTGCAGCGACCTACTAGAGTACGCAATTGATTCAGAGCTTTCCAAATAGACCAAAGAACACCAGGCACCCGGTTTCGAACTGCAGATTCGCAAAATAGTGCTTGTTGTGCTTGGGGCTTTACGAAGTGTTGAGGTGGTTGAAACCTCTTTCCCAAAATTTACTTCGCTCTTTGGGTGCCCTGTCTTAGGCCCGTCGTTTTTAGCGATCTTGGAGTTGCTCAATGTATGTGAGTATATGGACTGGGGCCCAAGTCTGCTATTTTTATAAATTCGTCACTCCAACACGATCCCATTGTCATCTAGCTCAAAGTTCCTAATTTAATAAATTCTTAACGGTCGATCATTTGTCGGTCAATGGTGTCGTAATAGAATTGTATTACAATGGCATTTTGAACATTTATTCATGCCAGATTTCATTTATATATATTTTTACATGTTATTTATTAGTGTTATAAGCAATCTGAAGTAGTAGGAAGTTGGAAATTTAGTAGGAAGTTTCATTTGTCATTATGTACGAGATTACCCATTCTTTCAATGGAGTGTCAGTGGCTGACCATTGGAAAGTCATAATGACGCCATTATATTAGTAGATTACCAAACTTGTCAAAATCAACAATTATGAAATCAGTGATAGACCATTCTGACACTATTGTAATAGCAGACTTGAGGCCCTGAGCAGAATAAAAGGCAGTCACAATAGTATCATGAAGGTTGTGACGCCAGACACTTCCTTCGCCATAATAAGGCAATTTGTGAGAAGACTCATACCCTAGTTTCCATTTCTCGTTGTGTCTAGTTGATGGGTGGTCTTCTCATTCATTTGTTTGTAGATTATTATTATTTTTTTTTTTTTATCTAGGGCATCTCATAGTGTAACCACTAAGGTTCCGACTCTTTAACCGGACTTTCCTGTGGCTGCCTTAAGCTCCTAACGAAACTTAATGCCTCCAGCCAGGGCATAAAAACTATGAACTAAACGACTGCTGCTCGCCAAGGGCACCCCCTGTGGGGTACGAACCTCGGCTTAGGGCAGCTGAGTTGGAGGGAGGGTGGTAAGGGACCGACGGTGGCTGGATAAAATCAGTGTTTTGATTATTATCGTGGGGAGTTTGGATTACTTGCTACTCAGCTAAAACGCGTGCTAGCGCTTCACTTACAGTCAAGGGTCGGGGAGGACTATTCGTTAGTCGGGGATTTCGCGCGGGGCCTCGGCGGCGAGGTCGGAATGACGATCGTGTATTGTGTGCTCTTATTTTGCGAACTGTACTAGTTTCCCTACGACTCTCCTGGAGGAGAGTAGTGGGGTCGTCTGGGTCGGTCAGTGTGTAGTTTAAGTTAGGTACTAACTATTAGTATTTTCAGTGCAAACCTTTTAATAACAATTTATGGATCTTTCTAGTGGGCCGAAATAAAATCATTTGATTTATTTATAAACGATGCTTAAAGCTAAATAATGATTAGCGACTGTTTAACAATTTTTGACGTTTAAACGTATCTTAAAGCAACGATTATATTATGTATATAAACCCTTCACTGTGGGCTAATCTCAATCATAATTATGACCGAAATTCGATCAAGAGGTTATTCTTAGAACAAACTCATAATATTTTGGCTTTGATTGATTCAAGTGAGGATACTCAAAAAAACTTGAAAAAAACCCAAAAAATTAACAAAATGATAGATTCTAATTATTATTCTAACTTCAGTGACTGCATTTGGAATAACTGGCTTCGAAGACTCGCACTTCATCCAAAAATACATGCATGCTGTAGACGAGATTTTGAGTATTGTCACTCAGAGGTTCCAAAAGTTTTGGCTTCAAAGTGATACAATATTTAAATTGTGTGGCCTTCAAAAACGGCATGATGAACTTGCGAAGATTCTCAATGATATGTCTGATAAGGTAAGTAACTCTTATTATTTTTATCTACCACTGTTTTAAGGGTTCCGTACCATAATGGTAAAAAGGATCGAACCCTTATGATGCGACTCAGTCTGTCTGTCCGTCTGTCTGTTACAGCTGGATATATCAAGAACTACTAATGCTATCAACTTGAAAATTGGAATAGTTTTAGATGACATTTGCCCAACTATTTTGCAAATAAGAAAAAAATATTTTTTCGCACAAGTGCTGAACGTGGTCTCAAAAATTTGAAGTGGATGCTACTAGGGCATGTGGGGTATCATATGAAAGAGCGCTATTTGCACATTCTCAAACATTTTTCAATTTTTTTTTTAGGCTGCATCGTTTTAACTTCTTACGAAAAAAAAAAAACCGTTCCACCATCCTTATCTCCGAAGTTTGCATACAGAAAAATCTGAAATTATTCTATGTGATAGAAGTATATGTAAAGATTACAGGAAAAGTAAAACAATGTCTCTAAATAGCACACTTTTTCTAATATTGCAGTTTTAGGTCAGCGCCATCTCTTGACCGATAGTGGAACTAATGTTTTTTTTATGAATTTTGTTGGTACGGAACCCTTGGTGCGCGAGTCCGACTCGCTCTAGAGCGGTTTTTGTTTTTTTTGTAGTCGATAGTAGATTTACCTTGCCTTACTTTAAAGATCCACGACTGGTATTTGAAACTCATAAATCAAATAAAATTAGTATGTAGATATGCAAATAGATATTTTTTATGTCATTCAATTGTATTTTCTATTTAAGGTAATACAAAGGAAGAAAGCGGCTAGGAGTAACGGTGTATATACTTCTGGTAAGTACTTTCTGCCACGGTTACCTACAAAATGTACCATCATATACATGGGGAATGAACAGATCGATTCGTATTTGATTGGCCATACATACCGGGCAGGACGTACCTATAATAATAATAATCATTTATTTACAGACCAAGTTCATTAGTATTTACGTAAATAACTTAAACACTACAACACTCGCTCGGTATCTAGGTATCTACCTACTATTAGAAACCCAAGTTTTTGCAACAAGTTTCCTCGTATCTTTCTCTGAAATTCGAATGTCCGATTCGAAATGGAACGTGATTTTTGGTTACACGTTAAAAAAAAGTTTAGGATTAGGGGGTTAGATTATCCGTTATCTTTTTATCGGCAGAAGAATCCCACCTTACTATTCCACATTTCCCTACCACGTTTTTCGTTATTAGATACTACGCGTCATTTTCGTGAACGGGCGCCGTCAGTTGAGACTGGTCATCTCTTAAATAAGGGTTTATTTTTAATCTTATATTTTTTTTAATGTATTTTTTTTTACATTGTTCTACTTAGAGAAGCAACAAGCATTCGTTTAACCGGCTCTGTGGTCTAGTGGTAAAACCACCTGTCTCAGATCCAGAGGTCCCGGGTTCGATTCCCAGCGGGAGCAAAAATTTCTGCTCGGTTTGGTTGGTGGTAGGGCTTGTTCTAAGTCCGCCTGGCTAGCTACCACCATCTTATCTAAGTCTGTCGCCAAAACAACAATGTTAACAGCATTTGTTGTGTTTCGGCAGTTAGAGGTAAGATAGCCAGTTCCTCTGTGGTTCAGGATTCCGGGTGAAGCTCGCTTCCATCTTCGGCCTTATCATCACTTACCATCAAGTGAGATGAAGGCCAAGAGATTCCCCGTTGTATGTAAAAAAAAAAGCATAATGTACCCAGGATTTTGTAATATCTTGATGTAAAAGATTGTCCTTGGAGTTTCTTGCCCGTTCTTCTCCATAGAGATCTACGTTTTGGAGTGGGCAACTATGTACATAGCTTCAACTTTCCGACTAACTGACCGACTCTTTGACAATTCAAAAGTGCCTATAAATGGTTTAATTAAAATAAATGCTTTGTTTTGAGTTTGATTACTTATCTAATGAAGAAAACGGTGGTAGGTACTCACTTTTTTCTTTATCACAGATACAAAATACAAGCCTTTCCTGGACCTTCTCCTGGAGTTATCAGAAGATAACACGTTGACTGATAAGGAGATTAGGGAAGAGGTGGACACTGCCATCGTAACCGGCTTTGATACGTCATCGAGCTTGCTGAGCTATATCATGATACTGTTGGGCACACATCCTGAAGTGCAGGATAAGATATATCAAGAGTAAGTTCATCTTAATTGTAGGTTATTTATGTCCGTTTTCTCTAAATAAAAGTGCGCTGATAGACTTTTAAGAGCGTTGTCACCGGTCCACTAGCGCCACTCCTTAAAAAAACATATTATCTCGTGACTGAGAAGGAATAATAAAAAACGGCTCAATTAGGAACCTCGGTAAGTGTGTCTAGAATTTTCAAATACCTTTTATAAAGTTTCATATTGAGACGAAACAACAAAATTCTATCTAAATAAAAGCGGCCACATTCTTCTAGATCGTATTTTGTTGCTTCGCATGGCTGCTCAGCCCCAAAATATGAAAATCCAAGCGCGCTTTTATTTAGGCGTTCATTTAAGTGTCGTGTGTCTAGAGTTAGTCATCATTATCAGCCTATAACGTTCTGCTGGTACACTGGCCTCCTCTCTTCGAGAGGGAGTTGGCTGTAATCAGTAACGGATTAACCCTTAATCGAATTAAGCAATTGCCTAGGGCATCACGTCTGGGGGGGGCACCAGAAGAAGCACAAACTCACGCACAATTGTATAAAATAATACAAATGATGATAAAATCGAATCAGCTTTCCCTAATGTGGAAACAGCCCTGCGTATATTTTTATCGCTTATGATCCTACAAATTGCTCAGCGGAAGGTTCTTTTGCAAAATTAAAATTATAAAAAAATGAAAAAAGGACAAAGATGATACAAGAAAGACTCGATAATTTATCGATATTATACATAAAGTCCGATATGTTAAAAACGTTAGACGTTAATACTATTTTGCGTGAATTCAATGCCCGAAAAAGTCGCAAGGTGCATTTCAATAAATAAATAAATTATGCTTTGGTTTTTATTGTTGTCGCACCTCTACTCCACTTCTAAGGTACGTTACATCTCATCATCTTATTTTACAAAAAACTAATGTTTTTAGGCGGTAAAGGTTTAAAGACCGATTCTACTTGACATACGGATAGGGGGGCCCACAGGCGTGGATTGCTTAGGGCATCAAGTAGTCTTAAGCCGTCACTGGCTGTAATCCCGGTTTTCTCACGATGTCTTCCTTCGTCGTTTTGAGAGCAGTGGTAACGAAATTATTTACACAAGTAAAGCGCCTTCCTGGGTTCGACCTACAACTCGTAAGTTGGGTCCGTAACCACTGGGCCACCACTGCTCTTACTAGTATTAGTGACAACGTGCAATAGAAGTCCTACCAACTACATAGTAATCGCAAGGGCGACTGCTGAGCACTGCGGCTCTGTCTACGATTCCCGTCGGTCAAAATGTTATTAGGTTTTTCCGTCAGGAATTTCTCAGTAGCAGCTCGGAATCAAGAAGTGTGTTAGGAACGATAATCTGCACCGCGGCAGCGGCCGGCGAGTGCCAGAAACGGTACTCCCTTTCTTCTCCTAAAATAATAGACATATTTAAAGGTACTTTGGTTCATAGTCTGAATAAGGTTTAGTTCAAATACTGTATAGACATATTGCAAGGTTGGCATTGTGCTTCATGCATATAAAGTTTAGGCAATACTTGGCATAGACGTTTTGATTTCTAGTCAGCATGATCATTAAAGGGTAGAAGTTTGCCATGTGTGTGTAGTGGACGATCCCGCCTAAATTTTCATACAAAAGGACTTCTCTCGGTGACTTCTGCTCGGTTTCTTTGGTGGTAGGGCTATAGGGATGATTCTTGGGTGAAAAAAAATCTGTTTAGTCCATCAGTTAGATAATAAAAACATATTATATTTTTTGCTTTATCATATTAATACAAAAATACAAAATTACTTAGGTAAAAGACAAAGTTGGGGAGTGGGAGCACAGAGTGATGCCATGCCAACCCCCCCCATCATCATGTTCGGCAAGCCGATTCCTTGGGAGAAGGCAGGCAAATATCTAGGTGTGCTCCTCAATGAGCATCTCTCGTTTTCAGAGCACATAAAGAAGATGCGTTCGCGCGCCGCTTTCGCTCTCGGTAGGCTCCACTCTTCTCAGTGCACGCAGCAAGTTGTCACTCAAGTGCAAATTGCGTATCTACACAGCGTGCATCCGCCCAATCATGACCTATGCCTGTCCAGTCTTTGCACACGCAAAACCCCATCACATCCATAGAATGCAGACCCTCCAAAACCGTTATCTTCGTAAAATCACGGGAGCCCCCTGGTTTGTTCGGAACGATATTCTCCACCTAGACCGCAAAATCCCCACTATCCGAAAATTCATGAAGCGCAATTCAAAGCGTTTTGTGTTTGTTCACTGTACGGCTCTACTGCTCTCTTGGAGGAGGTTTATGGGGTCATCTGAGTCGGTGAGAACTTGCCGTGGACTGCGGAGCTTACTGATGCGAGAGGAGGTATAGTTTAGCGGCCTGGACAACTAGAATATTGCGGTGAGTGGCTGCGGAGTCGAAGAAACGCTTTGAATTGCGCTTCATGAATTTTCGGATAGTGGGGATTTTAAAAGAGAGTTTGACCCCTGAGTTTGTTTCGCCATTTCTTCTCAGGGATAGTCAGATAGGAAATGTCGACTTTCTCAAGCTTGTTTTTATATTTTTTATATGACGTGTAAAAGTGATTCCGATATCCTATTTACAGAATAAACGATTTCATTTCATTTCATTTCATTTCCTGTCCCGACGCTGCCCTAAGCCGAAGTTCGTACCCCACAGGGGGTACCCTTAGCGTGCAGTCGTTTAGTTTATAAGTTTTATGTTGTAATTTGTATTTAATTATAGCTCATGGAAAGCGTTCGGTGACGATGACGAGAGTTCCATGATTTTTGTTCACCCAAAAAGTGTACATATGTACCTATGTGTACCTATGTACACATAGGTAGGTACATACACAGTATACATATAGCTCATGGAAAGCGTTCGGTGACGATGACGCGAGTTCCATGATTTTTGTTCACCCAAAAAGTGCTCAACACGCCTAAAGAAGTTTTAACTTCAAAAAAGTTACGAATGTTCTGCTTTCAGAATCAAAGAAGTCTTCTCTACAGACAGAGATGTTGAGAAGGAAGACCTAAAGAAGTTGGTCTACACCGAGGCGGTGATTAAAGAGAGTCTGCGAATCTTCACCACAGGTCCCGTTACCCTGAGATACGTTGACAAGGACGTCAGGCTAAGTAAGCTTGCCCCCTATGTTGTTGTTATAAAATCGTTTAAAAAGTACGTACCTAAATGTCGAATGTCAATTAATAGTTATTTATTGTGCAACTCTGCAAAGTTGGTTTTTTGGCGCGAGTACTTGTTTTGAAACCTGAGCGTAGCGAGGGCTTCAAGGGTACGAGACGCAGAATAACTTTGCTGCCGAGCGAAACACACAACTTTCCACCACACTACAGCGAGGAAAATACTAGGCGCCAAAAAACCAACTTTGCAGCGTGCAAAGTTGGTTTTTTGGCGCGAGTACTTGTATTGAAACCTGAGCGTAGCGAGGGCTTCAAGGGTACGAGACGCAGAATAACTTTTCTGCCGAGCGAAACAAACAACTTTCGACCTCACTTCAGCGAGGAAAATACTAGGTGCCAGAAAAAAAATGTACCGGTTGCACTAACTCTGCAAGTTTTTTATACATTCGTCGCTGCTGGACTCGCTCATATTTTATGATTTCTTACAATATTATTAAAATAAAAAATAAAATGGAAACTGATCAATTCACTTTCTATTTTATTTTTTATTTTTATAATATTGTAAGAAATCATAAAATATGAGCAGGTTTGTTTTTTTGGTAAATAGGAGAAAATGTAAAAGTTTTTTTTTTTTTTGTTTTTCATTTTTGTAATTAGTGCTAGCCTGTGCGATTATTCTAAAAATGAGGTTGGCGGACTGACATGAAATAAGTAATAGAAAATTATTGAATAGAAAGGTTCGAATTTTAAGAACACTTTCCACGCTAGCGGATAAAATGCAGTTTTGCACTCAAATTTCGAATGATAAACAGAATCTTTTCGAGCTTGTGAGGCGAAAATATTATTAACCGCTACCGAGATAATCTTGTTTTATTAAAGTTATGACGGAGTAGAACCCGCTAGAATTAGTTTTGCGTAATATTTCCTAGTCTCTCGATTATCTTTTTCCCGATAACTTTTCCATGACAATATAGAAAACAAAAAAAATACGCTCATCTTGAGTTCATATAAAAATCCCATAGAAAAAGGACATTGTTTTTTTCCGAATTTGAAAATATTCTGGGATATTTTTCAAATTTTTCTTTCCTTAACACCTAATTCAGAAAAATTTCTAACGAAAAAAATAACCAAGTCAGCCGTTCTCAAGCAGAATCTCTGCAGGATACCATGCGTACTTGGTTGATATCCCGTCCATGCAGTCGTACTCAGCGCTTCTTCTCCACATTTAGGTATTATGCGCACAGCCAAAGTGTGGAACTCTCTGCCAGCGTCTATGTTCCCTTCCACATATAACCCGTCTGCCTTTAAAGCGAGAGTGAATAGGCATCTTCTGGGCACACTCGTTCCATCATCAACCTCATCCATCGCTTTCCATCAGGAGTGATTCAGGTCAAGAGGCCCAATAAGCAATAAAAAAAATAGGCAGTCATAAGGACTCCCGACAGCAGCGAAAACTCAAAACTTTGGAATAACTGACAATCTGACGCTACACGTCACGAGCAAATTGCGCATTTCGGTGACGCGGTGACGCGAACCCATAAGTTTTTCCCCTACCAAAAATCGCTCAACGCGGCTAAAGAAGTTTTCACTTCAAAATTGAAACAAAAATGGTTGTCTGTAAAGTTGGTTTACAGACGATAATTTTACGTGATAACGTCATAAGAAAACATAGCGTCACAAGCCGAACGCTTAGGCCGATCGTGCCTCTCTATCGCTTGTTCCGCGCTCTCGCTTGCACACTCGACTCAGGCGGAACGTGACAATAGACATACTTTTTCATGCGTTCAGCCGGCGTTCATCGATTTATAAGATGTTATCACGTCAAAAACAAGTGATGCGCTTACGAACGACGAACAGCACTTCAATAGATCGATTTAAAGGTGACGATTCAAAATGTACCCAGTTCCGGCGGGCGCTAATGATTTTCGAGTCTGTCTGTGTGACCACGTGCAAAATTTTCAAATTTTCCATCATAGGTGTCGTTTTCATGGTTTTCGAGGGTGCTAAAGCCGATAGTGAGGTCAAAATGAATGAAAATCGAAATTCCGGCTTTAGCACCATCGAAAACCATGAACACGATAGGTACCCGTGACCACCGTGAACTTCTACCGCATGCCGTGTTAAAGAACTTCGTTCCAATAAAACACTTTTCAATTTTAAAAACATTCAAGAGTGTAACCCTAATTATAATTACCTACGCTCCAATGAATCCGTAGGTAATTATTTTAACAAATAGCGCTAGTTTCCATACTGTCCATATTTATACTGTGCCACGTGGTTCTTCGTAACCATGTAACGGGTTTTGATGCGGTTTTCAACATCATTTAGAGCATGTATTCCGGAGAGTTTATTACCTAAAATATATTTAAATAAATACCCATTTTTTGTTAAGTCATAAAAACCATGCGAAGTAGGGGTGGGCCGCTATATATTATAAATTAAAGTCGCTTTTTGTGTCTTTCTACCTCGTTGTTCGTTGTTCTTCAAAACTACGAAACGGATTTTGCTGCGCTTTTCACCATCATTTAGAGATTTTATCTCTGGAGTGTTATTTGTATAATTAATAAATATTAAACTTAATGAATTTGGGATGTTTTGTAAAGTCGTAAAACCGTGCGAAGCAGGGGCGGGTCGCTAGTATTTGACTAAAACGTGTTCTTTTTCTCTCTAGAAAACTACACGCTCCGCGCAGGCAGTCAATGCATGATTCTGCTCTTCGGTGCCCATCGGCATCCTGTGTGGGGCAAGGACGTGGAACAGTTCAGACCAGAAAGATGGCTGGACCCAGGGATGCCTGCCAACCCTGGTGCCTTCGTCGGCTTCAGTCTGGGCAAACGATCCTGTTTGGGTGAATTTATTTATTTATTATTTTTATAGTCGATTAGCATTCCACTTATTTAAATTATTATTGTTGAAAACAACATTTTTGAACAATAATAATCTATTTTATCGTCGTATAAATAGGTCATTATTTAACATTATTTATAATTACCTACATGAAATTATAAAAATGCATACACAATCCTCCCACTTCATACACAACAACTCTCTCATCAGTCCATTTCAATCCGGTTTCAAACCCGGGTACAGTACCGTTTCAGCTCTCCTTAAAGTGAGTGACGATATACGGCGGGGAATTGAAGACACTAAAGTAACAGCCTTACTGTTAATTGACTTCTCCAATGCTTATAATACCGTCAGTCACGAAGTCCTTTTATCCATCCTTTTCTATCTTATGGTCTCTCGGGAGGTATTGGAATGGTTTTCCTCTTATCTTCAGGGGCGTCAGCAGTTTGTTTGTTCCGCAGACTCTTCGTCGAGTTAGTGTGATCTTGCAGCTGGCGTCCCTCAAGGCGGTATATTATCTCCTCTTTTGTTCTCTATTTTTATTAGTCTCATCACCATCGAGCTTCGGACTGTGTATCATCTTTATGCTGACGATTTGCAGCTTTACTGCCACCTGGCAGTGACAACATATCTGATGCGATTGAGGAGCTAAACCGGGATTTAGGTGTGGTTAAAAACTGGTCTGATCGATTTGGGTTGGCGGTTAACCCACCAAGTGTCAGGCTGTCATTGTAGGGAGCCCCCACAGTGTGAGGAAGCTGAATGGCTTAACTGTGTGACCTGTGATGTTCGACAATTAAGTCATCCCGTTTAGCTCCGATGTTATGGATCTTGGTTTGCATGGTCGACACTTGTCTTGTCTGGCTAAAGCAGGTCACGACTGTCAGTAAAAAAGTCACCGGAATGTTGCGGTCGCTCTATCGGTTGAAAAACTTGCTTCCATCACACATAAATGCAATGATGGTACAGTCCATAATCAGTAAAATGGCTATTTTCTTGCTAACTGTATTTTTTTTTCGAAAATCTGTGAATGGGGATCAACATTCCATAAAAAAAGGGATAGTGGATAGTCTCCTAAGACGATTTTCGTGTAGCTGCAACGGATAAGGTACTTCCCCTTACTGCCCCGCTGAAAGTTTCCCCCCTGTATATTGACTATGGTGATGTGTGTTACTATGACCTGAATGCAGATCTCCTCAATAAACTCAACCGCCTTCTTAATAACTGCATTCGATTCGTTTTCAATCTTCATAAGTACCTATGATCATGTGTCCGGGCACCGATTGGTTTTAAAATGGTTGCCCATCCGGCAGAGAGTTGAGAGCTCTGTCTATGTTATCAATGTCTGGTTGACACTTCCCGTGACTCAAAGGCTGGCTTTTACTTGGGCGAGAGGTTTAGGCATTGCCATACAACGTGGCAATGCTACCAGTCTGTTGGGTACATTACCAATTGACAGCCTTTTTCGACGTCTTAATTTAGTTTATTTTGTTTGTAAAGTAAATAAATAAAATGGTATTGGGTTTTTCTATCTGGAATTTCTGAGTAGCAGCCCGGAGTCTGGATCTGCACCCGGTTGATGGCGATAGGCTCGCCCCCTATTAAATGGGACTTAAACACAACTAGCGAAATCTACCTACACATATTGGATTTTGCCGCCCCGCTGTACCGAATCTTCCTGACCCTAAAACGTGTGTAGCACCCCTAACTAAAACCAGGGGCCTAAGTCTACTAATTTACAAACGTTGCAATGGTCTCGCCATTGTGAGTATTTGACAGTGTTTGTATGGCAAATCTGTCAAAAACTCACAATGAAGAGAGGTCACATGTCGAAATTAGTATTAATAAGACATCCTATAAAATTCTTACATGAAATCTCTTTACAGGTAAAACCTACGCCATGATATCAATGAAAGCAACTCTAGTACATTTCCTGAGGAGATACAAAGTGACGGCTGATGACAGTAATCTGCAGCTGAGATGTGACTTCTTGTTGAAACCGGTGTCGGGACACGAAATTACTTTAGAAGAAAGAATGTAGACGGGACCTGAGGGCCTAAACAAATTGACATTCTATCCTCGATAACAATGATGGAAAAGTCGAAAATGTATTGGATTGACATAAACTAACGAAAAGTTTATCAATCCGGTTCAAAGCCATTGTTGAATATACAAAATGCTTTGAAAGTGATTGTGTAGGCCCTCTGTCTAAATAATTAAGGCGTTTTTGTCCTAATTCTAATCGAATTATTCTAATTAATTAGATTTTATTTATTAGGTACCGGGAATGGAATAATAGTTGAATTGTTTTGAGTTATCTTCTTGTATTTCAAGGTCTTTGTCTAATCCTCTGAAGGCCCCTCTGAAAAACCTTTTTGGTAAAAACCTATCTGATTGTGCAGTATAAAGCCGCAGTTCTATTGCAGCCCACGAGCTTGGCTACGTTTTGTATGACAATGTAGACGCTATCATCCACGGCGATCCAAAGCCACGATACGCGCACGGATGCGTGGCTGGCAAACAAATGAATGAACCCACCCAAATTTTTCTATTACTTTTTTAGATTGTCGTTTACGATTTTAAATAGTTAAGTAAGTTAAAACGATTGTTATGAATAAATAATTTATTCTACCTAAAAGCTTTTTTTCTACTACCCATCCTAAGCAAGAGCAACGCGCAATTCAGTGTGCATTATTATTAAAAAAACTTTTTAACAAAAAAAAACGACTTCCAAAAAAAACACTAAGTACTCGTAGAAAGTGAAAATTAACTTTATTTTCGGAAGTCGGTGTCTTTGGATCTGTATTTTAGTTTTTTGCCACCGACTTCAGAAATTAGTTATTTTTCACTTTCTAGTGTTATTTTTTTTTTTTAGAAAGTCTTTTTTTTTTTTTTGTTTGTTAAATAATCTTTTATTTTTCCCTTTTTACTTATGGTACCTACCCCACAGCAATTCGATTACCACTACTTGCTACACCGCACAAACAACAGTGACACAAGATATACGAAGTGGATTAATTAAATACATGTTATTGAAGCTAACTCAAAATAACCCAAACAAAGTTAATAAAAATCGGTTAACACCCATTTATAGCCCGAGTGCATCTCATGAAAATTCCAATTAGCCCAAACACGGCTAGGATACATTGTTTTCTTACGGAGTTCCGGTGCATACTTTCCGGATCATCTACAGATCAGTTCAATGGTACCATTTTCATCAGAATTATTTATTTAAATTTGCTTCATAGTCGCTTAACTATCTTAATCGAGATATCTTATCGCCACCCGTGAAATACTTATCATTGAGAAGTTCCGGTGGCCATTTGTGGTCTTCTTCATCAGTTCCACTTTATCAAATGATACTTTCTGAATGCAAATGCTCGAGTTGTTGATGAAAATACAAAAATCGCTATATGTATGCCTATAATATTTGAGGGTTTCCCTCGATTTCCCCGGATTCCACCATCAGATCCTGACTTGGTTCCAATGGGACCACCTAGGAAGTGCACTCTTTCGAATAAAAAAGAATTTTGAAAATCGGTCCACAATTGACGGAGAAATCAATATAATCTCATTGGAGAAATCGGTAAACATACATTTTAAAAAATATACAGTCGAACATGGAATACTCGTACCAATTTCCGCACGTGTCTCATACAACGTTTTTCAACAATGAAATAGATTGCTTTTTAACATTGAATACATTGATCACATTGAGGACGACTGGCTTATTCCACAAATCCACTTTTTCCAAGATTCCCCTGAAAGTGATTTTTTTACATTAGGGTTCAGTTTTCCCCACTGAGGCGGATTCTCTCAGGGGGGATTAGTGGAATTTATACTTCACACGAAATTCATCGAAATAAACCATCAAAACATTTTCAGAGAATGATTGAGTATTTCTTCGAGTCTTCCATGATATAAGTAACTAGCTTTTGCGCGCGGCTCCGCCCGCGTGGATGTCGGTTATCGCGTAAAAAAGTAGCCTGTGTCCTTCTCCATATCCCAGGCTTTATCTCTGCTAAATTTCAAGACGATCGGTTCAGCGGTTTAGGCGTGAAAACGTAACATACAGACAGACAGACAGAGTTACTTTCACATTTATAATATTAGTATGGAAGTATGGATTATTGTAAATCACTCTCGCGATTTTGGCGGCAAGAGACTATTTTCTGCAATTTCCGCCTCATTCAAGATATCAGGGCCTCAAGTCTGCTATTACAATAGTGTCAGAATGGTCTCGCCATTGTGAGTATTTGACAGTGTTTGTATGGCGAATCTGTCAAAAACTCACAATGAAGAGACCATTGCAACGTTTGTACATTAGTAGACTTGGCCCCCTGGTGGAGTAGATTCCATATTAATATCGGATTCCTCGCTTGAACTCCTATTATTATTTTGTTGTTTATTATTTCTGGCTGTTTGTGTAGGTATGTTAGACTAAATGTTTGAAAACGCATCCACAATACAGGAGAAATTCCTAGTGTGAGGCAACGTTAAAAAAAAAGTATTACCTCGTCTTTATAATATTAGTATTGAAGTATACATAATCATTTGGATTAGCGTTGTCTCTATCTGATGAATTTATTACCTACCGAAGATTTTTATATTTAACTTAGGGCACCTAGGTAGATACTTATGTGTTCCGATTACTACCTAACGGTAGGTACTTGACCCCTTTGGGGCAAGGCCACGTTAAGTTCTTAAAGTGACTACAGAGACCGTTACAATTTAAACTCCATTGAATGGAACTCCTTAAAAAAATTACCTCAAGAAACATCGATTTAGAATACCCTAGATACACTATCACCTACAAATCAAAGTCGCAAAAGTGTCCCATCGCTAAGTTACAAGTGTGTGCGTCTACTCAGGCAAATCTAAAACACATAATGTACTTAACAACATTTCAATTTTCCTTACATACAACCTTATATGAATGGAATTAAGGTGTAGTTTCGAGTGCGCGCGATGGGCGGTTATGACATTTCAAAAGACCATCGCGCAAGTCGTAAAATTTTATTGCTCTCAGCTGTAGGTAAGATAATTTTAAACGATACTATTCCTTAAGCAAATGCTTATTAAGTCAAATTCAGTTTACGCCGCGTGACAATGAATCGTGAATCGTAAATTTTTTTTGCTTTGGAACAGAAGGATAATGGAGTGGTCTTGAAATTTTACTCAGTACTATGTGCTTAAATAAAACAGGTTGAGGTGGTTAAAATTAACTTATTTTAATTTTATTTATTAAGACAATTTAAAAAGATTGATAGATAATGGTGCCGATTCTCTTGTCACAAAATTCTCTAAACTAAGACTAAAAATCACCAAAATTTTGTTTATTCCTGTCAAACGACCATTTCCTATTCTGAAATTGACGAAAGTGACACAACTTAACTATAATTTAGTTTGACAGGTCTAAGATGGTACTGAGTTTTTAAATTGAGTGAAAATGGCAATTTAACTATTCTGAATTTGACGTTTTTAAACTAAAATTTAGATTTTCTAACTAAATCTGATATATTTATAATCGCGATTAATAAGGTGTGGAATAAAATTAGTTTTCATGAACTAAAATTCACACCAATCACCGACTCTCACGACTTCTGGTGCAAAACCAGTACCTACTGTATATAAGGTGTATCTATTCATACACGAAATATGTTAAGAGAAACATCTTTAAGTCGTAAAAAAGCCACAGCAGCGAAATTTTTTATTTTTTATATCTAAGTGTTTTATATTTCTACATAATTATTATAATTTGAAAATTGCTTGAGACATTTTGCAAAAAAAAAAAATACCTTAAATATAAAATCCTTTATTTACTTCGATCAATAATAGCACTAGATACAGGATCAGGAACAAAAATAAGTCATTGAAGTGGCCACGTTTACACACACATACACATTTACATTTGTTACTACGAAATATAGAAAAAAGTTTTACAATATTAACAACTTCAGTTCAATATAAACCTTAACACTCAACTATAAAGTTTAATTACGATTGCAAAATATTTATATTTAAGTCCTTCTATCATTGGAGAAAGGTAAATAAATAAATTTAAAATGTCGCTTGAAAATAAAGTCATTTTTATAGTAAGTACAAAAATATTTATTCTAAAATGAAACTTAAAACCTAAGCAATAAGGTTAAAAACATTTTGTTGACAATTTCGTGCTTACTCTATTTTGGAACTAGACGTAGTTCTTGGTATTACATTTCAATGCTCAGAACAGAGTAATCATTGAAAGACGTAGAGTGGCAGGATATTTTTATTTTTTCATGCGAAGGTTCTTTTTTTAAGGTAGCAAATATTTTTGATCTTTTTAAAAAGTAGGTAGTAGGACTAAATTTGTACAATAGTTATTTTAATAAGGGGTATGCGCTGTGGTAGCCCGCGAAATTCAAATTTTCTTGCGTTTTATGCAATTTGCAGGTCCGTGTCAAGTGGTAATCTTGATCAGTTCAGTTATGTCCAATTTATAAAAATGAATTGAACAAATTGTTTAATTAAAAATTCAACAATTTGTTACTTAGAACTTTTTCAAGGTTTAAATATTTCTTTTCCTCGTTCTTTCGCGACAATAGATACCCATTCTGCATTGCGAAATGGATCGCTAGGAAATCTACAAACAAAAATAACATATAAAATAACAATACTACTCCGTGCATTTCCCTGTTCCAGAACAGTCGATGTTTGTTACAATAGTTGGCGCTTGTCGCAAATATTGGCCAAACAATCATAATATTTGCTAAATGATGTATAATTTACTATTTATTTGTTATTATTTTATGAAAAACACATACATAGTGATATAAACTTACCGAAAAAAAGATATTCCTTCCAAAATCTTGGTGTTACGGTGGTTATTTACACAATTTTTGAACGCGCACTGCGGCATTTTGACATCTTAACGTTGGCTATGTTTGGACGATACTAATTTGAAATAAGACCACAAAAGTATTTGTGCTCTAATTTTTCGGGCCGTTTTTGAAGCGCTTATCGGGAATCTAGTGCTATTATTGATCGAAGTCAAGAAAGCATTTTTCTTCACCGTTCGCATAAACAGTTAAGCAAATAAGTAGTGTCTACTTACCTACCTAGTTACAAGATCCACATAAAATTCTTTTGTATTCAACGTAGTTTGTGGACATTCAAGAGTACTTGACGTAATGATGAATCGACGTAAGTGTCTATTGAAATTGAATGGCAGTAATAACTTTGCCATTGAAAGAGGAACACATACTTAGTTGCTAATAAAACAGATGGAAAACTTCAGTTAATAATAGGTATATACTGAATCACGTTATTTACAGTTAGGTACCTAAGTAGGCCTCCCACAAAATCAAAACATAAAAATCAAAATATTTTATTTCACATAAACATACATGGGCACTTATGAAACGTCAGAAGCTAGGTGCACGGTTCCAATTAGTCGTTTCCTATGGAGAAGAGCCGGCAAGAAACTCCACGGTTACTCTTTTAAAAATAATTGGCTTTACAATATTATGAAACAACAGTGATAATAGGTATGGGAGGACAGTGTAGGCCTTTCAACAATTACCAGGTACTTAACAAAATAGAAAAGTGCCAACAAATCTACACTCTACTAGGCCTACAACGTTCTCACATTCACAAAATAGAAAATAATCTAATTATATAAAATATTAATGACATGATTGTAATTACAACTACAGTAATATATCTGAATAAATTTCATGTCCACAAAAGCCACTAATAAAGAATTGGAATTCGATTTGTAGGTAAATAATGTCAAATAACGAAAAAAAAAAAAACTAAATAAACATCGTTATTTGGGAGCAGTTAAAAGACATTTACATAGATAAGTTGTTTATCAGGTACCAGGCAAGCCACATGTGCAGAAGAAATTATTGCCAAACTTCCGTGTCTTCAACGTAGTCTCTTATCTTATAATATGCTTTGAGTAGACCGACGACCTTGTGAAAGCCGCAGGAATCCGATGGATGCGGGAAGCGCAGAACCGGTCGAAGTAGCGGTGCTTGGGGGAGGCCTATGTCCAGCAGTGGACGTCTTTCGGCTGAAATGATGATGATGACCTAAGTAGGTAACTACAAACTAGCACGTGTAAGCAATGGCAGCCCTTGCAAAGTATTTAGGTGGTGCGAGATCTCAAAGTGGCGCCCCTCGAAATACAAAACTTTAGATTTCTTATACTATGCAGTATGCAGTTGCCTATCCGTGATTATAAATTGGACCTACCAAATATACAGGTGTATCTTGCGGGGCAAGCACAGTGAGAGCTGAAACGCACTAGCGGCAGGCCGTGACGCGGCGACGCACTGACTTGCGGCCAGCCGTCAACCGCTCCTGTTGTCTTGGAGCTGCGGTGGGCCGCACCGGTTGAATGTAGCGGCGAACCGCACCCCCTCCACGCACTCGGCGCGGTGTGTCGTAAGCGCTTACCGCACTGATATAAAAATATTAAACTCTTTTCTATCATGTCGTGTCTCCAGTAGAGGGTGTATCTAAAATCGATGTTTATTTTTACGACGACGTTTTCCACGATAACTTAAATAAATAACTACAGCAACTTCTTCTACGTCCATCATGACCAACATTTCTAGAAGCACTGACGACAAAATGCGGCGGACCGCTACAGAACCGAGACGATACGGTTAGCCGGAATACGGCGTGCCGTTGCGGCAGACCGTTTAAACTGCGACCAACCGCAACGGCACGCCGCGTCACGGCCAGCCGCTAGTGCGTTTCAGCCCTGATATCTGTCCGTTTGCTTGCCCTGCCGAGGCCACAAGTTGTATAAATAAAAACAGCTAAAAATTTTGTTTGAAAACCTATAGGGTTTTCATTTTCTTCGAACAATATTCCGTCGCTACTGTTTATGGCACACTTCTTGTTTGCTAGCGTGATTGCCATGTGCTCACACAAGATGGACAATCAATTTACAAGGATAATGTTGGATACTAGAGCGAGCGAAGCAAGCACAATTTTTTTTAGCACCTTCCCACAGACAGGTTAGATTTTCTTTTGACCATTCATAGAGAAATAGCAGCTATACTTGGTCGATTTATTCAGAAAATATTCACTTTGAATATTTTCGGTTAATGACCAAGGCTTTAAGAAAGAGCGAGCGAAGTGAGTTCGAAACTTTTAGAGAAATAGTAGCCGCTGTTTCTTTATGAATGGTCAAAATAAAATCTAACCTGTCTGTGGGAGTGCTAAAAATTTTCTTGCTCGCTACGCTCCCTCTGGTATCCAACATTACCCTAGTAAATTGATTGTCAAACCTGTGTTAGCAAATGGCAACCACGCTAGTGACCAAGAAGTGTGCCACACACGGTAGCAACGGAATATTGTCCGAAGAAAACAACAACCCTATAGGTTTGCAAACAAAATTATTAACTGTTATTACCTATTTACTTGGTCGACCTATCCAGAAAATATTTACTCTGAATATTACTAAATTTCAGCTTAAAATCCTATCGATATAGTCAATAACGATTTAGTAACGAGTCGGTAGCCAGTGCCCAGTCGCACTGCCCTAGGGCCGCCACTGCATGTGGAATATTATTACCATGTAATCTTGAGAAATCGCATGTTTAAACAAACAAGGTAACAATATGTTACATTAACTACAATTACTAAGTCGATGGCACCCTTCACTTTAATTGATCAATCAATTAATATTTAACTAATTAACATGTGGACTGTCACGTGTACCTACACAGTGTAGGTACTGTAGCTGGGGCTGTACATAACATGCTTTTCACACCACATGCTCAACAATGTCAAATTATATGTCATGCAAACCTAACCTCAAGGAAGTCATTTAAGACCTGGGCCTCAAGTCTGCTATTACAATAGTGTCAGAATGGTCTCTTCATTGTGAGTTTTTGACAGATGGCAATCTCACAATGGCGAGACCATTCTGACACTATTGTATCAGGTGTACCGGAAAGTTTTTACCGGTTTTTCTGACAGATGCCGCTAGCCGTCAGTATGGAATAAAATAATTTGGCATATGTCATTTTATTCTACTGTCATTAACGTTCAAAAACTACTCATTTTCATTCTGACTAAATAATAGTGTTATAGTGTTGTAGCTCTGTGAATATGTCGAATTTTGTACCTGACAAAGAGCATTTGCGGCATGCATTGCTTTTCTTATTTCATCAAAAGAAAAAGGCCATTGAAAGTCATCGTTTGCTGGTAGAAACTTACGGAGAGCATGCTCCAAGCGTAAAAACGTGTGAGACGTGGTTCCGAAAATTTAAAAGTGGGGATTTTGATTTAACAGACAGTAGACGTTCGGGTAGACCAAAAAAATTTGTGGACGTGGAATTGCAGGCCCAACCCAAACTCAAAAACAAGAAACGATTAGCGACCGCTTACGAGAAATGGGAAAGATTTTAAAACTAGGAAGATAGGTGCCACATGAACTGAATGATAGGCAAATGGAAAATCGAAAAACGATTTGTGAAATGCTGCTTCAACGGTACAAAAGAAAGTCTTTTTTACATCGGATTGTGACGGGTGATGAAAAATGGATTTTTTTCGAAAATCCAAAACGTAAAAAATCGTGGGTATCGCCTGGCCAACCTGGCCCATCAACTCCAAAGCCGGATCGCTTCGGAAAGAAGACAATGCTCTGTGTTTGGTGGGACCAGGGTGGTGTGGTGTATTACGAACTTCTAAAACCTGGTGAAACAGTAAATACTGATCGCTACAAACAACAAATAATCAATTTGAATAATGCATTGATTGAAAAACGTCCAGAATGGGCCCGAAGACACGGTAAAGTAATTTTGTTGCATGATAATGCACCATCACACACAGCAAAACCGGTGAAAGACGTATTAAAATCGCTTGGATGGGACGTATTACCACACCCGCCGTACTCTCCAGACCTGTCTCCGTCCGATTATCACCTTTTCGCATCAATGGGGCACGTACTGGCTGAGCAGCACTTTGCAAATTTCGAAGAAGTCGAAAAATGGGTCGTTGAATGGTTCCGCTCAAAGGACAAGCGGTTCTTTTGGGATGGTATTCATCATTTGCCAGAAAGATGGACAAAGTGTGTAGAATCGAATGGCCAATACTTTGAATAAACACCATTTTTATTTTATTTTTTAAATTATGTGTCTTTTCATTTAAAAATCCGGTAAAAACTTTCCGGTACACCTGATAATAGCAGACTTGAGGCCCTGAGGTCTAGCAGGGCATTAATACTGTACTGAGTTTCATTATGACCCGCTGGTCATTAATTGATTTTAATTTAGAACGTAAAGTGGAAATCGCTTATGAACATTTAGGATAGGTAGTAGGTAGGTACAAACTAATTCCATGCATTCACCATTATGATCACTAAAAAATAAATTGTTCGAAAATCGAACTGGCCACAATTTTCAACGGCGCGGCCACGTACAAACCCAACTTTTTAACCATAACTTTTACAAATCTATGGTTTTGGGGAACAGCTTTTACAAGTTTTTACAAAATCTTGGGAGTTTTTTTTTTTTTAATATTGTTTTGGCCGCGTCATCGAAACGCACACAGCCAGTGTCACTCACAACGTCAATACGGATCCATTAAGTCTCTAGTAGGGAACGCAGAGACAAACATACATACCAACCAAAAACATTACAGTCCTTTTGGCCTGCGCCGCAGTCGGGTAAAAACACACGTCTTAACGAAACTCATAGAATGTTTTTCTAATAAAATACAAAGATAACTAGAAATACTTATAATTCATAACAATGCCGATTCTCTTGTTTATCAACTAAACAAAATATTAAATTAATTGGTACATAACAGAATTAGCACTTATGTTAACTTCTCTACACCACTTCCCAGAACCCTTCAAAACAACCCATTTTGACTCAACAGACAATTTCCTTAGTCGTAATGTATTTGTGTCATGCAAAATGTACTCTTAAACGTAAATGCCATAAGGTTCAAAGTTGAAACTAATAACTATTGGTACGAAATTAGTTGGCCTTCTGGAAGTATTCCTTGCTTTCTCGGGGGTTTGGTTTGATGGTGTTCGCGTTGGTGTCAGGGTTCCAGTTGGCTGGGCACACTGTAAAAGAAACAAAGACGGATGAATAATATTATGTGAAGCGTGATAATAAAAAGACTATTATTATCTACTTTTTTTTAAGGACACTAATGCTGACTTGTTTGCTCGGATGACTTAGGCCCCTAGCCCACGGTGACTTTAACACGCGATAGTCGCATTTGCAACGCACTACAGAAGCGATGCTAACGCGCTACAGTATCGCGACTGTATCGATGCAAACGCGCGACCGTGTCGGACGACACTCCTGCATTGTTACCAGTATCATAAAATATTTTATACCAGAAAATCTCCTTTTTTTAATAACTTTGTTTAAAACCGAAAATTTATAAAAATAATTAAGGTATGATTATTTTTTAATTATTAATTCATAAATTCAGTACATAAAAGAAAATGGAACCTTTTTTTTCGCCATTTTATGTGAATTACCATTATGAAGATATTTTTTTGATATGTTATCCCCTTTGTTTACATAAATTATCTGAATTTGAGACTTTGGGTATAGTTCAATACATCGCCGAGGGCTGCGACGAAGAAAGGTCTGTTCCAAAAGTATCTGATGAAAATGTAAACAAATGGATTTGAAAACTCGATATTCTTATTTTTAATCATACTAAAGATGTTTTTCATCTGACCATTGAAGATAATTTTATAACCTTCGCCGATGATTTTTCAATTACAATTTAACTACAATATCTTACGTATTTGTTTTTTTTTTTTTTTCTATTTTTATAATATAGTGCTTGTGGCACATTGATTACGTTTATGGGGCATGCAGTGCTAACTAAGGTTAGTATAACATAAGAAATTGTTATACTAACCTTAGTTTTTTAGTTTAACATTATTTTAAACAGTGGAAACAATTGTTAATATCCTTTAAATAAAAATAAAATAAATTAAGTTATGTAGTTGCAATCATTTCATTTGGTTAAAATAGGTTTTCATTTTTATATATATATATATATATTTTTAAATCTTATAAATAGATTATTTTCTATATTGGGAATGTGAGAACGTTGTAGGCCTAATAGACTAGATTTGTTGACCATTTTCTATTTATTTAAGTACTTGTTGAAACGCTCAGTGTAGGCCTTTTAGGTACATACTAACTAACGACCATCACTGTTATCTATTAACACTGTTATTTGAAAATATTATAAAAGCAAATTATTTTAAAACAAAAAACCAGCCAAGTGCGAGTCGGACTCGCGCACGAAGGGTTCCGTACCATTATCTATAATTAAAAAAAAACTACTTGCTAGATCTCGTTCAAACCTCGTTGGAAGTTTACATGTACATCATAATTTTTTTTAGTTTTATCATTCTCTTATTTTAGAAGTTACAGGGGACACACATTTTACCACTTTGGAAGTGTCTCTCGCGCAAACTATTCAGTTTAGAAAAAAATGATATTAGAAACCTCAATACCATTTTTGAAGACCTATCCATAGAAACCCCACACGTATGGGTTTAATGAAAAAAAAAATTGAATAGTTAGGTTAAATAGAAATAGTTCTAAGTATGGGGAACCCCCAAAATAAATTGTTTTTTTTTTCTATTTTTATGTGAAAATCTTAATGCGGTTCACAGAATAAATCTACTAACCAAGTTTCAACAGTATAGTTCTTATAGTTTCGGAAAAAAGTGGCTGTGACATACAGACAGACAGACAGACAGACATGACGAATACATAAGGGTTCCGTTTTTTGCCATTTGGCTACGGAACCCTAAAAAAGTAACTGTGGAGTTTCTTGCCGGCTCTTTTCTATAGGAAACGACCAATTGGAACCGTGCACCTAGCTTCTCACGTTTCATAAGTGCCCATGTAGCTTTATGTGAAATAAAATATTTTTATTTATTATTTATTTTGAAAAAGATAGAAACCATCGAAATATAGATGAATGTATAACTACAGCGAGTGATTGTGTATGAATTTAACCTGGACAGGGTTTGTTTACACTTTTATCAAATAAATGACGAAAAATTATATTTATTTCTGTAAACACTACTTGTTGTTTGTGTGCACACTACGCGTACGGAAAAACTCGCATTATAGCCAGGTGAAGACGTAAAATTGTGTACTCACCACGGGCAGTAAAAAAGAAAGCCCTCTATCGCATATTTACAATCCTCGCCTGCGGCTCGGGTCACAAATACTTGCGATTTCGGGCTTTCTTTCTTTTACAGCCCTTGGCAAGTAATGTACTCTTACACGTCAAAAAATAAATTATGATTTAAAACTACATGAGTTCGGTGTTTCCTTACTGAGTACTTACTTTTGGAACAGACATTAGCATGATCTTAGTTGCCCAACTAAGACCAAAATAGCTACTGGCGACTACACGGACTATGTAAAGCTATACAAATCCTCTACATACCTTCACCATGCTTGTCGGCGAACTGGAAGGCTTTGACCAGCCTGAGGGTCTCGTCCACAGATCTGCCAACCGGCAGGTCATTCACTGACATGTGCCTTAGGATACCGTTCCTGTCAATCACGAACAGTCCTGGAATGGAAGGAAATAGAATGTTTAATATTTTTTTAAGGAAAAAAATCTTTAGTATAAACGACTGTTTTCACGCCACCATGCGCAAGCGGTGCGCGTCCTTAGTGCGCAGGGTGCGGGCCAGCTCCAATGTCCTGGTGATGATGAGCGAATCGATTGCCCCTACATTAGACAATGCTGAAACAGACATTTATAGCCTAGCCAGGGCACTTAATTTTGCTTGATTTTCACCTTGACATACACTTGTAATTGTAATGACTTGTTAGTATGATTTTTTTTTAATGTAGTATTTATTTCTGTAATCTTGACAATGTGTAGGTATATTTTAATCTTCGTTTATTTTAATTGACATTTATTATTATTCTGTGACTTTTCATACTCATTGATTAATTTCAGTTGCAGTTTATTTAATTCCTGATCTATTGTGGCAGTATTGTGAAATTGTATTTTATTTTATAAAGGACGGCACTCTCAATACTCAATTCTTTATTGCATTCCACAATGTATATGCTTAAGTGGTAAACATTAAATTAAGAAACAATCGTGGACCCTTTCGGGCACAGCAAAAGAAATATAGAAAGTAGAGATAAACTTATCGTTTATCTTATAATCCAACTTATTCTAAAAATAAAAATAAAATATTTCTTATTTATTTATTTAATTGTATTACAATTAAATGAAAGAAAATTTAAAACTCATATAAAAAGAACACTTTGTAAACAAGCATATTACAAATTAGAGTATTATATCCAAGATAAGAATGCTTGGAAACATGCTGGTCCTGCTCCATAGGACAATTTAGAGTCTAGAAAAAATCAAACTGGTTGCTAATTTAACTGTATAATTTATAATTTTTATGATGTTAATTTTTATTTTCTGTGATATATATAAATTTAACTCACACACTTATTATATGTATTTTTTTTTTTTTTGTATAATCATATATAATGTTTGTAAATATGTGAGCACCATGTACCTATCAATCATATGAGCACGATGGAGTGGGGATAGAATGAGCATTCGCTCGTTTGGTCTAAACCCACCTTTAGATTATTGGTTTTAAGAATATTATTATAAGTGCTCCAATTTAGTAGTTGTCTTTTATCGAGAATACTCCTACGGCGGGCGCAGCGCAACACGGTTTTCACAGCCAAACAAATATTAACCTTGGTGTTCTTGAAATAAAGTTGAAAACCGCGCCTCGCAACAAAAGCTGTTTCAGTTACCCTAGAGTTTTTTTTTTTCTGTTAAAACTAATCTCAATTTATTTGATTACAAAATAAATTACCTCTGAGTGCGAAACCGGCGTCGAGAAGAACATCATAGTCCTGTGAAATCTTCTTCTGGTAGTCAGCAAGAAGAGGAATTTCTATCTTGCCAAGACCACCATCCTGAAACGCATAATAATAATATGTGTGAAATCATATCTACTGTAGGAGAGGTTTAGAAGAATCTCATCATAGGCAACATTCCGAGTTAAGCCGTAATCGCTCATAGCACTCAAATCAATTTACGTTCCGATTTAGAATATCACGATTATGACAGCTGAGAGCTGTTTGACAGTGCTCACTGTGATATTACTATAGAGGATAAGGTCGGCGTTATCGCAAGATGGCGCATGTCATAACGTCATCTATGACGATTCACGGGACATCGTTATCGCGCTCACGCCAATTCGGTACGCGTATAAGCACGGTCAAATCGATTACAGTGCAGTTAAGAATACAACCATAATCATCCTCAGCTTTTTTATTCTACTGCAGAACGAACCAGCTTTTGTCAAAAGCGTCAGTGTAGTCCGCCGAAAGACGTCCACTGCTGGACACAGGCCTCCCACAAGTACCGCCACCTCGACCGGTTCTGTGCTTCCCGCATCCATCGGATTCCTGCGGCTTTCATAAGGTCATCGGTTCACCTTGTGGGAGGCCAACGCTACGTCCTCCAGTACGCGGTCGCCACTCCAGAACCTTTCGGCCCCAACGGCCATCTGTTCTGCGCGCAATGTGCCCTGCCCATTGCCACTTAAGTTTGGCAATTCTTCGAGCTATGTCGGTTACCTTGGTTCTCCTGCGGATCTCTTCATTTCTGATTCGATCACGTAGGGAAACTCCTAGCATAGCCCTCTCCATTGCCCTTTGGGTGACTTCTAATAAGGCCCATTGTGAGCGACCACGTTTCAGTGCTATAGGGTCATCACTAGCAACACGCACTGGTCAGACTTTCGTCTTAAGACACCTGTATTCAGGTTGAATCAGTTCCATAGAATTTGCAATGTAGGTTGTATGTTAGTCAAAAATATGATTCGCGACAGTAACTTGGATGTATTCACAGAATTACAATCATTAAAATCATGAACACAACTCTCTAAGTTACAATTAACCTGTTAAATGACTATTTCATGAAATCGTGAGATTTGAGGCCAATTCTGACTTAGAGATGATTCTTATGATTATAATTCAGTAAATAAATATTTGACACTTGAAACGGGATATTTACCATGTTTACTTTTTGTTTCGAGTTCCCGATATTTCGGCGCTGTTGCAAGCACCATGATCACGGATAAACTGAAGTTATTGCGGGTGGGTGTTTATGAGCAGACAAAACGGTCTACCCTCTTTCTTGTTGTAGTAGTGTTAATAGTAATGTTAGTGACCATGACAGTTTAAAAACTTATAATAAATATTTGATACGGTATTGTTAGCATAATAAGGCCTTTTGCTTACCTTCCTAGGAGTGTTAGTCCATGCAAGATGGCTGAACTCAGAATCCGTTGAGACACCAATGACTTGGCAATCAATACTGGAGAAATCCTTAGCTCGGTCACTGAACGCAATCAACTCAGTTGGACAAACAAATGTGCTGGAAAACAGAATAACTAGGATTTACTAAGGAGATATGAGTGCAGACAATGAGCTGCAAATTCCAAAAATCATAAGAAAATTAGCGCTTATATCTTAGGGCTTCTCCCTTAAAACAAATATATCAACGCTTGAAAGGCAATATTTACCAAACGACATGTAAATGGTAAATAGATTACAGTGCTTTGTATTTATCATGAAATAATGGAGTTTATTAAACGTTCACATCGAAATAACGAAAGGGTGAGAACAGTTATTTGTCTAATGTTATAATAAATGGAGTATAGAGCATTTTAAAGTTTTTATTAAAAAAAAAAAAAAAAAAAAAAAATGCTCTAGTGGAGTATTATACTCAGAGTATACACTAGAGCATTTTAAAGTTTTATTTTCATTTTAATGTACATTTATAAAAAAATAAAAATAAATTGCTCTATTGTTAAGTTGCCAACATGCCATTTGGTAAAAATTGCTTTTCAAGTGTCGATATTATTTTGTTTTGTGCCAACAATAGGTTGTATTCATATACTTACAAATCTAATGGGTAAAACATTAGAACAATATATTTTCCATGGAAGTCTGCAAGTTTCAGCTTATTAAATTCACCATTTACTACAGCAGTTGCTTCAAAATTAGGGGCTGGCTGCTGAACCTTTGGAACAAATGCTGCACTGGCTGGAAAGAAACAAAATATTTCTAAGTTGTCTTTGATGATAGATGTAAAATAAGGGATTTAATATTAGTATAGCATAGAAGAATATTGTTTTTTGTTGCTGTATGTGGAAAACAAATAAAGTTGCTAAAAATGAAAAAAATATCACTTCAACATACCTGCCGCTAGGGTGTACAATAATATGAAAATAAATAAATATAATATTCTAACATTGATAGGATAAACAAAAAACTAAAATATGTACAAGAAGTGTTCTAAGTTGTATTGCTTAGAATATTTATTTTGCATAGTTTAGTTTAGAAAGATATAAATTTAGGACAGGAACATAGATGTAGTTAAAAATAAAGAAGGTATAAGTCTAGGTAGTCTATTCTTTTTATTGAGTAATAACATTTTGTAATAGTAAAATTAGATTATCATTTGTTTTTATTAGCTATCATTTAGCTACACAAAATCGAATATACATAACATTTCTACATCTGACCATGGATACCCGCCCCTAAGACGGCCCTCTGACCGAGTTGTCAGTGCTATGAACATGGTTTAAAAAAAAAAGGAAATGGCATTGATTGAACCAGTATTTATAGGTTATGTAACACAGTACTGCTAAAAACAGATTTACTTACTGGTGGAAAAATTCAGATTTTTCACCGCTGATGCTGCTGGCGCAAGGACCTTTTGAATTAGAAAATTAGTGTCAATAGGTCATGTACAATCTTAGAATTATTATTGGGTATTGGATGTAAAACATGATTATAGAACTTACTCTGCGAGTCAGTTGTTTTACCAAGAAGGACATTTTGTAAGCCGTTGTACAAAATCCTAAACAATGCTGTTTTAATTAGATTTTCTAGTATCTTCTGACCGGCCGATTAATGTGAATAAATTAATAATCCCAAACTGGAGGTTGAATGAATTGACAACAAAATAATACAACAATGACATGAGACTGACAGTTGGACAACTGACAGCTGAGTACAGAGTTGCCATAACCGAGTTCAAATAATCCGTAGGGCGACGCTGAAATATCCGTAGAATTCCGTAGATTGTCTTGAAAAATCTGTTGGGATTTATGACCCATCGAACGCGCTATCGTTTACACCACGCGGTTTGGTCAGGTGTAAAGCGGGCTGTACACTCGCGACACGAAAGCCAGTGTAATCGAGTGTACGGTGGCCAGCACATTCATCAAGTTACCACAAACGGTCTTTCTCGTTCGATTTTGAACTACATATATTCAACATTTAAAAGTTTAAAATGGTTTGAAGAAATTTGGCAGTTTCATGTATCTTGATGTGCTGGCCACTGTAAAATTACCTCAAAATGGCTGCGCTACCCCCTCTGCCGCGCGTGATGCGCACAGTCCTCACTCAACAAAAAGTTTGGGGGTGGTGCAGCACGGTGCACCACCCCCAATCCCGGTGCCTGGCCAGGGGCTGTATGTCAGGCTCACACACAGGCGAGAATACTCAATGATCTAATTATTGACTAGGTACGGCCTCTTAGACCCACGGTAACGTAGGTACTGTCAGGATGAATTAGTGTGTCCCAGTGGCGTACTAGGCCTAGGACCTCCGCTAAGGAGTTTATTGTTCTGTGCCTAGGACTGTCGGGGGCCCGGGGCGGCAAAACAAAATGATCCCCCGGTCTTCTCAGTTTATGTAGGTATTTTTAGAAACATTTAACATAAAAAAATATGACATACAAAGAAGTATAACGTGCTTAATTATACCCTAACATGGGCCTCACACCCGGCAGCAATTTTTTTTTTTCTAGGATGATTCATGTATAACTTAACTCCTCATTTTGTTATTCACGAAAAAAAGAATGCGGGATACAAGAGTGAGCTTGATATTTTTCACACCCAGTCTCCGATATCCCGGATAAATTTCTTTTGAATATTCTTACGAAAATAGAGTTACTTTGTCGACACATGCAAAAAGTTTGAGAATGTGGGATGCAAGCAAGAGTAAGCGAAGCGAGCTCGAAAATTTTAGCATACCGCCTTGTGTAGTTTAAGTTTTCTTTTGATTATTCATACAGAAAGAAGAGTTACTTTGTCGACGTTTGTAGAAATGTTTGAGAATTATAAGAATGTTGACAAGAGCGAGTGAGGTGAGCTTGATAATTTAAGCACCTCACCTCGAAGGTGTAGGTTAGGACCTTGCTTATGACTAGATTTTAAAAAGTACTTCTCGAAATTTGGGGACCGCTAAACTCAGGGGCCAGAGGCGGATCGCCTCTACAGTGTTTCAACGCTCTGCTTAGCGCCAAGAGTTGAAAATGCTACAGAGTGTTTTCATGACGCGTTGGAATGGGCTCTGTTGGATTCTCAATGCTCGGCTCAATACTGAAAGTAGAAAACACAGTGCGCGAAAAAAAACATCGTGTAGATAACAAAACTGCCCATGGCTACTGGGTTAACACCATAGACTTAGAAAACTATAGACCACTGCTTGGCGTGTCGCTGTAAGGGACAGAAAATCAAGGTACTTGCAACTTTAGGGTTACCCACTTTAAAGTGATTTTACGCCGAATGTTCTTCAATGTTCAGATGTTTTTCAATCTCTATTATCTACTTTGTACAAACGCACAGGGTTTATAAATAGAAACAAAACATCTATACCCAAAGTCTGAAATTCAGATCATTTATGTAAACAAAAGGGATAACATATCAAAAAAAATATCTTCGTAATGGTTATTCATATAAAATGGCGAAAAAAAAAGGTGCCATTTTCTTTTAAGTACTGATTTTAAGAAATAATAACTATAAAATAATCATACCGTATTATTTTTATAAATTTTTTAACAAAGTTATTAAAAAAAGGAGATTTTCTGGTATAACATATTTTATGGTACTGGTAACAATGCAGGAGATCCAAACATTTTCAAATTTTTTACATCTTCAACAACACTAATAATTACAACTCTCATTCATAGATTCATATCGTAAGTAGCATATCTTGCCACATTTTGGGTGAAAACTGTTTTGAGTGGAAATCGATTTTGGGAGGCCTACGTCTAGCAGTGGACTTAAAAGGGCTGATTATGGTGCTGATTCCCTTGTTCACAAACTAAACTAAATTTAAGTTCAGTGCATCTTTTTCTTTCTATTTCATTAAGAAAAGGACAGAAGATAAATTTTAGTTTAGTCCTGTCAAATTAATCAGCGCTTGACGTAAATTTACGTAATTTTAGCCGGCAAGTTTTTAATCACGTCTAAACTTGTATGGAGTAGTGACAGGCGCTGATTAATTTGACAGGACTAAACTAAAATTTATCTTCTGTCCTTTTCTTAATGAAATAGAAAGAAAAAGATGCACTGAACTTAAATTTAGTTTAGTTTGTGAACAAGGGAATCGGCACCATAATCAGCCCTTTTAAGTCCACTGCTAGACGTAGGCCTCCCAAAATCGATTTCCACTCAAAACAGTTTTCATCCAAAATGTGGCAAGATATGCTACTCACGATATAAATCTATGAATGAGAGTTGTACTATTAGTGTTGTTGAGGATGTAAAAAATTTGAAAATGTTTGGATCGCCTGCATTGTTACCAGTACCATAAAATATTTTATACCAGAAAATCTCCTTTTTTTAATAACTTTGTTAAAAAATTTATAAAAATAATTACGGTATGATTATTTTATAGTTATTATTTCTTAAAATCAGTACTTAAAAGAAAATGGCACCTTTTTTTTTCGCCATTTTATATGAATAACCATTACGAAGTTTTTTTGTTTTGATATGTTATCCCTTTTGTTTACATATATGATCTGAATTTCAGACTGGGTATAGATGTTTTGTTTCTATTTATAAACCCTGTGCGTTTGTACAAAGTAGATAATAGAGATTGAAAAACATCTTAACATTGAAGAACATTCGGGGTAAAATCACTTTAAAGTGGGTAACCCTAAAGTTTCAAGTACCTTGATTTTCTGTCCCTTACAGCGACACGCCAAGCAGTGGTCTATAGTTTTTTCTATGTCTATGCCAGCGATCTATTGTTTTCTCTATCTACGGTTAACACTCACGCTCAGCGTGCTTTTCTGAACGAAACAAACCGATCTTGTCAAAAGGTTCAAAGTCAATCGAACGTTAACGTCACTAACGTCAGACGTTATCTGTTATCAAAAAAGTATCTTGGTGATAAAGGTTTATTTACATATTTTGTACATTCAGAATGGCATATTATTAAAAGTTATTCAAAAATTCATTCCAGGTTCACCACACTTCTAGTTTGTTGCCGGTGCTGTACGCCAACAGGCAGTTTAACATATGATGTGATAAATTAATACAAGAAACTAGACTTATGCTCGAAAAATAAAATACTATTTAAACACAACCAATGAATTTGACAACATGCAACAGTCGGAGAAATGTGAACAAGCCTTAACAGCAGTATAGATTATCTCACATCTCGCAGCCTTGAAATTGTGTAAACACTTCAAAACTAAAATTATATAATACCTACCGGTCTATAATCTAATACCGACAATGAGTGCCATGAGGATAAACACGCGCGTGTTAAAAACCACGCATTTACTGTCAAACAGCCTTAGAAGCAACAGTTTGCAGAGTAAAAGAACTTTTTCAGTAACAAAAAATAAAAATATGAAATTCGTACAATTTACTTATGGAAATAACCCGAATGATATCCGAGTGGGCTATTTGGAAGGAGATAATGTTGTTGATATAAATTCTGTTGATTCTACAATGCCTTCTACACTGTTAGGTGTTTTGAACAGTGGATGTAGCAATAAGATTTGCGGGTAAGTGCATATTTTGTGATTTTATTTGTAAACAATGTTGTGAATCTTTCAATATACCAATCATAATGGTTACAACATAACTACATGGTAATACATAGTCAAATATTTCCCAAAAAAATATCATGATTTAAAAAGTAAATACTGCCATCATAACGAAAATGGTCCAAAAACAAAATTGAGTAGGTACATATTCGGAATCAGAAAAAAAAGGGTATTTTTTTTTTGAGTTTATTGTTAAGTTCTTCAAAGGTGCTATAAACTATATAAAAGGGCATAGTTACACAATTTTTCACATTAAGATATGGAAAAAGGACTCATTTGACTTTGATAATGTTGAAAGATTACAAATGTTGTAGATGTGGCTTTCTTTTTTAGGGTTCCATAGTCAACAAGGAACATAAAGTTTTGCTATGTCCGTCCGTCTGTCCGTCCCCAGCTTAGCTCAGAGACTCTTAGTACTAGAAAGCTATAATTTAGCATGGATATGCATATTAATCACGCCGATAGTGGTACAAAAAAAAAAAAAAAAGTTATTTAAGGTACCTCCTGTAGGTACATGTAAAGTGGGGATGTTATTTTTTTTGTTTTTCGCCTTCCCTATGGTGTGGGGAAGGATTATAAATACCGGTAAATTTTCATAACGTTACCTTGTATTGACAGAGTTAACGTTATTATTAAAATAAAGGTAATCGATTTAAAGTTATTTATGCAACTATTAATTTTATCGTTATTTTAAACGGGTGAGATGTAAGTAGGGGGGCCTGAGGCGTGCGGCGCGGCGGGACCCCGCCGCCGCGCCTCTCTGATGCCGTGCCGATCAAAACGTTGCCTGAATCTGCCTGATTCTTATCCACAGAACGGCAATGTAGCTAAATTAACGTTAGTTATCGTATTTTTGTTAATGTTAATTAACGTTATATTACTGGTATTGTTATCAACTAACGTTAAATTTTTGTAACGTTAGTAGGTATCATTGAAATTTAACGTTACGTAACGGTTATTATTTTGTTATTTGGTAACGTTAACAAGCCCTGGGCCTCAAGTCTGCTATTACAATAGTGTCAGAATGGTCTCTTCATTGTGAGTTTTTGACAGATTTGCCATACAAACACTGTCAAATACTCACAATAGCGAGACCATTCTGACACTATTGTAATAGCAGACTTGAGGCCCAGGTGTGGGGTATCGTTGGATAGGCCGTTCAAAAATATTGCAGGTTTGTAAAAATCATTTTTCGATGCAGGGATCCGTTTGCCTAATATTAACGACTTGTCTGTCGTAATTAGAGACACAATTAAAAACCCATTGTGTCTCGCGTAGATCTACGTTCCGACAGACGAGAGGTTAAGCTTTAAAGTTCTATTTTTTATTAGAGTCAAGTGTTCCCCCCTACCAGCTAAATGGTTGTATTTGGATATGTGACAAATTCACAGCAGTAGTATATTTATGCCGCAGCCATCTGGTTAAACTAGCCAGCGAATTGGACGCCTAGACGCTACTCATTAAACGCCGCATCTAATTAAATAGCTGAAGGACAACTAGCCGAGTCATTGAGCGCAACGTTTAACCTGGGCCTCAAGTCTGCTATTACAGTAGTGTCAGAATGGTCTCTTCATTGTGAGTTTTTGACAGATTTGCCATACAAACACTGTCAAATACTCACAATGGCGAGACCATTCTGACACTATTGTAATAGCAGACTTAAGGCCCAGATGAGTGAATGGCGTGTAGTCATTTAGATAAAATACTTTTTACTAATACCTACCATTAAGTAACTGGCATGTTCTTCTTACTAGTTCGATTCATTAGTTCGATCGTTGAACTAGTGAAATTTTACTGCAAGAGCGAGCGAAGCGAGCTCGGGACTTGCGGCACGGGGGGCTTGGACAGATTAGGTTCGAAGAAAAGAAAAAAAAGAAAGAAAAAGTATTTATTGGGACTCATACAGGAAGATCACATTTTAAACTAAACACACTCAATTAACAATAATAAAAAATAAAATAAAAAACATAAGTAAAATGCAGACAAAAAGTTAAATGAAAAATTAGTTGAATGAATGATGAAATGTTAAATGAACAAGATGGCTCATCCCCTTCGTGGTTATTTTTTCTAAAACCATGCAGAAGTAGGAGCCCCGTGATGCGGGGCTCCGTCGACAAGCCTTTGCCATTGCTTGGAAACAAATTTAATTACAGTGTTTCAATTCATTAGTTCGAAGATCGAACTAATGAATCGAAGCACTGAATCACTTGGCTGAGTCTTGGTCAGTCATCTTCAAAGGCTGACTTTCAAAACGCTTAGTTGTTAAACATTGAATGATTCTAGTTCAATTTACTATCGGCCTAGGCATCCAATTGGCGGGCTAATTTAACCAGATGGTTGCGACATATGACGAAGTTAAAAGGAAAACTATCATAGCATTTACAAGTTACGAGTAATAGTCGATCAACTTACATTTACAGTTGCAAAACATGTTCTCCCATACATTCCGTATGGGAGCACATGATTTTCAACTACAATGTTCAGTTTATTCTTGGGGTAAATTCATCCCAACTACAGAACCCTTCATTGTGCGTGGTCCGACACGCACTTGGCTTGTTTTTAAACTTCATTAATTAGTAAAGAGTGCTCAGACGGTGTACCTATGACCAGTAGGGAAAATGCATCGCTTTCTTTTACCCTACTGCCTACCTGAGCCAGGGGCGCCCTGTGTAATATTAATGCATTCTTTATCAATCTAGCATTCTGCCGTCCTATGACTAAAATGCCGTTAAGTGAATAAACCTGATTTTGGGTTAAAGGTTCCGATTACTAAAAAGGCCGTTAAGTGAATAATTGAATAAGTGAATAATTGAATAAGTGTATAAGTGAATAAGTGAATAACGGCCTTTTAGTAATTGGAACCTTTAAGATCATAACTCAAAATCAGGTTTAAGCAGTTAACGGCATTTTAGTCATAGGACGGCAGCATTGTTTTACCTATCTTTCCTACTTACATGGATAAAATGCAACATCTTCTTTAACAGACGGGAATTCCCGGCCTATTCGATTACCCATAAATTCAACTAGATGCGATTTTCAGGATGAAAAAGAAGGCTAAGTAAGCTAAGGAAGAATGTTATAATAACCCCCCTCCCCCCTTATGGGTATGAGGTTGATTGGCTATTTAATCATAAGAAAATAAAAATGTATTGTGAAGCTTCTTTTGTAGTTATCACTAACTGTATAATGTAAACATTTCGCTGTGATAAGATGCATGTTTTGCTATTACTTATTACGAAAAATAATACATAACAGAATGATTTTGTAATAAGAAAAACATCTAAGTAAAATAAAATAAAAGCACAATAATCTATACATACCTACATGTAATATAAAAGTAATCGTAGTAAAGTCAAAGCTGAAGGTACACACGGCTACATATCAAGCTATACATTTCCAGTTTAAGCTGATCTCGAATTAGATAGGATTTCCGTACAATGGGAGGTCACCTTATACTGGAAATGTATAGCCTGATATGTAGCCGTGTGTACATTGAATATTTTTGTAAAAAAGTAATTCTACGAGGTCTGGGAACAATTTTAATGCTGAAAATATAGTTTTTATAATTTTTGTCTGTTTGTATGTATTTTAATGGAAAAACACATGCTCAAAGGATGAACTATGACTGGTTAAAGCCATCATATTTTTGATGTGAAAAAGGTATAGTGCTATTCGTCCTGTAAAGCTCCATCTCTTTCTCACTTGGAACAATGATGACTCTAACACGTCATAGTACGGTCCCAGTAGTTGCGCTAGCGACCACGGCGACCACTAAACCAACAACACAGTAAATAATCATATTTTTCATCCTCTACAGATTTCCAGCAAAATCCCCAAAAAGTGTGCCTCTTTCTGACGTCACTTTAAAGGCGCCAATCCACGGTATAGACAAGATATTATGCGTTGCCTTGAACTATGCGGACCACTGCAAAGAACAAAACTTGGAGCAGCCCAAGATACCGATAATATTCAGCAAATTCCCCAGGACTATTATTGGGCCCAATGAGGCTGTGAGAATAAGGACTGATATTGTTAAGGTATGCTACTAAAGCCTAATGATTTAAAAAAAAACTCTTAAAGAACAGAGAGTTTACTCAAAATGAGTTTAGTAACTTATTCAAATCCTTATCTCGTTCCCACTTAAACAAATACCAACTTTACCTTTGTGTAAATAAGGTTAATTTCAAAATGATTACTATAGAATTTTCTTTTGAAAATGTTGTAATAGAAAATAAACTTTTTAAGTATAATAATAAGTAATATGCAATAAAGTAACTTTTTCGGATGTACCTACATTAAATTGGAAATGAGATTATGAACGCAGTTTATATTAATCTTTTGTCAACAGTACTCATTACTTACCTATTTGTGTGGTTATAATTGAGAACCAGTAGTTGGCGTGGCAATCATTATCTTAGCTGTAAACAGTTGTTTACATAAGCCCAAAAAGATAAAGTTGTGTTTAAAAAAATACTGATATGTATACAGCAGCTTAGACATTGAATGAACAAAGTTTGTTATTCAACAAATTCCACATATTGTTCCACGGTCACCTACTCACATTTAAATATTATACATATTTTTTCAATTAATTAAATTACCTATTGTACAATCGCCAGCACATCAGGCTACACGAAATTGTCAAATTTCTCCAAATTATTTTAACCCTTAAAATGTTCAAGGTTAAATTCAAAATCGAATGAGAAAATCTGACAGATTGTGGTAACTTGATGTGCTCGCGACTGTACTAAAGAATAATTTGTTTGTGCAGACTGGCTGATAAAGGCGGAGAAACGATTGTTGTAGTGAATCTTGGGTGGGACTTTAAATTATGTCCAGAATTTTGTTCTTCATAGCGTGTCGATGGCAATTCAAATTGATTCAACCAAGAATTTAGCTATGAAAAAAAAAAAAAAATCACATAAACCTACATTACGCGACACTTATGAAACGAGAAGCTAGGTGCATCAAATTGGTCGTTTCCTATGGAGAAGAGCAATCAAGACACTCAATGGTTACTCTTTTAAAAATAATTGTCTTTTTCAATATTTTCAAATAACGGTGTTAATAGGTATTGGAGGACAGTGTATGTTCGTTTGTTCGTTCGCCTTGTATGGATCAGAATATTGGGCCACAAAAGGAATAAATGAAAGGCAATTGCATGCAGCTAAGATGAGAATGCTATGAGGGATGTGTGGTGTTACGCGAATGGATAGAATAAGAAATGAGCATACAAGGTGTTTTTTTTTTTAATCCCATAACTCTAGGGTTATATTCTATAAGTAAAAATAATACAAAAAGTCTTAGAATATGTGGTCCAAAAATGCATAGTTTCGAAGATATCATCAATCATAATTAATTTAGGTCAAAAATTGTCACCAGTATGGCGAATCGTTATTATTGTGACGTTGCGTTGTTGATGAAACTGAGACTCTCGATATATGTAGGTACCTAAGTTTCATCGATAAATACGAGTAATTAATTTACATTCAAACGAAATATTCTCATTTAAAGCTCAGAAAATGCGACGTTTCATATTTCACGTAAAGGTTTTTTACATTAATTATTGTGACTTTAACGAATTATTTTGTATGAAAAATATAAACAATAAAAATTAAAATAATAATAATTCATATGCCAGTTGATTCTTTGATACGGTCTCATTTCATACCCTAGAGTTATGGGATATAAGAAAAAAAACCTTTGTAACCTTTGGAAGTCTAAAATTGACACGTGACTGAACAGTGCCTCAAAGTCTGCTATTACAATAGTGTCAGTATGGTCTAACATTGATTTCATAATTGTTGATTTTGACAAGTTTAGTAATCTACTAATATAATGGCGTCATTATGACTTTCCAATGGTCAGCCACTGACACTCCATTAAAAGAATTGGTTATCTCGTACATAATGACAAATGAAACTTCCTGCTAAACTTCCAACTTCCTACTACTTCAGATTGCTTATAACACTAATAAATAATAAGTAAAAATATATATAAATGAAATCTGGCATGAATAAATGTTCAAATTTAGTAGTCGTTTTTCGAAAAACATTTGTATTACGAGGTTTTATAATAATGGCAATACGACAATGCCATTGTAGTACAATTCTATTACGAGACCATTGACCGACCAATGATCGACCATTATGAATTTAGCAGATTACGAACCAGGTGTGTGGAAATAGGTTGTCATGGTATGGGCATGTGATGCGGAGGAACGAGGGAAATGTCGTCAGGAAAGTTTTGAGTATGAATGTGGACGGGTATAAGTACGAGTAGAGGAAGACCAAAGAACCGATGGATGGACTGCGTGAACAATGATATGGCTAGAAAAGGAGTGACTACCAAGATGACGTCTAATAGAGAAGTATGGAAGAAATAAACATGTTGCGCCGTCCTCAAATAAATTGGGCAGGAGAATATGATGTTCATGACTCTCTTTTGAAACTGGGTCTCAAAGAGATACCTACATCATCATCATCTGCTAATCGATTACCCAGCTATTTTTTATTTATTTATTTATCTTTCCCTTATAACTAGAGATCGGATATTCGGATGCATATTCACCGCGGGATTTTTTCGATACAAAAATGCATTCTATATTAACCAACATCTCAGGTTAATATAGAATGCATTTTTGTATCGAAAAAATCCCGCGGTTCCGGAATCGACAAAAGAATCGGATGACTATAGAATCGGATGCATATCTTAGGTAGATATACAGATCTATGTATAGGTATCTACTTAAGATTTTTTTTTTTAAATAAGGCGTAAATATTACCTCGGCTACTTAGGATAGATATCCTAAGTAGCCAAGGTAATATTTACGCCTAACCAGGATATAGTGCTTACTTAATTTAACTGAAGGTAATTTTTTTATTTTTTATATACACCACCTCTTCTCTTACATCCTACAAACACATTGCATCGGGGGTTAAACATGAAATGAAATCGTTTATTCTGTAAATAGGATATCGGAATCACTTTTACACGTCATATAAAAAATATAAAAACAAGCTTGGGGAAGTCGACATTTCTTATCTGACTATCCCTGAGAAGAAATGGCGAAACAAACTCAGGGGTCAAAGTCTCTTTTAATCCAGACATAATCTTGGTCAGATCATGTGCGGAACATGTAGATCCGTGTCTGAAATGGTCGTTTGAGGAAAGAACCACACAATTTTGAGTGGACCTGTCCAGTCAGTGCAAGCATTTGTCAGTAAACGTGTAGCTCAACTCAGGATTTAAGGAGCTCAACGACTCGACGAACAATACCAAAGAAAGGACATTTGGGTAGGCCGCATAAAGTACTCAAAATACCAGACCATCATTAAAACTACTTGAGAAAGAGGAAAAAGAGATAATCTTAAAGAAAACAAATGACCCACATAGTGCTCACATTCACAATAATTAAAGTAGTATATGTAATACTTTTCAAAGTAAATATTCATGTCATTTTGTATATAATATTTAATAATGTCAATAATTAGGTATGTATATAAAATGCATGAATAAATATGCATCTGAATAGTTATGCAATCCAAGCATATCGGGTTTTTTATTATAATTTTTTTTAGAAGTCGCTTCCATACTGTACATCCGACTAGTTATGCATTCACGGTGTTCCTGGAATCCCGGTTTTTTTTACAACAAATATATTTTAAGAAGCCGTTTTCATACTTTCACATCTAAAAAATGACTTTAGGTAAATATGCATCCGAATATCCGATCTCTACTTATAACTATCATTACAGGTTTATCACCTAATGCGATAGTACGGTCTCTTATAATTATACTACCAAAACTACTAGAATACTACTACTGCCACTGCTACTGCTGCTGCTGCTATCTAGTAGTAGTATTCTAGTACTGTTGCTGCTAGCCCTCATTCTGCTTATTAAGGATGCGGTTAAAACTGGTTGGTAAGAGAAAAAAATACTTAAAAAAGAACTGTCTATATTCCAGAAAGTGGATTGGGAAGTAGAGCTAGCGGTGATCATCGGTAAGACCGCCTCTTCCGTGACGGCGGCTGAGGCCAACAACTATATCTTCGGGTACACTGTTGCCCAGGACATCAGTGCGAGGGACTGGCAGAAGGAGAAGAATGGAGGACAGTTCTTGCTTGGAAAGGTTCGTGCTATAAAGTGTTTGCTGTTTGTTATACGAGTAATACTGAGGGCTGAAACACAAAAGGCGTCAACGCATACTTATTTATTTTAAATAAAACCAGCCAAGTGCCTGTAATCCTTAAGTAAATAACTACCCCCCCCCCCCCCCCCCCCAATTTTCAGCTATTTTCTTGAATAACGTAGATACACACGGCTACAAATCAAGCTGTACATTTCTAGTATAAGCTGATCTCGCAATGTATAGGATTTTCGCAAATTGAGAAGTCAGCTTAAACTGGAAATTTATAGCTTGATTTGTAGCCGTGCGTACTTATTTTTTCGATATCTTCATGTTAAATTCTAGATACACTTACCGAGGTTTCTTATTGAGCCGTTTTTCATCATTCCTTCTCAGTCCCAGGATATTTTTTTTTTTTTTTTTTTTTCAAAACAATCTCACTGCAGTATCAATAGATGTCGTTCGTACACTTCATTCGGCAGTAGAAGAAGCGATATGAAGCTATACTAATAAATGTCGCTTTTAAAAATTTGCTTTAAATAATTATTTTCGAGCTGATTAACTGCAATGCAAGGATATTAAAAATATTTCTTTATTATTTCGAGTCATTCGTGGTTATTTAACGAAAATGTCTAAATACTGTATAAAAGAAATATGAGATAAATCTGGATTTCCTATTTAAATGGTATTTATTTTTATTCTTGATCGCATAAAATATGAAAAAACGTTAGTGCAAAACAGGGCCCCTCCGGGATTTGAACCCGGGACCTCCTGCACCCCTAGACCATGAGGCCACTTGTGAAAGTGGCAATAGTGGACCGTTGTATGCCCTGTTAATTTTGGATATAATTTCTGTTTCTAGTCTCAAGACACGTTCTGTCCCATTGGTCCGTGCATAGTGACCGCGGACGAAATTGGGGACGCACATAAACTGGACATCAAGTGTTCAGTCAACGGGTTACAGAAGCAGAGCAGCAACACCTGCAACTTGATACACACCATACCTAAAGTGATTGAGAGAATCAGCGCGTGAGTAAATGCCTGTTTTATTTATGCTGTCTCCGTGCCTTGAAAAGCACTTAAAGCCGTACGTCCTGCGCCTGAAGGGCAATTCACGTATTTTTAAGAACGTGTGGGATGATGCCTGGGTAAAAAAGTAGAAAAACTGTTTAGTCCGTCAATCAGATAATAAAAAAAATATTAGACACGTATTTTTTGCTTTATCATATTAATAAAAAATTACTTAAATAAAACACATTAAACTTGGGCCGTGGGGGCTCGTTACATCATAGCTCAGTATAAAATCTAATGAGAAGTGACGTCATGCCACATTTGAATTCAATGTATCGCCGTAATGTTTTGATTACGTAAAAAAAAAAGAAAAAATACGTGTCCAATATTTTTTAATAATCTACATGACGGACAAAAAGATTTTTTTTAGTCATCATCCCTAATCTAATCTCAGTCTCAATCGGACGTATAATAGTTTAGCAGAAAGGACTCAATCGACATTACGGTAAAAAATTAATTGTATATACCAAAGAGGTCCTGACGGTTTACGGAAAGTATCTTCAAAAGATCGCTTTTAGCGATAAGACCGCCCATTGTGGCACCCTATGTAACAGTTCTACATTTATATCTGTAATTTTTATGGTGTACATAATAAAGAGTATTCTATCTATCTATCTATCTTCATGTGGGTTGGTTCAAATTATTAAAAAAAAAACCGGCCAAGTGCGTGTTGGACCACGCACAATGAAGGGCTCCGGAGGTGGGATAAATGATAAATGATAAATGATTTTATTTCTGTAAGTAGGTTTTTACAAACACTTTTACACGTCAATCATATTTTAAAACTAGATGAGGTCGGCATTTCGTATCTGACTACTCTGAGAAGAAAGACCGAAACAAACTCAGAGGTCACAGTCTCTTTTAAAGTCCAGACATAATCTTGGTCAAATCATGTGAAGACCATGTAGACTGGTGTCTGAAATGGTCTTTTGAAGAAAGAACCACACAGATTGAGTGGACCTGTCCATTCAGTGCACGCATTTGTCAGTAATCGTGCAGCTCAACTCAGAACATAAGGAGCTCAACGATTCGACGAACAATACCAAAGAAAGGACATTTGGGCAGGCCGCATAAATTACTCAAACTGCCATACCATGAACAGGAAAAAAAAAATATATATATACTGAGAAGGAAAAAAATAAAAATTAAACAAAGACCCACATAGTCTTCACATTCACAATAATTAAAATAATAACATTATACCTCACAAGTAAATATTAGGGATGAATTTATCCTAAGCACAAACTTAACATTACTATGTTTTTATATTTAACCCAAAGGTTGACTGGTAGAGAATGCCTTGTGCCATTACGTCCACCTACGTACCACTATTGTGAATGAAGTTTAAATAAATAAATTAAAAAAAAAATTGTAGTTGAAAAACATGTTCGGCCTATCCAAGGATACCCTACGCCATGGGATAGCCGAGAAAAAAAATCATCATTGGATAGACCGTTCAAAAATATTGCGAGTTTGTTAAAACCATTTTTCGATTCAGGGATCCGTTTTAAAATTAAGCTTTAAAGTGCTAATTTTTGTTCGAGTCTAGTGTCCCAAAGCTAAATGGTTGTATTTGGTTATATGGAAAAATTCACAGTAGTAGTATATACAGGGTGAAATTAAATTCATGGGCATCCTTTTATAAGGGTTATGGTACTCATCATTATGAACAATTTTCACTATGGGGCCAATCCTGAAATCGCGAAAAAAAAAACAGCTGTTCTCTACATTTATATTCGCATAGCTCGTCAAAATGTAGGGAACAGCTGATATTTTTTTCGTTATTTCATGTTTGGTCCCATAGTGAAAGCTGTTCATGATGCTGGTGATAAGTATAATGACCCCTTAAGAGGATGCCCATGAATTCAATATCACCCTGTATAACGGAACGGTTAAAAGGAAAACTATCACAGCTAAGTAGGCTTTACAAGTTACCGAGCAATAGTCGACCAACTTACATTTGCAGTTGGAAACCATGAACATGAACAAGAACATGTTTTTCAACTACAATGTTGTTTTTTTTTTTTTGGGAAATATTCATCACAACTACGGAACCCTTCATTGTACGTGTCCGACACACACTTGGCCTGTTTTTAACCGACTTTCGAAAAAGGAGGAGGTTCTCAATTCGGTTGTTTTTTTTTTTATATGTTCAAAGTTGTCTCATACTATGTTAAACGTCTTCTTTCCAGTCTAATGACGCTGTACCCGGGTGACATCATCCTAACCGGTACACCAGGCGGCGTGGGACTGCACCGCAGTCCTCCCCAGTTCCTACAGCCTGGCGACTCCATCAGCAGTGAGATACAGAAAATTGGCAAGTTCGATGTTAAAGTGGAGAAGTTTTAGACGGTAGAATAAGAATAGCTAAGAAGTGTTGAGGGAAGCCGGATATTCGTATTACCAACGATTTTATGAACTGCTTAGCCTGCTTGGATTTGAAAATTAAAAATTATTCCTCAGGAACGTTCTACCTAAATAAAAAGTATCTTATGTACTAACTAATCCAGGACATCTGTATCTCTGTATGCCAAGTTTCATCCTCATCAGTTCAGCCGTTAAGGCGAGGTTTATTAACAAACGTCTAAATTCACACACTCCTAATGATTATCATTATGTAAATACATACTTTTTACGGTTGCGAATCTTATTTTGATCAACATACAACCTGCTTTGACCTGCAAATTAAAAAAAAAACGTAGGAATATTTGAATTTCGCGGGCTACCTTATCGTTTCCCCCTTACGTAGCGTCTCTGATGCATGATTAATGAACCAATTACCTACTCCGCTGAAATAATGAAAACTATTGAGACACATTTTTCTTAAGGGGCCGTGCACGAAATCGACTGATTATGATCAATTTTGTTCATTGTTTGTGAGAAAAAAAAAATAATTAAACAAAATTACATATTTGTGATTTGAAAATTCGTGTTCTTTGTTTTGCATGTGGCTGAAAGGGATTTTTCAAATAAATTAAGTATTCACGGTAAATTACTAATATTAGCAACAAGTTTTACGAAAAATGACGCGAGACTACCATTTGATCATCATTCTACAAGAAACTGCTTTTGATTTTGAACATTAGAAAATATCATCAACATTATTATATGGTGTACTTGCATGTGGCTGAACCACTTTTTTCAATTCCCCTACAAAATATAGCAGAAAAATTATATTGAAAAAACCTTTTATTTGTTTTAAACCCTGTCAGTAATATATTTTTTCCTATTATTTAGCAAATCATATCAAGAAATTTAAAAATCGCAAATTAGTCTTCAGCTATCCTTGAAATATAATCAAAATTTTATTTAATGATTATATAATATCTTAAGTAAATCAACGGCGAAATAAACTATATTTTGGAGAGCACAAAAATGATGAAACTATTAACAGATGCTGTGACCGACACGAATGGTTTAGCATCATGAAAACTGTACTTTTATAGTTACTTAATGTTTCGGTTATATCCAAGTTTTCTCACAATTAGATAAGAAATTGATTATAGAGTTTTTTTCGTGCACGGAGCCTTAAAAAAAACTTGGGTAACCGTAGTTTTGTTCCTCATGATTGAACCTATTGGTGGAAAAAAAATACAGGTAGTTATTTAAAGGCACTTGCAAGCGCCTTTTCAAAAATCTTTTAATGCAGTTGTAGTACTTACTTAGTTACAAAAAAAAAAAAGAATGTTTCTTTTGAGGATCGCCATCATCAATATTTTAAGTAATTTCTTTCTACTGGCTTTCTTTCTTCCCTCCTGTATATGAACAAAACTTTTATTTATGTCGTATTTTATACAAATCGTGACATATGAATTTTTTATGTTCTTTGGTTTATATATTTCATACTATGTAAGGTGTAATTGCGTATTTTATATATATTTTACTCTACTTTTACAAATGTTTACTGTTATTAATATTATTATTCTATTTTAGTTTTTTTAAATAAAATTATATTTAAACATTGTTTTCTGAATTACTAATGTGTTTTAAGCTATTTTTCTACCAGCACCACAAAGATACATTAGTTTTTTTTTTAATTTATTTTTTTCAATTAATTCTCACACTCGCTGGGCTATAGTGAAAAAAAAACAGAGTTTTTTTTTTATCGTTTTTGTATGTATGACATATACAAGCAAAAACGCTTTAAAAAAAAAAATGGAATGTTGCAATCAATATTTCACCCACTTCCATTCAAGCTATCGGGTTGAAATTTGGCACACACGTTTGGTTCTCGTGACAATGCACGATTACTTAAGACTGCGCCGAGTGGCGCCCTCATCGTTATTTCGGTGATTTCTTTTATTTTAGAATGAAAATGCAGAAAATAAGCTCGTCAAGTTGTGCTTCACAAGACTATACGTTATTATCACTACAAACAGTAGTTTTAAATTGTTATGTTTTATTGTAATCATTAAAACGGAGCTTAGTGGCCACTATTTTCCGTTTTAATGATTAAAATAAAACATAACAATTTAAAACTACTGTACTGGTATATGCCTTACCTATGCTGGTGGTCAATCAGCTCCGCTACCAACTTATTGCACATACGCCACACCCTTTTGATTGAACGTAATATAAAATAGCCTCCCTAATATTACCAAGACATGAGCTATTCTTAAAGCAGTACGACGTACCTAAGTACATAAGAAGATGGAAGATTCTTGTCCTGTCGAAGTAGGTACAGAACCAGATGAAGATTCTTGTCCTGTCGAATTAAGTATAGGTAAAGAACAAGATGAAGATTCTTGTCCTGTGGAAGTAGGTACAGAATAAAATGAAGATTCCTGTCCTGTCGAAGTAGGTACAGAACAAGATGAACATTCTTGTCCTGTCGAAGTAGGTACAGAACAAGATGAAGATTCTTGTCCTGTCGAAGTACCTAAGTAAGTACAGAACTAGATGATGATTCTCTTCCTGACGAATTAGCTTTTAATGTAAGAGTTAGGAATCCAATTGTTGATTAGTAGTAGGTACTGCTGCATAAATACCGAATTCTTCCAATTCGTGAATGGTTGTTGTTCTGAATGTAATGTACCTACCTACCTATCACATTTTTAATCCAATTTTGTCTAATCTTTCGACAGGTGTAGTGCGTGCTTTAAACCACGCACATAATGGTGCCGATTCCCTTGTTCACAAACTAAACTAAATTTAAGTTCAGTGCATCTTTTTCTTTCTATTTCATTAAGAAAAGGACACTAGATAAATTTTAGTTTAGTTCTGTCAAACAAGGGAATCGGCACCAATAGTTATTTATGCAACTGTTTTATAATAAGGGGTATTAAAACACGAATGTGGGTTTATCACACGAGACGAAGCCGAGTGTGATAATAGTATCACATGAGTGTTTTAATACCTAATTATTACAGTTGCATACAAGACTATCTACACCCATGACATGAATCTTCTATAAAAGGTTCTGAAACAGTTTTTGCAATACTAATATCGAACAAAAATGGCGGGATACGACGCTATGGTATAGTAGTAACGCGCGTGCGTGACGATGTTTCCTTTTTTTGAAATGCATAAAGAGACCACGAATTGAGTAGTGAGAATGGAAGGGAGGATGATGATCTCTTCCTAACTCATCAAACAGATGAGTAAGGAAGGGATCATCATCCTCGTAACAACAAAGGAGTTGCATTATGAAATTCAGTACAACATTATAACTCCCGTTTGGATGCTATTATGGTTACTATGACACTGGGTGTTTTAATGTTGGCAATAGGCTAACTGTTTCAGAAACTTTTATAGAGGATTTATAGCATGGGCGTAGATAAAAACTATTACGTAAAAATATGCGTTATTAATAATTATAGCTTCCAAATTTCCAAGTTTAACCCTTCATATGCCGGAACGTAGATCTACGCGAGACACAATGGGTTTTTAATTGTGTCTCTAATTACGACATACGAGAGGTTAATGACCTATCCTATCTGCCTACTAATAGTAGACGAGGTCAAAAATTCTTAGTGAATCACAGAGGTTTGCTCTGACCTCAGCGCAACGCAAATTGGGGTCAATTCTTGAAGTAAATTGACGCTGTAATTCATCGTGTGTAGGTGTACCTTGCGTGATGAAATAATGTCACTGCTGTTTAGTGCGTCTTCCGTTTATTTAAACGGTTACGGTTCTGTTAATTTCATGCGCGTTTGTATTCTACCGGAGGCCAATGTTCAACAGTACCTAGAATTATAATAGAGGATAAAAAGGTAATGGGGCTACTGGCAGTCGTAAGTACCTACTGCAATTTCCCATCTCTATCAATAATAATAAGTCCATTAAGTCCAGTCCATTTTAATCACCCAAACCCATAGTCCAACATCTTTGTTTCCATATCCTGCAATAGTCCTACACCGACCGGGGGTTGTCCTTGGGTGCACTTGCATAGTGCGTACAGGGATAATCGTCGGTTGGTGCCTCATTTAATTAAAAAGCGTCTAACGGGCCTCTGCGAGTTGGCTTCGGCCCCTCGTACGCCTTAAATTCCAAAGGTCCGGGACCCCAGGGTCCCGAGATGTGTAAAAGAAACTTTAAATAATAATAATAAGCTGGCAACACTAACGTCAACAAAACGTCGGAAAATTAGATTTTCATATTATTAATCATTTTCACAGTATAATACTTTTCTACGCAGTTCAAGTGTCTTTGCCCGTTAAAACCAAACCCTGAAACACCATTTATTCTGAAAAAAGCAAAATGAACCATTTGGTCATGTCCAAATGCCGAAAAGGAGGTGACATCTTCTGTCATGTCAATAAATACTAAAATCATCGCCGATAAAACTAAGAAAATACCTAATATGAATATTGAAGCGATAAGTTGACAAGATCAGCCGCACGTCGAGCACGCCTACAACCTCCGGACTCGTCGCTCAGCTCCGCCTCGCCACCGCCGGTACCCAGCCGAACTGTAAACGCTGTGACGACACGGGCAGCGGTAGTTGCGTCGAGCTCGTGCGACGAGTATTTTGCCCCGCCCACGACGCACCACCTGTTCGTCGACGGGGAATACGCCGGCCGCCGGACGGCTTAGGATCTCGAGGCCCACTGGCCTCTGATAGGGTCCCAGCTCCTGGCGGAAGTGTGCAGCGCATGAAATGGACACAATCCATCAACGAGAACGTCATGCGCTCATACTATGGGGCTACAGAGGGGGGAAACAATCTGACCGCGTACCGTGTTCGGATGCTCTCTCTCTTTCAGGTGCTTGAACCAGCGGTCAACGTGTCGGCACAACGACTGTTGGATGACACTGCACTTGATCGCCTGCGAATTGAAATGCAGAGTAGCCAGGTCATTACCCCCCAGTCGCAGACTGTTGTAGTATGTATCATCACAGTCCAACCTAAACCATGCTGACGAGGGGAGTGATGACAACGGGCTACAAACGTAAGTACCCAGTACAATGAGGAATTGAAGAGTGCTTTGCTTTCACCCAAAGCACACATACAGACACACACGTACAGATACCCAATCCCATACAAAGAAATGACACCTCCATAAGGCTGGCTATTGAGCTGGCTATTTTTTTCCCTCGATTTTTTTTACACATGGCAGCATCAGCGACTCACATGCCAGAGACTGTAGTTATACAACGCCATCTAGGAGTCGGCTTAGATACTAGGTGTCAGTCTCGTGATTTATGAGTGTAAATAGATAAATCAACATTAAACAAGGAAGTTTTGATTTTTACTAATGTTACTTCAGCCAAAATCGGCCCTGTAACGCTTTTAATTGATTGTTAATTTCATAATTTATTGTTACCTATGCTGTGCCATCTGTGAATTTTTTTCAAGACTAATTATAATTTGTTCGAGTTGAGACCCCATGCCCAAAGCAACCTGCTACCTGGTAATATGTAGGAAGGAGGACATTTTGGTTGTGAAACGTGCATTGTTTTTAAATTTTCATCAGCGAGGAAAAGAAGAAAAAAAAGATAAAGTGAATAAAAAGAGATTTAAAAAAAAAACAGAAAAAGAGAGAGAGAATTTTAACACTGACGTGTAGAATATTGCAGTTTTAGGTCACCGCCATCTCTCGACAGATAAAGGAACTAATGTAATTTTTGTTGATTTCTGAAAAAGTGTGCTATTTAGAGACATAGTTTTATTTTTCTTGTAATCTTTACGTAAGCTTCTATCACATAGAATAATTTCAGATTTTTCTCTATGCAAACCTCGGAGATAAGGGGGGGAGACGGTATTTTTTTTTTAAATTTTTCATCAAAAGTCGAAAACTATGCGGCCTAAAGAAAAAATAAGAAATGTTTGAGAATGTGCAAACAGCGCTCTTTCATATGATATGCCCTAGTAGCCGCATTTTGAATTTTTAAGACCACCGTTAAGTACCTGTTGCAAAAAAAAAAAAAACTTTTTTTGTTTCTTTTTTATTTGCAAAATAGTTGGGCAAACGGCATCTAAAATTATTCTAAATTTCAAGTTGATAGCATCAGTAGTTCTTTCGATATTCAGCTGGGACAGACAGACAGACAGACTAAGTCACACCATAAGGGTTCCTTTTTACCATTTTGGTACGGAACCCTAACAAAATCCTCCCGTCGAGTCTGTCTGAACGCGATAAACATAAAAACTGCCGGATGGATATTCATACAATTTTCACCAATGGACGAAGTGATTCATGAGGAAATTGCGCGCAGAACAGATGGCCGTTGGGCCCGAAAGGTTCTGGAGTGGCGACCGCGTACCGAAAGACGTAGCGTTGGAAGGCCTCCCACAAGGTGGACCGATGACCTTATGAAAGCCGCAGGAATCCGCTGGATGCGGGAAGCCCAACACCGGTCGAAGTGGCGGTGCTTGGGGAAGGCCTCCCTAGTAGCATTTTTGTTGGCATTTAGTTGGGCCACTTACCTCTGTAAGTGGCCCAACTAAATGCCAACAAAAAATGTTATGTTCAAAACCCGATGAACTGATATGGTAAACGCTTTAAAGAGCACAGTTTATTTACCCTTTGCAATGCTAGATAATGATTCATCATCATCATTTCAGCCGAAAGACGTCCGCTGCTGGACATAGCCCTAGTAACATTTTTTGTTGGCATTTAGTTGGGCCACTTACAGAGGTAAGTGGCCCAACTAAATGCCAACAAAAATGCCAACAAAAAATGTTACTAGGGCTATGTCCAGCAGCGGACGTCTTTCGGCTGAAATGATGATGATGAATCATTATCTAGCATTGCAAAGGGTAAATAAACTGTGCTCTTTAAAGCGTTTACCATATCAGTTCATCGGGTTCTATCGGATGTGAACACATGGAAATTGTAGGTACCTCTATTCACTGGACCACTAGTTAATAAATAAAAAAAAATCCGGTGATCGAAATATAAGAGTTGCTCTAGTGTCTTTAATATCAACTTGCAATTAATTCTGACTTTGAAAGTCACTAAAACAATGGTGCCGATTCCCTTTTTCACAAACTAAATTTATCTTCTGTCCTTTTCTTAATGAAATAGAAAGAAAAAGATGCACTGAACTTATATTTAGTTTAGTTTGTGAACAAGGGAATCGGCACCAATATCTCCCAGTGTTTGACCTAAAAGCAAACAACCAGGATTTGCGACCACAAACTACCAATTTTAAATTGGACAGGTTGACCTGCAAGCATATCAGAACGCTGATTGGTGAATGGGCCGCGCAATTGAGCCAATCGCCGTCTTCCGTTCGCTCACAGGAAGGACCATTTGCGCTCGCGCCGTTCCTTTTCATAGACTATTAAATTTAATGTCAGCCAAGGGGAGTTTTATTGAGTTAAGTGGTCTATACGGGTTGTTATCCCAGTTTAAGCTGAGCCGCCGCTATATGACGATTATTACTAAGCAATAGATCAAGTTTAAATGGAATTATATGTTTTGACGCCCGCAGATTCTAAGCGCGTCTATTCGCGACGGATATTCATCGTTATGGATATTATTTCGAGCAATTTTGTCGTTGAGGGCTATTTCGTCGTTATTGGTTCCACTTCCAGTGTATGCAATTTGTTGATCGTTATGCAATTTGGATTTATTTGTGCAGTGATACATCCATAAGTAAAATATGGCTGTCCGTCATATGGGTGCGTTGTGATGTAATTTGCTTCTACTGTGTCACTCGGTATTTCCTTGCAATTTTCAATTGTGATTCTGTCCCTATTAAAATGATGGGATCCTCACGTATTATGTTGTTAACACGTCGTTGAATTGGTTCTAACGTTTGCAATTGACGATTATCCAATTATTCAATCTAGCCCGTTGGTGCAGTGATTGGCACTTAGCTCTCCAATAAGTGGAAAATGGTCGTGTAACATATTATTTAGGTTCCCACAGATATGGAGTGTTATCTTCTAGTATTGCAAATTGCACTTTGTCAAGCATTTGCCTATTTATTATCATCTTAATAAAATAAATGCTGGACACGTCGTTACAGAATATTTTCAACAATACAGATTGACACTAGTTATTCAATTTAGCTATATTTGTGCAGTGATGGATGGTTTAAAATGAGTGCCTCTGCCTGTCAAATGAATAATGGTTGTTAAAATGGTATTGGAATCTTTTACGATCTCTCTAAGGTGTTCGATTGCGTAAGCCATGTGAAACTTCTGCTAAAAATAGAGCACTATGGGATTAGGAATAAAACTCTCGATTATACCAGAATCATACCTGAAAGATAGAATGGTCAAAGTTCAAGTAAACGGCATAAACTCATTAGGGTCTGAAAAGGCAATGGGCGTTCCTCAAGGTTCAATATTGGGTCCATTCCTCTTTTTAGTTTACAATAATGACTTACCCCAATTAATTCATAATCAACCGAAGATGTTATTATTTGCAGAAACACATCCTTGATCTTTAAAATAGACCGACGATCTCAAAATCTTAACGACGTGAAAACTCTATTCTTCAGGTCCGAGATTGGTCTACACTCTACGGTACATAATTTGGTACTAAATGAAAAAAAAATGCATTAGATTTAAATGACTTAATGTTAGAAGTAGCGAATATGACATCATATTAAATGGAGAAAAACTGGAATTTATTAATCAAACGGTTTTCCTAGGAATCATGCTTGACGAAAATTTACATAGGGCACCTCACGTAACATCTCTTGCGGGGCGGCTAAGCGTGGCCGCTTATGCTATTAGAAAGATAAGACTGTTAACCGAGGTAGAAACCGCGCGTTTGGCCAATTTTAGCTACTTCCACAGCGTTATGTCGTATGGCATTTTACTGCGGGGTTTGGCTGCTGACATTGAATCCATCTTTATTTTGCAAAAGAGAGCTTTCAGAGGCATTTATAATCTAAGTCGCCGCGAATCTCTTAAGGAATTATTTATAAAGATTAATATTATGACGGTCTATGTTCCCAATTAATTTATGAAAATATTATGATGGTACTAGCTACTGCCCGCGACTTCGGCCGCGTGGCTAAGTAGCTTTAGTTACTCATAATAATATTAGCTATCTGCCAGCGAAAGTACCGTCAAAATCGATCAAGCCATTTCGGAAATTAGCCAGAACGAACAGACAGACAGAGACAGTTAAAAAAAAATCGTTTAGTTTAAAATCTAACACATAATTAGTTTATCTGTCATTACAATTTTTTGATGTTGTAATTTTATTCTAGGTGCATCGTCTTTACGTATAATTAATTTACTGATACAAAATATTGTAAAACATTTTAAAAGAGTAACGGTGGAGTTTCTTGCCCATTCTTCTCCATATGAAAGAGAAGACTAGAATCAATTTTATTTGTCTGTAAATTTTAACGTTCAAAAGAGCGTTTTATGGGCCTATTTAAAAAAAAAATTGTTTATAACTGTAGTTTTCTGGGAACTGTGAATAGAATGCAATTTTCAATTGTTTTCCTCTCTATGTTTATTATGTCTAGGATGCCTCGTAAAATATAGGTATACGTACTCACGTCATCCTCGCTTGACTTTATTGCCACCAACTTGATGGATTGCAATTTGCCCACAGTTATTCAATTTGGATTTGTTATTGAATGGCACCCACCGAGGCCAAGTAGAAGATCGGATGATTCCTATCTCATATTATATCTTCAATTTAGCTGTATCAGTGCATCTGTTCACATGTCTTTAGAAGGAAATACCTACTTGTCATAGATTGGGAGTTCTATTTCCTTATTACTAGGCCTTGGCCTAGATTCCAATTAATCTTCGACATTCATAGCTATTCCGTCGTTTATTTTAGTTTCTACTTCGCTGATGGCTAGGTCTACGTTTTTCATTTGGATTTGAATCTACGAAGGTCTTTTTACAAGTACCAAGAAGATGGGATGATTCCTATCTCATGCCTGTCACAGAAGTCATGTGCGATGGCGTTGTTGCATGGGATTTGCAAAGTGTCGGTGATTATTCAATTTTACTGAGTTAGAAGGCATTGCTAATAGCATCACATGGATCACGTGCAATAATCCATGTTATTTTATTTATTTATAGTGTCACCGTTTCGAAGTGCTATAGACAATTTGTTATTTGGCTTGACACACTCTTCTGTTAGGCTTATAATAAAGAGTAAGAAAGTCATTATTTATAAATCAAATCAATAAATTGATGAACTGTCTTGACTATGAGCTAAAATTTATTATACTAGTTTAATATTTTTTATAATTTTAATGTGCCTAATTAATTAATAACGCTAGACTGTAAATTTTATTATGATTATGATGTGTGTGACTGATGACTAATGATAATTATATTGATGTAATTTCAAAATACTGCAATAGGTGCCTATTAAAAACATTTGCACGACTGATAAGTCGAATAGTGAGACTAAAATTATTCTACCATCATGTACCTATATTCTGGCAAATAAATAAATTTCAAATAAATTTCAAAGACGATCACGCCTCAAGCTATTGAGAAAATATTGAATTTCTATGTTTACGTAAGTTTTATTTTGTACTTTTTAGTTTAAAAAAAGGTTTTTTAGGTTTAGCATTCGGTTTTTTTTTTGTGATTAAGCATGTTTTAAAATGTGTTTTTAATTGCATACTCAGCTAGAAAAATTGTCATAGTGTTGTGAGAGCCTTTGTAAGAGTTAAAGCATATTTTTTTTTTTACCTACTAGCTTTAGCCCGCGAGGATGTCGGAAAATATCCCGCGGGAACGTACAGTAAGCGTCATTATGTGCTAACCCCTCAAGTTTTAAAATGTTACACTGCTACACTGAATTCGTTACGAATAATGTAAAGAATACTTCAAAAAGAGTATTAGTTTGACTTGGATTCGAACCTTCGTTTTACCGAATGTCGTCATACTCATACCGGCAGTTTGACACACTAGCCAGCGAGCCCATGAGAATTGCGATGAAATTGTTATGCACTATCGTCAAGTAGTTTATCTTTAGGTCTCTGTCTAATCGATAGATGTTATAATTTGAGGGTATCCATTAATTTTACTTACTCGTACTTACGTTTTCTTTATATAATTAATCCATACCCTCAAATTATAACTACAACGTTGTCTAGGGACTCGTTTGTGTTAGTTGGCAAAATATGTAATGACTAATGATAACTGTATATTATCAAATCTTTTCCAATAAAAAAAAACGAACAGAACTTTTCCAAAAAGAAAAAATATATATAAAAGAAAATATAAATAAAAAGATTGGAAAGATAATACCAATTTTAGAGGTATGAGGAACAGGGTGTAAAGTTCACTCATACTCTATAGTAAAGGGAGGATCCTCCGACCAGACGGGTATTGTGTCTGGTGGGCAACTGCCCAACGGTTGATGTCGGGATGTTGTATATATGCTAGTCGCGCGGTAAACTCTGATAGCGCGATGCAGGATTTGTGACGTCAGGTCTTTGATGCGTAGCTCGCATGTGGCGTTGTTGATACCGCCACATTACTCCCCTCCGGAGACCGGAGGTCGTTAGTGGGCTGAGTCAGTGCATATGATGCTTGCCAGGGCCAGTTGTGATTCCAGTGAGTCGGAACCGGGTGCCGCATAGTTCACGGTGAGTCGGAACTGTCTGCGGTGATTCCCCAGTGAGTCGGGGTGGCGCTGCGTTTGTTGATCCAGTGAGACGGACGTCGTACAGCGCCGGGTTGAGGCTGACTGCTGGCGTCGACCAGGAGAGCGTTGAAGGGCTCTGCTTGTGGACCGGTCGAAAGTGCAGTGTGCTGTGCCAAGGTTGCTGATGAGGCTGAGGGTGATGACCAGGTATGCGCGTTGCATGCTGGTGGTCAGGATACCCGTTGAAGCCGTGGGTGCTGGCTGGCTGTGTGACTCGCCGCTCGAAAGCTTGAGGAAGTGATGGATGACGTCACGCTGAAGTAGTTTGCACGAAGGCTGCGCTAATGTCCATGTTCGGGGTCACCAATTTAGAGGTATGAGGAACAGGGTGTAAAGTTCACTCATACTCTATAGTAAAGGGAGGATCCTCCGACCAGACGGGTATTGTGTCTGGTGGGCAACTGCCCAACGGTTGATGTCAGGATGTTGTATATAATGTTAGTCGCGCGGTAAACTCTGATAGCGCGATGCAGGATTTGTGACGTCAGGTCTTTGATGCGTAGCTCGCATGTGGCGTTGTTGATACCGCCACACAATTATTATCTTTACAATATATATATTTTTCTGTAAAATAAGATCAAAATTTTGTTAAATAATAGCAATAATAAATATATTTTTTTTATTGATTTTTAAATTCTTTCTATATATTACTAAAATAAAATAGAAAAATATTGTATATTAAAAAATGCATACTGCATGACAGAAAACACATGTTGTGCGTAGGATTTGAGCCTCCAATATTATGCACGGCAAGCGGAAGTATAAAAGTATAAAAGTATTAACTTTTTATTGAATATAAACAATATTTAAAACAGAAAATACTTATTTATTCACTAAAACAATACATTAATTATAATAACATGTTTTTGCAAAATACAAAAACCAACTTGGGCCTATCACGGATTTGAACCCATGATGTCTTTTGGGGGAGTAAGGACTTAATGGAGCTGTGTGTACTACCGAGATTAAAAGTATATAACCAATCTGTGTGCCAAATTTCATCCAAATCTGTTCAGCCGATTTTGCGCCAATCCGGAACTTACATCCAGACAAACAGACAAACGAATTTTGTTTTTTTTTGTTGTACTCTATTATTAAATGAACCTAAAGATGATGTGCTGCATTCATAGTGATCTGTAAGAAACCCTTCAAAACATATACAAGAACAAACGTTGTTCTAGTGTACATTGTAAGACTTATTGCTCTTAATAACTATCTACTAAGTATTCGATATTAAGAGCGCTGTCTCGGGTCCACTAGCGCCTCCTTCAAAAAAATATTATCTCGTGACTGAGAAGATTCGATCTAAAGAAAAACTGCCACATTCCTCTAAATCGAATTTTATTGCTTCGTGTCTCAATATGAAACTTTATAAAAGGTATTAGAAAATTCTAGACACACTTACTTAAACAACAGCTTCTATTTTATGTTAGATTTTTATGTTCAAGGTATGCTATGTGAGGTAGCTGATTGAGCTGTTTTTCATAATTCCTTCTCAGTCACGAGATAATATGTTTTTAAAGGAGTGGCGCTAGTGGACCAGTGACAGCCTCTTAAAGCATATTATAAGATTTTCGTTCTTAGTAGTTTCTGAAGTAAAAGTCTGTTTTATTAAACCCTTGCTCTTATTATAGCACCAAAGAGTGCTGCTATAAAAACAATCGGATGTGTAATTTGTCTTATCTAAGTTATTTTAAAGAGTAGAAGCATGTTTGTAGACTTTTATATGAACACTAGCTGTTGCCTGCGGCTTCGCCAGCGTGGCATGTCTTTTGTTTTAGAAAAAATGCTTCGCGGGTGAACCTGCATGCAGCAGCTAGTCTTAACTAAAAGGAGCCTAAGTTACTCCTTATAACATCAGCTATCTGCCAGTGAAAGTCCCGTCAAAATCGGTCCAGCCGTTTCGGATATTAGCCGGAACAAACAGACAGAAAGACATTTTTTTTAAATATAGTTTTTTTGTTTTATTTACCGTATATACTTTCATATGCATTTAGTAGGAGGAGGAGGAGCTCGTGGCTAAGTAATAACAGCCGCACGGGTCGATCCGTCAGGTTAAGCTACGCTTGCCGGGGTTGGTCCGTGGATGGGTGACCACCTTTACATACCGAGACTCCTCCGTGCCTCGGAAAGCACGTTAAGCCGTTGGTCCCGGCTGTCATTCGTGGATCCTTGACAGTCGTTACGGGTCGTCAGAAGCCCAAAAGTCTTGACAGCCAGTCTTACCAAGGGGTATCGTGTTACCCAATTACTGGGTTGTGGAGGTCAGATAGGCAGTCGCTCCATGTAAAATACTGGTATTCAACTGCATTCGGTTAGGCTGGAAGCCAACCCCAACATAGTTGGGAAAAGGCTAGGCAGATTGATATCCTACTTTCAAATGCATTTAGTAAAAAGCTGTTATTACATTAAGTACAAACAGACACTCACTTCAATTTTATTTATTTGTATGTATATGTATAGATTTCATCTTACAAGGTATCATTTATGCATTATAATTTTCACTATTAAACCGTGAGTTGGAGTTTGCAGGTCAGTAACAGGTTGTATGCTGATCTTTTATATGATTCGCGGCCGTATCAAATATTTATTTATAGAATTATAATCATAAAATCATCAATACAACTCTCTAAGTTCATACAATCCTATGAATAACTATTTAATGAAATCATAACTTTTAGGATTAGACTAACTTAAAGAGTTGTATTAAAGAAAGAAAGAGATAAAAGAAAATACGTTTATTTGTGGTAAACATGACGCAAAAAAAGAAAATAAACACAAAAAAAAATCTACGGGAGAATTTGTGTCACATCCACGCATAGCGGCTAGCGCTCAGCATTATGCATTATTAAAGAAAGAAAGAAAAAGTATTTATTGGGACTCATACAGGAAGTTCACATTTTAATCGAAATACACTCATAAAAAATAAAAAAACAAAAGTAAATTGAAAACATAATCCTGTACGGGGCCAAAAGGCTCCGCAACGCTGGTATTCTGACAGGACCCGCTGTGATGTCACGGACAGATATAGAAATAAAAATTAAAATAAAATAAAATATATATTTAATAAAAATCATTGTAATCCGCGTGTCAGTACTTGTGATGGGTCGAGAGAATATTCACTCTCGGAGAATATTCTCCGATCGAGAATATTGAGGTCAAAAAATGAGGTCTCTGATATTACATAACTAAATAAATATTATCAAATTTCCACGCTGAAACTCATAGAGTAACCTTTTTCGTGTAAAGTATAGAATAATTAAATAACAACAAAAGAAGTTGATTGACCATGAAATCAAAATATATTGAGTTAATATTAAGCAATTTTACTTTCAATTTTAAATTCTCGTAAATTCCCTTCCAAAAGAATATTCTCGGGAACTTAACAGCAAAGTTCTCGCAAATTTCGCGGGAATTTACCATCACTAGTCAGTACCCGACGTAACAACAGTTACATATCTATGCCTTTATTGTCTGTGGCATCGCTTTGACAAGTAAAGAGCGTCTCTTTACAGAAAATAGTGGCCACTAAGCTCCGTTTTAATGATTACAATAAAACAAAACAATTTAAAACTTCTGTTTGTAGTAATAATATCGTATAGTGTTGTGGAGCACAACTTAACGTGTTTAATTTCTGCATTTTCATTCTAAAATAAAAGATATCACCGAACAAACGATGAGGGCGCTCGGTAGCCTCTTAACTATTTTACATTTTAACATCACTATCACTTCACTATCACTACATATTATAAAACAAAGTCTTCCGCCGCGTCTGTCTGTCTGTCTGTTCGCGATAAACTCACAAACTACTGCACCGATTCTCATGCTGTTTTCACCAATGGATAGCTTGGTTCTCGAGGAAGGTTTCAGTATATAATTTGTTAAGTTTTTGTATACATTTTTGTATAAATAAACGATATTTGTTGGAGGTGTCGGAAAAAAATAAGCCGTCTGGGAGCTTTCAACGAAAACACTGTCTAAACCCTTTGAGATATAACAAAATAATGTATGGTGGAATTGTATATCTTATAAAGGTCTTCAAGTCCGCGATGGCATTTATGTCTATCTCTTAAGGATAACATACTATATCCATTTTATTGTCTTTTTGTAGGTATTTGTTTGCCGAATTTTACTCTTGGAAATACGATTAAGTACGATAACAATACGCTATAATATCAGTAGCTATTAGCCAAATTATGTTCTTAGATAAATAAGCTAGCTAATTATGTGTATTTCAAACAGTATACAAGAATATTTATCATAAAAACATTACTAAACACGGCGGCTTTATGATCAAAATTTGTGCATTCCAAAACTTTCGTTACTTTTTCACTGACATATTTATCACTTTTCGATAAACTAACACTCAATACGAAATCTACATTTATTTTTCAGTAATTCTGTATAAGATTCTTCTATGATTAAACCGTTTTCTCATTGAATCCATTACTTTACGCACGTATAACCTTGATGAATGTTTACATCGCGCCACACCGCCACACGACCACGGAGTTCAGACGTTTTTTTTTTTTCGTTCGTTTAGTGGTTTTCCCGCTAAAATGTATTAATACCGGTCAAGTATTAGTCGATTAACGGAATTCTACAGCCAGATCGTGTTGCAAGTACACAATAAATGTCAAATATTTCGTCTAATTACGAACGTGACCCTGAGAAAAGTTATGCACCAATGGTGTTCATTCGATTTCGAGTGTTTTCTCAGCACGAACGGTGTATCGTGCGACATTTCGGAGGATTTCGTTTTGTTTTCACATTGTTGGTACTTACGTGAATTATTTTAAAATTATTATTTGTGTCGCATTTTTATTTCGTGTTGTAATTTGGTACGATTGATTGCTTTAAGAATTTGAGTGAAATTTCGTATTTTGATTTTGTGTTTGTTATCTTTAGGTAAAGACTCATTCACGTTCAGAACTTAAGTACTTTAACTATATTAAATCATTTGTTTCGGTTTCTATTCACATAGTGAATCACATTAAAATTAATATTAAGTTAGAAATTTGAGATATAGCCTGGGATATGGAGAAGGACATAGGGTACTTTTTTATGCGATAACCGACATCCACGCGGGCGAAACCGCGGGCAAAAGCTAGTTTGTAAAATAATTTGTGAAACCATGGATTGGTAGTGGAGTGTACTGAAGACAGTGGCGTAACTTCAGATCGGAGGCCCTGGCGCAAAGACATCTAACGATGTGCATGTGTGTGGGTGTGTTGCAAGAACTATTTTTTTTTCATACTCAAGTTGTTGTTTTTTCAAACTCAACTTCTTCGATTGATATTTATTATTTTTATGGAACTTTTATATGAAAACATACCTACATTTATAATCGCATAACACAGTGACGCCTCTATACCCAAAGTCTCAAATTCAGATAATTTATGTAAACAAAGGGGATAACATAACAAAAAAATATCTTCGTAATGGTAATTCACATAAAATTGCGAAAAAAGAGGTTCCATTTTCTTTTAAGTACTGATTTTAAGAAACATTAATTAAAAAATAATCATACCATAATTATTTTTATAAATTTTCGGTTTTAAACAAAGTTATTAATAAAAGGAGATTTTCTGGTATAAAATATTTTATGATACTGGTAACAATGCAGGAGATCCAAACATTTTCAAATTTTGTACATCTTCAACAACCCTAATATTACAACTCTCATACATAGATTCATATTGTAAGTAGCATATCTAGCCACATTTTGGATGAAAGTGGCTGTAAACTGTTTCGATTTGAAATCGATTTTGGGAGGCCTACGTCTAGCACTGGGCTTAAAAGGGCTGATTATAACGATCATATACCGTGTCTCCGACACACTACACAAAACATTGTTTGGCAACGGTATTTTGTTTGCATAGTTCTTATAATTAATTCACTTTAATTTTATCGATGATTATTTACGAAAATATTTAATGATAAAATGTTTTACACCACTTTTCTGTCATTTTGACAGTGACATTTCTTGACATTACTTTGTTTACATAAATTATCTGATTTAGAGACTTTGGGTATAGTGCTGGTTGCTATTTGCTACCATAGGTTTAGCAATGACCTTACTAAGAGAACCCTGAATGCTAGACCGAGCGTAGCGAGCTCGAAGATTTTAACACCCCACCTCGGATAGGTTATATTTTCCTTTACTGCACCAGAAAAATATTGAGTGCAATAATTTAACTAAATCATTTTGAATCACTATAAAATAAAGATGCCGAATTACACCTATTACGACGAGATTAATTTATCAGTTCTTTTATTAAATTAAGGAAGGAATCCTAAAAAATAACATCTAGGTGACTTATTATCTTTATTTTTTTTTTTAGGAAGGCACGTTTAATAGAAAACACGGAACTTAATCGCCTCTTAGCCGATACTAAGATTTCTAATGAGCCGATTTAGTATTTCCAAAGACTTTTTATCGTGTGGCTCGTGGATCTAAAACGCTAACTGCCAGACCTTCTAGCTGTCTCACACAAGTCACGACTAGACGTGACATAAGATTGACCTTTTGCAAAGCTTAGTGCCTAACTCCACGACCGTCCTATCCAGTGTGGTCCCTTGCTTTTTTCAACAGCTGATGCGACAAGTTAATGCTATGCTATATTATCATCCCATTCTTGATTTTTGGGTGCGCATTGAATTCTAAGCTCGAGGAAGTCCTTATGTTCACATGGTTTTGTGGTGTACCAAACTGCCGAAATGACGCCATTTGAAACAGAAATTTCCTCCTTACTGTGGAGGAAATTACTGGATCGAATTAACACCTGAATAAAAAAAATATATATGTATAAATTATCGAATTATGACTGACTCTCGTATACTGGATGAAAACGAAGCGACGAGAAACGGATGTTACGTAGCGTGTTGTGGCCAAGCATATTATTCGAAATAAATGAGAATAATAATAATAACATTATTATTGCATATTTTATCAAAATATATTTCAAATCAGAGCTTGCTGAAATATCAAAGAGTATTCGCGATAAAGTCGACTGTCCACTGCTACGTAGGATGTATACCTACGAAGAGGTTTGCCACGAGCTGCGCAATTAATTTGCAAGCCACGCCACGGCCTTCGTTATTCACGGACGTGATCACGTGAGTAGCGTGGCCGTGGACTGCTATGGAGCAACGCCTAAGACACAAAAGAAAGATGACTTTTTTGCTGTGCTAAGTACCATATTGACGCTTCGGGAAGTTTCCGCTTGTGAGACTGAAGTGTGGCTGTAGCATATTAAAATGCGAAATCTTTTCGAAAAGTAGTTCGTCAATTCTTGTGACCCAAATTAAGGTATCGTGCAAATGAACCAGATATAAATATAATATTTTGACCGTGATATGTATCGGCGTATCAAAGCCATGAGCATGGAGCACATGGGGACCTTGAGCTTGGGAGAGTCTGTATACGGTATGAGCCTGTCACTAGCAATGACTACTCCAACGATGGTAAGAATGGATCACCATATTCATCAGAATACGACACAGATAAGGAAAACAATTAACGACCGCAAGTCACTAAAGGAAAGGAAAAAATAAATAAAAATACGTTCGTACCGCTGCTCTCAAAACGAGGTAGGAAACCATCGTGGGGAAATCGACATGTCTTAGAACCAAAAAATTCAAAGACATGTGACATCCACCAACCCGCACTGGGTCCGCGTAGTGGATTATTGCCGACTCCCCCTTACCAGAGAGGCCTGTGTCCAAGCAGTGGAGACGTTATAGTCTGATTATGCTTATACCACTCATAGGAATATTAATTTTAGGTTGCAATTAAATAAAGTAAGTGACAATAACTTCGGTGGTCTCAACGTATTGCTGTTCGGGTACAGCACCAGCTACCACAAGTGGCTAAATCGGTTCGTGATGCACACTTCTTTAATAGACTTCCATACTTAAAGGCTGACATGAACTTGTGGCCAATATTTTTTAGTAGTCCGTTCGCATTTTTTAATACTACCCAACTACAACAGAATACCGTACGATACCATACTATGACAATAACTAAAGTATACTAAACGGGCTGTCTCTAAATCAGTTAAATCAATTTTAAGAAAGCGATTTATATAAATAAGAAACAAATATGGGCGAAGAACTGAGCCCTGGGGGACTCCCATTCTTACTACAGATCCGGGTGATCTTTTTCCATTAACATCAACTCTAAATCCTATCACTCAAGTATGAAGTAAAATGATCCAGAGAGGCGTTCCGGATTCCGTAGTGATGCAGTTTCCTGAATCATGTTTCATGTAGAACGCAATCGAATGCTTTGACAAATCACTAAAGATGGGCATCTTTAGCGATTTGTCCAAAGCATTTGTGATAGCATCACATTTATCTTCCCATGCATTATAATGTCCTAAATCCTCCATGTTCAAAAAGTTTAACAATCAGTACTTGAAGGGTCCCTTGTAAAACCGAACTGTTAGTTATGCAATAATTTAAGTTTATTAAAAAGTTTGTAGTGAGAGCATACTAAAGCTTGGTAACACTGAAATAGGTTCTATAACAATTTTCGACTAATACTGCTGTACCGCTTCTAGAAATGCGCGGCGAAGCGAGGGGCGGGAAGCCGTGAGCGATGACGAATGAGCGGCCTGCACTGCCCCGCCGCACCGTCTCGCCGCGCACATACCTAAGGCGCGGTACAGTGGTATAGGTTTCGGTCAAACTATAGTACTACCTCTGTGTTTCTGATATACTACCCGATTCATACAACGGTATATTCATAACATCAGGAAACTCACCACGCTCAATACAATTATTAAAAACTAGCTGACGCGGCAGACGTTGTCTTGTTTTTGTGTTCATTAAAAATCCATGATATTCTATAGTGTCCCATAAAAAAAGGACGTTCAGGTTTTCCCCAAATTGAAAATTTTCCGGGATACTTTTCCAACTTCTCTTCCCATAAAAATCTAACTCGGACTAATACGAACATTTTAAAACAAAAGATAGCCAAATCGGTCCGGTCCACCTATTCTCAAGTGATGCGCTTACCAACGAACTGCATTTCATTTTTGGGGTTCCGTAGTTAACAAGGAGCATTTATAGTTACGCCAGGTCCGCCTGTCTGTCTGTCTATCCACGGCTTAGCTCAGAGACTTTTAGTTTATTTAGTTCTAGAAATCTGTAATTTGTCATGGGTATACATACATATAAATCACACCGATAAAGTGTTAAAATAAAATCTTGAAATATACCTTCGCTACATGTAAAGTGGGGATGATATTTTTTTCTTGTCGATCCCATGTTCTGGGGTATCGTTGGATAGGCCGTTCAAACATATTGCGGATTTGTGAAAACCATTGTTCGATTCAGGGATTCGTTTGCGTAATATTAAGCTTTAAAGTGCTAATTTTTGTTAGAGTCAAGTGTGTGTGTGTCCCTGCCAGCTATAGCTATTTGGGTATGTGAAAAAAATCACAGCAGTAGTATAATAACGAAGTTAAAAGGAAAACTATCACAGCTAAGTAGGCTTTACAAATTACCGAGTAATAGTCGACCAACTTAAAGCAGTTGAAAAACATGTTCTCCCATACATTTTGTATTGGAGTACGTGTTTTTCAACTACAATATTAAGTTTGTTCTTGGGATCAAATCATCCCATCTACAGAACCCTTCATTTTGCGTGGTCCGACACGCACTTGGCCGGTTTTTTTATTTATATATAATAGATTATCAATTTAGCAAGTAAGTATCTACTATAATGTTTAAATTGCACTTAGCAACGTCCACAGAATTACCCCATAGATCTGCGGTCTTTTTAACATTTGACGTGTGAAAGATTTTAATTATATCTTTACAGGTGACATATTGGAAATAAAATTCATAATCACAAACTGGAACATTTTCGGCGACACCCGGAGTTTAGCGGTTAAGTCAATAAAGACTCTGCAACAGTGGGTGATGAGTTTAGAGATTTATTAATCGATACAGGAATCTCTGCAAATACATGTTCAATGGCCGCGGCGACTTAAGAATCTGATTTAACGTGAGGTTCTTCAAATTAACCTCTAGGAAATGTAATTTTGATGTCATTTTATTTAGAAACGGTAATGATTAAAAACTTGAAAAAATCATATGTTGCTTTTGAGACTTTTTTGTAGGTTCATCGGGTACTCGTTACATAATTGGACAAAGTTCGCTCGATAGAAAAAAATCCAAACATACCCTTATTTTGTAGATTAAACTCATTTTATTTCAATATTATACTACTACACATCAAAATAAACCTTTATGATGATGTAATGTCCGTCGGGTTTAACATTGTTAATATCGTAAAACATATAATTATCAACCCAAAATTAACGAAGTTCACGGCACAATTTACTCGCGCCCCGCTGCCACCTCAAGAACAAAAATGCACGCTTGAAGAACCTCGCCAGGCTGTAGTAATTACTTACTTTTTAATTTACATTACTTACTAAAATTGAAAACACGAAAAATTAAAAAAGAGTTCAGCTGTACTAACAACAAGAAGTGGTGGCCACTTTGATCAGTTTCTACAATCACAGACAAGGTAAATATAGGTACCTAAATTAAAATTTTAAATAACTTTTAGCCCAACATATTTGAGAAACGGCCTGGTAGCCTGATACCTTAGACCTATGATTGTTACGTGATTTAGTTTGAAATTTGATGTAAAGGCAGAATATAAAAAAATATTATTTAAATAAAAGGTAGATCTTCTAAAATTCACATTCTTTAAATAAATCTTAATGTCACTTTTATTTCTTTAAAATTGGTGCTTTTCAGGCGTATATCTCTATGACCTGCAGTTTAGAACTTACACAAAAAGGCTAGAAAAAAAAAAACATACTGTATGTTTTCTGCAAAATCGATAAAATCATACTTTTATTGTTTTCGTTGGTGATCCCCTTGCTATACCCGCCCGGTAATCAACATTTTCCTGGGTACGAGCGGTAGGAAAAAACAAGTTATGGGGTGGAATAAGTATGTTGGCGAAGCTGTGGCAAGGCTTGATTTTCAGAGCTCGTTACTGTTTGGTGAGCCTAAAACAGGTTTTATTTGTGAAGCAATGTGTCATAGCAGAAAGATTTTCAAAGCTAAACTGAAATGGTGCCAACAACACGAGGAGCAGATCAAGATGGATCGGCTAGCGACACTGCATTAAAATAATAAGTTTCGGGAATTTTGGAAATATACCAATAAACTGAACATCAAGTGAGTCTTTGAGTGTCGCGGGTGTCACCGACGCAAAGATTATCGCTAACATGTTGAAAGATCACGATGCCAAGTATTGCCTAAACCTTATATTGACTAGGAAGCACAATGCCTACCTTGCAATATGTCTATACAGTATTTGAACTAAACCTTATTCTGACTATGAACCAAAATGTCTACCTTCCAATATGTCTATTATTTTAGCCTAGTAAACTAACTAAAACAATAGTTTCTCCCATGATAAAAAACAAAATGGGAGATAGCTCGGTCAAATCTACTATAGGCCGATTTCATTGACTACCGTTATTGCAAAGGTTCTAGACATGTGCTTGAGGCTTAGTTAATAGAATTTATACACCTGCATGATGCTCAGTTTGGTTTTCGTGCTGCACTTTCTACAGAGAGTGCTATACTAAGAATAAAGCACACTGTTGAGTATTACACGAGTAGAAAAACGCCCATTTATGCTTGTTATTTAGACCTCTCTAAAGCTTTTGACCTTGTTATTTATGATAAACTCTGGAATGAGGAAACCAATTTACCTGGTGAGACAATTTGGTACCTACCCTAATGCCTTGGTATCAGAGTCAGGTCAATTATGTAAAGTGGGCTGGCATCTTATCGGATTCATATGGACTACAATGTGGAGTACGACAGGGTGGATTGTCATCCCCAGTTTTGTTTAAGCTTTATATAAATGCTTATCGTTGAGCCCAGCAGCATGCATAACGGCTGTCACATAGACAATATTAAAAATATATTATTAGTATAAATAATCTGAGTTATGCAGATGATATGGTGCTGCTGAGCCCAACGATCGGTGGTCTTCGGATTTTTTTTAAAGTGTGTTAGACGTACTCGTGGCTAGTCATGACCTCAAATATAATGTCACAAAAAGTGAGCTCATGGTATTTAAAGCAGGTACCAACTACTAAGTCACCAGATCAAGTTCCTCCCGTGACTTTGAACAGAGCCATGAAAGTCACCTGTTTTAAATATCTTGGGCACATAGTCACTGAATTCCTATGACGATGAGGACATAGACAGAGATCGTAGAGCGCTGTCGATAAGAGCGAACTAGATAGCCCACAGGTTTAAACGTTGCAAACTTCCGTTTAATTTCATTCAAATTTTTTGTAGAGCTTCCAAATTCAAGATTCAAGAGCGCCTAAGTACTAAGTACCAACTTCACCAATGAAACTGATCGCACATCTAAACGGCTTATTCCCAAACTACTCCATTATTTTGTTCTAAAAAGATAAGAATCTCTTACGTTAGTTCCCGAGTTACTCCAAGGAATTATTATTATTTAAAATACTTATTATTTTGTTCCCATTCTGTTCCATAGGAATTATTCTCAAAGTACTCCACCGATTATTCGTTATCAATTCTAAAACTACTCCATCTACATAATTACCTATAAAATACATATTTCAGTACAGTCAGTCACAAAAATTCTTAAAAGAAAGATTTTGTTTAGCATTTTGTTATAACGTCAATGCATATTTAAAATTGTAGGATTTAATGCCTAGTTCGCAAACAATTTGTAATCATAGCATACTTGTCTCAAAATAGTTTTAAGTCTGATTCCACGTACTTGAAAAATATTACTACATTACCTTGGTTTTATCTTAGGTAGTAACTTAATTTGATAACTTTTATTAGGATTCAGTGTTTATGAAAGAAAGACTGTGACTTTTAGATTTATGTATAAGTATTTTTTACCATCTTATGTAAAATTTCAAATGATTATTGGTCGAATTTTTAAAATATTTTATGTTAGGCTTAATTGCCAGATATCATTTTAGATTTTTTATAATTTGTTTTTCATGTTTTTTAGACTTCTGAAACCAGAGCCCCACTTTTTTAATTTTGTCAGTTGATTTTTTAATATTATATGTTTAATTGTTGAATATATAATAAATATGTTAGGCTTAATTGCCACATATCAATTTAGATATTTATTATTTGTTTTTTATGTTTTTTAGACTTCTGAACCCAGAGCCCCACTTTTTTAATTTTGTCTGTTCATTTTTGAATATTTTTAATTGTTGAATAAAAAAAAATAAGACTCAAAAAGATTGTTGAATTATAATATAGTCTTTTACTAAAAAAATATATATGTATAATTAAAAATATATTTGCATTGCTTTTGAGCCTGACTGTACGTCAGCTACCCTTTTATAGTTATCCGGTATATATTTAAATTAGCTTTTTGATTAAAATTGGGTGGAGTACTTTGAGAACATTTTAATATTATCATGGAGTATATTTTTCATGGAGTAGTTTGGGAACTCTTTTTGGAGTACTTTGGGAATAAGCCACTATGAATGGCTGAGGAATGATGTGATAAGGCACCACACCGGTGCGGTTTATAAGAAGATCGTAGTGACAATAATTGAAAAGAGTATGCTTAGATGGTTTGGTCATATTGAGAGGATTTACATGGCAGATATGAGAGGAAACGCCGGGAGGGGGCGTCCCCCCCAGGAAGGACATAATAGTAACTTTGATGTTCTTCAGACAGGTCAGGTGCGTAGTTAAACAACAAAAACAAACAACGTAAATAAGGAATAATATTGTTGAACTGTCAAAATGAAACCCACTGCTCCACCCAACTATCCCGCTGATGTATTAACGTAACCTGCAAGGAATATGTAAGGATCCAGGTGTCGTTCTGTAGTTTCTGCCTACCCCCATGGGAAGAAGGCGTGTGTTTACGTATGTGTTTGTAAGAAAGTATAACACCGTAGAACGGGGCTATTTGGATTTTCGGGGGTTATTTGGAACAAAGCAATTGTAAGATTTGTGTTGACATAAATTCGAATTGTAATCTCCGTACGAAAAATTGAAAAAGTAAACAAGACCAGAAATAAAATAAAAGCTGTCTATGGTGTTTTGGTAGAATTTATGTCAACTCAAATCTTACTCAATACTCAATATATTTATTGCTTCCACATGTGTACTTAGGTGGTAGATTTTACAAAGATATGATCATTGTGGACCCTGTCGGGCACAGCTAAAGTAGGAGAGAGGAAGAGGGGCTTTTATTTGACTACTTAGTTGTTATAATAATAATTTTGAATAGGTATTGTGATTATTAACATATAACATGTTACTACATGAGCTGCAATAAACTTTAGGAGGCTACCTAAAAGCATACCTTTAAAAACACATTAAGGGTCCGTGCACGAAAAAAACTCTCTTTTGGCAATTTCTTATCTAATTGTGAGAAAACTTGAAATAATCGAAACATTAAGTCTGTGTAACTATAAAAGTACAGTTTTCATGGTGCTAAACCATTCGTGTCAGTCACAGCAGCTTTTAATAGTTTCATCATTTTTGTGCTCTCCAAAATATAGTTTATTTCGCCATGGATTTACTTAATGAAGATATTGTATAATCATTAAATAAAATTTTGATTATATTTCAAGGATAGCTGAAGACTAATTTGTGATTTTTAAATTTCTTGATATGATTTGCTAAATAATAGGAAAAATATATATTACTGACGAGGTTTAAAACAAAAAAAGGTTTTTTCAATATTATTTTTCTGCTATATTTTGTATGGAAGTTGAAAAAAGTAGTTCCACCACATGCAAGAAGAGCATATAATGATGTTGATGATATTTTTTAATGTTCAAAATCAAAAGTAGTTTCTTGTAGAATGATGATCAAATGTCAGTCTCGCGTCATTTTTCGGAAAACTTGTTGCAAATATTAGTGATTTACCGTGAATACTTAATTTATTTGAAAAATCCCTTTCAGCCACATGCAAAACAAAGAACACGACTTTTCAAATCTCAAATAATTTTGTTTAAATTATTTTTCCTTTTCTCACAACCAATAAACAAAATTGATCAAAATCAGTCGATTTCGTGCACGGCCTCTTAAGAACAGAAAACAAAAGAAAAGCATTCAATCTTGAGGGTGATGATCTTGATTTCTTCCAAGTAGTTTCTTCTCAATCTTCTGATGAGTGACACTAAATACTCATTGATAAGCACTGAAGCAGCAGGAGTTATCACAAACACTCCTGCGGCACTAGTACTTAGGAACAAGACTTAGTTTACTTCCTTCTTCAAGAGCTTCCTCTTCTTAAATCCAGAAGAACATGTAGCCGATAAAATATAAAATGTTCTGGAAGAAGTAAACAAAAAAAAAACAACTTTTCATGTAACCTATTAACAATTTGGGTCCTATCCTAAAAGACGGAATCTTACAAAATAAAACACACTATACCGCTGTATGTCACTGTATTCGTGGAGCCTGTGGTTCAGCTACACCCAAAAGGTCTACAATGCTCTGCGGATCCAAAATAACAACGCATTTAGGGCGCTATTGCTTCTGCCTCGGTTCTGTAGCCCATCATCTAAGCATGTAATTCGCTGAGGGACGTACCGACTGTTTTAATTCTGTACGGCATAAGAAAGCGGCCTCGCTGCTAAACAGACTCCGTGGCAACCCCGACAGCATTCTGAGCGCCATAGTCGGGAGGCATGACAGCCCGTTGGTGAGGTCACTAGTTACCTGTACACTGTGCACTGTCTGTGTTTTTATTTAAGTATAGGTTAAGAATATTGTTACTAACACAATGGATCTTGGTTATCTGAAATAAAGTTTTTATTATTATACATAAACCACATCACATCCATAAAAGAAAGAAAACAGACAAAACTATTCTTAGATCAACAAACTATTGTTGATCGAAGAATCTATTAGATAATTTCAACCGAAAAAGAAGGTCAGTATAAAAAGAGTTATTGCGACTCTGCGTTCGCTTCAACTGGCATTATAACCGTTAAAAGATACAGTTATATGACAAACGTACAGACAGACAGCACGCTGCCCTAGTAGCATCTTTGTTGGCGTTTGGTTGGGCCACATACCTTTGAAGGTGGCCCAACTAAATGCCAACGGAAAATGCTACTAGGGTGTATAGTCCCGTCAACATGTTTCGGGTACGGTACCCTAAAAATTACTCGTAAAATTACACCCTCTGCAAACTCAAATAATTTATTTCAATTAAACCATTTACAGGCACTTTTGAATTGCCAAGGAGTCTGTCAGTAAGAAAAATGAAGCTACATGCCCATTCCAAAGCGTAGGTACCTATGGAGAAGAACGGGCAAGAAACTCAATGGACACTCTTTTAAATTAAATTGTTACAAAAGTATTCGTTACCTAAATCTATAATGTTGAATTTATAACTAAATGTGAGCGTCCAGAGTAGGTACAGACGCCAGCAGGTCAAGCTACCCGAAACTGTCAAATTTTCGCAATCAACCTTGAACCTTATAATGTAGTGATAAAGTTGAAAATCGATTAAAGAAATTTGACAGATTGTAGTAGCTTGATGTGCTGGCGTCTGTACAACAAATAGAATCTATCTATATATCTATCTATCTAGAAACAAAATAAAATAATTAAAATAACCCGTGGCAGCTAAGAGATGACCAGTCCCAACTGATGACGCCCGTTCACGAACATGACGCACGGATTAGCCTATTCAGCTCAACCATTTTGAAAGGAGCTAAATGATCCAACACACACGCCACCATCAGCGAGACATCTGAGTGAGCATGACATTCTCTCAGCCGCCAGGGCGCATTCAAGTCAATAAAAGACATATTACCCGGTCAATTGTAGCTCTTGAGTACATAGGACTCACACCTGTGCTATGTAATTATACATATATATAATACACGGATATATATATATACACTGCGTTTCCATACAAACGGAAAGAGAGTTACAACAGACAAAACGCTCCCGAGTTTAAACAGTAATAATGACAATTAAGACTGTTAAACACCATGGTAGGTTAAATACCAACTCGTCTGCACGCCATGATTCATTCGCTGACCGCAATGTACAGCCAACTACACATGCGCTCAACACTTGAACTGAAAAAACTGCCCGTATTGCTACGAAATGAAGTCGCTGTCAACGTCAAATTTTTCACATTGACTTGTGGTTGCCTGTACTCTGTACTACATAATATAAGCAACACACATTACTCATATAAGCAGCAATTTAAAATAAGAACTTGTAACTTGACGCTTCATAAGCACTAATTAGGTTTTATTGGTATTACATTTCTACGTCATTCAACTCTAATCATGTGACGTCATATTACTATGCTGCTGCTAAGTACCATCTTGTGCCTTTCTTGTGTCCCAAAATTCAACCTACGCGACCACTGACAACGCCGTAGAAGTGGCAATGTTATGAGCATAAATATAATTTAAAAAAAAATCGTACCATCGACATGACGAAGAAGCTGTTCAAAGCTCAAAATAATCTTATAAAGGAGATTGTTCTGCATCCATACATCGTTCGCCCCAGAACCAACAGCAAAAGAATATTACTTTGTGTGTTCTAAATTACAAGTATATGCCCATGAAGACAAAGTTTAATAACGGACAACTTGCAGGATTTATTTCAAAAGAAAAAGATTTTGAGGTTATATTTAGTAAGAAACAATCCTTTCAATACTTCGAAATACATGCTGATAAATGCATGTCACTGTTATTTCTAATGCCTGTATGTGGTTAGTTAAGAGAGAATCAGAAAAACATTTAAGTACTTACCTAAGTACCTATTAGGTATTTGGTAAATCTTCTAGTTTTTGTATTAAAATAGGTAGGTAGGTAAATAAGTACTTACTTATTTAACTTCAATGCAAACGACTTTATCCTAATGTTTTTTTTGTTTTTTTTATTTATATAATAATATAAGTCATATTACCTCACGTTATTGAAAGATTGGACATCACTAATTCTGTGCGTCCTGTGAAAAGTGATATAAGTCAACTTATATCGAATGTGATATTATTGTTGCACCTTCATCAGAAAAAAATGCTCTATTATTCTGTCTAATTAACATTTTGATACGTCTATTAGTTTTCAAGATCGTATGGTACATCTAAGACGAAATGGCGTGTTTTGATAAATATTTTTGTGTAAATAAATACATATTGACATGTATCGTTCACAATATTCAAGTTATGAAATAAATAATTGTGTTTTAAGATGTATCTCAAGTCATATCATTATTCACATATATTTATTACGTTACACGTTTTTTTTTTAAACAAAACTTTATAATGAAAAAATATAATGAAGACAACATTAAGTTTTGAAGAATACGAGTTTTGTGTTTACAGTGCTTCTGCCGACTGAAAAATATTACTCGTTTGTTTGACAGCTTTGAACAGGAGTTGATTTAGTTTCGTATAAAACTACCTGACAATGCAACAATATCACCTTTCACCAAAGCTTCACACAAAGTGTAAAGCGATACAACTCATTTAGAATCATTATACACGATCATTCATTTGGTGTGTTTTGATACAACATATAGCTTTTTTTAAATATCTCTTCCTGCAGTAACGCCTTTTGAGCTGGAACATAATAGGTTGTTAATAATACGACACTAAATACAAATTATGTCACTATTTTTGTAAAATTATTATCCTAACAAAATTTTATAATTTTTTACACACAAAAACTACTATATTGTAAAGTTGACATTTTCGAGATGTATCAGTTTTCACAGGACGCACAGAATTGTCATGTCTAATCTAATTGTCAAAGATGGCGGCATATTTTATGAGATGTCGATAGTCGCTCTTTTAATTGTTATGGAACGCAGAATGTCCGTTTCATACAGATATTCGCAATTAGTCTATATAATATATATAATAATATATAATATATTTATAATTATTATTATTTGTAGGTCAGATGTTTGTTGATCCTGCACTGAAAAAAATATTTAGCCTAACTACTTCAGCTATTTCAGGGATAAGCAAAGTTTGACAAGACTTTATAAAAGTTAACTTGATTTAATAAAAGTGATACACAACAGCCCGCGGTTTTGGTTACATGTTGCATAAAGTTATGTGGTCACTTTTTTGTGTTACATGTTGACGAAAGTTTGGTTATGTATAAGTAAACATTTTTTTCAGTGTGGGGCCATTTCCGACGATGTCCTTTCTACAGAATTTAAAAAACCTTATCATCATTTTCGAACAAGCCCTTTAATTTAAAAGTTCTAATAAAGCAAATTGTAGCGTGCGTACACTCAGCCAGCGCGCTACGACGACAAACATCTGTACTAAATAATTGTGAATCCAGACAGAGTTAATTGGTCCCTGTATCCATGCCAACGACTTCTTTATATTTTTGACAAATAGCCGCACGAATGTCGTGAAAAATGATTAATACTAATCATAATACTTCATTAATAATGTCTCGTAATTAAGGTTACACCAAGCTGCAGTACAGTACACTTTTTAAAATTCCTACACCTATCAAAATCAATATTAAACGCAAAAATCCTCTAGCTTATTCTTGTAAAAACGATCCATTAAAACTCTTGATCTTTTAAGCGAGCTGCAATATGCTACAACTTACCACAAAATAAAAACAAGCAAAACTCGCAGAGCACATGCATCCCAACTCCAGCACACCGAGTATCAGATCTTCAATTTTATTGCTCAATTGGTCGCATCCGCGCTTCAGCGACCAACGAATCTAGTAGAGCTGACTTAACCCGCCCACAACCTACGTGCTCTTCACTTGAGCATTTAACTAGTGTTAATTCGTCTAATTCTATCAATTGCTCGACGAGAGATTTAAACGGTGACCACCCTTGTCGATGTAATTTCTCTATCTGTGATTGTTGAATCAGCGATAATAATAATTATAATTTCTCTATCTGTGATTGTTAAATCAGAAAAAAACTATTTGAGGAGTTCGTTTTGGTGTCTTTTCAGGAAATAGTCAAACTTTTTTTTTAATCGTTCGATAGTTTTAAAACAATGACTTTTTAAAAGAGGATTGTTATATGAAAAGTTAATGAAAATATTAGTTTTCTTTTCAGCGTTGATACCTAGAAATGCCTAAAACAGTATGACAGATGCGTAGAATAGATCAAACGCTTATGATACCCCCATGAGAATACTAAACTGCCGTAATGTGGAAAAAAAACGTTAGAGGTGATTATAATAAACTAAGGACCGATTGAATGTCCCGCCCGTACACAAGGCTACATATCAAGATATATCACTATCAGCTAATCTCGCATTGTATATGTAGTAAGTATTTCCATACAATGAGAGGTCAGCTTATACTGGAATTATATAACTTGATATGTAGCCGTATATGCAAAACAGTCTATTAATAGTCTATTAGAAATAAGATTAGACATTTTAATAAAACTTTTTTTACAGTCTGTTCAACTGATTTTGACTTCTATTGCGCTGGTGGCATGACAAATCACAGCTGCAGTAAACATTTGGTATTGTAACCACTTTTTTGCTTTTAATGCCATCCTTATGCCTACGGAATAGAAGTCAAAATCGGTTGAACGGCCTGTAAAAAAGGTTTATTTAAATGTCTAATATTATTTCACATGGAGTATATGTCTAGTAACGTCCACGCTAATTGTAGGAACATTTACCGTAGTAATATTTATTCTGTGATAGTATCTACGCTGGTTTCTTGACCAAGTAGGATTTTTTGGGAACATAGATTGGACTACTGAACGTCCTATGGCCATAAGGATAAGCACCATTTCAGATTTTTCTCAAATTCCTTTAGTATAATTGGTTATAGAAGTATTGACATCTATGGTATAAAAAAATGAAAAAACCAGTGTATAAAAATAGTAAATTGTACAGCTAGTGCATAAAAGTAGCTATTTAACCCCGAGACGTATATATCTACCCGAGCCGCAGCGAGAGTCGATAGTTAAGTCGAGAGGTAAAATGGCTCGTTTTAAGACCAACTGTATCTGGCTTTATTAAATTAACGATAGAAAACACGGAAGTGATATAAATTAAAGCAAATGAAATAAAATATCAACTTTAATCTGCGACGTTTTGTTGTGGCTGTTGGGCCTGATTATCTTAGTCTTAGAAAAAAAAATACTTTAAGCACTAGCTAGAGCATAAAAAGCGACTTTCTCTAGTAGCATTTTCCGTTGGCATTTAGTTGGGCCACCTTCAGAGTTATGTGGCCCAACCAAACGCCAACAAAAATGCTACTAGAGTTATGTCGCCTACGCACAAGATAAAGACGAACATTTAGA